>CM075454.1:20050831-20699720 GCA_037832335.1 Carallia pectinifolia | reverse complement strand
AAAATAAAAAAATAAAAAATAAAAAACAGTAACGAAAAATTGATAGCATCTTTAAACAGACCTTAATTGAATCATTTTCTTACCAAGCAGTTTCTAAACAAAATGCACAATAGGAGCTTTGCTTCCTCTCCAACTTAGCATAATTTTATTTAAAAATAGCTTTGCCACAAGGAGATGGAATATTTTGTGCGAAATAGGTGAAATGTTCATACTACAATATGTTGGTTAAAATTCGTACTAGACTATTATAATTGCTGTTTATATGGTCTCATTGTTAAACGTTGTCGTGCATTCAAAAGTTAAAAAATATACAACTAATTGTTGTTACAAGGCTAAAATATTTGAGTTCGAATGTATCCCATATCAAGTGACCCGCTTGTATGTATTGTTTCCGTTTTCCACATATGAGGAACCCACGGAAATTTACTTCCTTCGCACATTGAAATTTTTTTTCTATAGAAAGAATTTTTTTTTAGTATTAGACTCTGATATTTGAAAATTACAGTGGAATCCGATTAATTTAATTCGAGTCGAAAAAGACTCATTAAGGAATAAAATTTTCCCAACATCATTTTTCTTATATACAAAACTTAAAAGTAAAACTTTATTTAAGAGGAACTATCCAAAGAATTCTCATATCCAAAAGGGTTTGCCTCAGATATTGCAGCCAAAGTAACATTATGGTCCAACTTTTGGACGCACCATGGTAAATTTACCTCTTGAACCCAGTAAGTAAACTACAGAATTTACAAGGATAACTCTTCTCACATCTTAGCCGTAGAATGACGTGGGCTAAATACAATACAACTTGATTAAAATTAATCAATTAATTAAGGAAAAATGTATAAATCTTGAGATGAATATTTATAATACAACAACCGTTAAAATTTGTATAATTAAATTAATAAAATATAAAATGAGAATAAAATATTTTTTTTTTGTATATTTTATAAATATAATTTCAAAAAAGTTTAAATTTATTATATTACAAATAATTTTTTGAGTAATTTTTTGGAACCAGCTATTATGGCCCTTAATTAAGGAAAAAAGAAAACAATGTCAACAATGTTGCTTTTACCTTTGAGACCAGTCAACTTGGAATCCTTGGCTCCGTCTGGCTGAGACCCTAAAAACGCGTATTATTGCAGTCAGCAACAACACCACCACCAAGAATAGCAACATCACCAGAGAAAAATCCAGACAGACAGAGAGAGCTCAAGAACAAAACAAACCTCTGTCTGAGCTCACCCAACTCCAAAGTCCAAAGCTTTGCCCCAAAAACCATTCACTACAATAACTAAAGCCACTTCCTTTCATTTTGAGCTTATAAAAATAATCCAAGAAATGGAATAATAAAAGGAAGAAAAAGCCAATATATATATATATATATATATATAAAAGGAGTAAAAATCCTATCTTGCCATCAATTTATGAAAAGAAAGGAAAAGGGAAAGAGAAGAGGAAGATGAGCTTGGGCTCCAGCTCCTCAGATGCATTGACCACAACAATCTGCAACTCAATCCAGGCTCTGGGTCGTGGGTTCGATGTCACATCTGATATAAGGCTTTTGTATTGCAAAGGTGCTCCTGGGTCAAGACTGGTCCTTGTTGATGAAGAACACACAAGGGATCTTGTTCTTTCTGATGGGGTTGTTGTCCCAAGTGTTTCTGCTGATATTGACTGCTCGGCCGGCCAGAGGAGCATTGAGAGAATCGGTGTTTGCAGCTTCCATGAGGTGATTTTTTTTCTGTTTTTTTTTTTTTTTTGTTTCTTCCTAATCTTATGTGGCCATTCTTGAATTCTCTGTTTTTGATTGTATTTTGAGTCTTTCAGTGTAATTGTTTGCCATCTTTCCTTTTCTTTGCAATTTCCTTTGTTAGCATGGTTGTGATTTAGTTAGTTGAGAATGAAGTTCTACTCTTGAGGATGGTATGTAGTGATTGTTAGGATTTTCATTGCTAAATCATTTGTTGCATGTTATGATATATATATATATATATATATTCGAAACTAATGCTGAATGCTGGTGGATTTGAAGCCAGGGTACATCAATTTTCTTTCCATAAATGTCCAGATTTGCGAAGCAGCAATCGGTACTCCAATTTTGATCATTTCTTTGATATGATCAAACAGCTATTGGATGCTGTGATGCAGGCTTTTGGTTTCCATAATTTGTTTTGGGACTGTAGTTAAAAATTCTATATCTGGTGTCCGTAACATTGCCCAACTGATGGATTCACTTTTGGAGGAAAAACTTTCAAATGGTTTTCCGTACTCCAAAAAGTAATGTTTGGGCCAAAGAAATTTTCTCTGTATAAAGCGATGTCCCTATAAGGTAGAAAAATATTCTGCAAAGCAACTAATAGGTGCATTTATTCTATTTTGATTGAAGGACCCTATGATAAGTTGGAACTCATTATAAAGGCTCTAATTTAATGAAGGTACTTTTTTTTTTTTGGCATTTTTTGGCTAAAAATGGAGAGAAGACAGACTGATTGGCCCAGGGAAATATGGCAACAGCACTACCAGTGACTATTTCATTTCGACAAGGACCCCTTATCTCTCTTAAACACATTGTTAAAGAATAGTCCTAGGAGGTCAGTGGAGTTGTTTGATGAATGGATAACTTGGGTGTAAAGCTTTTAATCGACCCCTTTGAGCTGAACAGTTAGATCTCACTTGTTCTGTTCGTCCTTTAACTATGGCCTCATAGGTTCTTCTAACTACAGGCCATCAAATGATTTTATATCATCCAGTCATTTGAAATTCTTACTTTCAAGGATTCATGATCTTAAATCCAGTGTTCTATTTCATGTACTGAACTTGGATAGCTTACGACTTTAAAATTAGGCAGGATTGGTTATGATATTTACATATTTAGGAACAGCAGAATTAGTTTCTATTATGAGCAGACTATATTCATGGAGCCTGTGATCAATGAAAACATAATGATTTGGGACGTAATATTCTTTCCTAAGATGCTGTTAATTTTTTGTCAATATTCTTCCTCTAAGGATTATGTTTTTTTGAGATCAATGGCTTAGTCTCTTGGATGTTGTTCGTGACATTAAGAGTCAACTGTTGTTCACTAACATAATGTAGCTTCCAATTAGTCAATAAATGAATAGACCAGGCAATGACCAATTGAAACACTCAAAAGATAAATTTTCCACTAATATCCTTGATCCAAAGGTTTGATCATTTCAAACATTAATTGTGTAACTTCTTTTATGTTTGAGACCTGAAGCTTGAGAATGCTGATCGCTAAGGTTATGGAACCTGTTTTGATATGCCTTCAATGGTATATGGCATGAGGTCTTTTATCTGATGTTAACTATTGCATTGTGCTAAATTTGCCAAATATGTTCTACTAGAAGACTTCTTATGCAAAGTTCATGGCACGGTTGAGGATTTTCCTTTAATGGATCACAAGTTTCAATTTCCTATCTTAAGTTCTGGGACTGCCTGGTTCTGTCTTGTTTTGATGGAGATACATTCAATTTAATCAATTTAATTATTCTCCAATTCAATTTCCATTAAAATCCCTGCTATTTGTAGAGTATTTTTTGAACCAATTTTTTTGTTTGTCTACCGTGCATTACAATTAAGGTTGGAAAGTTGGCCTTAATCTAGAGATTGCATGTTGATACATATTGCTCCTACTTTTATTGAGGCTATGCAAGATTTCTTATTGTTGCTGCTGTTGTTGTTTAGCATCAAGGCAAAAATCTAGAGAAACATCTGCTAGAGACTGTTTTTATGTTGTTAGTGGTGTTGTGCATCAAGATAAGAATATAGAGAGAAAATCCGCTAGAGAGATGCTAGAGATCCTTATCGTGTTTTCCTAGGGGCCTTTTTTGTGTATGATCTCCTGGTCAGAGTTCCATTTGCTGGTGGAATTTTGACAAGCAAAGAAAAAGAGTTTAAAAAAAAAAAAGGCATCTGCATATAATTGAAGCTTATCTTTTTCCCTTGAAATTTCAGATGGCAGAACAGTTTAGTCTGAGATCAGGTATACCGGGACGTATTCCACTTGGAAGCTTCAATAGCATGTTCAATTTCACTGGTTCTTGGCAACTTGATGCGGCTGCAACAAAGTCTCTTGCAATGGTTGGGCATTTCATCCCTCTCTATAGGGTTCAATTAGCAAAACAGAATTTACTTTTGCATGAAGAAATCAAACGCTCTGTTCCTCACTCTTGGGATCCTCCATCCTTGGCAAGGTAAGTTTATTATTGCACCATAGTTGTTGCCAACCAAAGAATTAATTGGACTTTACTATTTTAGTCTAGAATCCCGAAGGTAACAATGTTAATGGCATAATCAAGTTTCAAAGCAATTTTCATATTAGAGAAATAAAGAATTGCTGCGGCAGGACCAAATTATGTCATGTTTTGGTCATAAGATATACTATTAAGGAGCTTGGAAGATATTGGTTATTTTACAACATGCTTTTTGTTACTGATAATTTGGTACTATGACAGTGAAATTGTTATCATACATGCACCTCTATGTAATTCAAGTTGAGAAATTTGTACATTAGATTCATAGATCAGATGAGGAGCTTATCATACACTTTTGCTTGAGAGCTTATCATACACTTCTGATTGACAGCCCCTATTTACTCTCTTCTCTCTTCTTTTGGTCTTGTTTTAGTTTCATTGAAAGCTATGGAACTCATATTATAACATCTGCAACAATTGGTGGAAGAGATGTTGTTTACATTAGGCAGCATCAGTTATCTCCTTTGTCAGCATTGGACATTGAGAGCTATGTGACAGACATTGCAGATCAGAGGTTTCAGGACTCCATAAGTCAGTCGAGTGCTGGACCTTTGAAGTACAAGGACAAGGTTAGTATAATAGCATGCTCGTTAAAAAAGGTGTGCAACTGTTACACTGGTTTTAGTTCAGTGTTTGTTTGGTTATTCTCCTCAACAAAGGCCCCATCTCGTTGGCTTATGTCCTTTTGTCATGGATATGGCACTTCATTTAGGTGCTTTCTTTATGGGCATGTAGTCTTTTGTCACCTAAACACTTTTTATGCTATGATATTTGAAAAAAATAGAAATGTGTAAAATCTATACTCCTTGCTGTAGGATGTAACTGTCATTTTTAGGAGAAGAGGAGGCGACGATCTTGAGCAGAGCCATGCCAAGTGGGCAGGAACTGTACGGTCAGCTCCAGATGTGATTAACATGACATTTATGCCTATTGTCTTACTGCTCGAAGGAGTGCCTGGTATAAAACATTTGGCCAGAGCAATCGACTTGTACTTGGAGTGTAAGTTCTTGTCCAACAGATTGCCTTTAATATACTTGAGGTGGCTATCAAGTTGAATCCTTCTGATTGATGATAAGTTTTGAATAGTTATGAGCACTAAAATGTCATGATGATGATTTCCTCTTAGAAATACATTTTTATTCATTTCAAGCAATTACTAGTAGTTATGAGCTTTAAAATTGCACAGAAAGTCTTTTGTTCCTATCAGTTGCTGGTCAAGATGAACCTTATCTTCTCCTTGCCAATAGTTCACTGACAAAAACAATGTTTAAGAACGAACCAGGAGACATTTTTAAAACGTAATGACAGCTGTTCATTAAAACTTACTCTTGGGCATGGTCTGCTACATTCTAGAGTACTTCTAATGTAAAAAATGTTGATCATTGGATTTCAACTATTTGTGCCAGACAAGCCACCTATTGAGGATTTGCAGTACTTTTTGGACTTTCAAATTGCTCGTATTTGGGCTCCAGAGCAGAATAATCTACATAGAAAGGAGCCTGTTTGCCAGTCACTTCAGTTTAGCTTGATGGGCCCCAAGCTTTATATCAGCCCTGAGCAGGTTGAGTTTCTGTCACTTGGTGATGAGGTTCCTTTTTTAATTGTTATTATTATTATTATTATTATTATTTTGTGTGATAAGGCACAATTACCATGGATGCCTTGGTTTTCATCTTTGTGATGTCATTACTTGCTTTCGTCCATTAGGGATCTTAAAATCCCTTGTTTTGAGGATAACTTGCTTATTGGAGCTGAAGCTGGACCCCATAATAAAACTATTACAATCGGAAGAAAAGGGTACAATTTACGAACTACAGAAACTATGATTTCTGACATTGAAGTACTGCTAGAATGATGATTTACTGAGTAAAAAGCCATAGAGAGAAAGCTTCACCACTTCCGGAGCTGCTAATTACATCAATTCAAGGAGTTTCAGTATTGTAACTAAAGTGAAATTGCATAATGTGGTCCCCAAAGGGAAAGGCATGGTTAACCTTCTAAACGGAATTGTAGATCTCTATTTGAAATCCTGCAAGGGTGAGGATTGAGGGGATTATGGGATAATGGATAACTACCACTATATTATAGCTTATTCCTAATGGCCCTGACAATAAATTTGAAATCTGTATAGGTCGATGATGACCTCACATGTGTTCCTTATTGTGAATGGAATCCATTTTTTCCCTTATCCTCCTTTTCTAAGGCAGAGTGTGTCTCTTTGTTTGTTGACGTAAGCTCTTTTCAAGAGAACATCAGCCTAGGAATATTTCTCTCACTAAATGAAGATATGTATGCGGTGCAGGTCACAATTGGCCGTAAGCCAGTTACTGGCCTTAGACTTAGCTTAGAAGGCAGCAAGCAAAACCGACTTGCCATCCACCTGCAGCATCTGGTGTCTCTTCCAAAAATTCTCCAACCACACTGGGATGCCCATGTGGCCATAGGTGCACCCAAGTGGCAAGGTCCTGAGGAGCAGGATAGTCGCTGGTTTGAGCCCATCAAGTGGAAGAACTTCTCCCATGTCAGCACTGCACCAATAGAGTACACTGACACCTCCATCGGAGACCTCTCCGGCGTGCACATTGTCACGGGAGCTCAGCTTGGAGTTTGGGATTTCGGTGCTAAAAATGTTTTACACCTCAAACTCCTCTTCTCAAAAGTTCCAGGTTGTACAATAAGGAGGTCCGTCTGGGACCACAGCCCTTCGAATCCTGCCACACAACGACCTGATGGAGCATCCTCATCAATTTCAAATGAAAAATCCACAAGCGAGAAGAGGGAAGATAGCTCAAGTAACATTGGCAAACTGACAAAAATTGTTGACGTGAGCGAAATGTTGAAGGGACCACAAGATACTCCAGGTCATTGGTTGGTAACAGGAGCAAAGCTTGGGGTTGACAAAGGAAAGATTGTTTTGCGTGTGAAGTATTCCTTACTGAATTATTGATCTGCTGATTATAAATTTTGGGATTACACTTTTTCCACATGTGAGCATAGACGGTCAGGCATTCTTTGCACAGGAATCCCAGTTCTTTTGTTCTTCTGTACATTGTGTCATTTATGTGGTGCTTTTAACCCTTTAGTTGATAGTCAGCTTCATCAACATCCGAGGTCCTTTCATCTGATTTTCTTTAGCAATTGTTTGTTGGAGAACAAATCTATGCTTTTCCAGTAGCGGTGGGTTCCCTCCTTCTTTGCCTCCCTCTCCCCCAACACACCGGCTTATTTTGCAGACCTTTGCCTTTTTGTGTGCTTTGAAGGGGTCATTGTTTATTCTTTGGTGTGAAAGAAAGGGGTGCTGTTTTTGCTCTTTTGCATAAACTTCTTATTCTGCTTTCAGTAAAGTTGTCAAAACCGAAGTGGAAAAATCATAAGGTCAAAATTCAATCAGGTTGAATTATACTTAAGGAACCAGTACAAGCAAATGGCCAGAAGAAGCATTTAGAATGTAACAAGTTTAGTTATTTGTGCAACTAAATTGATATAATGTGATATAATAAATTATCGTTTTATTTTTTTTGTTATAGAAAAGATTAATGTGGTTGCACAAATAACTAGGTTTATCGCATTCGGGACATTTTCTCTACCCATTTGTCTTAAGTCATCAATCTTTTTTCTTATATTTAATAATAAATTTATCTATATTTATTTATTAATAACTAAAATAATAAAAATAGTAATTGTCTATGATGTGTTTTGACTAAATTAATTTCAATTGTTAAATTTAAAGGTTATTGACCAAAAGAATTTGGTGAGAGTCAAGGATTAGTTCTCAGGGTTTTGATAGGTGTTGGCCTCTTTTTTTGTCGTGTGTGTGTGTGTATATGTTAAGAAAAGGTCATAGTCGATATTTTCCTTTTTTGGAAAAAAAAAAAAAATATATATATATATATATATATATATGTGTGTGTGTGTGTGTGTGTGTGTGTGTGTGTGTGTGTGTGTGTGGGAAGAGATTGGTAGGAAGTGGACGTATTACCTAGCAATTGGTTAGGCAATTGTAATTGATTTTTGATCAATTCCCCGTTTTTAGGTTCAGTCTAGTGAACATTCTTGCCAAAATACACCAGAATTTGTAATGTTCTATCTCGAAACATTGTGTAGAAACTTTCCACCATTGACACAAAGTTTTTGTGACGGTATTGTCTAAAAAGATTCCATTCAGAATCAATAATAATATGTATCCTGTCAGCTGTCTAAACGTCAACTCAATTGAACCACTTTTGACCTTAATTTAATATAAGAAATTTTCACCAACTGACATTTCTCTTTTCTCTTACTTCTCAATACGAAAAAGTCTGCCGCCACTCGCGCTCTTAATTAGAGTTTCCAATAGCCACAAAATGAGGCATTTAACCCTTATGTATATTTTTATGTCGTGGACAAAAATGTCTCTCAACGTGATATACTAAACACAGCTGAACGTAGGTTTCTAAACAAAAAAACAAGATGGATGGGGAGTAGGAGAGACAAGCTGGACGAGAGAGAGAGAAAGAGAGAGAATAAATAGTGAGATTCGTAGTGGGTTTGTTCAACTTTTTTAATTTTTTTTTTCAAAAAAATAATTTATGTGTAGTTTATGTGTAGAAGAGGTAGTGTAATAGATATAAGAATATAAAATCCTTAAATTCATGTACAATAGGTCCAAATTGTTGTGTAATATACATGTGTAAGAAGAATAAGATTATTGTTTAGTAGCTCAAAGTTGATGTGTAACAGGTTAAGATAAAAAAAAAAAAAAAGACTCAGAACTCTTCTGCGCGTAAGAATGTCAGTATGAATGTCTCCAAACCAAACCTTTATGTTTAATGAGAATATCATTCCATTCAGGGATTAGCATTGCCATTTGAAGCTCACAAGCTCAAGCCACCTCCATGTAAAGTTTGTGCAGCACTCTCTTTCTTGCTCCATACTTGCTGGCCATTGTCAATGCAATACTACAAGCAAGTTTGCCATCACATGGTGCTGATCAATTTGGTGAGAAAGACCCGAAAAGAGGGGTTTGCAAACATCCAGCTTCTTTAACTATCTCCTACTAGCTATGAGCCTTAGTGTTGCAGTTAGCTTGACGCTTGTGGCATGGCTCCAAAACACCAAAGGATGGGAATAATTGGGTTAGTTTAGTGTTGCAGTTAAACATATTAGTTCGTTGACACTTATTTGAGTAATACGTTTGTTTACACTCCTACTAAAATGTGTTAGTTCGTTAGTTCAAGCAAGTATGTAGTTAACAATATGCAAGCGTAGCTCTAGATTACAAGTCAATTAAACATATCCCACGAACACAACTAGAGAGCAAAGCAACATACATGTCAAAAAATAATAAAACACTTCATATATAGTTAGCTAGCCAACACAGTCACTCTCCCGTATGGTTTATGGTGGTCACACGTGTTTACCAAAGTGCACCACAAATACAAGTTTAGTGTGTACACTGTCTACCATAGCTTCGATAGCTAAGCGCCAAGTAACTTGTGTCAACTTAGTATGTCCTTGAATATTTAAATTTCAAAACAATAATAACCCTCAAGTGGTGAGGACCATGAGAAACAGGCATACACAAGAATAATAATAATCAGGTAGAGCAAGTCACTCTCCTCTATTAGGATTTTTAATTCTTTTTATCAAAAACTTATTGTCCAAAGTATAGTTTATTAGTTCAATCTTTGAAAAGTAACTACCCAGATACTAGGTAGTAATCATACAAAATAATACAAATAAATAACCTAGCGTATTATACATGTCAAGATTACTCACCGTAGTCTAGCTACTCTAAAATTCACGAGGTTGGTTCGGGTGATGGTCTAGTGGTCTTTGATGATCCTAAGCAAACTAGATAAATTATAAGACTCATTAGTTGCTAATCTATAATTATAATTTGTCTCTAATGTTGTAGATTAAAGAATTACTTTGAAGTGTAGAATGAGACATTGCATCACTACTTAGGTTTTAAAATTAATTTAGGTAAACAATGTTATAACGTTGAGTATGGATACGACAGAATCTTCCTTATATATATATATATATATATATATATATATATATATATATATATATATTATACTTCAAAGGGCAAAGGCTTAAGATGTAGACACGGGGCGAAAGAGCTGTCACTTAGATGAGCTAGATGTCAACATATGCCTCATAAGTTTACAAACTAAGGAACCCCAAGATAGACATGTAGATTATGCATGATAAAAGAAAGACGTGTAAATAAAAAACCTTTTTAGGCTGCCGCTTAGTCCCTCAAGATGCTAGGTATGTTAGTCTACCCCCCATGATTTAAGTGTGGGTTCACTTACCATGAGTCGAGAACAAATATGGATACTTTGCTCTCATATCGGTTTAAGTTTCCCAAGTGACTTCTCTCTCAAGTTGGGTACCCCAAGCTACTTTAACTAAAATGACCTTTTCGGAGTGTAGCTTCTTCACGCTGGTATCTAGGATTTCAATTGGTTGCACTTCATAGGTTAGATCGTCTTTCAGTTATACTGGTTGAGGAATAACTACGTGTGATATATCGAAAAGATACTTCCACAACATTGACACGTGGAATACTAGATGAATCTGAGATAACTCTGGTGGTAGTTCCAATTTATGGTCTGTGGCTCTAACACCTTCCAATATCTCATATGGACCAATAAAATGCGGATTAAGTTTTCCCTCTTTTTCCAAACTAAAGTTCACCTTTCATTAGTGAAACTCATATGAATACTAAATCACCCACCATGAACTCCAGTTAACGCCTCTGATGATCTATATATACCTTTTGTCAGCTTTCGGTAGTTGCCATACTATCTTGAATCAGATGAATTTTCTCCATATTCTTTTCTAGCATTTTGGGTACCAAAACGGGTTCCAATTGTTTCTTCTCACCCAATTCATCCCAATATAACAGTGACCAACACTTAGGGCTGTATAGGGCTTCATATGGGGCCATATTTATGTTTGATTGATAGTTGCTATTATACGCAAATTTGATTAATGGTAAATGCTGGTCCCAACTACCTCTAAACTAAATCACACATGCCCACAACATATCATCTAAAGTTTGCGTAGTATGCTCAAATTGGCTATCTATTTATGGGTGAAATGTTGTACTAAACTCCAATTGAGTGCCCATCGCTTTTTGAAATTCTTTTCAAACCATGAAGTAAACTGTGGTCTCTTGTCAGACATGATAAAAATTGGTCCTCCATGCAAACTTACAATTTTATTTATATTCAATTGAGCTAACTTTTCAAACCTAATTGATCTATGATTACCCAAATGGCATTATGTCGATCCTAGGTAAGTGGTAATCCAATCACAAAGTCTATTACTATACTCTTCTATTTCCATTCAGGCATTGGTAGGGGTTGTAATGTTCTAGCTAGTTCTAGTGTTCAACTTTAACTTGCTGACACACGAGACATTTTGAGACAAATTTTGGTCTATCCTTTTTTATATTTTCCCGCCAATACATTCGATGCACGTCTCGTTATATCTTTGTGGTTCTAGGATGTAAAGTATACGTAGTATTATGCACTTCTTATAGTATATGTCTCCTAAATTTGTCTACATATGGAACAGAAAGTCGTTCACCACACTATAATACGCCTTTAGGATCCACTAAAAATTCTTGCATACGTCTAACCAATACATCTTCTTTAATCTTCTGCAAATGTGGATATCTACTTTGAGTAGCCTTAATGCTTCCTTTCAACTGTGGCTTTGCTTAAAAGTAAGCTATTAAGGCTTTTGAACTTCCCATTGACATTTTCAAACCCTCTTTAAGTAGTTAATTCAATCCTCTTTGGTTTTGCCTCTTCACTACTAGAATATGTGTTATGCTTCCCATAGACTTCTCGCTTAGGCCATTAGCCACAACATTAACCTTACTCAGATAATACTGAATAACACAGTTGTAATCTTTCAATAACTTTATCCGATGTCTTTGATGTATATTCAAATTCTTTTGCTATATAATGCACTTCAAACTCTTGTTGTCGATGAAAATCTCACACGTCTCACCATAGAGATAATATCGCTAGATCTTCATTACAAAGATGACTACTACCATTTCTAAATCGTGACTTAGCTAGTTATGTTTTTGTTTCTTTAGTTAAACCAGAAGCATAAGCAACAACTCTATTATTCTACATTAGCACACAACCAAGTCCCACTCATGAGGCGTCACGATGTACTAAAAATCCTCCAGTTCCTGAGAGAAGAGGTAGCACCGGTGCGAAGTAAGAAACTCTTTGAATTTCTAGAAGTCCCTAGTACATTCCTCTATCCAATCAAATTTGACTCCTTTTTGAGTCAACTGAGTCATTGATGTTGTAATCCGAGAGAATCCTGACACAAATTTATGATAGTAGCTTGCCAATCCTAGGAAACTACGAACTTTTCCTACTGTAATGGGTTGTGGTCATTACTTAACTACTTCAAATTTTTTTGGATCAACCTCAATACCTTTCTCAGATATAATATGGCCCAAGAATATCACACTTCTAAGCCAGAACTCACACTTACTAAACCTGCCATATAACTTTTCATCTTTTAACTTCTACGGAATAATTTTTAAATACTTTTTGTGCTCTTCCTTGCTAGGAGGGTAGATTAGAATGTCATCAATAAATACAGTGACAAAAGGATCCAAAAATGACTTAAAAACTTGATTCATCAAGTTCATAAAAGCTGCAGGGCATTTGTAAACTTGATAGATAGTACACAAAATTCATAATAATTGTATTGTGTCCGAAATGTTGTCTTGGGTACATTTTCTGCCCAAACTCTCAACTGATGATACCCTAATCACAAATCAATCTTGAAAAAATAACAGGCTCCTTGCAATTGATCAAATAGATCATCAATCCATGGTAAAGGACATCAATTCTTTATTATGATTTTTGTTCAACTATCGATAATCGTACAAAGTTGTGTAGTCTCATCCTTGTTCTTAACAAACAACACTAGAGCTCCCCATGGTAACACACTAAACGGGATATATCTTTTGTCCAATAATTCTTGTAACTGCACCTTCAATTCCTTTAACTTAGCAGGCGACATTCGGTTTGGAGTGAGTGATATAGGTTCGTTACCTAGTGGTAAGTCAATACAAAATTCAATCTCCCTTTTTAGGGGTAAACCTAGTAGCTCATCAAGAAACACCTCCACAAATTCTTGCACCACTGGTATGTCTTCTATCTTAGGTGTGGGTTTACTAGCATCTTGTAGAAAAGCTAAGTAAACTGAACACTTCTTTTTAATCATTCGCTTTGCTTCCTACCAAGAGATAAGGTTGTAAAGTATAGAACTCCTATCTCCCTGAAATTTAATCTCCTCTCTACTTGGCAACCTCAAGGTAACTGTCTTTTAGCAACAATCTAGTGATGCATGATGCACTGCTAACCAATCTATTTCCAATATCACATTAAAATCTACTGTGTCTAGCAACATCAAGTCAACATTGAAATCATGCTCCCTTATCTAGATTGTAAATTTCTTACATACTTGGTTAGCATCTAATGTTCCTCCCACAAGGTTATGTACAGTAAATGGTATGGTTAAGGGTCCAAGACTGAAGGGTAGTTTAGGGACTAGTGTGTATGAAATGTGTGAAGGGGTATAGTTAGGGTCAAATAATAATAGGATTGGAATAAAGAGTACGGGTAGTTGTTACCATAGCATTGGAAGCTTCAGCATTCCCAAATACTATAGCATAAACTCGAGCCAGCCCACACCTGGGTGACAGTTGTCCCTAACCTCCACGAGTTCCACTAGAACTTATTGTCCCGAAAGTGCCTCGTCCTCCTAATTGGCCTCCAACAGGTGGTGGTACTAAAGCCTATGATGGTGCTAATCAAAGGTGCCTCACAAACTCTGGACACTTCCTTATCAGATGTCATGTCTGTCCACAATGAAAATATTCACTTGTTTGGTAACGACATGTTCCCAAGTGTATATTCCCACAACATTAGCATAGTGGCGTACTCCTACTGACCATACGAGTTAATTGTCCAGTTGGAGGACTCATTGAATAGGCACGAAATCTCCCTATCTGCAAAGAGCTTGCTCTTTCTCTTGGGGAGATACTTCTTTCAGGCAATCGAGTTTGTAGGGTTTGTTCTTCTATTTTTCAAGGGTTCCCTTCACCTTAGGATTTGGAATCAAATTTGGCCTTCCTCTATTGAGTATAATGTCATTCTTCTTTTGTCTGTTTCTCTACCATCCATGCTCGATCAACTACAAGCACATATGATTTGAACTCTATAAATATTACACTCTTATAAATACCAGTCTTAAGGCCCTTTAAAAACATCTTCACTTTTTATTCTTTATCTTGGACCAAATATGTAGCAGACTTGGCAAGATGACTTAATTCTCGTTCATATTCATCAACCAAGTGTCCCATCTACCTTAAGTTCTCAAACTCATATACCCTTCTATCCTTGATGCTCTGCAGCAGGTAAAACTTCACTTAGCACAGAATTGTTCCCAAGTTACTGGGACACTTTGACCTCCCATGCTGCCTCTCCAACTATTATACCAAGTTTAAACAATCTCTCCAGTGAGTTGATATGCAGCCAACTCCACTTTGTTATAATTACTCTGCAGTAGGTAAAACTTCAAAAACTTCGCTTTATCTCTATTAGTCATGTCTCTGGATCCTCCCCTTCCTGATGGGAATAGGTAGAGGGTTTCAACTTCATAAAACCTACAAGGACATATTAACTCCTATTGGTAGTTGTTATGGCAGAGCTCGAGCTAGGCTTCTAGCCATCTGTTGTACAGCTTATTGTGTTACTTGTAGTCCCAAAGCCAAGTTTTCAATTGTGATGGCCCTTCCTAGTGCTGCTGTAGCTCCACGTCATTGTTGTTTCCTTTTGGCTATAGTTGCAACGGGTGGCATGTATCGACTCCTAGGTTGTCTAGATAGGTTTGCAAGCGAGTCATGCTTTCTTTATCCTTCGTTAAGTGCCTCTTGCTCATGAGTCGCTGGACCTCAAGTTCTAAGTAGCATTTTATCCTATAGACACAAAATATGTACCTTACATGTTAGTTGTCACGAATAAAAAAAAAGTTACAAGAAACAAGTCCTAGCTAGGGATAATAAACTACAAAAACCTAAGCTCCACCAATACCTCAATCAAGACATAGGACCTATCCACTCTAAGGTAACGGGATTGAGTGGCATGCTACACTGAATCCCAAGAAACTTAGAATGCATATTTCCATCAGAGTATAATAAGGTGTATAATATAAAATCGATCTATGATACCAACTTTGTCACATCCCAATTTTGAAGCATGTGACCAACGCAACTATCTTCAATGAAGGACCCACCTCAAGACAACTACAAGGCTCAAATCAAGAAATGATAAAAAGAGAGATCTACGTCCAAAATATAGGCTAAAACAATACAAGTGCTCAACATAGATAAATATCATTACAGGTCTAAATCCATAAAGGTCCAAGGCCCAACAGACTAGGTCCAGTATCACAAACTAAAACATATATACAAATTTGCAAGAAAAATCGTACTAGCAGAGTCTATATACATAAACACATATACACAAAGAAGTATCCCTAGCGGCCTTTAGGAAGCTTCGATCTTCTAACAGGGACTTGGGTCATAAAACCTAAAAGTGTTAGAAAGATAAAGAGTAAAATATATAGATATCTTAGTGAATAAGTCTACATGCATAAAGTGAGAGAGGGACAATACTATCAAAATAGATCAAAAGCAAGTAAGTATAAAGTTAACAATATACATGTGTCCCTCTAGATCACAGGTCAAATAAACATATTCCATGGACATAACTAGAAAGCAAAGCAACATGCATGTCAAACAATAATAAAACACTTCATATAAAGTTAGCTAGCCAACACGGTCACTCCCCTGTAGCGGTCATTAGTGGGCACACCTGTTTACCAAGGTGCACCACAAATACAAGCTCAGTGTTTGCACTATCTATCTGGGCCCTTAGTAGTTGAATGCTAAGTAACTCACCTCAACCCAGTATGTTTGTGAATATTTAAATATCAAAAATAATAACCCTTAAGTGCTGAGAATTGCAATAAATAGACATACACAAGAATAATAACAATCAAGTAGACTAAGTCACTTTCTCCTATCAAAATTTCTAATTCTTTTGATCAAAAGCTTACCATAAAAAGTATAATTTATTAGTTCAATTCTTGAAAAATGACTATCTAGATACTAGGTAGTAATCATACAAAATAATACAAATAAACAATCAAGGTAACAAAGTGCATTATACATGTTAGGATTACTCACCGTAGTCTAGCCACTGCAAAATTCACGAGTTTGGCACGAGCGATCGTCTAGTAGTCTTCGATAATCCTAAGCAAACCAAATAAATTATAACATGCGTTAGTTGTTAATCTATAACTATAATTTGTCCCTAGTGTTGTAGATTAAAAAATTACCTTTAAGGTGTAGAATGGGACGTTGCCTCTCTACTTGGGTTTTGAAATTAGTTTAGGTAAGCAATGTTATAGCATTGGGTATGGGTACAACAGAACCTTCTTTGTAAGGTCAAGTGTATATATATTATACTTCAAAGGGCAAAGGCTTAAGATGTAGATACGAGGTAGAGGAGTTGGCACTTAGATGAGCTACATGTCAACATATGCATCCTAAGTTTGCAAACCGAGGAACCTCAAGATAGACATGTGGATTATGTATGATAAAAGAAAGACGTGTAAATAAGAGACCTTTTTAGGCTACCACTTAGTCCTTCAAGATGCTGGGTATGACAGTACCTCTCAGGATTTATTGACTTTTTTAGTTTGAATAATTCATATTTAAATGTGTTTTTCTCCCATCTTTGTTTACTTTGTAGGTGTTTGTTGCTTCATTTTGGAACAAGAAAATTGAACTTCTTGAAGACCCTCTGGAGGTCTATGAAATGTCTAAGGACAATGAAGCTGCTGCAAACATAGAATTTTTGCCTTATAGTGACACTTTCAAGTGAACTTTTAACTATGGAAATAGAATCACTAACTAAACAGACTTTTATATTCAGGTTCCTACAATACAACCAGTATCAAGAAATTGGGATTTTTGTATTCAAGTTCCTACAAAAGGCAGCCATTTGGACAGCTTCGAAAGGACTAATGGAGAGACCTATTGAATGTCCAAATCCTTGAAAACAACTGAGAGTAACCCTAGTAGAAAATACAAAGACAAATCTTGGCATATTGCCAATCTTTTGTTGCACATTCATTATGACTTTTTTTTTTTTGCATATCTTAGCTCCAAACTTTCTCCATATCCAGCGAGGCCGAACTATGAACACAAAGACATCCAATTCTGTCAACATGCCTCCTTGCTAACCAATAGGTCTGGGTTTGAGTGCTATTAGAATATTCAGTATGACTAAATATAGACATGTAAAATGAGTTGTGTTGTGCCAGACACGACCCAAAAAATTAGGTACTATAGGTTCATGTTGTATTGTGCTTGGCCAATTATCGTGTCTAAGTTGTGTCATGTTAGGCCGTTCATTGTGTCGTACCATGTCTGAACTATTTACCATGCTTAAATCATCCCGTATCGTTCCTTGGCTGTTCATTATGCTTAAATCTTATTATGCATGACCTATAAATAAATAAATATACCATTTTAAGAGAAATACCAAAAAAAATCTTTTTTATTGAATATTTAAACTTGATATCTAAAATAAGCAATTACAATTGTGAAATTTTGGAACTTAACCGAACGAAAAAAAAAATACAAACAAAATGTTATAATTTTTAATTTAACCAATAAAGTTAAAATTTCAATTGAATTTTCTAGGGTTGTTAGAGATCTAATAACATGCCAATGATGTATAATATATAATTTTATGTATTTTCATTGAAATGTAAATAAGTATACTATATAGATATTATCTCTAATTTTTATTATTTATGATTTCAAAAAAGAAAGAAAGAAAGAAAAGAAATTATAAAATAGTGTCATATTAACTTAAATAAAAAATAAAAATATAGAAAGTATTTTAATCACTACTCTTTCTTAAGTGGCAAAGGGGCAACTCTTGGCTCTTCAACCAAAGTTCAAGGTTTGTTGTCTATATGTCTATTCAATTTTCCACCAATTTTTGAAGGGTTGTGTCTAGATTTGGGCCTTGGCTTAACCAATAACTAAATCATACTTAAGCCGTGCTCGGATTCAGATCGTACTTATGGTTGGGTCAAGTATAGGCACAAGCTCATCACGGTCCATGCCAAGCTTGGTCGACAAGATGTGGAGTCTTGGCCCAATTCAAGACGTAATAGCAGTTGTGGTTGACTCGAACTTAGTACTGTTCATTATGAGTTAGGCCAGCATGATCCATACCGAACGAGGCTGGACAGGCCCAAGGGCCATCTCACCCGTTTTATATATCTAGTTAAACTTATATCTAGTCTAGCGTTCTCTGTAGCTATTCGAAAATGTGTCATTGCACCCTAATGAGATTACTAGACCTCTGTTTTACCATTTAGATTGCCAGAAAAATAGTAATCCTTCAATGTTCGTGATAATCTTAATCCCAATGTGCCACCACCCATTCCTACCCCTTGCACACAAGGTCCACAGGCCGTTCCATAGGCATAATTTTGTTGATGTTGTTATTTTACGTGAATAGATAGTTTTTGTTTTCTACGATTTCACCAAAGATCGAGGCATTTTTCTTTTGTTTTTAAGCGAAACATGCTAATGCTATTTGTAAATCCAAAATCTAAAATTTAAAAAAAAAGAAAAAAAAAAAGGAAAAAAACGACAAGAATCTCCCACGGACTAGCCATCTGTCAGCACACTTTCACAGCTTTCAGCCACATGACCTCCCACTGCATGTATACGTGCTTTCCCAACAAATTCCCACGTTGTGAGTGAGCCCCTCTTGCGTTCCTCAAAATTCACTAACAAAAGGGCTGTAACAGAAACAAAAGAAATCAAAGCACAGGGGATATCTCGACAAGTACTTGAACGTAGAGCACTCTCATCAATCTTCCAATGTCTTCCAGCGACCAGTCACCGACTCCCGCACCACCCCATGGCGGCGAGGAGCAGGCGATCCCACCGGGAAAACCGATGTCGATGGAGCAGCATGTTATTGACAAAGGTGCTCAGTTGCTGCAGTCTTTGAAGCCGGTGAAGCAAATTAGCCAGCATGTTTGCACCTTTGCCATCTACAACCATGACATGACTCGGCAGATTGAGACCCACCACTATATCACCAGGATCAACCAGGATTTCCTTCAGTGCGCTGTTTATGACACTGATGATTCGAACGGCCGTCTCATCGGTAATCGTACTATTTGTGAAACTTAATTAATTAAGTCTTTCATGAAATTGATTCCCTTATTTGGGACTGTACTATTTTGGATTTATTTAGCGTGCAATAATATCAAGTTGATTAAATAAATTTCATTGGGGTGTCATCTCATTGCATAAAGTATCAACTTAATGTTGGTTGGTGTGCTCTGGTTACGTTAAGCCTCAATTCGTAGCGTTTTCTCTCGAATCGGAGTCATTAAAATAAAATTAGTTCAGAGTTTGAAATCTAAATCAGAGTCATTTGTTTTTTAAAAAAATGTAAAATTGTTGGTTGGCGCTGGGTCCAAAGAGTGAATGGATGTGGGATAAACGTGAATGCATATTGCACTAAGCGGTTATGTATAATTCATGGTTCCAATAGTAATTGATGCAAAAAAAAATAAAAATGTACGATCACCAAGTTTGTGCTTATTGTGTTGGGTATCATTTTTCAGATAACAGGAACAATTGTTCTGTTTCTGTAATTGTATGGCGCATCTTTAAATGCCATTGTTTGAACATAAATGTTCGCTTGCTAAAAGGGATGTTTTCAGTATGTTTGAAAGCAGTGACAATATGATATACTAGTTAAGTTACTAAGAAAATGTAATTTGTATTCTTATAGGAGTGGAATATATAATATCGGATAAGACATTCGAGGCTTTGCCACCAGAAGAGCAGAAGCTCTGGCATTCCCATGCTTATGAGGTCTGTTTCCGTTCTTCATTATTAATAAGTTTCAATTTCTTCATTCTTGAAATGCATTTGCATTAAACATATTAAATTGCAATTTAATGCCGGAAATTGGACGGTGCAGATCAAATCGGGCCTCTGGGTTCATCCACGAGTTCCAGAAATGGTAGTGAAACCAGAACTCGAAAATTTGGCCAAAACCTACGGCAAGTTCTGGTGCACTTGGCAGGTTGACAGAGGTTAGTCGTAGCCTTGATTATTAGGTTGATCAAGTGTACCACTTAATCGTCTGGCACATTTACATTATGTCCACTTATACTATCAACTAATCTAGTTAAGAGTCTCGTTATTGTGACGCATAAAATAGAAATAGGACTTTACGCATTAGTATAATAAAACAAATTCTTCTTGTATATTTTGTTAGTCCTCATACATATCATGTTATTTTCCTTCCGAACAATATAAAGGATTAATCGCAGTCTTGGAGCATCTCTCTCCAGAGTTAATGATGTTTATTTTTAAAATTAAACTATCCTTTAATTTCCCTTGCATAATTTAATTAAGGGTGCACATTGGTGGCCAGAGGATTTTTGTATCAAAATGCAATGAATTTTTAATTTTGTGCAATCATGTTGATGAATGTGAAACAACAAAAACAGTTACAACATTTTATTTTTACACACAAAGTAGCAATTGCACAAAATTGACACACTATTGAAATGCTACATTTTATTCTTACACAAAGTAACCACAAAGTATCAGTTACATTTCAATACTTCGTCTGAACAAATCTTCTAGACAAATTATCTTGGTCTGATTCCGAAAATTTTTTCGTTCAATTAACTTTTTTTAAGGCCTTTCCCAAACTTGACTGTTCTAGCCTCTTCATTTCTTGTTTAAGTGACTTGATAGGTGATATATACTGTGCTTTTGTGTTGTGAAGGTGATAGACTCCCACTGGGTGCACCAGCCTTGATGGTGTCTCCGCAGGCGGTGAACTTGGGCATGATCAAGCCAGAGCTGATTAAAAAAAGGGACTCCAAGTACAACATAGTAACCGATGCCATAAAGCAATCAAGGGTTGAGATCGAAGAGCCGGAGTGGATAAATCCGCAGGCAGATTACTGGAAGCAACATGGAAGAGGCTTCGCCATTGACGTTGAGCCCACGCAGATGAAAATGAGAGCACCCTTTCCATGAAAACAGAAGTGGGGGTTGGAGATGCATGCCTCAAACTCTTATGTAAGAAGCTAATATCTCATACGTATGCTTTAGTAGTTTAGGAGACGTAGCTGTGCAAGTTGTGTTTGTGTGCATTTAGTTTTAATTAATGTGTGTCGTCTGTTTTGACCAAAACAGAAGATCAAAGTGTTGTATTGTATGGAGCTCCTGAATCTGTCACAGACATGTTTATAATGTTGTGCTATTTCAGGCATGCACAGTAGTTGTGTTACTGTCATCTCTGTCTTGGTGAATTAGTCTTATATCTTTTGTTTATATAGCAATTATAGAAGAAGGGTGAATTATAATTGGTAATAATGGGTGAGCCTTGAAGTAGGTTTATGAAATAATTTGCGCTCGATATACAAAAAATTTGGAATATGTGTTTCTCTGATCTCTCTCTATGAGTATTCTCACAAAAAAAAAAAAAAAAAAGAAAAGATCTCTCTCTATGAGATATGTTGAGATACAATTGTGAGTGCTAAAAATCTCCCACACACATGGAAAGAGGATGGAGAGTTCAAGCAATACTTAAGTGTGGTCCATGACCCATGTTTCTAAACCAATTGGTTTTAGATAAGTGTGGTGTCCGTGACCCGTTTATTTGTTACTTGTTTTCGCTCCGACCTTCTCTCCTGTGATCGCTCTCCACTATTGGGCCGAGCCCGCGCGTATCCGTTTCCGCAAATTATTATCTAACATGGTATCAGAGCACAAAATGATCATGTGGGCCTGTGCCATCAAGCATGGATTCTCAATGGAAGGCCCAAAAAGTGAAGCCCAACAAGAGGAATAAAATCCCAATGAAAGGCTCAAATGGAGGCCCAACAAGAAGAGTTCAAGCATTATAAAAGGAACAAAATACATAAGCCCAGAGTAATAGTTCTCACGAGAGTAATTCCACTCACATTTGAGAGGGAGTCTCACAATTGAGAGGGAGTGTTGAGATATAATTGTGAGTACTAAAGATCTCCCACATGGAAAGAGGATGGAGAGTTCAAGCAATACTTGAGTGTGGTCTATGACCCATGTTTTTAAGTCAATTGATTTTAGATAAGTGTGGTGTCCGTGACCCGTTTGTTTGTTACTTATTTTCGCTCCGACCCTCTCTCCTATGATCGCTCTCAACTATTGGGCCGAGCCCGCGCGTATCCGCTTCCGCAAATTATTATGTAACAAGATAATAAGTAGTATTTCTTTTCTGACATTGGAGGAATTATTGTAATAACCGGAGCCACAGAAGCTAGATATTTTCTTCGCTTCTGTTTGTGGGTGTTTCCTTGCTGAAGCCTCAAATAACCAGATGTGTAAAAAATATCTGATCCAACCCATAGTCTCGAACCCGAATTTGCACCTCCTAACCAAAAAAAAATATTTCACTCGAAAGTAACCTAAATCCCAAATTTAGGACGATTTTAAAATTTAGGATCAAACTTGAGCTAATATGCTATTGATCTAATTTTTCTCTGAAGAGAAAAAATATAAAATAAAAAATTATAGTATTATGTAAAAAAAAAAAAGTGTAGGTTTTTTTTTTTGGTGGAATAGTTTAAGAAAAAGTTTTGTTTGTTTTTTACTGTTTTTACCATTTGTAACTTATTTTATCTTATGAAAATTTGTAAAAACGAAATAAGTTTATTATTCAAATTATTTAAATTTTTATTAATGTACACAAGTATATTCACATGTACATTACTTTATTATTATATATTATAATTTTATATTTCCGTCCGCTTGAATTAAACTCAATGTTTGGCTCCTGGATTACTCGTCGAATCTTTATTTAAAAACTATGTCTTAGTTGTTCGGTTGGATTAAAAAAAAAAAATACTTAGTAACATTTAAATAATAACAAAATAGTAAAAAAGTGATATGAGTAGTTAGATAATTGAAATTTAAAAAAAAAAGATAAATTATTAAATTTTATTTGATGAATTGTATTATTATTTAAACTTAAGTTGCGTTAATTCTACTTTCAAGGACCTTAAGAGGAGTAGGAATACCGAACGTTCTCACGTCGGCCGTGAATCGGATTGGTGGTTAAGCTTTCACAGAATTAAAATTGCACGCATCCGAAATTTTAACTTTAATTAAGGCATATGAACGAGAATGCGTGTGATCTTATCCGCCACAAGTTGACAATGAAGTAATTGAAGTGGTCAATAGCTTTAAATTTAGCTCGTGAGGATAATAATGGTGAGCTGGAAACTGCCAAGTCTTGCCAAACTATACCTAGTCATAATCTCCCTCCAGATGAGAGACATTCAGACTCCCTCATTTCTATCAAATTGTTTAGCATTGATCATATTTAAGAAAAACTTGGTCAAATATACTGTTTACCAAACAACCAAAAGACTAATAACTATTAAATATAGCCCATAGCCGCCAAGTTTAATGTTTGAGGGTGAGATTTGGAGCTAAAATTCCAAACTTTACTCATAAAAGATATCCCATCTCCACTCCAACTTATATATAAGAAAAACAAAAAGAACAAAAAAACAAAAGGCTTCATTTTGACATTTTCTCAGAAAAAAACGAAAAAGACTTTTCTTTTATTCATTGAAAAGACAAAAAAAGAAAAAAAAATTTAGCCGCCAAGTTTCGTCGAGTAGGTGCATTGACCAGTAGACAGTTTTGTTACCCAACAAACTACTTAAATAGTAAGAAAATAAAACCAATCTTAAATCGGGCTGGTAAGTCTAACTTATTGGTAAGAAATATTAAGTAATAATATTTAAATTGTAATAAAATAGTAAAAAAGTAAAATAAGTTTTTAGGTAATTAAAATTTGAAAAAGAAGAAATAAATAAGTTGTTAGATTTGATTAGATAAATTACGTAATTATTTTATTATTATCTAAAATTAAGATGCATAATAAAATTCTTAACACCAAGAGGATCGAGCCTTTTGTTTTTGTTCCTAATTTGTTTTATGTTTTTTTGGATAAGTGAAAAAGGATGTTGAGGACTTGTTATCAATAATAATGACTTAGCATTATAAAATTAAAATCGAACATGTATGTGCGTAAATATATGGACTAAATCTTCTAACAAACGCACAAATAAAAAAAAATAAAAAGGTTTTTTTCGCTCCTGACATGTAACAATTTTGATTTGGGATAACACTTGTTAACAATTAATACAATTTCCATTTACATGTTTTACTCCATCACTTTTTTCGAAGAAAACAAAACAAAAGGCCAGTACCTATAATGAAAATTATTAGTTGTATTAAATTTATGAGTTATAATTGGCTGTTAAATTCCTTAGATGAACAGAAACATAAGACCCCAATTTAAAACATCAACATCTGTTACCTATAATTTACTCCAGAAGAAAAGTAGAGTGAATGAAAAAAAGAAAAGGAAGGCAGAGTGAATGAAATCACAAGAAGAGTTGTTTATGTCAAAATGTTCAGCATATTTAGATTTTTGATATATAATAAAAATTAATGATAAGATGATAAATGTGCATCTAACATTAAATAAATTAATGTGAATTAGTTTCTAAGCCCACTTGCTTCACTCAGATTTTTTAATTTTAACAAATATTTATAATTTTAATATAAAAATATTGAATTTCAATAAAACAAAAAAAAATATGGAGTTATAAATTTTATTAGCGAGATTACAAACAATTAAAAAATAGTGCTTTCTTTGTTTAAAAGCTATGAATAAATGAAGATGTTACCTACATATGTGACCATCAATTTTTAAAAGAACATGAGTCATTATAGGATATTTACACAAAGAGGAACATTCATGAGTATTTAAATAAGAAATCTTAAAAGCAATAATATCTAACTATAACGTATAAGTAAACTACTTTTAGTTGCATAGTTGAGATTCAGCAAACCTTGATGAACAACGCAAACGGGGAAAATTTTCAAGCAGAGTATATATTATAAATTGAAGAACATGTATGCATATATCCTTTGTAAAGTATATCTTATAAAAAAAAGAGTAGTACACAATTGGTAAGTAAAAAAGCAAACCTGTTGATGTAGGATGAATAACAAACAAAAAACTCTAAATCAGCAATCCGCCCGAAAAATATTATGAACTCAATATTCAATATTCAATTTTACAAGTAGTTTAAATAGTAAAATTGATATTGGTTTTTATTTATAGAGCTAGATTGACCTAATTAATTAGGAATAGAATTCTAAATAGTATCATATTCTAAATAATATGATATAATAATCTAAAATATATTTTAAATATAAAATATTAATAAATTTTTAAATAATAGGATCTTCTTGTTTTATTCCCCTTCACCTGTCTGAGGTGGATGAGGAGGAGGACTTATTGAGGGAAGAAATATATCAAGATCAAACGTAAACAGAAAGGATGAGAGCTTTTGGAAGATGGTGGGAGATTAGAAAGAGAGGTTTTTGTAATTTGGATGAATTTGAAAATGGTAGAGAAGACTAATTAAGTTGAAATTTTTATTGTTTTTTAATAAATAAATAAGTATTCTTAAAACTAATAATTTTGTCATCAGCTTCATTAAATTCTAAAATAAGGAGAAGATTTAAAATCTTCTTTCTCTTATGTAAATACTATGGGTATCATATATAGATTAATGTCTAAAACATATTAATTAACTACATCATGAGTCCAGTGAAACTTATTTTTCTTAGGAATGTTGTGACTTGTTCGCTTTTTCTCTTCTTTGGTTTTTTGAGCTGTGGTAGGTTGCCTTCCTTGATTTACTCCAATTTTTGAGAGAGTCATTCCAACTTCCCATTTTCTCTGATTTTTATGGGAGTCGTTTTCCTCGGTTTAATATAGGATGACTGCCTCAAAATTCCTCCAAAGTATTTGCGCAGGTGAACCATTATTATGATTGTTTCAAATTCTATCCTCATTCAATGGGGCTGAACGGGGGAGTCACTATAAGTGAGACTCCATTCCACTAGAGAATCTCCACAAATAGGACTCATTCCCAAGCATTTTTTTACCCTCATCCTAAGAAGATAATCCTAAAACTCTTTAATGGATTCTTCTAGCCTTTTGGTTTGGCATTTTTGGCAAACTCCTCCATGGATGGTGATAGTTTGAGGTGTGTTTGAGAAGAGTCGATCCTTGATATTTTTCCTCGCAAGGTGAGTTAGCCCTTGTTACATAAACATATTTTGTTGTGCTAGACACTTGTGAGGGGCAATTGGTCTCTTGGTAAGACTTGGGCACACTAAGATGAGATCTGGTGCATTTCGCAAGACTTTTAGAGAATGTCAAGTAAGTTTAATGAGTGGAAAGAAGGTTGAGAAACGTGACATGCATACTACCTAAACATGCTAGACAAAAACTTAGCAAAAATGCAAATATCCTCGCAAGCACTATTACTTGTTGCTTTCATCCTCACTAAATCCTAGATTTCCTATATGGGAAAACCACAAGAAGACTCAAGAGGATGGTCCCTGCTGTTGTTGGAGTGTTTGGCTCTATGCTTAAGTTGTCTTTGAGTGCACAGTCAAGAAAGGGCCAATGCAAAACAACCTCAACTCTCTGCTTGATTCTTTCCTATAAAACACCAATCTTAATAGACAATTCAAGTTGTCTCCGAGCAGCTGCAACATCGAAACAGATGCGAAGTTGGCACTTTGCCCCTAGGGAACCCCCCAACTTCTTCTCTAGATCTTTGGTCAAACATTGGAAGCCACCTTCATTTGCAAGCAAACGCTCAATTCTCGTTTGAATTGGAGCAACAGATTAACGATACGCAGATGCTTTGCTGTAAAGATCAAAACCAAGCTTCTGTATGTCCCCCAACCTTGTAGTCATCTTGTGAAGAACAAACAGCTCGATCCTCACTTGATCAATAAGTTGGCTATAGGAAGAAGCTCTAACTCCTAAAAAAGGGATGGGTTGGGGATGTCCACCTTTCTTTTTAACCGACTCAACATTAGGTTAGCCGCGAAAGAGGCTAGTGAAGTATGTGATCAAAACCTTTTTTTTGTGCTACCCACAAACCCAGAACTAACCACAGCAATCACAGAAGGAGGAGTGCCCACAAATCGTCTGGTGCTTGCAGTCGACAGCACTATTAAAACATCTTAAAGAGTACTAAAAGACTCGTTGGTAGCAACAACAATTAATAGAGCCTTTGAAGAAGCAATATTGTCTCACTTTGAGACAGCATGTTAACGCCAAAAGCAACCCCCTAGCATCCCTTACGCCTATAGCTGCGGTAGGTTGTGTAGATAGGAATACGAAAGCCTTCGGAGGTCAAATAGGAGGCTACAGAGGAGGACTTAACAAGATCTACTCAAGAACTTGAGAAAATTGGGAGCTTAGTTGGCTCAAAATGGCATGAATTTTATTACCCAATTCTTTTGGTTCACTGCCAACAATATCAATAACTTGGGTGTGTCTAGCAAAAACGATAGAGGGAGCTGGCCAGTGAGACATTGGCTGACGCAAGTACTCGTAAAAAAGGCTTCATTAAAGAAACTAGAACTCACTGTGCTACTAGAAGTACCTGCACTAGTAGCACCTACAAAAATACAAAAGAGACAACTCCAAAGTTATTGTGGAAAGTATTATAGCAAAATAGAGAAACAATAGAACCATCCTACCTTTAGTAAAAGCAGACTCGGCTCGATTTCTTCCAATTCTTCAAAACCAGAAGAAGCTGCGTCTTGAACATCCATCCCCTTGGTCGAATCATCAGGTTGCATGTTAGATTGAAAAGCTTTATGTACTTTGTTCCTGACCTTAAAGTTGGTAGAAAACAGGGCTCAGTTTCTCCCGCAGATGTAATCACCCTGCACTCGATTATTCTTTCCTCGATAATAACATCAACAAACATTCCTAAAAGACCTCCACAGCAATAGAGTTTGCAAAATTTTCCCATAGTAGGAAACATGTTCATCCAAACTTTCTCACATATCCAGATTTTTGGCAAATGGTTTAACCCATAAAAAACCTGACCATTCCAAACTTGGGGAAACTTTACACCTTCATTCTCTAGAAAGTGCACGAAAAGTAATTCCTCCGTTCAAAGGGCTACGGAGAGGTTCTCCTTCCCATGCCCCAAGCTCTGCTATGAACCTACTACCGAAGGTCACATTGTACAGGCTAGTTCCCACTGAATGATATGCAGCCAACATCAGTAAATAATGGCAAAAAGCCTTCATATTCAACTTCACTCCGGACTTCATTCTCAAATCCATCAACCCAATCAAGCACCCCTAACCCTCTAAGATTAATTGGGTTGAGCGATGTTGAAAATTTCAAGAAACTTCTGTGCACCACAATGCATTGGAAGGGAAAGCTCATCCTCTAACTACTCTACATAAATAGCTACATGCCTGGGAGGAGAACAGTAAGCACTTTGTGGGGAGGCCTTGGAAGGAACATATAGGGTAGGCCTTTGAAGAATTCGAAACTTCCACCTCAATTTGAAGCTAACGATCCCTCTATCCAATTCGAAAGGAAACTGACCGATGGCGCAACTGGTTTGACCATAAGACCAAAAAGGAAATAGATGTGCAAACCCACAAGTTGACGAACCATGAGAGGAATCTCCACGCCTTTGTGGAACGTCCTCCCTTTGATAGTCTCTAGAGGAAGAAGAAATTTGTTCCCTACCTAGTACGTTTCTTGAACCCCTAAACATCTTCGCAGCACCAAGAAGTACCTCAAACTATGAGAAAGGAAATCTCCAAAGACAATAATGTTTGGAGAAGAAAAGAATGACTAGTAAAACGAAAGAGAGTAAAGTCTTGACCTATATAAACTGCCTCCAAAATAGATGTCTTGTCTTCTCAAACACAAAATAATGATTTTTTGCAGCAGTTTTTTTCGACATAGATGGGTGACTTTCCCCCAAGGGCCAGTTTCAAAAAAGAGATGTCGCTTCAAGCTCTCATTTTGAAAGCAGGCCTAAACAGCGACTACCACTATTATCCCATAATCCTAAGGTTGTGATTTTTTGAAAAGACTACTACCAAAGTTAGAAGGCAATAGAAGGCATAAGTATAGGCAAAATATAAAGAAGCTAGAAGATAAACATAAAATACAAATTTCATTATTACATCACTGGCAGGGTAAGTAGATGGCTAAAACCACTTCAACAATTCATTTTCTTCAAAAGACAAGGAAGAGAAGTTGTAGTGCGAGTACAACTGCGAAACATCCTGAATGGCCTTCATATACCATTATTTGCAACTAGATCCTACCATCCTGCCCATCGTAGCCTGGAACTCTGCAAGCACCTCTTTCCTTCCACTTTGTCTTGACAAGAAGAGAATTTAACTTGGCATTCAACTCTTCGTTCACTTTGCCTTGAGATTCCCCAATAGATTTTGCTTCAAATAGCTTGTGCTTACGGTTCATGACCTCCTTACCTCGAGACTCTACGAGAGACTTTGCCTCAACCAATTTTGATTGTAGGTTTGTGACCACTTTGCTCTCAGACTCTGAAACATATGTGGCCTTGGCAGGCTTGCTTTGAAGCTCTGAATTAGAAGACTTTGTGCTGGCCTTTTCCTCTACTAACTAAGAAATCTCAACACGAAGAGCCTCCACTAGAGCAGCTTCCTCCTACTACACTATGACTTAAGAGCTTGCAGCTTGAGAACTTTCTCCCGGTGGACCCTTAAAGGCGTCTAGCTCACTCTTCAACAAAGTGACAACATTTTTCATTTTTTCTCTTTACTTAGGGGCACAGTCAAACTCTATAGACGGGCTCCACATATAGTCTATCCCCACAAAAACACAAGTGTTCAAGGTCACCAACTTGTTGTAAAGAGACAATGCAAGGTTGTGATAGGTACCCAAACGCAATAAATTATGCTCAATATAATAGCGTATCGAGTGAAGCAAAATGCCCAAGTCTCAACCATTCATTTGTATCGTCGAGCAAGGATCTCTAACTAGGGAGGATAAGTTCTCAGCCTTCAACAGTGGCATCAAATCTTTACAACCAATTCCCAAAAGGGGATTCTTCTTCTTTGTTCGGCCGCTCGTCCCAACGGGCTTAGGGTAGGAAGGGAACTGCTCCACAACATCTTCCCAAGGAGAAGTTTGCTTGGCGACAGCAGGCCTTAAAAGTGGAACTTTGGCGACCTCTATACTAGTACCAATAAGAGCATTATTGGAGTCTTGAGGCAACTCTTGAACAATGACCTCGATAGTATCAACAACTTTAACTTTGGCAGACTCCGTAGCTTTGGTCTTCTTCAATTTCCGCCTAAAGAGCTCCTTAGACTCCTCAAGGTCTTCTTTATCCCCTCCAAAAATTTGAGGAAAGACAGAAGGAGTTCCCACGGTAGCCTTTCGCTTCTAACCCTTTTTCATTACGTCCATTCTCTCTTCCTTGTCCGCCACCTCTTGCAAAGTCTTTTGCTTTTCCAACCACTTATTCTCCTTTTCGACCTCCATTTTGGCCAGCTAGGGGTTATGCTGCCAAATGAGCACATAGCCTCTAAGCTCTTTCCCCTTTAGATGCGGTCTAAACCCTTTAATTTAGCAAATATCTCTTTTTCTCAAGGAGACAATATAAGAACCTTAGAATACAACCTCTTTAGTGAAATGGAGTCAATAAAAAGGTCGAGAGGCGTGGATGGGCATACAAAAAAAAAAAAAAAAAACCTTATTGAAGTCATGCCTGTTCAACAAACCTTCCTTAAGTTTATTAGAAACTCAATTCCCTTAAATGACCAAACAAGCTGTGCCAGATTCCTTATCTACTGACTTTACCAAAAAAGCATGACACAAAACCCAAGTGGTCAGTTCCAAATCAGCACGATCACAAAGGATTTTCAAGGCCAATAATTGCCACCAAAAGTTTAGGGCCATTTGACTGAAGGATAACTAATAGAGGTGAAGGAATCCAAGCATGACATCGGGAAGAGGAAAGTGAACACTCGATAGTTCGGACTTGAGGTAAAAGGATAAGTATCATAGGGAGGATTGCAAGCCCTCTCCAGTGCGGTGGGAAGGTGTAGCTGGTAGTCAGAAGGAAAATTTCTTTGCACCCTTACCAGCAACTGGTCAGTCATCTAAGACAACACAGCCTGAGCTGGACAACCCACCTGACTTACAGCAAGCAATAATACTAGCATTGCCAAAAGAACTACCCTTGGGATGCTTCGCTTTTCCTAAGCCTCTAGTCCTTATCATCTTTATCAATAGAGAAAGAGAAAACTAAGAAGCTACAAAGATTGAGGCGAAGAAAGGGAAATTTTGCAAACCTAATTCCTTAAATAGGGTTCTAGGGAATCGACATGACTGTTAATGAAAGGGACGTCTGCCGCAGGACACGACGTCACTAAGCGATAACACAGAATTTAAAATTCAAAACAAGAAGACCTTTATCAATAGAAAAACCACCTTTCTTTGCTTTTAACAGGGGGCAAGTGATAGATACGACCTATCATGGTTTCGGGCCTCAGGTCCAAGTCCGCTGGGCAGCCCAACAAGAGCCCACCAATAGCTCACAGACGCTTGGCAGCACGCTAGGAGCTTGCCCTACAGGAGATTGCTAGGTAGCTCACGAGTTGCACCCGAGCCCTCGATCCTTCGAGCTCCCTACTGACCGACACCTGTCACATCTATCATGCGTAAAGGTCTAGTCTTTTCAAGTATCAAACTACCACCAACACATGGCCAAGTATAAGAACCAGAGGAACACACATAAGCAGAAAACAACTTCTACTATCTCTCTTGACTCTCTAACAGGCAACTCTCCTTTCTCTCAGTCTCTCTCGTAAGCACCATAGCACGCCAACAGGGCACCCATCTCTGGAACGTCCTCACTATAAGCCTCTGCCGAGGACTTCACTGGGCCTCCTCAGTCTTCTTTCGATCTCCCTTTGACTTGAGCATTGGAGTGCTTACATCTAGGCATCCCCCAAGCCCAAGCTTCATTGTTTTGTAGGTCCATAAGCGAAGCTCAATGACAGCTAAGGCCACAATCAAAAACAACCATCAATAATAATGAAAAATTTGGAATTTGTTAAAATGGGTGATGACAATGACTCAAAAAACACCAAGAATGAGAGCAGAAGCATGCCACTTGGTACTCTAATGTCTTGGCCTTAATAGATATATATAGATTCCTGATGGACCGTATTGTTATTTATTGGCTTTTTTTTTTTTTCCTAATAGCTTTTGTGTAATTTTCTTTTTGCGGAGGGCAGCATAACCTTGTCAGATGGCATGGATGTTGAATATAAGAAGCTCTTTTGAAGATTAATCCCACATTGGCAGGCCATCTCATCTTCAACAGTTCTTTTGAAGGCCACCTTAAAATTTGAAACAGTTTTGTATAAGTTTGTTCTCTTAATAGCCCCTTTATTAGGTTTGTGTTTGTCTATTTGATATTGAGTCCAGCAAGAATGATACAGTTACAAGGGCATGTCTTTATTCTTTTTTTTTTTTTTTTTGGGCGGTAGGCGCCTCCCATTATATTTTGCAAAGTAGGTGGACAATGCAAATAGATATGGGATACTTCCTGAGGTTGTGCAAGTCCTTACTGATCTTTAACTCATCATGAGCAAAGTCAACATATCTTCTAATAGTGGTTGGTTTATCCATGGTTAGTTTTATTCTTTTTGAGTTTTCTCCTAAATAACGTAGTTGATTTGAACCTTCATGTTTTTTCTCCCTTGCCCCGTTATCAATGTCATGGATCAAGATAGAAATAAGATGCCTCATGATGCAGTTTTAGACTATATCCAAAAGTTTAATCATCGGATTGCGATTAATATTCACATTCATCATTATTCTTGCAATCACTTGAATTATTGATGCGGGTTCTTCTCATTCTATACAGTCATAATCCTGAAGGGAGGGGCAAGATTTTATGGTCTAAAATTGAGCTTCAAGAAACATTATGTATGAATTCATCAAGTCCAATTTATGGCAGGACATAGGGCTGCATCCAAATTTGGATATTTTTTTGCTGTATAAAAATGCAATTAAACTCAATAATAATTATACTTTACTGATATTTTAGGACTACACTTTATCTTTCTCATTTTTTTCTTTATTGAATAATAAGTTGATGCTTTATATTCATCATCTTTCTAAACTCAATCGTCGTTAGAAATTCTTCTTTAGTTTCTGTGAAATTATATTATAGAATATGAAGAAATTTAAACTAATTAAAACTTCAAAATAATAATGCTTTTGTCTATTATATGAATGAAATTTGAAAATATCTTCTTTAATACAAATAATTTGTTAATATAATGAAAAAATTTATAAATTAATGTGAAATTGAACCACGGTTTAACATTTATTGTACATATGATTCTATTCTAAAAACGGAACTCAATTTTCTTTATAAAAAAAAGAAACTTAAGCATTACTACTAATTTAAAAAAGAAAATATGGATAGCTAAATATACATATAATATGTATTATTATTTTATCAAAACAATTGTTTACATTTTTCTTGAAAGATATTTAAATATTATGTGACATTTTTTTATAAGATCAAAATTATTATAAATCTGCACATAATACAAATAAAAGAGCTAGTTTTAATTATAATTAAAGCAAAAGCGAGAATGCATGTGATCTTATCCGCCACAAGTTGACAATAGAGCCATGGAAGTGGTCAACAGCTTTAAATTAGCTCGTGAGGATAATTATGATGAGCTGGAAACTGCAAAGTCTTGCGAAACTGTGCCTAGTACCAAGTCATGATCCCCCTCCAGATGGGAGACATTCTTTTTTGACCTCCATAGATGGGAGACATTTACACTCCCTCATTTCTATCAAATTGTTTGGCATTGAGCATATTGAAGAAAAACTTGGTCAAATATTTTGTTTACCAAACAAATAAAAGAATATTTGTGGATAAGATTAAAAGCTCAAAATTTTAACTTTATTCATAAAAGATACCACATCTCCATTCTAACTTAAATAAAACAAAAAAAAACTTAAAAAAAAACAAAAGACTTCATTTTCATATATTAAAACAAAAAAGATTTTTCTTTTATTCATCAAAAAGAAATAAAAGAAAAAAAAAAACTTTAGCCGCCTAGTTTTGTCAATTGGGTGCATTGACCAGTAGACACTTTTGTTGTCTAACAAAACAAGTAGAAAAGTAACAATATTAGGTAATAATATTTAAATAATAATAAAATAGTACAAAAGTAAAATAAATTATTAAATAATTAAAATTTAAAAAAAATAAATAAATAAACGGTTGATATTAAATAAATTACATAATTACTTTATTATCACTTAAAATTAAACTGCGTAATAAAATTACTAGTGCTAATAGGATCAACCCTTTTGTTTTTGCTCCTTGTTTGTTTCTTTTTTGGATAGCATTATATAATTAAAATTGAACATGTGTGTGCATATATATATATGATATATGGACTAAATCTTCTAACAAAAGGTCAAATAAAAAAAATGAAAAGGTCTTTTTCGCCATTCACATGTAATAATTCTGAATTGGGATAACACTTGTTAACAATTAAAACAATTTCCATTAACATGTTCTACTCCATCACTTCTTTTAATGAGAAGAAAACAAAAGGCCAATATCTATAATGAAATTATTAGTTGAATGAAATTTATGGGTTATAATTGGACGTTAAATTCTTAGATCGAGAGAAAATAAGACCCAACTTAAAACATCAATAACTATTATTTATAATTTACTCTAGAAGAAAAGCAAAGGGAATGAAACCACAACAAAAGTTATTTATTTCAAAATATTCGTCTTATGGACGTATCTAATATCTAAATCCATATACTTTAGAGTTTTGATATATAATAAAAACTAATGATAAGATGATAAATGTGCAGCTGACCTTAAATAAACTAACATGAATTAGTTTTTAAACCCACGCGCTTCACTCGAAGTTTTCAATTTTAACAAATATGGATAATCTTAATAAAAAAATATTAAATTTCAATAGAACAAAAAAATATAAAGTTATAAAATTTATTAGCAAGATTACAAATAATTAAAGAATAGTCTTTCTTTGTTTAAAGCTATGAATAAATGAAAATTTTATCTACATATATGATCACCAATTATTATAAGAACATAAGTCATTATAAAATATCTGCACAAAGTTCGTGACTATTTAAATAAGAAATCTTAAAAGTAAGAATATTTAACTGTAATGTATAAGTAACTACATTTAGTGGCATAGTTGAGTTTTATCAAACATTGATGAACAATATAAAAGGTGAAAAAATTTCAAGCAATGTGTCTATTTTAAATTCGAGAACATGTCTGCATGCATATATCTTTTTATAAAGTATATCTTATAAAAAATGAGTAGTACACAATTACAGAGCAAGAAATCAAACCCATCCGAGTTGGAAAAGAAGGAGGCCTGATTGAGGAAAAGAAATATAGTAAGATCGAAGAAATATTAAAAAAAAAAATACAAAGATATTTTGGAAGGAGACGAGAGGTTAGAAAGAGAGAGGTTTTTGTAATTTGAATGAATTTGAAAATTATTTGTGTTGAACTAGTAAGAGTTGATGTGGATAATAATGATTTATTACCGTTTAACTAAAGATATCGAATTTGAGTTATTGAGAATGTAGTCGCGTTAAATACTTGTTGGAAGAGTTTTACCATCTTTTGAAATTCTGTCTGAGTCGGTTCAGATTAATCAACTTATTGAACTAGATATTGAACGGTCTTAGATCAAAAAAAATTATTTGTACTGATCATAAAAGAGAGAAAATAGTCAAAATTTTCTTTCTCTTAGTGTAAATACTATGTATAATACAAAGATTCATGTCTAAAACATATTGATTATCTATATCACATGAGTCCAATTAAACTCATTTTTCATAGGAATGTTGTGACTTTGATGAATATGCCACTTGGCTGTTGGCATTGACAAAACAAGCACTGTAAAGAAGGCCCCGCCCCAGCGCATGAACATCCCTCTTCCGCGTTTGCCCAGCTGCAAGATTCATCCATCCTTCACGAATTCTCCCCCACCCCCTCCCCCCAACAAAAAAAGCGCGTGGAGTACACTCTCCCTCAATTTTTCTTCAAAAATACTTTTTCAACGTTCCCACTTGCCAGCCTTTTACTCCAAGGAACTACGGAGACGACTAATCCCCAAATTCGACTCTTTAATATTTTCGTTAATAATTGTTTCTAGTTCTTCGCCCCAATTTCAGGCTTTTGGGTATAGTCAATTTAGTAGAATTTTCATGTTTTCTTAGTTTCTGTTTAAAATGACTTATTTCTGATTAGTTGTTTTATTGTTCAATGCATTTTGGAATTTCCGGGGTTTTAGGTTCCAAGTTGAAGTCTTTTTGTATTGGGGTTTATGGGTTTTATACTTTTGGCTTAACAAGTTATGTTGATCTCTTGTTTGGGACTGCAAGAAAGATAAAAGAGTAGAGAACAAGAAAGAAAAATAAAAGAAAGAAACTTTCTTGTAAAGTTTGAATTTTTTTTTTCTGGGTTTTCCTGGGTGGGTTTTTTTTCGCTCAAAATGGAAGGGAAGGGCCCAATGAGGCTCACTTTGTGGAAGCAATCCTCTTTAGCACCGGGGCGGCTCAAGGAGGATTTGGGTCTGGAGCAGGATGAAATGGGGGATGTTGATCCTGGGTTGCGGTTAATGTACTTGGCTAATGAAGGGGATTTGGATGGGATCCGGGAGCTCTTGGATTCAGGTGTTGATGTCAATTTCCGGTACATTGATGACCGTACTGCGCTTCATATTGCTGCTTGCCAAGGCTTGACGGACGTGGTCGCTCTATTGCTTGATAAAGGCGCCAAAGTTGACCCCAAAGATCGGTGGGGGAGCACTGTAAGGACTCTGTAGTCTCCCTTTTGTGCAGTGGTTTATGTTGGTGTTGATCTTTTAGTGATTGAGGGCAATAAAATTGTTTGTGGCTCGCAAATGGTTATGTCTATTTATTTGAAATTGGTGGCATAGCTTTCATTTGTTCGAGCAGCTTTTCGTGTGGCAGGAAGGGGCACGAGGGGAAGGAAAAACCAATTTTGAGAAGAGTGTCTATGCTGGTTGTAATACTAACCGTGCATAGCGAGATCTTTGTTTTGTCTTTCTCCTATCATCATTCCCTCTTTGTTTTCCGCTGACCCCCTGCTCTGTCTGTCCTGCGAAATTTGGAATCTTGATTGTAGTAGCATCTATTTTCTTACATACTGCCATTACAATTGTGTTCATTCCCATTATATACTAATGTCCATTAAACAGCCTCTTGCAGATGCTATATATTATAAAAATCATGAAGTGATCAAACTTTTGGAGAAGCGTGGTGCAAAGCCTTTGGTATGTCTCGGAAATTTGTTCCCTTCATGCCTGCATTAACGTGCCTCTCCCTTTTCCTTCTAGCGTGTATTTTTTCTTTGATAACATATGTTCTTTCACATAGATGGCACCAATGCATGTCAAACATACACGTGAAGTCCCAGAATATGAAATGAATCCAGATGATCTTGATTTTAACGGCAGTGTGGAAATTACCAAAGTAAGCTTCTGCATGTTCTTTTAGTAGCTAAAATTGTGAGCTTTTGTCTTTGAATCAATTGTATAGTTTGTTATCATCCTGGAAAGGATATATGTTTCGGGAATACTGTTGCCAGTTGTTTCACATACGGTTTCAGTTGGGAACCATTAATTGTCATTGGCATTACACGACTGATTTTCTAATTGACGTTTTTTACAATGACCATTTGTTTCAATTTTTATTGTGATAAACTATATCTATGATGATAATCTATTAAAAAAAGATTTTTATCAGGATACGAATAATGATCATAAAGTAGTAGGGTAAAATGAGCACATTTTTTCAAAGTTGAGTTCATTGCTGGATCTAATAAAATTGTAAGTTGACTTGTTTAAAAGCATTTAATGTAATTGTAATTGATGGCTTATTTATGTACACGAATGTACCTTTTTAGTAGAGGTTTCTTTGATAATTGTATCTGTTTGGTGTTCCATTTGAAGTGAAGATACTTTCTCAAATATTTGAATCATATTTTTGTAGATATTTTTTGAGTTTAAATTTCTTCAAATGTAATATACTTGCTTTAATTATTAGAAAGAAAATACCCTTTTTATGATTGACTTCGTATTCATTTGCAACAAAGATCTGCTTGAATGCTGACCTTTCTTTCTTTTTGGATTTACTGGTCTTTGAATTATGAAAAGGACAATTGTTTTTTTCTTTTCTTAATCATGCTGAAAGAACTGAATCGATGCCAATGTTAGTGATTCTATCTGGTTAGATATCATCAATGACACTCAGAACCTATAAGGATGAACAACCAGTGTGCTGTTTTTCTCATATGCCAGGCTTTCATGTTCTCTTTTGGCAACGATCACTTTGGATGGAAAATTTAAAATTGGCAATACTTACATTCTTGGCATGAATAATTTCTGTTGCACTGAATGGCACGAGAGATTGCTGCAATATGTGCAGAAAACTTGGCTGTTTGATGAAGAGTCAGGGGATTAATTTTTTACTGGAGTGGCTCAGGGCTGTAATAAGCTTAGAAACTGAGAAAAATATTTGTAGGGAATTTTGGCCTCAGATATGGTGAGATTTCTCATCATCAAAGCTTGATATTCCTCATTCTTTGAGCAATCTTGAAGAGGGAAACGAGTCTCCGGTTCTTTTTACATCCTGATTTGTTGCGAGTGATGAAAAAAGTTTTAAATGTACCCCTAGCAGATCAGGTTGAACATTTCATGAAGCTGCAATTTAAAAAATTAACCTTAGCATATCAGGTTGAGTCAATCCATGATCTCAAATATTTTGATGTATTATACGGACAAGCATGAGAGCTGACCTAGCAGGAAGGAATGAAGATCAACAAGTACATGCCAAGAAAAAAGGTCAAGAGTCAGACGCTTTCACAAATATATAGGTTGTTGAGAGAAATCCTGGAACTAGGAAAATGCATACCATGTGATGTTTGTGGTCCCTGGACTGATGCTTTTATTTGTTTTCTTGCTTGTCTTATTTTATATTTTTCATTTTTATTTAAAAGGCAAGTGGATATTTCTAGTTGTTTAATTCTCCAGTGGGATGCTTGAAATGTCAGGGCACCTTTTGTACCGCATCATGGCGGGGAATTGAAGTTGCTGTTAAAAAGCTTGGGGAGGAAGTTCTTTCTGACGATGATAAAGTGTATGTTTTTCATAAAAATTGTTTTATTTATAATTGATCAAGTTTTTAGCAGCCATCTTGAATTAGTTGGTTTTGTACAGGAGGGCATTTAGGGATGAGCTTGCATTGCTTCAAAAGATACGACATCCTAATGTGGTCCAATTTCTAGGTGCTGTTACGCAAAGTAGTCCAATGATGATTGTGACAGAATATTTACCAAAGGTAATCACTTTCATCTCTTAAGTCACTGATCTGTATTAAGATTATCAGTCATATCTCTTGATTGCTTTTTTTTTTTTTGGGGGGGGGGGGGGGGGTAAGATGTTTGGGGTTTCCAGTTCCCAATGGTAGGGTCCTTGCATATGATGCTTACTGTTGTCAGTTATTTGTATTTTCGGTGCTTTTAATGAGGTTTTATTCATTTGATTTATTCAATCTTTTGGTCTCTACTTTTATTCGTCACATATGTTTGATGTCTTTTTGAAGGTGATGAACATAGCTATAATCCTTGAATGGTCTTCCTTCAGTGAAAGTTTCTTTTACTTTCTTTTTGCATGTGAAAGGATGTCTAATCTTGAAGAATTCTTTTTCTTTTGTCCAAATATCTTCCTCATTATTGGACTCGAATGATTAAAGCTTTTATTTCTTGCATTGTCAAAGTTCCATCTAAAGAGCCTGAAAAAAGGTTTTCACCCTTGTTTCTTGTATCTGATTGTGCTTATGCCCATGTATCTTTTTTGTTTTCTCTATTTTATTCGCAGTAATACACTCGAAGGGTTTGTAATATATACTTATTGGTTACTTAGTGTAGAGTCAGGAAAAATCTGTGAAATTATGGCAGTCAATGTTTAGCCTTTTTGTCGGCTTCGTTGGATTATTGTACTAATTGGAGATAGAAATATTTTCTAGAATTCAGTTAAAGGCTTAAGCTCACATGATTAAGATTCAGCCTTAAGATTTTTATGTTGCAGGGAGACCTTTATGCCTTCTTGAAAAGAAAAGGAGCATTAAGGCCAGCAACAGCCGTGAGGTTTGCACTTGATATTGCAAGGTCTGTTTTTGATTTATATGACCAAAAACAAAAAGACATGTATTGTTTATGCTTTGCATTGGACTCTGTCATTGACTTGTAGATGCCTTTGTATGAGTTGCAATATCTGTTTTTGCTGTTTGATTGGATGCTTCAGGGAAAGTTAATTTCTTTTTACTGGCCTAAATGTATTTTTGGTTCAAAATTAAAAAGACCGAGTGAAAAGGATGTACAAATTTCAGATGATAGTACTGCTGGGGTCTAGTGTTTAATGGATAGATTCTAAGAAATGAAGGATTGGTTGCAGGTTGCTCATATGGATGACTTTGTGATTATATTATGCATTTTTTATTGTATTTAGTTTGAAACTGGCTTCTATTTACACAGGCATGTATATATGGGCTTAAAGAAAAATTATGGTACAGAGATCATGCTGTTGAAGTTTCATTGGGAATAAAGCTTTTACTTTTCAACTGTTATTCTGTAGTCTTTTTTCTTCTCCCCCCCCCCCCCCCCCCCCCCCCCCCCCCCGACCCCTTTTTTTTTTTCTGGACTTTGATGCGTTTGAAGATTGTATTTATGTGTACACATTCACAACTTTGGTCCTTTTTTTTCTTTTTCCCTTGCGTGGGTGGTTGGTCGATTTAAACTTCTTTGGATCTTTACAATAAAATTGATTTATTACAAAAGGCAACCTCAACATAATCCTTGCAAATTTGCAACTGGATGAGTGCTCTGGCACATAAGCATAAACAGCTTTATGTTTGTTGTTTGCTTGGTTCTTAGACAAACTTGGAAGATTATTAATAGGACTGAACACTATGCAGGGGAATGAGTTATTTGCATGAGAATAAACCAGCACCAATAATTCACCGGGATCTTGAGCCTTCGTAAGTTTTCTAGTTGAACTTGGATTTATTTGCCTTGTGTGACTAAGCATGCGGAGATTAATGATATTAATATGTAAAAATTTGTGGGCTTTCTCAATTTTCTGAAATTGTCACCATATTTTTATGTTGCTTGTGAGCAAGATTACAGAAACATATTGCGGGATGATTCTGGGCATCTGAAAGTTGCAGACTTTGGAGTTAGCAAATTGCTTACAGTTAAAGAAGACAGGCCCCTAACTTGCCAAGAAGCTTCTTGTGAGCATGCTTAGCACCATGATAATTGTCCTTCAGTTGGTAGTAGCCGATGGATGATCCATTGACCCCATGGATGTGTAACAGAATTTTTTTTTTTTTTTGTCAACAGGCCGATATGTAGCACCAGAGGTTTTCACAATGGAAGAATATGATACCAAAGTAGATGTATTTTCCTTTGCTTTAATTCTGCAAGAGGTATAGTTTCTCATCTGGGCTGATCGAGAATAATTCCCAAATGGTTGCTATTTTATGGTATTTTATGGATTTGGCAACATCTGGACAGTTGTCAGGGTTTTTTTTTTTTTTTTTTTTTTTCTCTTTTTATGGATAGGAATTTGGTGTTTTAAAACAGTTGGGAAGCATACATCTATCTTCAATCTATGTATGTGGCTATCTATTTATACATATGGGTATGTATATCTATATGTACCTATATGGCCTGATTTATCAAATGATGAATGTACACTCCAGATGGTTGAAGGCTGCCCTCCTTTTTCTGCAAAGCAAGAAGATGAAGCTCCTACAGCCTACGCTGCAAGACAGCGGCCATCTTTCAGAGCGCCAGCAAAGCGATATTCACATGGACTCAGAGAGTATGATTCACTTTCTCCTATGTTGAATTTAATTGAAATTAGGTCTTTTTTTTTGTCAATTGAAAAAAAAAAGTAATTTTAGACAATTAATATATTTTTTTTTCATATTGCCAGATTGTATTAGACACTGCCCACGTACATCTATCAGAAATAATGACCACTAAATCAGTCTTTCTAGACAACAGTATGGGGACAGTTCCTCTTCTTTTAAGCCCACTATTTCTCTCCCTACCTTACATAGTGGCTCTAATGGCACTAGGCCATAAAACATTTCAGAGTAAAGCTTACATCTCATAAATTTAGTGCCTTTCTTTTCAACATTCAAACCCATTCTCAGTTTACCCTAAACCGTAGGATTTTGGTCCATGAGATAAAATTCCTCAGTTCTTACTCTCTCCACCCTTGTGCACCATAATTTTCCAATATGCTTTTATCAGGTATCCTTTTTCCTTTTACCATAAATTGGTGCCTGTTTTTCTAGTTAGACATTGGAAATTCCAATTGGTTGGTACCACCTAGTGTTAAGGTCATTGGCTTTCAAGTTTTAATCTGTCCTAAAATGTATCAATTTTGAGAAAGCCATAACATTGTTGCCACAGGTTGATTGAAGAGTGCTGGAACGATAACCCAGCAAAGAGACCAACATTCAGGCAAATAATAGTGAGACTGGAGTCCATTTATAACAAACTTGGTCACAAGAAGCGCTGGAAGGTTTCCTCTCTCTCTCTCTCCCTCTCTCTCGCGCGGGCGTGCGGTTTCAATGCTTGCTAGTATTCTTCTTTGTTGAATGAGTAACTCTCATTTCCATATGTAGCCTTGTTGAGTTTGTTCTACCTCCGAAACAACTTGAAGCACCCTCATTCATGTTTGTCAAGATAATGGCACCTGACTAGCTTGGAGCTCAAGAAGACCACGTCTTTCACGAAATGCATAAATTAGCTTTAGTTGATGATTTGAAATTTGCTTGTCTTGGGAGTTAAAATTTTTTTATTGTCTTGTGATTCGTATACATTAAAGCTTATTTATTATCTTCTATGGACATTTTTTAACCTTTACAGGTTCGACCATTGAAGTGCTTTCTGAATCTGGAGGCCATGGTGAAGAAAGATCTTAGTCTAAGCAGTCGCAATCGTTCTTCGCGTTCTACCAGTCATATGTGAAAACACACAGATGTCAAGTTGTGCACACAGATCTTATTTTCGAGCTTGTTCATGAAATATTCTTATATTTGCTAAGCGCATGACTTTTTTAAACATGTCGTTCTACACTATATTGAATTCTTCTACTGCTTGAATAAGCTCTCTCTTACCTATGAATTTTATAGGTTGAGAATCCTGCTTAATTTACGTTCTTAACAATATATTATGGCTGTCGATATGTACATTATGTGTGTAATAAGAGTTTATTTTGTATGTACTTTTCCCTTGTATTGTTTTATCTCTATGCATTATGTGCCTATGTAGTTTTTTTCTTGTATTTATATGGGGTCTTGCCGTACGTTTGATTTTGTGAAGGTAGAGTACATTGTGGTGTGACATCATGGTACGTGGACCACAGGGCCTCCTCTTTTTTTTTTTTTTTTTTTTTTTTTTTTTTCCTGTTTTTGTTTATATTTCTACTCGCAGCCATCAGTTTTTACTTTCAGTTTTCAGTTTAATATTGTCAAAAACATTAACTTTTTGTCACGAGCCCTGCAATTTAAAATTGACCAAAAGAAGCATGGTAGGCCCAATTTTGATGAGGAGAGCTACTGTAAGCAGGTAGAAATTGAGGCTGACATTAACTTTGAAATAAAGGAATCGAGGAAACAAGAAACTGCAACTAATAATTGCCCCTTAGCAATAATTGTGAGTGAACATGATCATGAAACGTCTCCTTTAATGAAATAAGTTACCGTTCTTGACCACTTAAGTTGCCGGTGACCAAGACATTTTCTGATTATTGCTACCAATTGTGTGATTAAGTAGATAATCAGTGGATCATTGACATCTGAATTGCAATTACAAAACATAAAAACTTCTTAGGCATACAATCGTAAAAACGCAGTAGACATGTAATAATTTGGACTGTTGGATCGTAAAAGAAGTATTTAATTTGAAAAATTAAAAATAAAAAATCGTTAGATACCGTTAAGTTAACTGCGTACTTCTGACTTGCCTTCTGTATGCCTCAGTAAGTATATCCACGTAGTTTTGTTCATTACAAAATTCTAATCCCAGGTTACCAACACTTCAGTAGACAATCCCTCACAACATGCCCTTTTCCCAACAGAATGTGTGGCAAATTCATTAATGTTAAAGAGCAAGGCCAACTATATGGCAACAAATTGAAGATTATAAGCTAATATCTTTCCGGTGGGCTAGGTTACCAGGAATAGGCAGGCATAATTGGAAACTTATCTGTACGAGAAAGTTGGTTTCATTTCCTACAGGACCACCTTACCATTTGTCCAAGTTAGGTATAGCCAAGACAAAGATCTGGGTAGCTGAGATACTATTTGCTGGATTGCAAATCCCCCGAGTTAGCCTTGGTCCACTCTCAAATAGTACATCTAGCACTACGCTCAGTTGTAGACACTTTTTTTTTTAATTTTTTTTTTTGTTGGTTAACAGCTTTATCTCATTTAGAAAGACTAAAGCATCATTCAAACGCCCAAACTACATCTGAAAAGAAAGAAAAAAGTTTGGGACCCCAAACTTGCGCCCCGAAGTGCTAAAGGGAGATTAGCTTATTGATATATATATTTTTAAGTTTTTTAAAAGAATTTTGAAGATTTTTTTTTAACGCATATCATTTAAATTAATACATTAAGTTTTAAAGTAATATCTATTTGAATTTAATTTTAATTTTAAAAAATTAATAATAATAAAATATTTTTCTGAGTTTGACTCAGAACACCATTTTCGGTGTCCCTAGTCAGACCCAAAACAAAAATATACACAAGCTCCATATGACAGCCACCCCCTTTACAACAATCAAAACCCAACAGTTCAACACATAACAAGAAGCAAAAACATCAACAAATTCATCCCATCCACGTACTCAAATCACAAGCAAGCAATCAAGTCCCCAGTTCTCGTGGGTCCCCATATTGGCAAGAGCATCTGCAAAGCTGTTGGCTTCTCTAGGCCTAATTAAAATAAATACAATCTCAACCTTTAATTAGATATACTAATGTTCTGGAAAATCACGGAATAATCCGAAGATCTCTTGTTAGGTTAATTCATGCGTGTGATGGCAAAACTGGCTTAAGATCAATCAGTACTAAATTGAGTAGTAGAGTTGTGGAAAATATATTTCATTTAAGTATTGGATGGAACATGGAATAATTAACTTATGGTCTGGAAAATTTATCATAAACATAGCTTTTAGCAAATGAAGAAAATATTGCAGTCATGTGGTATCACATAACCTTTTTTTCGTACATGTTTAATTTGGATAAGCCAATTGCTAATAACTAGCAATTAGTGATTAGCAGCTTATGTGCCATGCTCGGTAAAAAGTGGATACATTCTTTTTTATAAGTCCAATCAATTTCTATTGGAAAAATTAAGAGTCAGGTCATTACAAATACAACTAATGTTAAAACAAATAGAAAATGAGTAACAAATTTGTGAGCACCAACCATGCTTTCCTATTTTAAAAATCCAAAAATAAGGAACTAAAACCCAAGCAATGATATTAGTTTGCGCAGTATTTCTTTGTTTCGCTAGGTCATCTGAAAAAAAATTAAAATTCATGCCATGTGTTTAAAACACCAACCAGTAATAATACAAAGAAAATCAGAAGATCTGGAGAAAACTGGTCTCGATGTTCAGGTGCATTACTCACTTTTCTTCAAGCAATAGTGGGTATAATATCTATGACTTGAAAGACAGCCAGTATGATTTGAGTCAGCGCTATTAACGGATGGGAAAAAATACATAGAAAATGTCCATTTGAATCCCCTAAGAATAAGTGGTTACATTACATAACTGATAAACCTGATATGGTTTGGTAAAAGTTGTTGTTAGTTATTGAATTGTAATTTTCAACAGGTCACCAATTACATTAAACAACCCCCCCTCAAAAAAAAAAAAAATCTTTCCTGTTTGGTGAAAAGGTGTCATTTATATCTGAGAAACTCATTTTTACGATAAGTCATTAAGCCTGTGCATGTAATCTTGCTTAATTACTTATTTGTGAACCAACACTAAGATTCTGCCCTCAGTCAGCAAAGTCACAGGAGCACATTCTTTTTGTCAACTAAGTAAACTCTCGCGTTAAATCGACTATGAAGCTAAGACAATTAACGTATACAAATATAGATAGTAGCTTGTGGGCAATAATATATGGCTAACAAAATAATTTCGAGTTAAGGAAAAAAAAAAAAAAAGAAATACTGAAAAGAGAGGAACCAAAATTATGTTGCATCCATGAAAAAAGAATAACGTTTAGGATAAAATTTTTAAGTTTTGTAAGAATAATTTCAAAGTAATAAAAAAATAAAATAAAATAATTAAATAATTAAATTCATAAAAAATAAAAAAAAAACAAATAAATTGACAGGTTATTAAATGAGATTACATTACTACTTCAATGTAATTATATAGTCTTGCTCTAATATTTTTCTACAACTAGAAAGTTCCTAACATGCAGGAAAATTTGCTGCTTGTTAGGTTGTGTGCTTAAACGCCGTACGCGACATGGCAATGCACAAAGCCTGGAGAAATCAAATAGGGAAACCATTAGAATTTCTCCATTTGAAAAGCCAGATACAAGTTTTTTAAAACAAAGTCTTCATCAATAATTGATCAACCCCACTAGAGATGACTAGTCATTCCCTTTTTTTTTTTTTTATAACTACTAGAGACATATTATTCATAATTAACTTCCTAAAATAAGAAGCCAACCCAAATAATGATATGTACAAGACAAAACTCTCCTAACATAATAGATACAATGAAAGTCAATAAAAACACAGTTACAAAGAATCACCCACCCAAAATTTTCAGCTCTGTAAGATAACAAAAGAGCCCATCATATCCAAGCCATAAGAGCTTTTTCCTTGTGAGTGCCTATTTTTGGTAAAGAGTCTGCAAAATTATTCATCTCTCTCTGTTTATAGACAAATTGCATCTTTTCATTCCGCAAATTTTCCATCTCGTTTAAGATTGACTAGTCATTCTCAACACAATACTTGAAACAATTGTTAGCCTCTCGGAAACTATATCCGGATGAAATTTGCTAACTATCACTACTTAAAGTGGTATCTACAAGGTTACGTATATTTCTGCATCATTCTCAAAAAAAACAAAAAAAGGGCATATTTCTACACCAGTTTCTAAACTCGTGAGATGATCCAATTTTATTTTTTTTTTTAATTATACCATAATTTGAAAACCTAACATAAAGACTGAAAAATTTTATTTCTAAAAATTTAAAGTAGTTAGCTATATAGAATTCTATATAAATAGAATTCTACTTGGTTAATTTTTTTTTGACTGTACTATAATTGAAAACAATCTGATCGATATATTAGTAAATAAGCTGCCGCAGTCTCTTATATACCTTGTAGTCTTTGCACCAAATTCGGAAATTCTAACCTGTAGCGAAAGGTATGAAATAATGGGAAATATCCCATAATTATATTCTTACTTGCATATCAAGCTTGATGGTGTTCAAAAATATAAACGGAATCATAAGTTGAATTTACTATAATCATCAGTTAAGCACGAATTGTATGGAATACTTTGTCACGTACGTTTGCATAGCTGGCAATTACAACGTCTGTCCCTTCTTGAAATATTTCAAAAAAATATGCATTTCTAAAGAAGGCACTAATTAAGCAGCTAAATTAAACGGCTGAGAAAGAGGAACAAAAAATGGGGCATTACATGAGTGCTAATTTTCAATACGCGAACTTGATTTCCTGGTCACTGGAGCTCAAGGAGACACCGTGGTGCTTTGGCATTTCATAATACAGTCCCTAAAAAACCCATACACAAGCTAAGAAGAGAGACTATTTGAAGCAAAGAAGAGAGAATATTTGAAGGGTTTGAAGAAAAAGAGAAAAGAAAAAGAAGGGAAGAGGCATTCTCCACATTTTAAGTTTTAATTTTGCATAAAGAGAAAAAAAAAACAGAGAGAGAGAAAGAAAGATTGAAAGACAAGCCTTCCCAAATAAGGAGAATAAAGCACAGAATTTGCTCTCACATAGGCATGTCCTATATTGTATATAGATTTTGTATTTGCATACCATCTTAGCCTTCCAAGTTTTAGTACTTCAAATTTTTAGATATATATGCACATATGACTGTTTTCAGCCACCATACACATTGGTATAATTTGTAGAGTAACGAAAAACGAGCAATCCATGCATGGAGGCCGGGAGTTCAAAAGATGTTGTTCTCAACATGTTCATTGTAAGTGAAGCCAAGAGCAGTCATATTATGTGCTTCATCTTGAGACACCCAAAACCGTAAAATTTTATCCATTTATTGTTCCTCCACATTAAAGTTTCTTTTGTTTTTTTTTTGTAAAAAATAAAAAAGTTGGATGGTGCCCAATAGTTTTGTCGAAAAACATTGCAACTTTGTGCTAAGGCGAGTCCAAAGCAATCAAATAATTACAGTATTTTTTGTGCCTAGCAGTTGATTGTAAATTTAACTCCACTATACTCATAACCTTTCATACAAATTCAGATCATTTTACATAGTTGAACTTTCACATTGAAGTCAGGAGTATCACAGCCCAACTTTATACAGTGTATTAAATCTACTAATCAATCAGTCAAAGCATATAGTCCATAACCATAAGGGATTCACAAGTAATTAGGTTTTTTTTTTTTTTTTGTTACCTAAATTTTCATATCGTCCTGCGAACAATATTCGCTTTTGCCAACTAGATACATTAAGCTAATATCTCGAGTGCGAAAAAGGTTGATGACCATACAAATTTGCTCTAAATAATTTGTGCATATTATTATGACATTTATGCTTCCTGTAACAACAATCATATTTTCTTTAATAAAGTTTATCACTTCATTTTTTATTTAAAAAAATATAAATATTATTGTAAAAAATATGTATGTTATTATAATATGGATAAATTGTTTGATAAATTTGGTGTGGCCAAGAACAAATCTTTGACCTCCTTCTCTGCAGGAAAAAAAACACAAAAAAGAAGAAGTTACGTAAGTGACTAAGCATATGGATTACAGAGAAGTTATGCAAAAGTAGAAAGTAGTAAATTGGACGCATTTTAAACGTAGACTTACATATTGTATTATTATTAATGTTGGTCGTAATGATTAAAGTTAAAGATTACAAATACAGATCTAAAAGTTTAGACGATAATATAATATGATTTTGTGTCTAGAACACATGAAATTAGTTAGTTGCGTCCATGTAATAAAACACAGTCAATTGTAACTTTAAGAAATGACAAAGCACGAGAGATGAGATGGCGGCCTACCAATACTAGTCGCTTATATCAGGTGGCATATGGCGTATGAAACTTGCTTAATAATCAATGTTTTGGTAGCCAATTAAGATGGGTTTCCGTCAATCAGGAAGACAATCACCAACTTTACCCTTCTACCTGCAACTCCAATTTGCTGATAATATCTAACGCATTTGTTATAGCAGGCAGAGGCACTTTTTATGTGTGATAGAAAGGCTATGCACATGTTCTTGTTGGAAGGCCTGGTCTCAAAATTGCTTATAGGCGGTCCATGCCTTTGGAACATAACTAATGGTCTACTCCAAAACCATTTTTAAGATTAAATTTCAAAGGTTGAATCTATAGTCATATTGATCTTCGGGTCTACTCGAAAAGATTTTGCTGGCTTTTTGTTGGGAAAGGGAGGCAGAGTCCTGCAACAATGAGCGCTGAGACTGACTTAGGAGAGGAAGTGAAAAATAAGGGAAACTACACTTGCATAACTAGGGATAAGACAGAATATTCCTGGCAAGAAGCGGCCACTTTTTAAATCGAGAGAAAAAACTGTAAAGTTAAATGAGCTGTGAAATATCGTTTGATGATTGAATTAATAAAAAAAAAAATTAGACGATTTGTTATATATTATTCGATAGACTGTTTGTTATATATTGTTCAATAGATTGTATGTCTACTTGTATTTTTATTATATAGTAGTACTGTTTCTTTAAGAAAATCTTAGAAGGTATAATTTTATTGAAGTACATGTGAGTATACTGTGATATAAATTATTAAATAATTAATAAAAAAAAAATAAACTGTTAAACAATTTTAAATGAATTGTGTGCCCGCAAGTACTCTGTTAAGGATAAAACTACATTGTGTTGCTCCTTTATTTCCCTCTCCCAAGATCCACATATTCTACCTCTAAAATTGTACGTCGGGGTAGAAAAAAGTGCACCATTATAGTACGTAAAATTTTTTTGCCTCAAATTATACTCAAATGCAATGATTTTTAGATTTTTTATAATTATCGTGATACTTTTTACAACAAAAAAAATAATTAGATCTACATTTTTCTTTTTGACAAAAAATATCACAGTAATTATAAAACGTAATTTCATTAAGACACAATTTTCGATAAAAAAATTCGGATGCTCTACTTCTTTCCTAAAAGGAAAAGATCCAACTTTGATGGGTCGGTATATTGAGGAAGTGGTACGTCCACTGGTTCGGTCTGGCTTTGTGTTTGTTATCTTGCAGTGCTTTGTTTTTTAACAGAAAAAAAAAAAAAAAAAAGTGAATTGTAAAATATGTTGGTTATCGTATTTGTGACAGAAGTCGGAGTAATTCAGTTTAAATATCACATATAACTACTTCATTAGAGTAAACTCACCACCAAAATACTGATAGATTCGAATAAACCTCTTTTACACACAGAACACAATACAAACAAGTGTATAACTCAATGCTACGTTTTCATTATATAAATCCCATTTAATGGGGCTGGGCATTTATGAGGGGACTACCAAATTACTAGTAAATATGATTTCGGATAGTTATCTTACAATATTGGGCTTTGAATTAGTGCCGCTTCCAATTTGGAATATCAAATTCAGTAAGTTCTTAAATTGGAATGTTAGGTTTCTGTACCACTCAAATTGGTCTTGTTTAAGCTGAGCCAGCGAAGAATAGGGACACAACCACCCAAAATAATTACTAGTTAACTAACAATTAATCAACTTTCTGGGAAGCAAGTAAGAAAAAAAAAAAAAAAAAAAAGCCTAACACATCAATTTTTTTTTCCTCAATTTTAAAGTTAAGCGTAAACTAAATTCATCAATGTGGATGCCAATCCATCTACTGCTCGAGGTATCCTCCCAGGATTAACACGTGGAGTTGCTTTTAACTAAGAAGCCAATCCAAATAACTTTTCTTTTAGCTCACTAGCATTAGAGTCATTTTTACGGTTGAAATTTTTCAAATTCGAGTCTAAGCCAATTAACAAATAAAAAAAGCCCATCGAGTGCAATTGCTGTCTTGTGATATTTCGCGTCTGTATGGGTGGGCTAGCTTGAATTATAGAGATGAAGCCAGGATTGTGACTTTCTGTGATGCATTTATTGAATTAGGTCCTGCATTCAAGTCCAGTATCTTTCAGCATCATTTGAAGGGTTCGCTAGTTTTTGTGGTCCCTTTTTGGAGGGCTATCATTCATAGACTTTGGGATGTGCATTTGCTAGCTTCTAAACAAACTTTAGATTAATTGGGGTTCAATCTAATTCTTGTAGTGCTGTGAAATTCATGTATATAAGGTGATAATAGAGCTAGTTAGTCAGTTTTAATTGTTGTAAATTATTATTATATTTTAAAAGTCTAATTATCACATATAAGACCCGGTCAAATTAGCCGTTATATGTCCCTTCAACTAACTGTTTTATAATCATTGAGTTAACTGTTATTTGACTGTTAACTAACTTTTATGTGTTTAACCATTATTAGCTGTTATAATTTATTTGAGACTTACTTATGAAATATAAAATCATACCTATTATAAAAAACTCCTTTTATCTTCTATGAGATGTGTGTGAATGTTTTTTCTATTTTGTCTATTTATGAAAGGTTTATGCTGCTGGTTTAGTCTAAAGAAAGAAGTTGGTTTTGTAACCTCATATTTTAAGTGCACGTTAGTAAGAAGGTCTGTCATGTTCTGGAAAGACAACTGCTATAACTTGTTGCACTAGAACTACTTGTCTATGAGGAAAGAAATTATCTTTAAGGACAATACAACGACTCTTCAGACATGATATCTTTTTCTTTTAATTTGTTTATTTGTTTTAGCACTATATATTTATATAATTTTGTTGATTATTGTTTAATATTATGAATTCTTATTTTAACTAAAATTTATTTCTATTTTATTGATAATTTTTGAGCAATCTTAAGGATAATTTTTGTTTTTCATTTTTGAAACAAAGATTACCGGACATCGTCCTCGATACTAAATTCCATTTCGATTCGGCACTTTTCTAGCCTTGTTTTCGTTTAGGATCACTCACCGTTTATATGTTGTTCTCTCTAGTAATCCATGAAAGAATAACATGATTGGAAGAATAAATGTGCTATTTCATTAAACAATGTACGTAGAATTGTATATATTACATCTGGTTAGTTTTGCCATTCAAATATGCAGATAAGATAACCGGATATGAAGAGAAGAGTTTTGAAAATTAAAAATAAGATAGCTAGATAATGGGTTATCTGTTATGCCCCCGCAAGATGGAGGCAGCTTCGATGACTCCCATCTTGGATCGTAGTTGAATGAACCTCTATTTTGCTAATGGATTTGTGAGACCATCTGCAACTTGTTCATGGCCAGAGATATGAGAGATCTTAAGATCACCGGAGGTAACTAGCTCACGGACAAAATGATAGTCCAAGGAAAGATGCTTCATTCTTGAGTGGAAAATAGGATTAGCGGAGAAAGAAGTGGCTCCAACATTATCACTGTAAATTGTAGTAGAGGAAATTTGTGGGATATGAAGTTCTATTATCAAATTTTGAAGCCAAGAAAATTTTTCAGCGGTAGCAGCTATTGCCCGATACTCCGCTTCAGTGGAGGACCAAGTAACCGTTCGTTGCTTTGTTGATTTCTAGGAGACAGGATTAGGACCAAGATACACCACATAAGCAGATGTAGACGTGCGGTCATCAAGGTTACCACCCCAGTCAGCATCACAGTATGCTGCGAGAAAAAGTGGACCACCAGTATCCCGATGAAGAAACAGACCATGATGGATTGTACCTTTGAGATAGCGAAGTATCCGCTTGAGACTGGACCAATGTGTCTGCATGGGAGTGTGCATGTATTGAGAAAGTTTGTTAACAGTGAAGGCAACATCTGGGTGAGTAAGTGATAAATACTGGAGGGAGCCAACAAGTTTCCTGTAAGTGGTGGCATCAGCCAGGCCTGAGGAGTCACTTAATTGCAATTTAACCGAGGTAGAGAGTGGCAGTGAGTGCTCTTTTGCAGCAGAATGACTGAAAGTATCCAACAACAATCTCCGGGTGTATTGTTGTTGAGAGAGTAATATGCCCTTGGGAGTGGAAATAACCTCCATGCCAAGAAAATAATTAAACAGACCCAAATCCTTCAAGGAAAAACGTCTAGAGAGTCGTTCCAGTATCTGCTTCACTGTAGACTTGTTGTTTCCAGTGAGGATAATGTCATCAACGTAGACAAGCACATAGATGCGAACATCACCAGTATGATAAACAAAAAGTGAGCTGTTAGAGACTGCATTATGAAATCCTTGTTGAAGAAGAAAGGAACTCAGCTCTTTATACCATGCACTTGGAGCTTAGCGAGGGCCATAGATTGCCTCATGCAATTTGCACACATAACTTGGCTTATTAGGATCAGCAAAACCCGAGGATCGTCCCATGAAGACAGTGCCTGAAAGTGTGCCTTGAAGAAAGGCTGTTGACATCCAGTTGACGTAGGGACCACCCATAGTGAAGAGCAAAAGAAAGAACTAGTCGAATTGTAGAGGGCTTAACAATAGAACTATAAGTCTCTGAGAAATCGAGGCCAGGACGTTGATGAAATCCCTTGGCCACTAGCCGAGCTTTGAAGTGATCAATAGAACCATCAGGATGTCTTTTGATTCTGAAAACCCATTTGTTGCCAACTACATTGATAGCTTCAGAGGGAGGAACAAGTGTCCAGGTATGATTATTAATTAAGGCATTAAATTTAGATGCCGTTGCAGAGTGCCACAGGGAAAGGAAGAGGATGTTTTGTAGCATGGAAAATTTTTTTGGTTTGAAAATATTGTGTTGGGATCGGGTTAGCATAGGATGAGTTCTGGTGGGTTGGTGGGTAGTTGTTGTGGCTTGATCAATGGTCAAATTTGAACGATTGATGTCAGTTATAGGGGATGGAAGAGATGACGTAGATTGCGGCAAATTGGTAGGTTGGGCAGTAGCAGAATGGTTATTAGATATATGTAGAATATTTGAAGTAAAAGGTTTATCAGATAAAGGGATAGGACCTGGGGGTTTGGAAGTATTTGAATTGGAATTATTGGAATTGGAATTATTTGAAATGTGAGCTAAGTGATTAGATTGGGGGAGGAGGATAAGTCGGATGAGAACTCTGAGTGACCAAGCAAGGATAAATCACTGACTTCAGTAGCTACCGGTCGCTGAGTACCTGTAGAAAACGTTAGAAGTACCTGAAAAGTAGGAGGAGAAAGAGCAGTTAAATATGGGTCCCACTCAGACTTTGTTTTATCTGTAACCTTTGGGAATTTATCATTGAAATTCTTATATGGAAAACAATTTTCATCGAAAACAATATGGCAAGACAAACACTTTCTGAGTCGTTGGGTCAGAACATTGGAAGACACTTTGGTTAGGCGAACATCCAATAAAAACACACGATTGAGATTTAGGACTTAATTTATTTGTGGTGTAGGGATGCAGCCAAGGATAGCACAAACATCCAAAAATTTTTAATTTTTGATAATGAGGTTTGGAATGGAATAGAAACTCATATGGGGACTTCATTGCAAGTATTGGTGTTGAAAAGCGATTCATTAAATAGGCAGCAGTATGGAAAGCGTGTGCCCAAAATGTGAGTGGTAGGGAGGCTTGGTGAAGCAGTGTGAGGCCTGTTTCAACTATATGACGATGTTTTCGTTCGGAGAGGCCATTATGCTTGGGTATGTGGGGAGGAGTCAAGAGATGGGAAATGCCGTGAGTAGCAAAAAATTCTTTTAAGGCTTGATATTCACCTCCACCATCTGAATAAAAAGATAAAATGGAGGAATTAAATTGTTTTTCAACCAAGGTTTTAAATTGGAGAAAAATTGAGTAGACATCAGAATTTTTTAAGAGAGGATAAAGCCACACAAATTGGGTAAAATGATCAACAAAAATAACCTAATATTTGTGACCGTTAAAAAACTCAACAGAACAAGGACCCCATACATCACTGCAAATGATTTCTAGAGGACGTGACGAAGTTAAACTGGATTGAGAAAATTACAATTTATGAGACTTGTTGCATTGATAGGAATTACAAAGAAAATGATCTTTTCCTACGTTGGTACATGGTAAACTAGATTGACCGTAACATGGTGCAAAACAGAAGACGATGGGTGCCCAAGCCGACGATCCCAAATACTGGGAGATTGTAGAGTGGCCGTCAATGTCCTAGGAGTAGTTGCAAATTGATTAGCTCCAGAAGTCAAGTGATAATTATCATCTTTAACTGATCCCTGATACAATGTTGCCCCCGTGTTTAAATCCTTTATCAAATAGCAGGATGGAAAAAAATTCAGCAGAGACATTGTTAGTTTTGCAAAGTTTAGAGACAGAAAGCAAATTGCTCTTTAAGCTAGGAACACCAAGGGTATTACTTAAAATAAAATTTCATGAGGAAGGGGAAAGTATAACAGAACTAGTATGGGTTATTTGCAAACCTGAACCATCTGCCACAACAATTTCATCTGAAGCATCATACTAGAGTAATTAGAAAGATTACTGACAGTATTGGTGACGTGATGGGATGCACCGGTGTCCACTATCCATGTTGAGTCACGACTGGTTGAGATTTGAGTGTTATTAGCAATTGGTGAATTTCGAAAAAATTTTTTGCCGCGATAGCATCGTTTAGCGGAATGTCCCGAACGCTCGCAAATTTGGCAAACAACTCGCTGGTGATTATTATTGCGGAAATTGTTGGTTGGGAGTGCAGTTCGACGAGAAGCAGAAGACTGTCGAGGAGACGGCATGGCTGTGTTGGACTGAAAATTGTTGGATTGCTGCATATCTCTCCTGGTGTAATTAATTGAGACAGGAAACTCATTTGAACAATTACTTTTGTTCAAAATTGATTCAAAATCAATGAGTTTGTCGTGCAGCTCTTCAAAGGATATGAGAGTTTTTCTAGCATATATGGCAATGGTGTGTTCTTTAAATTGAGGTCCAACACCATTTAAAATATGCATTATTAGATCTTCTTCAGCAAGAGGAGCATGAATAATGGCTAGTTCATCAGATATAGCCTTGACATTTTGCAGGTATTCTGCAACTGACTTTGAACCACGAGGTTCAAACAATCTCTCTTTGAGAGATAGAATTCTGGAGCGAGATCAACTAGCATACAGCTTAGCCAGTTTATCCCATGCTTCAAAAGAAGTCTTGGCTGATGCAATTAAGGAAACTAATGACTCAGAGATAGATTCTATAATTGCATGCAAAAGCAACTAATCTTGCTGAAACCATACAGTGTATGTTGGATTTGGGGAGGTAATCTCTCCTTCAATGATTTGAGATGGTGGACATGGCTTGGTGACATCAATATATTCCACAAAATTATAACCAAACAAGAGGGAGGAAAATTGTGTCCTCCATGAAGGATAATTTGATGCTGTCAATTTTAGGGGAAGTTGAGCTGTGGCATTGATTGCAATCAGTTGAATGCCTTTAGAAGAGGCTGCCGAGTTCTCAGCAGGAGTTGCAGTGATCAATGAAGTAGAAGAATTATTTTCTTGGGTCATGGATGTTGCTGTGAGGCGTAGCTACTCTGATACCATAAAAGAATAACATGATTGGAAGAATAAATATGTTATTTCATTAAACAATGTACATAGAATTATATAGATTACATCTGATCAATTTTGCCATTCAAATATGCAGATAAGATAACCGGATGTGAAGAGAAGAGTTTTGAAAATTAAAAATAAGATCGCTAGAAAATGGGTTATCTGTTAATCCATCCACGAAATCTTCCTATTAAACTCTAAACTGAACTTCTCTTGTCCTATTTGATGACAACTTATATATTAATTGTATTAATTTTTGTTTTTGTTGGTTTGGTTGTTTGAATTCATTTTCTTAAAAAAAAAAAAGGCTCAAAAAAAGTCTGACAAGCAAATATCAATGAAGGTAGAGGAGTCGGCGAGGCTTACAATGAACGAGTTGCACAAAATTAAATACGAAGACAGTGATCAGATTTCGCATATTAGACTCATAGGTTTGTTGGCAAACATATCCACAGGTAATAGCATTATCTTCCTTTGCTTAAATCTGACGTTTATTTTCGGACTATGAAGTTTGAAATATATGAAGAATGTCTTTGTCGTAAATCAAAGAATGCCTAAAATTGGGTTGCGTAATATATGTAAGATTGCATTTGACATATTGGGAAAATTGAGTCTTTATTCATTTGTTGTTTTGGCATATTCAACGGGTGTGGGCATAAGGTTATAATTTTGTGCCACGCTTTTTGATTGATACAATCAAGCAATGAAAGATTGTAAAGCATGTGCATATGATTTTTTGATTAACAGCATTAAATAATTAGGCTATCTCCATCATTTTGGAAAAGGAAAAATCTTTTGTTTTGTTGTTGTAAAAATGCATTTGTCTAATTTGAGAGGGTACTATAAATATTTTATTTATTAGTAATTTTTCTCTAGTATGTATATTGACTATAAAGTGGAAAAGAGACTTTTACTTATATAGTTCATATCTAATCTTTCATTGATAAGTTACATAGCTTCGTGTTGATTATCAGATTATATATCTTTATTGGGACATTGATGTAGTACATGCCTTGAAGCACATAATTCATTGTCTTACTAATTTGGTTGTAATTTTTAATTATTGTTATTTTATAGTATTATAGTTTAATAGGAGTTTTGATTAAGAATATTCTGGAATATTTTAGAATACTTGGTCATTAAGTATTCCTTATCAGCAAATCCTTAGGAGATTGATTTAGTTTCCTTCTTTAGTTTTCCTTGATCATTAAGTTTACTTCGTCAGTAAGTTTAGAAATTATCATAAACAAGTTTGTAAGCTTTAGGGCTAAAAGAATTTCGATTAGTTTATCAATATTGATCAATGAAAGTTCTCTGTTTAGACTTATTTTTCTTTTCTAGTGAATTCTGAAAACCCTCTTAAAGACTCAATCGAGTGTTGGCCTTTGATATCTTATATTCTACGCTTCCGTCCTACGTCATTTGGTATCAGAGCCAAGTTTGGCTTGTGATGATGTCATCTTATGGAGTTCGAAGTAACCTCTTCAATGACGATGATCGTGAAGGGAAGACTTTACCTAGAGTGTCTTATTAGGATCATGATTACAACAAATCTCTTATTGGAGATTTTGCTCGCAGTCAATCTATTCGTAGCCGTGTTCCTGATTTCGGAGGAATTCTTTTCTTTGACAAAGATTTCCTTCTGAAAAATTTTGTTAGATGGTTGGTGAAGTTTGAAATATATTTTGAGTTCTATGATATTGAGGAAGAAGAAAAGGTGCAGATTGCAGCTAGCAAACTTGATTATGACATAGCTAATTGGTGGGCTGATGTTCAACGGTATAGAATTCGTCGAGGTAAACCTAAAATTCAATCTTGGTCAAGGATGTGTAAATTGTTGATTTTAGAGTTTTTTCTGATTATTACGATGAGATTTTATATCAGCTGAATTGAAAGTTAAGCCGATATTTTGAAAACTGTGGTGATATTTATTATGATGCATCCCATTCATATGATTGTAGCCCAAAAAATGCGAACGTTAATCCTTCACCAATTATGGATTCATGTACCCCGGATGTGAAGAATGTTGAACTTGTGCAAAAAATTGGTGTTGTTGATACTTCTATTCCGATAGTTCAAGAATCAATAATTGAGCAAAAGGTTGAGCCTGAGACGTATAAGAATCCATCTGAACATGCTTGTGAATCAGAAATACTAACTATTTGTGAGATTGCTCTACGTTCTATCCACGAGTTAGAGACTAATGCTGTTATTGACTATATAGAAGAATATGTTTTTGACTCTCAACCTATAACCCACAGGTCCCAAGATCTTATTGATTTTTCATCTATATCATCGTGCTATATTGACTTTATTAGGGTGAATAATCAAGTAGAGGAAAATTTTGATTCGGCAGCATTAATGGTTTGCATCATTGCTCATATTATGGTTCACAAGAGAAGCTGTTGGTTCTTGTTAAAGATACAAATTTATTCAAAGCATTTGTGCTTGTGGCATGGAAGACGTCAATTTCTCATAGTCAACTCGAGGGCGAGTTTCTTTCAAGTGGAGAGATCTAACGTAGGATATGTCTTGAAGCATATTATTTACTATCTTGCTAATTTGGTTGGAATTTTTAATTATTGTTATTTTATAGTATTTTGGTTTATAAGGAGCTTTGGTTAAGAATATTCTGGAATATTTTAGAAAACTTGGTCATTAAGTATTCCTTATTAGCAAATCTTTAGGAGATTGATTTAGTTTCCTTCTTTAGTTTTACTTGATCATTAAGTTTGCTTGGTCAGTAAGTTTAGAAATTATTATAAACAAGTTTGTAAGCTTTAGGGCTAAAAAAATTACGATTAGTTTATCAACATCGATCAATGAAAGTTCTCTATTGAGACTTATTTTTCTTTTCTAGTGGATTCCATAAATCCTTTTAAAAGCTCAATCGAGTGTTGGCTTTTGATATCTATATTCCGTGCTTCTTTCCTGTGTCAGACATGTTCATGGGTCCCTTCTACTCATTAGTGGTTGACAAGTACTGACAAACGCTAAATCAAATATCAATTACTACTGTCTTGAATTGGTGTCAATTCACCATTAGAACCCAATAAAATAACCCCTATTGCATAAAAATTGATCATGTTTGTATACTTTTTGTTTCAAACCAAAGAATAATTTGATTATATCTTAATGCTAACATTTTCCCAAGTGATGGTTCTATTATCTCAATTTTTATGCGCATGTTATAAATTTTGTGCTGAGTAATAGATGATTGTGATAATGTTACTTATTGGGGCTTAAAGCTGCTGGAGCCAAGAGTCATGTTTTATCTTATCTCTAGAACAATTGTGAATGGAATGATCAACGATGGTATGCACTAAAAGAGTTGTGCAAGTAAAACAAAACTTGGCTTAATTATCATTGATCCATCGGCAATACCTATATACATATAGACCTAATGTAGTTACAAAGGATATATAATAAGGGTAGACACAATTTGAACCTATAATAACCATACAAAATTGCTACCAGAAGATTAGTAACAATCCTACAATTTGGATACAAGAGAGATTCAAAAATCAAAATAAAGAGAAAGTAGTATCCAAAGATTGTCCACTATCATTTGATATGCCCCCGCAAGCTGGAGACGGTATTAACGACACGCATTTTGGACCGCAAGGAAGTAAAACCATTGCGTAGACAATGGTTTTGTGAGACCATCGGCCACCTGGTCGGACCCTGCTATATGTTGTTGCTACCAAAAGATTAGTAACATTCTTTCAATTTGGATACAAAAGAGATTCAAAAATCCAAATAAAGAGAAAGTAGTACCAAATGATTGTCCACTATCATCTGATATGCCCTTGCAAGATGGAGGCGGTATTAACGACGCGGATCTTGGACCGCAAGGAAGTAAACCATTGCGTAGACAATGGTTTGTGAGACCATCGACCACCTGGTTAGACCCTGCTATATGTTGAACATTAAGAGCACCAGAAGTCACTCTCTCTCAGACAAAATGATAGTCCAAGGCCAAACGCTTCATCCTAAAACGAAAAATTGGATTATGAGGTAAATATGTGGCTCCAAGATTGTCACTAAAAATAATAGGCGATCCAGATATTGGAAGATGAAGCTCAACTATGAGATTCTAAAGCCATGCTATTTTTGCTGTAGTTGAAGCAATAGCATGATATTCAACCTATGTTGAAGATCGAGCAACTGTTTTTTGTTTGATATACTTCCAAGAGATAGAATTAGATCCAAGAAAAACTATATAAGCTGAAGGAGATGATCAATCATCTAAATTGTCTCCCTAATCAGCATCACTGAATGCTTGAAGGTAGAAGTCGTCTACAGGGCCACGATCAAGAAGAAGTCCATAATAGCGAGTACCCTTTAAATACCTTAAAATTCGCTTCAAAGTAGACTAATGTTGTTGAGTTAGAGAACACAAATATTGGGAAAGCTTATTCACTGAGAAAGTAATGTTTGGATGAGTCAAAGATAAGTACTGTAGTGAGCCAACTAGCTATTTGTAAGCTTTCAGTTTTGCTAGCCCGGAATCATCATGCAGTTGCAATTTTGTACCAGTAGAGATAGGTGTCGGTTGCTCTTTGACATCTCAGTCCAAATGAGTCAAGAAGACGCTGCACATACTGATGTTGGAATAAAAAGATACCACCAAGCTATACCAGGATCACTTCCATGCCCAAGAAAAAATGAAGAGGGCTAAGATCCTTCAAGGAAAAACGATCAGACAACCTGCTAAGCACAAGAGATATCACTGACGGACTATTCCTAATGAGTATAATATCATCGACATAGACCAATATATAAAAAATGGCCCTATCTCGACAATAAATAAATAAGGAGCTGTTCGAATTGGAATTAACAAATCCCAACTCAATTAGAAATGCACTGAACTCATGATACTAAACGCGAAGAGCCTGTTTTAATCAATAAATGGCCTTATTTAATTTGCAAACATGATGAGGCCAGTCAGGATCGATAAATACAGTAGGTTACTCCATAAATACTATCTGATAGAGAGTACCTTGAAGGAAGGCATTGGTGATATCCAATCAAGGCTCTGATGTTGCTACTGGCACGGAAAAATAATCCAGATGGAATATTCATATGGGACACAGTAAGTGACGTATCTGCTCTGGAAAGGTGCCAACCCACCCTAACAGGATGAGGGGAAGTGTACCAGGTAATATTGAGCCTGCCTGTGAGCTTATGGGAGGCCAACTGGGAATTATACTTGTCACTGGCCTCCCCCATTAATGCCTTAGCTTATCTGGGAAGCATGGATTTGACTATTTTCTAGGCACTTTTCAAAGTCTGGGGATTCATCCAATCGTGCATGTGTTTCAAATGGCGCGCCATCTGCAATTTGCGACTGCCTGATTTATATATTGCGACTCTTCACCTTTCCACCCATGCTTCATTCAAAGAGTCACAATCCTACATTTCTTTTACTCAGCTCCCAAGTAAATTATTATTGGAAGGATTTTTCTTATCTCACCTCTTCCATTCATCTTTTATAATGACATCCAATGACAAGCAGAGAACACAATCTTCTTCTCGATCGTCCATATCTTCTAGGGAAACTCCTTCAAGAGGCTCCAATACCGCACTCTCGAAACATGTTTCGTCCTCAATTGGACCCCCGACAATGGGGAGTGGGGATCCTAGAAGTTACTCAGGAAATTACAACGATAACAATAGTTGTTGAGACTAATAAATTTGTGGGACAAGCACAAAAGCAAACGGCATTCTTAGAGCTCTCAAGACCAAGCTACTAGACGGCGAGGGAATGTGAGGACAATTAGCGATGATTTAGAAGAACAACTCAAAGAGAGAGAGAGAGAGAGAGAGAGAGAGAGAGAGAGATGGATTAGAAGCATCTTTTGGCTCACATGGAAATGTGGCATCACCATGTAGTGCAGGGTTCTGACAATGCCATCAACAATAAATATAAGTATGAGGACGACTACGTAGCTTACACAACCAGCGCCTCAATTGCCACACGGACAGGTGGTAGACAACAATTCGTTAGGCATGTGGAGGATGTTTTTGTCTTTTCAATTGAAAAATGCTATAATAAAATTTGTACAAAAAGGGTGAAAAAGGGTTTTAAAAATAACTTAATTAATTTTAAATTATATTCTCTGCAACTTTGCAACTCTCTCTCCTCAAGCTCTTTCAGAAATCCCGTGAGCCAAAAATTTAAAAACTCTAATGGGTTTTTTTTTAACTTGTTTTTTGGAAGGGGGCTTACAGTTTGGTTGTTATTATGAACACCAGCAATGCAATCCAAGAGAAAATTGTGGTATAAAGATGGCGACAATTGCACGAAAAATCAAGAATAGAGGAAGAGGCGCTCAGTGGCAGTGAAAGCAAAAGCTCAAGCCATAAATCCACAAATCAGAAAGGATGAAGAGAAGGTTGTGGACTCTATTATAGTCTCTAAGCTCTCTAAACCCCTCACTGCCTATTGCAGGTTTGCTTTTCTTCGACTCTCTATTGTTATTATTTCACTCAATTGTAGTGAAGATTGAATTTTTTTTTTTTTTTTTACGAATTTTGTACTTCTCTCCCTTACCATTTTTAGTCAATTAATAAGCATTTTCTAATCCAATATTTCACTTTTAAAACTCTTTTTTTTTTTTTTGGAAACTAAACTTTTGAGCTTGGCGAGCTGAGGAGTCTTTTTTAGCATATCCAGATGATTGCAGGACTGAGAGGCTCAAAGGTTTTTGGATAGGGAATTTAGTCAATATTGTGTGCACTGTGCACTTCAAGTCCATTAATTTTTATACTTATGATACTGTACAAAAATTGGCTCTTAAAATAGTCTGGGAATGAGGAAGCCACTAACTTGAACAGGTTTGTGGCTATTGCTGCTCCTGGAATAACTGCCACATTACTTTGCTTGCCTATGGACACTATAAGTTGCAAAATGAACTCGCTTAATCTCAATGGTTTTCTCGCTATATATAGATCTTGTAAGGTTGTAACGTTGTAAGAACATGTTTGTCTCTGGAAGAGTATCTTGGTGATAACATTTATGCTTCTCCAGATGTTACGCTATCGAAGCCTTGTGCGCCAAGACGCCCTATGTATACTATAATTTTGTAATCAAATCTTGTGAAGTAGTCTTGTGATTTGTTAATGGCATTTTCATCGAAGTAACTTACACAAGTTGTCATCAAACTAGGAAATGCATGCTTGATTGAATTGTTCCCTTATCTTTACGACTATTTCCCCCTCGGTCCACTTTGTTCTTGTTTTTTCTATTTGGGAGTGTGCAGGTTCTGGAAATACTAATTATTAGGCTATTGTTATATATTTAATTTCATTTTTTCATGTCATAATTTTATTATTTTGTTCAATTGATGCCCTTTGTTTACGTTTGGCTTGATTGCCGTCAAAATGGATTTTGATTAACATTACAAATATTTTGAACTTTAACTTCATGCTCATGCTAAAGTCAAATGAGAATGGGTAAATTTTTACCCAAATTTATCTTCAGGTTCTTATTTGTTTTGTTGGTCCAATTAATGCTTTTTTGGAGTTGAACTTGCTTTCATGAATGACTTTTTGCATTTGTGGGATCAAATATTGGAATCGGGATATGAGTCATCTCAATTATGAGTGAACAGTAGTTGAATGCCTTTGGTTTCATCTTTGTTTGCTTGTCGAAGTTGGATTTGTAGTTTTTGTTATTGTTTGGAGGTAAAAAATGAAAAAAAAAATCAAAATTGGTGGTGCTTTTCCATAATGTTTGGACCTTTTTTTTAATATTTTCTCGTTCAATAAACAGTACATTCTCGGTAGGATCTCAAAATAGATGTTGTGGTCAATTTAATTTTGAGTACAGAGAGATGTGATGACCTTGGATATTGTAATGCAAACGCATATGTAAAAGTAGAATGGAGACCAGAGGCAGAGGAAGGAGGAAGATGCGGTGAGTTACACAAACCTAACGTTGAGTTAAGATTTTTTTTTATTTTATGTTTGGATCGTGTTTATGATAAATCTCGTGAATGAGAATAAAAAGGTACATGTAGTGGTTGTTGATATTTCTGGCGGTCACCATGAGACCGACAATGTCTGCGATTTCAAATTTGTGCCAAGACATGATGTTCTCGCTTGCTATACTTACATCTATCTTTCGTCGTGGTGGTTGTTTTTGCTTCAAAAGTATTTTATTTAGCTTAATAAAATGAAATAGGTGGAAATATCTTTGTTTTGAAGGAATCTTTATAATTTTTTTTTGGTTGTCAAGAGAAGATAAGGGCTATTGCCTTCGGTAGGCAGTCTCCTAGTTTTGTATATGGAAGTGACCGTTGTAGTCTTATTAATTTTGGGTACATGTATTTTTGTTGGTTGGATCTCTATCTCTTTGTTGCAGAAAAATACAGTTCAGGCCTTTATACATGTCTATCACCTCTTGAAAACAACAGATTGTGTGACAGTGTGCACAAGTAAGTTTAACTTTTTTTTTTTTCAAGAGGTTTCTGATTGAAATTTACCATTGAAACGCTTTTTGATTTTTTTTTCCCTCTTGGTGTTGTCTCTTATCAAATAAGTTATCCATAAGAAGCTGTAATTGTCAGCTATTTGTCACTACCGCTGCCACTACCTTCAGACCGGCACTTCAGATAAGTAGTAGCATTGATATTGAGTCATGTGGTCAGTATTTCATACCGATTCTCCTTTTTGAGATGGCAAAGGTTGTTTTTGGAGGTCATGCTTTGTGATCTAGTTCATTTACCAGTGATGTCAATTGCAGCATCAATTTACTTAAAGTATGTTGTCCCTCATAAATCTTGTAGGTCCAAACATCCAAGAATTCAAATACCTATGCATGTAATCTATGTGTCACCTTTATTGTAGATCGACTTGCAATATATTGGATCCACTAGCTGGGAAAAGTAGAAAAGGCCAGTAGAGAGGGCATTTTATTTTATTGAATTCACTATTTTATTTTGTGAATTTTCTTCAGTATCTTCACTATTTATTTTGCAAATTGTCTTCAGTATATGTCTCCCCCTTTTTTTTTCCCCCCATATTATAGGCCTAACCCAACTTGTTTATGGAGATCCAACGTTGGTGAGGGATAAAGTAATGAAATCTTTGAAGCTTGGGCCTTTTTTAGTGGAGGACTTCATAGCTCTTGCTGTAGGTAGATCGGTATGTGTCTATGTGCTATTTGAGACTAATCTATAATCTCCTAACAAGATTTTATGTTTTCAGTAATAGTAAAGATGAGCTGTTTGTCAATGCAGTGTAACAACTTTTGCACTTTATCTCACAGGTGAGCTGGTTACATGATAGTTCTCTTGAACAATATATGATCCGGATACGTTTGAGTGCAAATTATATTATGCCTTTGTTTTATTCTTCTTATGAACGCAATTATTTTGTCACAATTTTCAATGCATCAATGGTTGTGTTGTGTTGGTTTCTTCTTCAATGCTGTGTTTAAATTCTAGTAAATGTTGTAGCATGTTTTCTTGATGTTATAATCTGAAAAACAAAAGCTAGACATGCAATACGCTGAATTACGACATTAGATTTTAGAAACTTTTAAAGTTTTTAGTAGTCAATTAAAAACTGTGGTTCTGAAACAAATTGGATAGTTTTTTTCCATTTAGCTTGTTTCATGGATGGATATAAGAAATGTACAACCGAAACTTGTGAAAGGAAAAGATCATATTGGTTCTAGTTTTTTTTTTATGTGAACCAGCACTATGTCTTTTTGTGATGTTCCTGATACTAACAACTACTGAGCTACTTGTGTTCTTGTTTCTGTTGCCTTTTACAGTTACTTATTGGCACAACACTTAATTCTTATTGGATAAGCTGATTTATATAATTATATTTTCCCCATTCCAATGATTCCCTCTCATTTGGTCTCATTTGGTCTTATGTGCACTGGTTTCCTTTCAATAGATATTTCCTCTCATTTCATTTTAAGTTGTGCAAGAATTCCATGGTTTGGAAGCCCTTAGATATACTTGGTTTTTCACTGGATGCACCACCAAATTTAAGAACATCAAGACCTGAGAGGCCACTTTCAGCTTCCAGGGGTAGGCCTAGGCTACCTACTTCACGTTCTTGCTTTGTTGAGCCCACATCTAATGAAAGACCAAGACGAGAATCATGTTCTCCCTCAAGAGGAGGAGCCCTTAATGTATTTATGCACACCAGTGGGAGTTTTGTTCCTGTTGTGAGTCACAGACATTCTACAGTTTATGACAATATGAGTCTCGTTGTAATTAGAACAAAAGTGGTTGAAGCAAAAACTAGCACATCCCAAACAAAATGGCAAGCATTCTCCTTATGGTAGCCTCTTTGGGAAGTCTGCCTCTCCAGAAGGCTCAAGCTTTGGAAGAATGCTCTCAAAGAAATCTTGGGACATGGCTATAAGACACATGGTATGTATTTTTACAACTAGGATAAATGTTTCCATTTTAATCAAGACTGGCACGTTTGGATACATAACATAAAAATATATACTGAGACAGTAGATAGAGTATTTTGAGTTAATGTAATTGTTGGATAAGATTTTTTTTTTTATTTCCACGTGTTTGATGTTACTGAATGTTTAAGTTATCCCCAATTGCAAGACACATTGCTATTAAGTTATTGGATGTTCTTTTTATCTTTATTACCCAAAGTGATTGTTTATTCTAAGTTCACTTTTAAATTTTTATGCAGGACACGAAGCAAAGCATTCCAAACAATCTGAGGTCTTTCTAGCATTTTTGATGTACAATATGAGATCAAGGCATGCACAGAGCTGAACAGTTGGTGTAGCAGACTTTCCTCTTGCAACAACCAGCAATGCTAGTTAAGAAGTGAGTGTCAATAATAACAATTGTTGTTTAGATGGGTGCAAATTAGAGAATGATATTGGGATTGACAAAGGCCAATCTCCTTTATGAGGCAGGTGATGGTTGGCCTAAGAACTGAGATACAAAATGATTTTCTAATCACCTTATACATCACTGTGGGTCATATGGCAGCCCAAACGATTGGAAAAGGAAATCAATTTTTGATTAGTTTATTGTTCCAATATTTGATGCAAAGTTTGTCATATTGGTTGGCAATCATGTTTTATGTAATCAAGAATAGATATCTTAATAGGAAGGTAGCTTATAAATCAAGGTTTATGATCCTGCCTTCTTGTCCACCACGTTAATTGGGTCTGCACAAAAATTTGAGACTATATCCTTTGGGCTTGGATCACCACCCATCCTAAGGCAAGAATAGGGTTGGGAGTTCAACTGATGTTCCCTCAAAAAAAAAAACCTCACAAAGTGAAATTTGGGAATTTGTCCTTGAAAGAATCATTTAATGATTGGTCCACAGGGGCATTAGGTACTTCTAATCTTTTTTTCTTTGCTTTTGCTAGTTGCCTTATCCAAATTCTAGATTACAGTAATATACTAATGGCTTATGTGTACACAAATTTATAGATTATTTGAATGAACAAGTTGTATATTACATGTAAAACATTTTACAATACACAAATAATATTTTCTATCACAACATTAGACAAAAGCATGTTTTCAGTCTTCCCATTGACTAAAGCCTCAACGATAAAGATCTCAATTTCGCACAGCAGCAGCTCTTTTAGTTGTCGAGGAAGATGTACACTCTGATGGCTTCCAGACAAAGAAACCTGCATATAATTGGAGCTGGCTAAAGAACCAATAACATGAAACTTGAATGGCAAAGATTTGGTTCCAGGAATATGGTTAGACAAGATTTGGTTTCAGGAATATGGATAGAATGACAAAGAATTGCTTATATTAGATTATCATTTCGGGAAAAATTGGCCATTGGATTTTCTTTTTTTCGAAATTACAAGAGAGATTGTTCATTAATTTATATTGAATTTTATTACTTCCTATTAAACAGAATGCAACTTTATTATTTCCTAATTTTTCAATATTGCAATACCTTTTTTTTTATTGGACCTCTAGTGTTATATTCTTCACTAGTTTTGACTTAAAAACATTAAAAGGAATATAATTTCATTTAAGTGATGCAATTTATTTTTTTTATTTTTATGTCAATTATTTAACTTTGTATAATTTTTAGATTGCTTTTAGAACTATCGTGCATGCTAGTTGTTGACTTTTTTTTATGAGGAAGAGTCGTTTAGTAGTTTATCGTACGATGAGATTGCTATATTTGCTTATTCTAAGAAAATTAAAACATTTATCTCTATTAATTTTTCCTAAAAAATTAATGTGTCTGTATAAAAGTACAAATCTAATCTTGGAAAGAACTGGGATGTGAGACTGAAAAAATTATGTTATCATCTAGTTCAACAAACTTTTAAATTGGTAGTTATTAATTTTGTTCTCTTTTATTATGAATAAAATTTATTTATAATCTAGCACCACATAAATTTCATTTTTTTATTTTTTAAAAAAACTTCACTCATCGTGTTAGACAAAAAAAATAAATAAATTATACTAAAATAACAATCTCATCATATGATAAACTGCTCAACAACTTGACTATAATCATCAAGTTCAGTTTTATTAATTTAAAAAAATTTCGTGCAGCAGTAACCAAACTGTGGCATTAAGCGTTAACAAAGAAAATTCAATTCTTTTTCTTTTTATTTTTTGGGATTTTTTATTAAAGGACCACGAGACCAAAATACCATGTACTAACCAATAAAACAACAAAGCAACATACAAGTTGATTAAAATAATTTTAATTTAACTCATATTTTTTAATAAGTGTAACTTATTCATAATCTTATATTATATAACAAATGGACTCTATTTCAAATTAAAAAATGAAAAAATAAATTTATGTTGTATAATATAATGAGTGAATTTTACTGAAAAATAGAATAAAATTAACAAATATTGTAAAAAAAAAAAACAACCAAATGAGAAGGAACGAGATGAAGAAGAAGATTTTCCTTTTTTTTTTTAAGCTTGAGATGAAGAAGAAGATTTTTTTTTTTTTTTTAGCTTAAGATGAAGAAGAAAATTAATAAAACAGAAACTTCTAAATCTTTCCTATTATTATTAATTTACTACAAATAAAATAAAATATAAAATAAAGTATTATTGGCATATTTGTAAGTATTTAAAAAAAAAATCTAATCTGCTTTGTTATTCAGGTCATTTGTCGACTAAGTCATCCCATCTAACGGACTAAAAAAAGTGTAGTTTGGATACAATTTATTTTCTTTTTTTTTATCATTAATATTTTTTCGTTCCCCATCAGTTATAATATAAGAGAGGATGACCACTGGAAACAATTTTTTACACTTATTTCCTTATTTTTCTATAACAAATGATTAAATGATTACGAAACGTATTTCTTTTATACAACACTTAGTCACTTACTACAACAACATTACTTTTCCCATATGACACTTCACTTTTGACATATTCCTTCTATTGCTATTGTACGATATTTGGCCCTTTTCCCTAGACATATTTACTCTATCTATTCTTCCTGAAGCACCATTACATGACTGTCTCTTTAGAGGTTATTTGGTGGCTAACATATACGATACAACAGGTAAATTATATGATACAATAAATAAATTATATGACACATCAAAAAAACTACACGACACGCACAACTAGCCATTAAAAAAAAGTTTTTACTGGTGCATATGACCTGTCATATAATTTTTTTGATATGTCATATACTTTCTTTTTAATTTCTCCACCATCTTGTATAATTGCCCGATTTTTTCGTATATTGATGGCCACCAAACATACAACAAAAAAAATTTTCCCATCTTGCTATTCGGAGAAACTTTTCGGCTGTTTTTTAGGTGACTGTTTCGTTGCTGTCATATACAACATAATAGGTAAAATATATGACCCAGTCAAAAATTATATGACATGTCAAAAAAATTATGACATGTGTAATAAGCCATTAAAAAAATATTTAATGGCTAGTTACACTTGTCATATATTTTCTTTTAACATGACTGTCCGTATAGTTTCTTTAATATGTTAAATATTTTAAGTGACATGTTATATATGATAGATACGAAACAACCATCTAAAAGACAGCCATGTAGTAACACTCCTATCAATTTTAGACATTTTATCTCATTCTATAAGACATTTTTGTTTTTTTTGCAACACACTTGGGTAATTCCCGTATAAGCACCACTACATGGCTGTCTTTTCAGTGGTTGTTTGGTGGCTATCATATAGGACACAATAGAAAAATTATATGATACAACAAAGGGATTATATGACATTTTAAAAAAATTACATGACATACAAAACAAGCTATTAAAATTTTTTTTAATAGTACATATAACTTATGTCATATAATTTGTTTGATATGTCATATACTTTTTTTTTAATTTATCCCCCATGTAATATAATTGACCTATTGTATCGTATATTGACAGCCGCTAAATAGCCAGCTAACATATAGCAAAATTTTTTTTCCCTTCTCGTACATATCTTCCTTCATACAATAATTGGTCAGTTCCCTATAACACATTTTCTTATTTCCTACTACACATTTATTTCTTTAGTACAATATATTATTTTTTTATACGACGAGTGAATAATTATCTTTTCTTTCTTGCTCCATCCCCTTTCTCTCTTTCTTTCCCTCTTAACCTCAAACCTTTGTCATAATTTTTCAATTTAAAAATTGGAAACAAATCTAAATGTTTTTCATACTGACAAAAATTATAAGTTTTATATATTTTTAAAATAAAACTTAAAAACTATTCTACAATTTTTGAGAATTCTTATATTATAAAGAATAAAATATTAAAAAATACACTTTAAAAATCTAATAAATTCAAAATATTTTATTTCTTTTTCAATTTTTCTCTCTCTTTCTCTGCCTCTTCTCTATGACTCACCTCTCTCACTTTGAGTCATCATGACATTTCAGGACTGTTAAAAGAGATGGAAAGAGAATTTAGAGGAAGAGGGAGAAATGAAAGGATAGCTTGAGAGATAAGCAACATGTCGTAGATTATATCACACGTGTAACAAGCAACATACTCAAAAATTTTTATAATGGCAGGTTACACGCGTTATATATTTTAGTTTGACATGTCTTATAGTTTCCTCATGTCCTATATTTTGTTGCTTGTGTTATATATTACAACTACAAAACAGTCATTTACAAGACAGCCAAAAAATTTTTCTCATTAAATATTTACTTCTATTATGCTTTCAGCTACTACTTATCAAAATATCTAAACATTTATGCGATTACAATATTTATTATTTTTGCATGTTATTAATTGTCAAAAAATTCACTTCAAATTAATTCTTTTCTTTCTTCAGTACCACTACATGACTGTTCTTAAAAGGTTGTTTCATGCCTGTCACATATGACACAACAAACAAAATATACGACACAGTGAGGAAATTATACAACATATGAAGTAAATTTATACAACACCGGTAACTAGCCATTAACAAAAAAATTTTGTAATGGATGGTTACATATGTCATATATTTTAGTTTGATACGTCGTACAAGTTTTTCACCATGTCATATATTTTTCCTGTTGTGTTATATCTAATAGTTACAAAATAGCCACTTAAAGGACAACCAAAAAGTTTTTCCCATTAAATATTTACTTCCATCATGCTTTCAATTACTACTTATCAAAATATCTAAACATTTATGCAATTACAATATTTATTATTTTGGTATCTTATTAATTGTCACAAAATATACTTTAGATTAATTCTTTTCTTTCTGCACCACCACTACCTGGCTGTCCTTGAAATGACTATTTCGTGCGTGTCACATACGACACAACAAATAAAATATACGACATAACAAGAAAATTATATGACATATTAAATGACATTACATGATACATGTAATCAGCCATTAAGAAAACATTTTTCTAATGGCATTTTTCTAATGGCTGGTTAAATGTGTCATACATTTTACTTTGACACGTTGTATAGTTTATTCTGTCATGTCATGTATTTTCCCTGTTATGCCATATATGACAGCCACCAAACGACCATTTCAAGGGTAGCCAAAAAATTTTCCTTGTTAAATATGTTCTTCTATTATACTTTCAGCTACTACTTATCAAAATATCTAAACATTTATATAATTACAATATTTATTATTTTGGTATCCTATTAATTGTCACAAAATTTACTTCAAATTAATTCTTTTCTTTCTGCAGCACCACTATATGGTTGTCCTTTAAATAATTGTTTCGTGCTTGTTACATATGACACAACAAACAAAATATACGACACAGCAATGGAAATTATATGACACATGTAAGAAGTCATTAATAAAATTTTTTTATGGTGGTTGATTAAATGTATCATATATTTTACTTTGACATATCATATAGTTTCTTCCTTCATGTCATATATTTTGTCTTTTGTGTCATATATGACAACCACTGAATGGTCACTTCAAGAGCCAAAAAGTTTTCTTAATCAAATATTTACTTACTTCTATCATACTTTCAACTACTACTTATCACAACATTTAAACATTTATACTATTAAAATATTTATTATTTTCGTATGTTATTAGGGAAAAAAATTTTTGTTGTACCACAAGTGGTTGTGTTGGTGACTGTTTCATATAACATAACAAGTAAAATATATGACACTAAAAAAATTATATGGCATATCAAAAGAAACTATATGACACATGTATCTTGTCGTTAAATTTTTTTTTTAATGACAAGTGTAACAATTCGTATAATTTTCTTAACGTGTCATATATTTTACTTACTATGTCATATATACAGCCACAAAACAGCCACTTAATAGCAGTCATGTAGTGATGCTCATCTTATTAATTGTCACAAAATTTATTTCAGATTATTTCTTTTTTCTTCAGCACCACTACATGACTGTTCTTTAAATGACTGTTTCGTATCTGTCATATATGACATAACAAACAAAATATACAACATTGCAGAGGAAATTATACAACACGTGTGACCAGCCATTAACAAAATATTTTTATAATAGCTAGTTTAACGTGACGTATCTTTTACCTAGACATGTCGTATAGTTTTTTTTGTCATGTCATATATTTTTCCTATTGTGTCATATATGATAGCCACCAAACGGCCACTTCAAAGATAGTCAAAATGTTTTTCTCGTTAAATATTTACTTTCATTATACTTTCAACTACTACTTATCAAAATATCTAAACATTTGTGCGACTACAATATTTATTATTTTGGTATCTTATTAATTGTCACAAAATTTACTTCAGATTAATTCTATTAACAATTTTTAACTATACAATACCAAAGCTCGCAAGTTAGCTTGGCCGGTAGGGTACTTTACCCCTCTCTTCTAGCCATGAGTTCAGAACGCAACATGTACTTTTCTTTTTTTTTTTTGGGGGCAATTGCTTCTTTTCTTTTTCTTTTTCTTTGTGTAAAACTTCTTTCCTTTCTTTTTTTTTTTTCTTTTTTTTTGAGTTTCAAAGTTTACAATTTAATTTTTTAAAATTAAATTTTATTAAATGTGAAAAGCTCATACACTTAATTATCCTTTTAATTTCATTTCAGTTACTTTTAATAGTATTTGAATAAATTTTTTTATAGAGTCTTTTGAGTAATATTTAATCTTTTAATGAAACAAATTATTACCAATGAACATTAAATAAGAAAAAAAATATCTATAAACATATTGTGTATCTAAACATATATTTATTTATAAAATTCACATTAATTTTATTAGTTACAATAGTTATGCAAAAAAATTATTTTCTCTACAATCACAAAGAGTCTATTGTGTAATCAAATAAGAGATAAATAACTAAATGATTAAATTATTTCTTATATAAAAAATACATTTAATTAAATCTCAAAAACAAAAAAATAGTTTTAAAGCATTAAAATTTATGAGATATAGTTATAATATTTATTATGCAAAATAATTAATAATATTTTTTTTATTTTTGATCGCATAAATTTTTTTTTTAATTATAAGTATACATATAGAACTCTCTTCCCTAAAATTTTTTTCTAACTTCATCCCTATTCATATTGTATACATAAAATTTACGAGATATAATTATAATATTTACTATACAAAATAATTAATAATATTTTTTTATTTTTCATCACATAAATTTTTATTTTTTTTTATAAGTATACATATAGAATTCTCCTCCCTAAAATTTTTTTCTAACTTCGTCCCTGTTCATATAGTATACATCGTAATGGTGTCTTTTACGAAAAAATAAAATCAACTTGCAACATTGAAATTTTGTTTCCCGCCCACCCTCATAATTTAAGTCATCGTCAACCACACCAAAAACTTTTCCTTCTCTTATTTTACTCATATGCCCTTGTTCGTTTACCTTTTCTATCCTTTGTATTAAATAAATCAATAATAAAATTTTCAATTCTGTGATTGGCTGCACGCGTGTGTGCCAACCATATTGCTACCATTGTGTAAGCTACTAAGGATTTCCCTATAAGTATCAAAAGTCCCAACCTCAACAACTATGATTGGATCTATATTAGTTTGAGTAAAGATTGTCTTGACGTTAATAAAAAGTGTTGAGAAAAATAACTTTTTTTTTTAATCAAATTTTTATGTAAATTTTTTTTAAAATAGAAAATAATAAGATGAGAACAAACGTGAAACTAGCTTATTAAATGAGTCTCAAAGCTGAATTTTAGCAACAACCATTTTTTAGGCAAAAATTTTAGCGTCACAAATTAAAATGGACAGAGTCAAACAAACTTACCAAGCAGTGACAGGTTCAGAAAAAATTTTTAAGGAGGGCAAACTTAATATGTACAAATACAATAACAAAAATTAATATTTATAATGAAAACAAAAAATTATATTAATTATTCAGAATAATGAACATTATAATTATATCTTATAAATTCTAATATTTTAATTTTTTTTATTTTTTATACAATCAAATACATTTTTTTCTATATAAGTAATCATTTAATTATTTAATCATTTATCTCTTATATAATTGTACAATAAATTTTTTTATAATATTCATTGTAAAAAAAATATTTATTATAAATTTTATAACTGGAAATTGAAGTTGATTTTATAAACAAATATATATTTGAATATCAATATACTTTTAAATATTTTTCTCTTTCTAATAACAATCATTGTTACTAATTTATATCATTAAAAGATAAAGTTTTTTTTTTTAAAAGTGTTAATATAAACATAAAAATAGGTTTATAAATAGATGAAAAATTAATTTTGGCAAGCACATTATAAATAGGTTTCTAGGGAAATAAAATAAAGCAGGTAGAGGTTTGTCTAAAAAAATTAAAGAAGAAGAAACAAAAAGAGATGGAAAAACAAAGCATTGACACTCTGAAAGTGGCCCCCTAACAGTCTCGAACTTGGGACATTGACGAGGTGGGAGCGGGGTAGGGGGCAATTAGACTTAGGTCCACTGATGATCTTTGGTTTTTATCACAGGGCATTAACACTCTTTAGTTGCTTTACCGCAGACTAATCGCCGTTTGACCAACACTTGTGACAACGAACAAGGGCCATGGAATTGGAATCCACTCCACTCATGCATAACGGTTAAATAATTGTTAAAAGACTGAGGACCCAAACACATACCCCAAGATGCATCACTCGGTGGTGTAACGAGAGAATAAAAAAATATTTTTTTAATTTTTTTGTTTTTTTGAAAAAAATTAACATTTACATTTAGAGAAGTATTAACTTAAAATATAAAATATAAATATTATATAAAATTCTTTGCAAATAAAAATTTTTTTCTTTCAAAAAAATATTTTTTTACTAAAACAGCACACAACTATTATTATTTTATTAAATATATGTACTTTTCATATACAAACTTCTGTGTGCCTATCTTTTTTGAAAAATCAAATACTTTTGGGTTACCATAATTGAGCCTTCTCCCATATAGAGTGCAAATAAAACCATTTTCTCTTGTCTACTAACAGTTATCCTATCGTGAATTCTTACTACCAAATCATTTCAAGTCTGGAGTCTCTTGTCTTAGTACACTGTGGTATAAAAAACTCAGTCAAACAGAATTGTCCATGTTCCCGGGATCTCCCGGACACCATAAAAAAAATGGAGCAAATCTGAGAAGCCTGATACACATGAATGTCCACTGATTGAACGAAGATTCAGGTAAAACAAAATCACACACCCAAACAACTAGAAGGCCACAACTCGCATGCCCCCAACAAGGCAGGAAAAGATTAAAATATATCTGTCCACATTTACTTACAACTCCAGTCTGCTTTTAGCGTCATCGCTGCAACCTGCAGTTAGCAATTCAAGGATAGTCATCATCATGCAGGAAAACAGACGGAAGGTTGAAATGAGTGAAAGAAAAAGCTTTCCAAGTTACATTTACAAAGAGAGGCATCGATAATGAAATGAGATGTCAATATGATCTGAAATCGTTGGCTAGTTTGACTCACAATAGAAAATTCAAATGAAACTCCATTGGTAATATTAACTTACTTCACATCTTCAGACAGCTAATTTTGGATCTACCGTCCCTGTAGCATTGCCTTCTCCGGTCAAAATGTGATCGGGATCCTAGAGTAAAATAATGAAATCACTAAAATTGTTGAAGAGAAGCAACTTAACAATAGGAGAAGTCAGTGGAAGTAGGGCGTATGCATATACCTCCATTCCCCATTTTATGTAATCAGGGGACTCACAGGCCTTATATTCATCAACCAAGCTTTCAATTATGTCCCTTGATTCATCAAATTCAGAAAGATCATTGTCCTGATCGAACGCATTATGTCAGACCTTGGAGATAAAGCAGTGTGAGATTTTGAATGTTACATTTATGATCGGTGGGTTTTTATTTTCACCACCCTTTTTCTTCTTTTGACAAGCCATATTTGGTAAAAGATATCCAAGATTGCGTAAACTGCAGTCAATATTGTATTGATGAGAACATAAACAACATAAACACGTCCATTGCTTACCAGCTATGTACAGATGACAATGTAGCATTTTCAATGGGCAATAAATTATGAAACTAGTAATAAGCTGACCATGCAAAACAGCGCATTGCAAAATTGACAAATTAATTATTGGACCCAAAATACTCAAACATGGGGGAGGCAACTTACAGCAAACATTGGGAACTTTCGGTAGTTATCAAGGAAGGCTTGCTTCTTTCTCAGCTTCTCATACTGGCCCAAACATTTGCTAAACAAGTGGCGGATGCTAGTATGGCTTGCTAGCATGAGACCACTTACCTACAATAAAAAAACTCTAAACCGTGAATCATCATTCAATTTAAAATTGGCATGTAAAACTTGACATCTTCAAACTTGTGACGTCAATCTTTGCAATCTACTTATATGTGACAATCTTTGGGTAAAAGGGATGTTTGTATTCACGTATTGAAAAAATTACTTCAGATTATTAACACAAAAGGATGATTAAACAAAAAGTTCAACAAAAATATGATCTTACCCGATGGGCAGTTTGAACATATGGAGACTTTCGAGACAAAGCAACCTACAAAATGCAGCATAATGGTCAAAAGCTAGATAAAAACAATTTGTGGAAGCCAAAAACTAGAAACTGACAAACAAAAAACAGCCTTTTATTGTCACAGGGGATCACCTGAATACTTGCAGGGCCCCACTCAATAAAATTGACAAGCTTCCGTTCACGAATCCTCTGCAAGCTTTCATGAACCTGACAAAGTAGGCAGTGCAACACTGCTGTGCTATCAATAATGAATTGGCATGTAACAAGCAATGAGCGACAATCTGACTCAGAGTTAAGTCACAAATAAAGGCGTTTGGAACCAAATTATGTTATCTCAAATCTTAGTGTCTCCCAGCTACATCTGTTACAGGCATTACCATAACAAACATGCAACAATTTGAGAAGAAAGTGTTAGTATGTGAAACTAAAATGAGAAATTAGCTCATAATTACAAAGTTGTCCAACAGGAGAAATTCAATTCCCAGCAGCTTCAGAGCTAAACAGAAAATTCTTCTGATAAAGGGCTGGATGATATGGCGTCTCAGGTTCTCCCACTTGGGTGTGCCATCATCATCATATTTTTCCAGGAAAAATATGCCTAACTGTTAGAGTCTATGCAAGCGTATGAATGAGGTTTGATCATAAAGCAAGCACAAAACTTGATACATCATTTGATAGAAAATAATTCTCACAATGACCAGCATCATTTAGGAGGATAAAATACCCGCCAATAAGCCACACCTTTGAAATGATTAGCCTCTTCACAAAATAAGAATACACAGACACCAGGTAAGTGGTAGTACAGACAAAACTCAGGGAGAAGGAGTTTCAAATCACTAAAAAGATAAGAAAACATGAGTTCTGGTGCTCATGGAGTGGATAGCTTATTTGTCCACAGACAACTTCATTGAAAACATGAGATGGAATTATTCACACAGAAATTCTAACAAGTACATGAACAACGACAGATTATTACCTGAGTAGGATCAACTTCTCCTTGAATTATGTTCAATATTGAGATGTACTTTGCCTGACTAGCTTCTTTTGTTCGTGCGTAAGATGAAACCATAATATTCTTAGTCTGAAAAAAGCATGGGCATTAGCAAAGCGCCAAACTGCATTGAAAATAAGTTATAAATTACATTCGTCACCTGCAGAAGTCTTCTCATAACGTCTAAAACGGTGGTCTTACGAATCACATTAGCCTGCCACGAGACAAATTTTGCATCAGACTAGAGCATAAATTCCATAGTCCAAGACCGTACAGCAACCAAAGAAAAGTTTGAAAGAATATAAAAAACTGATAAGCAGCATCATGCTATGGATTGTGTCAAAAACCATTGTACTATCGCCTTCTGAAATTGACATGGATTTCGAGATTTCACTGACACAGTTTGCTACTAGCTTATTAACTCTGGAACTTCTCCAACCGTAAATTACAAATGATAATCAAAGAAAAATTGAAATAAATTAAGTCATGGTAGATTCTAACCTGGCGCTCCACTGTCAGTGGTGTATATCCTGTCATAAGAAAATGACATCTTGGAGTTGGAATTAAAGAGGCAAGGAGACCAACCAAGTCATTGTTCATATATCCTGGGTAACGCAGAGTGGTTGTGCTTGCGGACATTACAGTGGAAACCAGAGAGTTTGTCTGACCAAATGTAGGATTTGTTAGATGTAAGCGCTCCACAGCAATTCTATTCAACGCAGTATTATCAAGAACAACGACACAATCAGCATTTAACGTCAGCCTCTTGAGGGTTAAAAGTGAGTTGTATGGCTGGACCACCACATCACTTGTTTCCATCTGGTTGGGAAATACACTATAAGTTTGAACCAGCTTTTTGCTGTAACGATCATTCAGAGTCTCCAGTAGATATGAGCCCATACCTTCATCAAAGAATAACAGCGCTCAACAAGCATACAAGCAAGCAAGTAAAACCATGTCCAAGTCCCACCGTGCATCACTACTTGCATCAGTGTGTGATGGATGGAGTTAAAGAAGCAAAAATATTCAAATAGGAATGAAACCATAAAACACCAAGAGCACCATAATAGCTTAAGAAGCTTTACCAAAAAAGCAAGGTAAGTAAAGAGAACCAACCTGAGCCTGTTCCTCCTGCAATTGAATGACATAAAACAAAACCTTCGAGGCTATCACTGCCATCAGCTTCCCTATCAATCATGTCCATTATATCCTCTTCAACACCCTTGCCCTGGTGTTAGAACATAATAAAGTAGATTCAAATAGTATACATAATTCAGTGAACTATTGGTAAACTGAAACTGTAAAATTTCTCACTGAGAGGGATAAAATTCCAAAACACAATATCTCCCTCTCAGGACATCAATAGTCATTAACTTAGATAGTAGTAGAAGTGAAGCAACTAAACAAACCTGATGATAACCGCTGGCCCAATTATTGCCAGCACCACCACCGTGATCAGAAACAAAGATGTTTTCATGATTGTAGAGATTACGGTAGTCACTGTTCTGAATACCATTGATGACCCTGGGCTCCAAATCAATCAGCAAAGCTCGAGGCACATAATGCTGGTCATCGGCTTGATAGAAGAATACATCTTTCCTGTCACCTCCCTGAAAGGCAGCCCCAACCCCATCCCCCAAATATGAAAAAATGAATCCAAAACTAGTAGGGTTTTGACAAAAGAACTCAGAAATACCAGTTTATGAGGCAATTGTGACTCCTCCCATCAATAATAATAACCAGAAAGAAAATAAAATAAAAGAGAAAGAAAGGGGTTTGGGATGGGGACCTGAGTGGCGAAGTCCTCAAGAATGCCATCTTTACTGATGCCATGCTCGAGACAAAGCTGCTTCCAAAACTCCATACCGATTTGGTTCCCACATTGTCCCACTTGCAGCGTTATTATTTCTCTCGGCATTGTTATTTCTCTCCTCTTCTCTTCTCTTGCCTTTTCTTTTCTTTCCTTTTTTTTTTTTTTTGTTTTGTTTTTCTTTTCTCCTCTTTTCCTTCCTTCGCTTCCACACGAGATTACTATCACCTTCGAGACTACAATTGTTGGCCTGAACCACGAAGCAAGTGAAGTCAAGGCAAGGCCTCCTCAAGGGAGACCAACCTAACCTACCAAATGAATTAGAGAGAGAGAGAGAGAGAGAGAGAGAGAGAGAGAGACGGAGAGACAACGGGATAACACAATTTTAAGTCCTAAATATTTACAAATTTTTTAATTGAGTCCTATATCTTTTTAACGTTTCAAAGGAGTCCTAAACCTTTAATTTTTATGCTGTTGAGTCCTTTTTAAACAAAATTTGGTCAACTCTGTTATGTATTATGGTTGATTAACAAAATAAACCATTACCACTCAAAAATACACTTAAATAATTACAGCATTCAGACATAGGCGTATATCTCCAATTTCCCCTCATTTTTCCTCTGATTTGCCCTCTTTTGACCCACTTATAAATTGAAAATCTCCTAAATGCTAACCATTCTACCCCAACGCAGACCAAAATTAGAACTCCCCCAACAGTCCGACCTCTCTCCTTTTCTACAAGGAATGCATGGTTCTCATAAATCCACTTGCTAATAATGTTTGGTGGGTAGTTTGAGAAATTAAAAGCAAAACAAACACACATACATGCCAACAATAATTGCAAAAGAATGGGAATGGGAGGTATCGAGAGGTTTCAAAGACATTTAAGTAACAAAAAAAAAAAAAAAAAGAAGCCACAAGATAAATGCACTGGACAAGCAAAATGACCTTTTTCTTGATATTTCTCAATATCACAGTCTAGTCCCATGGACAAATATTGATCAAGTACACGAAAGAAAATGGCATTCATTCAGGGCAATTTACCTTTTATACCATCTATATAGGGGTAATTACACTTTATACCGAGTATTTCTAACAATTACATAAAACAACATGTAGTATAAATGCGGTATCAAAACACCTCCTGTTGTAAGTCACCGTTAATTAAAGCTCAAAATAATTACAAAAGTGCCTTTCAAAGTGTTATAATGTCCCCAAAATACCCCCAGCAACTTCAAAAAAAAAAAAAAACAAAACAGAAAACTGTTGAAGTTTCCAGCAACCAAAATCCAAACTCCCTGCTTCCAAACACCAAATGCACCAGAAGGTCGTGCAGTTCCACAACAATTGCACACAACACAAAATGCAAAATTTACATTGAAATAACTGCTACAAGAGAAAAGCATGAGAACCTATTTACAAAACAAATATAAGGGACTATCGAAAATCTGAACTGAGATAACAGAAGAGAAAGAATCCCTACTTGTGTTGCTAACTAAAATTATAAAGACTCCTACAATACAACCATGAAAGTCCTTATTGTTAAACCACTCAACAGCAGCTTGGGTAAGAATCCTACCTGTCTCCCCCCTGCCTGTTTAGCTCACTTCACTTTTGGAGTTTTTCTTTTTCTTCCGTTTTAATTTTTCATTTAATTTTTTTCCCGATGTAATTGCCTCCATTACACTCAGAAATCTCATACTTTGCTCTTCTCTTTCTTCTCCGACCTTCACCACAAAATCCCCAAAAAGAAAAACCCCTCTTCTCCTCTCTCTCTCCCTCCCTGCCTGCCTCCGAAAGACAAGGACTTCTTTCAATCTTTTGTGTATATCCTTAGCTCTACCAGATCACAAACCAGAGGCCCCCAAAAAAACTACAATAAAAATAATAAAAATAATAATTATTATTGTTATAGAGGTAGGTAGAGCCAGACCAAAGAAAGATGAAACCTCCGAAACCAAAATCAAGAAAACAAAACAAAATCCTCAGAATTTTGTAGAAGAGAAGAGATTAAGCTCACAATTATGGTGGCAGGCAAAGTGAGGGTGGCAATGTGTTTCCAAAATCAATCAATCAATCAATTAATTAATTAAATCTTATAGAGATTGGGAGATAGGGATCAGAATACCGGGATGGGACTCTACAGATGGCTGGTGGAGAGGAATCCGGTTATGGCGGCCGACGTCGTCGAAGCTCCTCCGGCAGACCATTCCCTTCCTAACCCTAACCGCTTCGAGTTCGACTATCTCTATCTGGACGTGAACGACATCATTCACCCTTGTTTCCACCTCCGAAGGACTGGTAACCATAAACACTTTTCTTTACTCGATGGCTGCCATTTTTTTTTCTTTTGGTAAATATAAACCCTCCATCATCGATTTTGTTCCCCCAAAACCATCGTTCCTTTGTTTGTTTTCTTTTAAATATAATTTCGTTTTCTTTTTTTTTTTTTTTTGAACATAATTTCGTTTTTTCCTGGTTTAAGCGGCAAAATGCGAGGGTGTACATTTCAATTCTTTTCTTTTACATATACTGTAATTTTTTAAATGAATTTTTAACTCGTAATTGTATATTTTATTGGTTTATTGTTTTGTACTCTAGAATTGACCAAATTCTGTTTAAAAAGAATTTAAATAGAATAAAATTTTAAAATTTAAAATCTATTTAAAAAATTAAAAAGATAGACGATTTAATTAAATAAATTTTTAAAAGTTTAAAATTTAAAATTGTGTTACCACAAGAGACAGCAGGAAGGACAGTACTATTTATCACAAGCCAAATATCACGAAACCCGCACGAAAAAGTAGTCAAAAGAGAAGTTATCCAACAGTTTTGGTTAAGGTTTTAATTTTTTTTAATAAAAATTAAAATTTTAAAAAAATAATAATAAATCTTAAATAATATTTAATGTTACCTTAAGTAATATTTAATATTATTTTAAATATAATTTTTATAATAAAAATAAATATTCAGTAATATTTAATATTACTTAAATGTATCTAATATTACTCTACACCATATTTAAAAAAAACAACCTTTTAAGTTTTGAATTAAAAAGAAAATTAAAAAAATGTCGTTATCGTGCGCTTTCGTGAATTTGGAAGTCGTGGCCAATATCATTATTCTACAATAATATATTTTAAAATATAATATTTTTGGTACAGCAGATGAAAATGTATGGAAAAAAAAAACTAACCAATTAAAAGACACACAAATCAGAGAAATATCTAAGGCCAAACGTAAAGTGTGCTATGCATATCTCTTTCTAATATATGACGCAACTCTACAGGAGTCTGGTCAAGCAACAATTCTCCAGTAATTAATGCTCCTGTTTTGGCCAAATAATATGCATAAGAATTCACTTTATGCAAAATATATTGTCTCTCAACCTGTCAATCTTGAGCACAATTACTCCAAATATTCTCAAGCATGATAGGGGGCATCCGTGTTAGAGAGTAGATGCGAGGTTTCAAAAAAAGTAGTTTCCAACATCATTTTGCTGCATCCCAAATCTCATACAAGCTCCAAACTACGCCTGATGCTGAGTAATTCTACCACCATATTATTATTGAGACCGACAAATGCCATAAAACCACCCTTCCAAATGCCAAACTCATCCCCTAAAAGGCCTCCAAAACCTACTCTTCCCAAATTCACTTGAGAGCTGCCATCAGTATTTAGTTTAACATAGCCACAAGGAGCCAATTACCACTAGACTAGCCTACGAAGGGAGAAGAAGATTTATTAAGGGTATTAAAGCTCATGGCAATATCCAAGTGGGGCAAGTTAATTTGTTGGATCTGAAAATATGTGCTAGAGCAAGTCCTATTGAATATCTATTCATTTCACATCTTCCAAATGCATCAACATGTGCACACGAACTTAAGCCCCAAATCATTCAAATAATAGGATGCTATGATAGCCATAAAATAGTGGCATAACCATGCATCCAAATTAACAAATAAAAAAGCGTGCAAATTATGTGTTGACAAGGCACCTTCCCATACGTCACGAGGATGGTAACAGTCATATAAAAGGTCCAATATATCCTCATATGCAACCTAATATCTAGAGCAAATAGCATTGTCAGTCAAATATCGCCGCATATGTTCAACATTAGTAAGGAGCTAACCTTTAAGAATGAGCCATAAGAATGCTTTGAATTTCTGTAAAATCTAAAGTTTCTATAAGACCTTGCACTTATACTTATGGGGTATGTGAGTATTGATCATGTGCTCCTAATTTTATTAATTTTGATGTGCCAACAATTCCTCTTAAAATGCTATTGATGTTAGTGATTGAACATATTTTATTCCTCTATAGTAACTAATTTTCCTCCACCGTATTATGCCTGTATTGGATGTAATCACAGCCAATATTATGCAAGGATTTGGACAACATTTGGAAAACGTGAGTACATAGAAACCATTGGTGCATAAAATAGGAACTAAGTTAGCTAGCCATGAAGATTCTTATGCCAGCTATCTCCCAGCCATGCATAAATTATGGAGCTGATGGACACCAAGCATGCAACATTTTATCATACCATGAAATTTACCTTGTGGAGCCATGAGGATCAATCATGTTGATTTCTTATCACACATCCAAATTGGATGTAAACAGTATTCACATATTCATCACCAATCATTGACATCCAATCACGTGAATTTTGCCAGCTGAGAAGATGATTTATTATCAATCAAATTGTGCAACAATTTTCCAGCCTTTCAATCACATATGGGGCAGCCATGAAATTGAGATCATTAGTATCAATCATCCAGCCATGCACATGCACATTTACTATGTAGAAGATCAATCATCCAGTCATGCCATTTATTCGGTCCAACTAGCAGTAGATTAATCATCCAATCATGCAACAGCCGTGTAAATCAATTATATGCTGGATTTGAGGAAGCTTCGTTGATCCTGCATTTCAATCATGCATGAGGTCAACTTTAATTAGAATATCCAGCCGTGTGATTGCAATTCAATTCAGCTATGCAAAAGATCAAATCATCCAGCCATGTGATTAATTGAACCCTCAATCATGCAATGGTCATCAATCAGCCAGCCAATTAAAATCTCTATCAAATTATGTGCTGGAAGTCGTGGAGTCAATCTTCAATTCAAAAATCTAGCTGTATGAAGTGTCAATCATCATCAATGCCCCAACGGGTAGATTATTCCAAAGCACCTATAAATAAGTGCACAACCCAAAGGCATATGAACCAAAAAAATTCACCGAGAGAGAAAAAGCTTTATTGAGATACAATAGTGTGATACTCTTAAAATTTGTGCTTAAATAATTGTATAGAGAGAAAGCAAAAGTGATTAAGTGAGTGATTTATTTTTTTGTGAGTGTGTGAAGTTATAATAAAAAAGAAAAATAAGAGTAAAAGAGGTCTAGTTCGTGTGCGTTGTGAAAAGGTCGTGGACTTTGTGGTGTAATCGTTCTCCTACCGGTTGGGGAGTTCAATAGTGAATTGAAAATTCTCAAGGCGGAAGGCCTTGGAGAGAGGACGTAGGAACAGGTGTTTCGAACCTCTATAAATCGTTGCGTCTCGCTAATTTTCTTTTATTTCTGTTATTGCGCACACATCACACAATTTTATTAATCTTCTTTCTTGTTCGTACTATCAGTTATATTTCACTTTTATCTGTGCTTTCATATTAATTGTCTACGGTCATTTATTTTCTTAAGTATACTCGATTTATATTTTATTTTACCTATTGCATCATACTCTATTATCGTGTTTATTTTTCGTTCTTGCTATTTTTTAATATTAATTTTTTCGATTACCCAATTCACCTCCCTCCCTCTTGGGTAGTTTTTGGGACCAACAGTGAGAGTTGCCAATAACCAACTACTGATATCCTAAGCGTGGCGTTTAAGCACCATTAGAACTAGACATCCATGTCCAAACATCCCTCTCAATTGAATGACATGGCAAAAGCATAAATAAAATGATTTTATGAATCTCTAAGGGCAAGTTTGTTTGGAGATGCGCTAAGCATCAATGGCCATTTTGTATAATATTACTAATTTGAAGATGCCCCTCACTCCGTAGAATGCCGAAATCAAATTAACAAGCAGCTTAGGTAAGAGCCACTAATTTTACCATAAAGGTACTTTCAAACCAAGCCAATAGGAAATCCAAAACCACCGTTGAGTGCCAAAAAACTCTAGGTAATAGCCCTCTACATGAAGGAACTTTTAAAAGAATGCCTAAGACTCTATTGAGAAGTAGACAAATATTTATTTTGGAGGATAAAAACCTAAAATTTCTTACTGTCTCGCTACAATTCCCAACACAACTTCCCCAACATAGCCACATTATTTAAGCAAGCCTGACAAAGCCTCCGTCCACTAGCTTCTTTACGTCGAGTAACATTTATCTTATTAATTAAATGAACCTGCCTTTCTCATAGTCTGAAGACCAAACAAATCATCTCACAATTTTATCAATCTCTTCACAAATAAAAGATGGTAACCATGTTGTTTGCATTGTATAAAGCGAAATGAAAAAGAGGCAACTTTGAGCAAAAGTAGTCCAATTAACTAAGTTTAAGAGTTTAGAGGCAAATAAACACGAATAAATGTTATCAACTATGAACCCATAGGTAAACTTGGCAAGCTGATTATAATGGAACACCCAAATATTTTCCCAAGTCATTAGTGATGATAAAACTACTGACCTCTTTAAGGCGATAAAGCACGTCCCTTAAAACTTTAGAGGAAATAATGGCATGAGACTTAGCCATATTAACTTTAAAGTCTGACGCCCCTAACATGTCTTTAACCACTTGAGCTTGTGCCACCATAACATTAGAGAATCAAATCACATTATCCACAAAAAGCAAATGGGATAAACTAAGGCCATTCCGAGAGCACTTAATAGGTTGCCAATGTTTACAATCTACTTTTGAATGAATAAAAAGAGACAAATGTTTCTGGCAAAGTTCAAACAAATACAGGAATAAAGGGTCTCATTGTCTAAGCCCTCTAAGTGGTTTAAAACTAGGTAGTCGTTACCATTCCAAAAAATGAAAAGAGAACTCTGAATATAATACATGATCAACTTAATGATGCCTACCAAATATTCAAATATGATTATAATCAGCTCTCAAAAATTCCAATGTACTCTATCATAAAATTTCACATCGTGAGGGATAAAATTGCAAAACACAATATCTCTCACTCAGGACATCAATAGTCATTAGCTTAGATAGTAGTGAGAGTGAAGCAACTAAACAAACTTGATGATAACCACTGGCCCAATTATTGCCAACACCACCACCGTGATCAGAAACAAAGATATTTTCATGATTGTAGAGATTACGGTAGTCATTGTTCTGAATACCATTGATGACCATGGGCTCCGAATCAATCAGCAAAGCTCGAGGTACATAATACTTGTCATTAGCTTAATAAAAGAATACATCTTTTCTATTACCTCCCTGAATGGTAGCCGCAACCCCATCCCCTAAATATTGAAAAATGAATTCAAAACTAGTAGGGTTTTGGTAAAAAAGCTCGGATTGTGACTTCTCCATCAATAATAATAACCAGAAAGAAAATAAAATAAAATAAAAAAGGGGGTTTGGGGTAGGCACCTAAGTGGCGAAGTCTTCGATAATATCATCTTTACTGATGTCGTGCTCAAGACAAAGCTGCTTCCAAAACTCCATATCGATTTGGTTCCCACATTGTTCCACTTGCAGTGTTATTATTTCTCTCAGCATTGTTATGTCTCTTCTCTTCTCTTCTTTTCTCTTGCCTTTTCTTTTCTTTCTTTTCTTTTTTTTTGTTTTGTTTTTCTTTTCTCCTTTTTTTTCTTCCTCCCCTTCCACGCGAGATTACTACTACCTTCGAGACTACAATTGCTGGCATAAACCACGAAGCAAGTCAAGTCAAGGCAAGGCCTTCTCAAGGTAGAGCAACCTAATCTGCCAAATGAATTAGAGAGAGAGAGAGAGAGAGAGAACATGATAACACAATTTTAAATCCTATATATTCACAGATATTTTAATTGAGTCCTGAATTTTTTTAACATTTCAAATGAGTACTAAACCTTTAATTTTTATTCCATTGAGTCATTTTTAAACAAAATTTGGTCAACTTTGTTATGCATTACGGTTGACTAACAAAATAAACTATTACCACTCAAAAAATACACTTAAATAATTTTTTTTAGAGAATTTTACTTGTAAAACGTAATTACCCCCCTCTAATCTTCACCCAAAGGACGAACAACCACCCAATCTACCCAATTAGCATCATGCCTAATTAATCGCACAATGGAATTAATTTCCAACAGACAAGCATCATTCTTAGCTTTAAGAGCTTTAAACAATACTTCACATTTGTTTCTAGGATCAATTTATTCTGATGCGCCTCTATAGCAATCCTCATTGCCAATCAAAGAGCTGGTGTTTTTCCAACTAGTGCTGAATGAACCTTCATTGTCGTGGTACCTCCCTCTATAATTCTCCCTTGACTATTTTTACAAACAACTACCAAGCTTGTACATTCCTTTTTTATTTCTAAAAAAGTTGCATCATAATTTAGTTTTACAATACCTTCTACAAGTTTCACCCAATGTCGTAAATGTGGTTGGGGATTTTGGCGTCCATTATAGCGTAGAGTAACTAACAAATTGAGCATATTTGTGTCATATCAGCCTCAATATGCTCTTATTAGTGTCTAAACAAATTGGATTATGCACCCCTCTATGTAAAAGACACTTCTAGCCTTCCATATATTCCAACGAAGGATGAATACATGACATAGCAACCCCTGTCCATTTTGGGCATGCAAATCAGCAGCTAAAGAAAGCCATTATTCCTCAAAACATTCAATAGATTCTACCCTAGGAGAATAGCTCAATATATTAGCAAACCAGATATCACCTACATTTTCACAGGCTAACAAGTCATCTATTATAAATTCTACCCTAAACCCACAACTATGACAATTTGCATTCTCTATTACTGCCCTTTTCATAAGATTTTCCTAATTTGGAAGGGCTTCCCTCAAGGTTCTACATAGGAAGTGCTTGATTGTAGGACAAATCTCTAAGGCCTAGACCTATTTCCAGATGTTTTGATCCTCTATTTGTCGCTGCCTTGATATATAAATAGGATAGTGGGTCATCTCCACTATCTTGTGATAGCCTTATCACACTAAGTGTTTATCAAACTTGTCATAATGCCATACAAGTGTACTCGGGCCTCCTTAACAACTTAATTAGATTTTCTCAATGGCAACCACCTCCAATGGGCTAAAGAGTTACTTTATTTTCCCAAAATTCTATTCTTTTAACTAATCATAGAAGATATTACCAACCACAACAACATCAATTTCTTCAAAACTTTTAGTTTGAACTTGAAAACTTGGCAGTTGTGGTAACCATGGGTCTTCCCATATACTAATCTGCCTCCCATCTCCAATTTCCATTCTCAAGCCGTTAGTCAAGAGCTGTCTCCTTTGTATAAGACTTAACTAACACCATAAAGTATTATGTCTCTATCTAGTAGTGAGAAAGTTACCAGAAAGAAAATAAATACCGCACAAAGGTTTGACCCATAATTCCTTGGGGTTCTTGAGAATAAGTCATTTCTATTTTACCAACAATGCCAAATTAAACATTAGGAGATCTTTAAATCCTACATCACCCCATATGTTGGCTGAAGACAAAAACTTCTGACTCTCTCAGTGTATCTTTATCTCTTCCCCATGCTAGCCCCAACAGAAATTAGCAATCCTTTGGTTCATTCTTTTTGAAACAATCAAAAGCAATTTAAAAATCATCATAGCATATGTTGGTATGACCTATACAACTAATTTAATCAAGATCTCTCTCCTTGTTGGGGATATAAGTTGTTATTTCCATGACTGAATTTTGGTATGTAGCTTTAGAATGAGATGATCAAAATAGTATCTTAGGGTATTAAGCATTAGCCTCTTAATGGTTAAAAATGAGTTTTAGGGTTGAACCACCACATCACTTGTTTTCATTTGGTTGAGAAATACACTACAAGTTTGAATTGACTTTCTCTGTAATAATTATTTAAAGCCTCCAGTAAATATGAGCCCACACCTTCATCAAACAATAATAACGCTTAACAAGCATATAAGCAAAAAAGAAATAGCATACAAATTAACTTGTCTTTCTTTTTTGTTTTATTTTTAGGCATAAAAATTATTTTTAACAAACTCATTTAAACATAAAAATTTCATATTACAAGCAATATATATATATATATATATATATATATTTATATATATTGTAAAAGAAATTATAATTCATTATTGGGGTAAAAAATAAGTGTGGAAAATGACTTTTGAAAATACTCACCTTCAACCACTTTAACTAAAGTGGATTTTTATACAAAAATTTTATCTTATACAAATAATATGTTTTAAAATATAATATTTTCGATACAGCAGATGAAAATGTATGGAAAAAAAAGTAAACAATTCAAAGACACAAATTAGAGAAAGATCTAAGGCCAAACATAAAGTGTACTATGCATATCTCCTTCTAACATATGGCGCAACTCCATAGGAGTCCTGTCAAGCAACAATTTTCTAATAATTTATGTTCCTGCTTTGGCCAAATAATATGCATAAGAATTCACTTCAACCAAAATATGTTGTTTCTCAACCTGCCAATCTTGACCACAAAATTCTGAATATCCTCAAGCATGATAGGGGGCATCCATGTTAGAGAGTAGATGCAAGGCTTTAAAAGAATTAGTTTCCAACACCACTTTGCGGCATCCCAAATCTCATGCAAGCTCCAAACTACATCTGATGCCTAGTAATTCTACCACCATATTATTATTGAGACCGGCAGATGCCATAAAACCACCCTTCCAAATGCCAAACTCATCCCCTAAAAGGCCTCCAAAACTTGCTTTTCACAGATTCACTTGAGAGCTGTCATTAGTATTTAGTTTAACATAGCCACGAGGAGCCAATTCCCACTAGACTAGCCTACGAAGGGAGGAGAAGATTTATTAAGGGTATTAAAGCTCATGGTAATATCCAAGTGGAGCAAGTTAATTTGTTGGATCTAAAAATATGTGTTAGAGCAAGTCCTATTGATTATCTATTCATTTCACATCTTCCAAATGCGTCAACATGTGCACATGAACTTAAGCCCCAAATCATTCAAATAATAAGGTGTTATAATAGCCATAAAATAGTGGCATAATCATATATCCAAATCAACAAATAAAAAAACGTGCAAATTATGTGTTGACAAGGCACTTTCCCCTACGTCACGAGGATAGCAACAGTCATATAAAAGGTGCAATATATCCTCATATACAACATAATATCTAGAGCAAATAGCATTGTCAGTCAAATATCGCTGCATACGCTCAACATTAGTAAGGAGCTGACTTTTAAGAATGAGTCATAAGAATGCTTTGAATTTCTATGGAATCTAAAGTTTCATATGACCTCGCACTTATACTTATGGGGTTTGTGAGAGTTGCCAAAGACCAACTACTGATATCATGAGCATGGCGTTTAAGCACCATTAGAACTAGACATCCACGTCCAAACATCCCTCCCAATTGAATGACGTGGCAAAAGCATAGATAAAATGATTTCATGAATCTCTAAGGGCAAGTTTGTTTGGAGATGCGCTAAACACCAATGGCCATTTTGTATAATATTACTAATTTGAAGATGCCCCTCACTCTGTAGAATGCCGAAAGCAAATTAAAAAGCAGCTTAGGTGAGAGCCACCGGTTTTACCATAAAGGCACTTTCAAACCAAGCTAATAGGAAATCTAAAACCACCGTTAAGTGCCAAAGAACTCTAGGTAATAACCCTCAACGTGAAGGAATTTTTAAAAGAATGCCTAAGTCTCTATTGAGAAGTGGACAAATATTTATTTTGGGGGATATAAATCTACAATTTTTTACTGTCTCGCTACAATTCCCGACTCAACTTCCCCAACATAGCCACATTATTTAAGCAAGCCTGACCAAGCCTCAGTTCACCAGCTTCTTTAGGTTGAGTAACATTTATTTAATTAACTAAATGAACCATGCCTTTCTCATAGTCTGAAGACCAAACAAATCATCTCACAATTTTATCAATCTCTTCATAAATAGAAGATGGTAACCATGTTGTTTGCATTGTATAGAGTGGAATGGAAGAGAGGCAACTTTGAGCGAAAGTAGTCCAATTAGCTAAGTTTAAGAGTTTAGAGACAGATAAATACGAATGAATTTTATCAACTATGAACCCATAGGTAAACTTGGCAAGTCGATTATAAAAGAACATCCAAATATTTTCCCAAGTCTTTAGTGACAATAAAACTACTGACCTATTTAAGACGATGAAGCACGTCCCTTGGAACTCTAGAGGAAACAATAGCACGAGACTTAGCAATATTAACTTTAAAGTCTGATGTCCCCAACATGTCTTTAACCACTTGAGCTTGTTCCACCATAGCATTAGAGAATAAAATCACATCATCCGCAAAATGCAAGTGGGATAGACTAGGGCCATTTCGAGAGCACTAAGGTTGCCTATGTTTACAATCCACTTTTGAATGAATAACGAGAGATAAATGTTCCATGCAAAGTACAAACAAATACAGGGATAAATGGTCTCATTGTCTAAGCCCTCTAAGTAGTTTAAAACTCAGAAGTCGTTACCATTTCAAAGAATGGAAAGAGAACTCTGTGCACAATACATGATCAACTTAATGATGCTTACTAGAAATCCAAATCTAGTTTAATCAACTATCAAAAATTCTAATGTATTCTGTCATAAGCTTTCTCCAAATCACTTTTATTAGCTATAACATCTTTGGTGCTTCTAGTGTGTCGAATTGTATTCATCACCTTCTGTACAATAATAATATTATTAAAAGCCTATCTTCCATAGATAAAATTACCTTGAAGCGGGCTAACTAGATCATCTAGAAAGGGCAAATATAGTTAACAAGAACTTTCATAATCAGCTTGAATACGACCTTATAAAAATTGTTAGAATGAAAGTGAGTTATTTGGTCCGTCTCCACACTTTTTGAAATCATGCAAACAAAAGTGTCAGAGAGAGAGTCATCAAAATAACTTGATTGAAAAGAATTTTGAACCAAAGAGATGATGTCCACACCAACCAAATCCCAAAATAACTTAAAAAAGATTGGTTTAAATACATCCTATAGCAAAGCTTTATACACCCTCATAGATTTGAGGGCTACCAAAACTTCCTCTGATATAATAAGGACATTATGGGAGCAATGTTGCGAATGAGAGAGTGAGGCTGACCATCAATCTACAGAAAATGCATAATATCCTTTGTAATACAAAACAAATTATGAAAATGAGAATGTACCTCATTTTTATTGGCTTCTTAATCATAGCTCCAAGTGTCATTTGAGAGTTTTAAACTCTCAATTTTATTTTGCTTACGCTTGGTAATAATGGATGCATAGAAGAATCTGGTGCTCTTGTTGCCCAATTTTAGCCATTCCACAATAAATTTTTAAAACATGTTTACTTCCTCCTGCTTTAGAATCATGTTATACTCAGAGATAACTAGCTTCTCTAAATTGATCAGAGACACACTAGGGTGGCGTTCTAAAGCCATTTGAATACTACTGAGTTGTGCTTGAAGATGCCTCTTCTGCTTATATATATCACTAAAAGCAAATCTATCGAAATGCAAGGTAGTCTGTTAGACAGATTGCAAATTTGCCAAGAGAAAACACTCTCAAATAGCCCAATTTTGTTTTACTACTCCACAGAATGTAAGATGAGTGAGCCATGCTGCTTCAAAAGGGAAAGGTCTATTACCATGGTTCACTTCAACATCAGATAACAACAAAATTGGATGATGGTCTGAAAGTGTTTTTGAAAGGTTAATAATAAATTCCTTCTAGAAAAAAAAATGTGCCAATTTTCCATCGTAAAGGCCCTATCAAGCCGTTGCGAAATAACTATTCTTTCATGTCCTTTCTGATAGGTAAACAGGGTTTTTTTTATAGCCCATGTCTTGAAGCCCATAGTATTCAACATTATTAGTAAACTTACAAGTTTTATGAAATTGATATCGATCCCCTTTCTTCTCATGAGTCATGGGGTATCCCCTTGTTATGATAAATTCTTAAGATAATGGCAGAGGAGTTCTTTCTAAGAAGCAATAGGGGATGCATAAATCGTCGAGCATCTTCACTTCTTGATACTAGACTGAGTAATAACAAAGTGAATATATTGAGAGCCTTTCAAAATGGAGTTGATAGAGACATTTTTTGACTTCCAAAGTAACCAAATGCCACCAGTAAAACCATTTGGGTCCACAAACTGATAAGAATGAAAACCTATAAATTTTCACTTATCTTTCACCTATGCAAATGGAACATGAGTTTCTATTATAAGTACAATGTTCGGATAATGAGCCTGGACAAGAGTTGATATATGTCTTTTAACATCTTCATTTCCTATACCCCTAATATTCCAAGAAAGGATTTTGAGTAATTTATTGGTAGCATTATTCATAGAGATAGATAAATATAGAAATTGAAAGAGAATCATACAGAAAGATCAAAACATGACAACTACAAATGCTGTATAGTATCCTCCATTGGATCCATAAGAGCATTCTCCAAATCCACAAATCTACCCATATTAGGGATAATATGGTGGGCTAGACTAGAGCCAACGTCATCAAGAGGACATCCATGGTAAGCAAAATTATAATCACCCAAGGTATTGGTTCCACCACTACAAAACTTGAAAGACCTTTACAACATTTGATCTTCCACGGTAGGTAAAAGACTAAAATCAAAGGATGAAAGAAATTTGTTGGGGACAGAACTAACAAGAAAACTAGAAGACCTCATTCCCTTAGCTAGGCTAGCCTACACGAGAGTGGCACGAGTTGCTGCCATGAAAGAACCCAATTTACTAGTAGTGGTTGCACCATTGTTAAAGTTGCTACCATTCCTGCTATTGCAAAAATCTTTATTTTTTTCTATCAAAGTTTTCTCCACATTAGAGGTAGGCCTATATGTCACAGAAAGCCTATGCACATCATCACGACCCATATTAGACCTTGCTCTTTTAAATTTTTTTTTGCTGGAGGGAAGCCCCCTATTTCAAGCCCTTGTCAACCTCGAAAGGCTTGCTGGAAATGAGAATCATTCCTTCTCTTCACCATATTACCCTTAAGAGAAGCAAATTGATTAAAATTAAAAATAGCACCAATCTGAGAATTGTGCTGCCCATTTTTATTAAAATTTTTTCTTTGACGCATGACTACCTGTTGGAAAATTCACACCCCAAGCATACATTAGGAAATTGTTATTAAGTGTGAATTCATGTTTTGATGATGAGTGTTTTGATAATGAGCTATGAACCAATCTAACATAAGTACAAGTGAATTTCATTTGTATGTTCTTCAAGTATACAATTCAGGTTCAAGAAGTCCAACGAGGTACACATATGCCATCTTACACGTGCATGGAAGTGCATGGAAGAGAAATATCACATTGGGCCTTATTATGCTACTATCTTATAAAGACAGCATAAGAGCAAATCTGTTTGGACAGATTCCAGGTACTAAACTCACTCACTTGAGATATATTTTGGGCCTAAAGTATATATATTTTGGCAGGACTATAAGTCTAGTTTCAAATGAGTTTGGTCGTGCAATTTTTGGAGCCCTAGAGAAAAACTTATGAATTTTATACCAAGAGGGTGCAAGCTGTCAGGAACTTTCAGTGCACATGGAGTGAATTGCAACGGCTGCCTAGAAGAGCACACGATGAATTTGAATGTGAAATTTTGTGTGTAGATTCTTTGTTCTGTCTATTAATGAATGCAAAAAGAATTACATCAAAATTCAAAGCCATCTGTAAGATATTACCGTTCTACTAAAAGTGTGCAGACTGTCTAACGGAACTTTAATGTCTGTATTCAAACATTTATTTGACTATGCTATACTCATTCAAAAATAGTAAAATTTGGTGGGTAGAGAGCTCTGATAGTCTACTAAATAATAAAAAAGGAATCACAATTTTTCAAGCTGTCTGTATCAAGTTATAGCCGTTCAACCAGAAGGTGTCAAACAAGAGAATCAATGCAAAGCTGTCAAGAGGGAAACAACAAAGTATGCATGTGCAACCCATGGCAACGGCTCTAATATGCTACTAACCTATCTTGCAGCTATTTAAACATCACTTGAAGATGTTTTACTTGTGAAGAAAGTTATATTCAACCATTGTACAATCTCTCTCAAGGCAAAAAAGGCTTTCTTTACTTTAAGTGCTTTTATTGTAAAACTAGCATTCAAGCTAGTAAGTTTCATTTGTATTGTAATACATTGTGAGAATAGGTGAGAGCTCTCAAGTGGGACTTGTGAGGATCATCTTGTAAGGAGTTAGGGTTGAACTCCAAGAAGGAAAACCTAAAAGAAAAGGGAAAGTGGTGTTGGCAAGTGAGACTTGTGCAACAAGCGTTTTGAAGGTGGACGCAAGGGTGTTTGCGAAGTCTTCTAGTAAACTGTATGGTGGTGATTGGTGCACCCAAAGGCACCCCTATAGTTGAACTCTCAAGAATCTCCAAGAGAGGGATTGTTGAGAAGACCAAGGACGTAGCCATTTGGTGAACCTTGTAAAAATCGGTATTGTATTTCTTTCAATCTCTTGTTTACATTCATTTGCAGAAAATTTTATTTGAGGATTTCATTAGTAAAGCCTATTCACCCCCCCTATAGGCTTCACCCAAGGGACCAATATTTGGTATCAGAGCTTAACCTCACTTGTAAGGCTTAACATCCTTGAGGGATCCCCATGGAATCCTCATTTAATGAAAAGAAGAGACCTTTCTTTGATGGTAGTGATTTTCAATACTATAAAGATCATATGGAAAGTTATCTTAAATTTAAGGGGATGAAAGTTTGGCAAAGTGTAGAAGAGGGACCATATGTTCCTAAGGAAGAAGTTGTTGATGATAAGGGAGTAAAAACCTTGAGAGTAAAACCAATAGAAAAATGGGATGAAGAGGACTATAAAAAAAACCAAATCGATGAAAGAGCATATTATTATTTGAAAACGTCCATAGCTAAAAGTGAATATAACACCATTAAACATTGTAAAAATGCTAAGGAAATTTGGAATACATTGTGTCTCTCAAATGAAGGGACATTAAAAGTTAGGAAAGTTAAACTTGGCATACTTATGAAAGACTTTGAACTTTTCACTATGAGACCAAATGAATCAGTTAAAAGTGTGTATAATAGACTCATGATTATTGCTAATGGACTAATCGATCTTGGCAAAGTGTTTGGAAAGGGTGAACTTGTGCAGAAATTAATGAATTCGATGAATGAGGAGTACGAAATGAAGATTAATGCCATTGAAGAAACTCACAACGTGGAGGAGCTAACCATGGAAGACTTACTTGGGTCCTTGATAACTCATGAGATCAAACTCAAAAGGAGAAGTGCATTACCACAAGTAGAACCATCCTCAAAAAATATAGCACTCATGGCCCTAGATGATGATGATGAAAGTGACAATGAGGTAATGGATCTTCCCTCTTATGAAGAACTTAGAGAAGCTTTTGATGATTTATTGATCATTTTTAAAAGAAAATGTAAACAATATAAAGAGCAAAAGAAAGCATGTGAAAAACTTTTGTTAGAGAAAGATGAAATTGTATTGGAAAATAGTCTTTTAAAAGAAGAAATTGAAAAGGCTAAATTAGATCATAAATCAACTTGTAGTGAGTTAAATTTTGTTAAACAAGAGCTTGCAATATCTAAAGAGGCTCCTAACATCAAAGACAATTTACATCATACTTTGGAAAATGAAGTTGAGGACCTTAAAGAAAAGAATTTAAATTTAGAAAAGTCCTTTTCAAAATTCACATTAGGTAGCAATAAGTTAGATGAGATGTTATCTTGTCAAAAGAAATTTTTTAACAAATCCGGTTTGGGATACCTCACTAAAAACAAGACTAATCTCATAAAAGAGAAGAAAAATGTTGTATCATGTTTTTATTGTCATAAAAAGGGACACAAATTTCATGATTGTAGACTTAGAAGACCTAGTGATCCCAACAAGTCCTACATTAAAATTTATATGTCATCTTCTAAAGTTTGGACACAGCCTAATAAATTCAAACAAGTGTGGATGGTTAAAGATTCATTTAAGAAGAATGATTGTTGTAACATTGAAAGACCCAAAAAGATATGGGTACCAAAATATTCTACATCTTGTTTTGTAGGTGGAAAAGTGCTTGAAGGTAATATATTTTAAAGAAGATGTCATTTGGTACCTTGATAGTGGATGTGCAAGGCATATGACCGGAGAAGCATCATTTTTCTCCACACTAAAAAGCAAGGATGGAAGATGTGTCACGTTTGGAGACAATGGAAAAGGCAAAATAATTGGGGTTGGCACTATAGGTAACAATGTATCAAGTTTTATTGAGGATGTTACTTTGGTAAATGGTTTAAAGCACAACTTAATTAGCATTAGCCAAATGTGTGATAAAGGTTTTAAGATATTATTCAAAGCCATAACTTGTGAATTATACGATCCCCATACTAAAGCATTGAGATTTGTAGGAAAAAGAATAAGTTGTGTAATGCATGTGCTTGTTAAGACCCTAAGGTTTCGTTTTTTTTTTTTTTTTTGGTTTTGATGATTGCTAAACACTGAGAGTTACTAATATGTTTATTTTAGTGTGTAGTTAAATGATTTAATCAAATAAACATCAATTGAAATGGAAGCAATGCTAGCATAAGGCAACTATTGATATTGGTCACATTTAGTGTAAGTACTATCCAGTATGGTCAACTTTAAAAGGCTCGTTTGCTCACATGGAGATGAACTAGATAATGTGCTATATACGGTTAGAAATATAATTCTGTCTAGTTTCTGAATTCTCAAGAATCATCTCAATTGGATATTTCTGGAGGAAGTTATAGTCTATGAACTGAAAGGTGCTCAATCTGTCAAGGCAGACAGGATCAGTCCATTTAAGAGATTATTGCGACCAAATGGGAAGGAACTAGCTGTTGAGTTTTATATGCATACAAATATAATTCTGTCTAGTTTCTAAATTGACCAGAATCACGCAAATTGGAGTTCTATAGAAGGAGATATTGCCAAAATACTAAAGGATGTACAGCCTGTCCCGTCCAGCAGGATCAGTCAACTTCCAGAAGACACCACGGCTAGCTAGAGTGGAATCAGACCATGATCTATACATGTATGAAAATCTCTATGAGTCCACTTTCATATAGAAGAAACGGGATATGATTTGGAGTTATACAGGTAGACTTATAATTGATTTTTTAAGAAGTGTCCGAGCTGTCCAATTGAGAAAGGAAACAAGCTTACATTGGGTCTTGGTGATGCTGCTTGAAAGAGAATCCATTTAAATAAGATTATGAGCTAAAAAGGAAACTTTTCAAACATTGCAGAGCTAATGTTAGCACAAATATGAAAGCTTAGAAATTCTAGCATGAGTATATTTTCGTAATCATCTAAAATTGATTTAGTGAGAGGTTTGCCAATGCTTTAAAATTAGTTGTGTGATGCATGCTTAGATTAAAACAAATACATACTTCATTTTCAGGACAAGAGCCCAAGATCAACATCTCACACACTTTCACAAGGTTTTACATTTTTCCCCACGTCTTTATCTCAGTAGTACATGCAGACTTACCAAAATTGATAAGTACACAATTACAAGACAAATAACACCAACCACTTATTCATACATATTAGAGTACACCAACCATGACTCATCCATGTACTATGCACTACAAGACAACATCCCTGCGCATGCATACATTCCAGTAAAGCTTTGTATGTTGGAATCCATATTCCAATGCCAGAAAATGTCTTCAGATCTTACCCCCGTCAGTCGCTCCTAGGGGGCCTAAGGCGTAGCTCTAGATCCATAAAGCCCTCATTGTTTGGCAGGTTGGCAATGTCAATAGTACCAGCATTTTCTTGCTGATTGAGATCGCCTAGATGAACAGGAAAGAGACTGAGTGTTTCTCTTTCTCCCTCACGAGAAGAGTTGACCGATCTGCTTCTCACTGGAGTAATGCTTCCTACTAAGTGAAAATATTCATGGGAATTTGATCTCTGACCCACATCAAAGATTTCAAATGATAAATGGGAAATACCTGGTGGCTGGCGATGCTGGTTGGGATTTCCTTGAGAAACAATTGTTGTGTTGGTGGAATAAATAACAGGAGGTGCTCTGCCTACTCTCACACTGCGCCTTCGATTCTGGATCCAGAGTCTAATGTTACTTGGCTGAATTGGACCATATGGTCTCAACAGTGAGACAAGTTGAGTAAGTTGGCTTGATGTCGGATGAGCTTCTTCAATGCCATGAAAAATATTTTCCAAGATTTGCAATTGCTCCGGCACCGGTCTACATCTGGAATTGGAAGAATCTCCAGTTTCCAAGTTCTGATGGCTTGATGGTGGTCTCATTTTGTTGAACGGAAAGGTGAGTGAAAATTTTGAGACTCTGGATGATGAAGAGAAATTGAGATAATACATATCTCCATTTATGTCTGACGATCCGCAATTTACGCCTGACTGTCTGCGATAATAATTGCCTGGCTGTCCTCAACTTTCGCTTAACTGTAAGAAATTTCCGTTTGACCGTTCGCGACTTTTCTAACTGTGTGCCACATCTGCACCGTTTCTAATTGCATACCATGTCAGCTTCCACGTAAGCAATTGACTGCTGAGATGGAGTTCCACGTAAGCAATTTGACTGCGGTAATATTTTTGACCTACTCATGAACTATTATTGAAGGTAATGATCTACATTGTATTTTTGGTAACACAGGCTTGATTGTCTTCATTTCCTTAATTTAATGATTGTATTTGAACTCTACAAGGCCTGCATTTCAAAGTTACTATAACTTATATGCTAAATTGTAAATGTGAACTTCTGATACATGCATACATTAAGGGGGAGTCTTAATCTCTTAACCTAGTTAGCATTCACATTTTTTGTTTCAACCATTTTTATAGATGACAAAAAGGGGGAGAAATAAAAAAAAGAGCATTTCTAGAGGAACCTTAAATTAAGGGGGAGCATCTATTTTAAAGGTTTTGTCATCATCAAAAAGGGGGAGATTGGAAAATTCACACCCTATACATACATTAGGAAATTGTTATTAAGTGTGAATTCATGTTTTGATGATGAGTGTTTTGATAATGAGCTATGAACCAATCTAACATAAGTACAAGTGAATTTCATTTGTATGTTCTTCAAGTATACAATTTAGGTTCAAGAAATCCAAAGAGGTACACATATGCCATCTTACACGTGCATGGAAGTGCATGGAAGAGAAATATCACATTGGGCCTTATTAAGCTACTATCTTATAAAGACAGCATAAGAGCAAATCTGTTTGGACAGATTCCAGGTACTAAACTCACTCACTTGAGATATATTTTGGGCCTAAAATATATATATTTTGGCAGGACTATAAGTCTAGTTTCAAATGAGCTTGGTCGTGCAATTTTTGGAGCCCTAGAGAAAAACTTATGAATTTTATACTAAGAGGGTGCAAGCTGTCAGGAACTTTCAGTGCACATGGAGTGAATTGCAACGGCTGCCTAGAAGAGCACACGATGAATTTGAATGTGAAATTTTGTGTGTCGATTCTTTGTTCTATCTGTTAATCAATGCAAAAAGAATCACATCAAAATTTAAAGCCATCTGCAAGATATTACCGTTCTACTAAAAGTGTGCAGACTGTCTAATGGAACTTTAACGTCTGTATGCAAACATTTATTTGACTATGCTATACTCATTCGAAAATAGTCACATTTGGTGGGTAGAGAGCTCTGACAGTCTACTAAATAATAAAAAAGGAATCAAAATTTTTCAAGCTGTCTGTATCAAGTTATGGCTGTTCAACCAGAAGGTGTCAAACAAGAGAATCAATGAAAAGCTGTCAAGAGGGAAACAACAAAGTATGCATGTGCAACCCATGACAACGGCTCTAATATGCTGCTAACCTATCTTGCAGCTATTTAAACATCACTTGAAGATGTTTTACTTGTGAAGAAAGTTATATTCAACCATTGTACAATCTCTCTCAAGGCAAAAAAGGCTTTCTTTACTCTAAGTGCTTTTATTGTAAAACTAGCATTCAAGCTAGTAAATTTCATTTGTATTGTAATACATTGTGAGAATAGGTGAGAGCTCTCAAGTGGGACTTGTGAGGATCATCTTGTAAGGAGTTAGGGTTGAACTCCAAGAAGGAAAACCTAAAAGAAAAGGGAAAGTGGTGTTGGCAAGTGGGACTTGTGCAACAAGCGTTTTGAAGGCGGACGCAAGGGTGTTTGCGGAGTCTTCTAGTAAACTGTATGGTGGTGATTGGTGCGCCCAAAGGCACCCCTATAGTTGAACTCTCAAGAATCTCCAAGAGAGGGATTGTTGAGAAGACCAAGGACGTGGCCATTTGGTGAACCTTGTAAAAATCGGTATTGTATTTCTTTCAATCTCTTGTTTACATTCATTTGCAGAAAATTTTCTTTGAGGATTTCATTAGTAAAGCCTATTCACCCCCCCTCTAGGCTTCACCCAAGGGACCAACACTACCGTCCATGGAGTTAGCTGTAATACTAGAAGTAATTCCTTCCTTATTATTTGGCCTCACTTGACCACCGATGCTAGAGTACTCAATTTGATCAGACAATAGAGCAAGAGTCATCACAGTACGACCAAAATTGCCACATCCAAAGTAAATGGTATGGAGACTCTCATATTCCACCTTTTGGAGTATACCATTCAGCTAGATATGGGGAATCGGTAGCTTTTTAAAGTCAATCTCCATACAAACTCTAGTAAAATGCCCCCTTGTAGCAAAGATGGTGTTTTGATCAATTTTCACCGGCTTCTCAAGACATAAAGCAATGACCATGAGAACATCATCTTTGTAATACAACATTGATAACTCTAGAAAATGAACCCAAACCAGTGTGGAATCAATGGTAGCCTCGAACGGAACAAAACTAGGATCCCAACGCCGAACTGACAAGTTATGATATTTTATTAGCCAAGGTCTCTCATTAATCACCTTATTCAAATCCTCATAGAGACTGAACCTGACCAGTGAGAAGCCAGAGCCCAAATCAAGGACATCCATGCCTGTGGATGGTTGTCATATTTGTTCAAGATTTTTGAAGAGAAACTGATATGCAACTGTCTTTCCCAACAATTTCACAACCAATGCTTTCTTCCAAGGACCACACAAGGAATCCGACCGAGTAGGTACAACCGTCAGCTACAAAACCATTGGGTTCCCATCTTTATACTCAGTCACAATCTTCTTCGCGGCTATAAGATCCACACCCAAAGTTCTTGCAGCTTGGGCCTTGTTCAGAAGTTTATTGCGGAAAGAAGGAAAATGATCCTTGTCTCTCACTGATAATTTACATTTAACTTTTGTTTTAATTATTCCATCACTAGGTTATAACCTACTATTAATATCATAAATTACCTTAGCCTTATCTTGTGTTGTTATTTTTTGGCCTAATTTTTGTGTATTTAAGGACATTCGAACCAAATAGATGATTGGTTATGGTGTTAAAAGAGGAAAGTTGTATTACTTGGATTTGGTCCCATTGAATTTAGTCAAATTGCAAAGAGTATCAGCTATGGATAATTGCAAAGGGGAGATGAAGACAGACATCTAGTTATGGCATTAGCATTTGGGGCATGATTCATTTTCTTACTTGTAGAAATGATTTCTGAATTTGTTTGAAAAGACTCCAGTGTGTACTTGTGAATTGGCAAAAATACATAGTGCTTCCTTTGTTTTGAGTTCAAATAAAAGTCCAATTTCTATCATGATAATTCATTCTAATGTTTAGGGTCCATCCAAAACTATAACTTTGAATGGATCTAGATGGTTTGTTACTTTCATTTATGACTGTACGAAGATGACTTAGGTGTGCTTGATGAAATCCAAAAGCGAGGTTGGTATTCCAACAATTTCATAAAATGATTTGTACTCAGTATAACTCAAGATTCAAAAACTACATAGTGATAATGAAGGCGAATACAAGAGTACTAAACCTGCACAATATTAGAAGCAGATGGGATAATTTATCAAACTAGTTGTCGCAATACACCCAAAAAAATGGAGTCATTGAGTACAAGAATTGCCACTTATCGAAGGTTGTTTATACTTTTTTGATAGAAGCTCATTTGTTATTATATTATTGGGGTTAGCTCTTGCCTCTGTTGTTTATTCAATTAATGGAGTTCCTTTTAGTTCTCTCAGATTCCAAACACCTTTTCAAGTCCTTGAAGAAGCAGTCATCACACCAAGTGTTCCAAATTTGACTCCCTATGTTTGGTTGTGCAGCATTCGTATATATACTCAAACATCAATGCACCAAGCTAATTCCTCAAGCAGGACATTTTGTCTTTTTGGGATATGTAACTCACTAAAAAGGGTATTGTTGTTATCATCCTCCTATATAAAGAATTTTACGATGGATATAGTCTTCCATGAAGCTCAATGTATTTTTCTAAACTTGAAATTCAAGGGGAGCATTAGAAAGAACTTTAGTATCTAAGGTATGAATTTGAAAATAATCAAATGCTATAAATGAACAGTCAAAATTTGAATGATTTGAATGCAAGTGGTAACCTACAATCTGAACCAGTGAATCAAGAGGTAAGTGAACTGAATTTGAGTGATGACTCCCCAAAGCTAAATTGTGTTGGATACATAGACACTCAAGTTGTGGCTCCAACAGAGTTAGAATTTCAATCTATCAGTTTACAACCCATCGCAATACCACACCAATTGTTGTCTGAAGATGTTCCTGAACTATATAAAAAACAATTACAACATTGTTCTAACTGAGGTATTCCCAAACCCACATATGAACCAGATTTGTGTAGTAAAGTCAAGTACCCCATGAGTCATTATATGTCCAACCATCATTTGTCAGAATCAAATTTGTCATTTGTGAATCAATTATGTACTATATATATTCCTAACAATGTGTAGGAAGCTTTAGTTGATCCTAGGTGGAAAACAACAATGAATGAAGAAATAAAATCCTTACAAATAAATTAAACTTGGGAAATCGTTAATCGACCCCCAGGGAAGGTACCTGTTGGTTGTCGATGGATTTATATTGTGAAGTAAAAAGCTAATGGCACAATTGAACACTTTAAGGTGAGATTTGTGACAAAAGGGTACACTCAAACCTCTATGATTGATTATAATGGGACATTTGAACCTATAGCTAACATAAACACTGTTCAAGTTTTATTGTCTTCAGCTGCGAACCTAGATTGGCCACTACAATAGTTTGATGTGAAAATATTTTCCTACATAGAGAATTATCAAAAGAAGTATATATAGACTTTCTACCAGGATGCAGGATATCTGAAAAGCATAGTCAAAAGGTATGTAGACTTAAAAAAAAATCATTATATGGATTGAAACAATCACCGAGAGCATGGGTTGGACAATTCACAAAATCCACGACAATTTTTAGCTATAAACAAAGCAATTCAGATCACACATTATTTCTGAAGAGGAAACAAAAAAAGATCACTGCATTACATGGTGGTTATAAAAAATTATCCAAATGAGATAAAAGCCTTGCAGGAATATTTGTTTAGAGAGTTCGAAATAAAGGACCTAAGTCATGAAATACTTCATTGGAATAAAAATGTCTCAGTCTAACAAAGGCATCTTCTTATCTCAAAGAAAATATGCATTTGACTTGTTGTATGAGACTGGTATGTTAGCATGTCAACCAGTTAATACACCAGTTGAAGAGGGCTTGAAACTATGCATGGAGACTGATCAGGTACCGGTTGACAAAAGAAGATACTAAAGACTAGCTGGCAGATTAATGTACTTGTCTCACACAAGGCCAGATCTTGCCGATGCTTTGAGTGTTGTGAGTCAGTTTATTCATAATCCTAGAGAGAAACACATGGATGCAGCCATGCACATTTGAGATATTTGTAATCTACTCCTAGAAAGGGAATTTTATTCTCTAAAAATTCAAGAAAACAAGATATAGAGCTATATATTGATGCAGATTGGGCTGGAGCAATAGATGATAGATGCTTGACTTCAAGATATTTTACTTTTGCGGGAGCTATATATTATTGCGGGATGATCACAATAATGACTGACAAAACATCAGTCAATTAATTAGGTTTTATTTATGCTAGCAAGACCAATTGCTTTCCTTTAAGGTGTCTTCATATGCTTATCAAAGAAGCAAGAACCAAACAGTAGCAAATGTCCGTATCAGTAAGGGAACGTGGATCTTGTCACCCAATAACTCACAGAGCTTAAAAGAATGACTTGTCATGGACAATGTTTGACATCTAATGCCATGGTGGGCACAAAGAAGTGACAAGTCATTTTGTAATTGAAAAGCAGCATATCTAGCAAGGTAAAGACCTATAACATCAATGTATATATGGTGTTTTTGGGTTGGTGCTAGTGCATGTTTGTATAGCTCCTTTTGCTCTCTACTTGTAAATTATTTAGATTTATTTGTTAAAGTTAGAATTCAATTAACTCTGATATTATTGTTAGTTAATTATATTAAATTCACTTTTATTAATCTCAAAACGTCACACACAATAATTGAGAAACACACACTCTATTTTTATCTTTTGACTAGTCACACTAGTTATGCTCACTGACCACACTAATTAACAAGAAATGCTCACCAACTATACTAATAACTGAGACATTAAACTCTCTATATAGTAGCTAATATATATTCCTAATATAATACTGAAAACAAATCAAATTAGACTCAACCATCTAACATTCACTTGAATATTGACTCCTATTCTGTAACAAATTTAGATTAACTTCAATGTTAATGACATATTCAAGGTCTTAATAACTAAACAAGTAATGTAACTATTCAAATGAATATAATAATAACTTGGGAAAATACAATATGTTCCAAATTATAACACAAAAAGCTAAACATAGCACAGAAAATTAGCTTTCACAATCTCACAATTATCATAATTGCCATAGTTATAAAATCTATGATGATGGAAATAAATGAGAGCGTAGGGCAGTTGTTCCTCGTTGACTTAATTTTTATTAGTAGATTTTACCAAATCCCAACAACAGTCGCCTCCTAGCTAAGTTAACAGTGGCATTTTGTCACTCTTACTTCCCGAGTTCGAGCCTTGAAAGCAGACAAATGGACGTTTTCATGTTTTCTCTTTTTGGGTCAAATGCTTTATTTATTTATTTATTTTTTCCTTTTTGAGGATCGTATGTCATATGCCTTTTTTTTTTAAACCTCCTTTCTTCTTTCTTTTAATGGAAAATTCTTTTTTTGTTTTCTTTCAAATGCATTTTTTTTTTTAGTTTCATAGTTTATTATTTTATTTTTTCAAATTAAATTTTATTGAATACGAGAGTCTCATATATTGAGTTATCCTTTTAAATCATTTCATTTACTCTAAAAAATATTTGAATAAATTTTTCTTATACCAAATTGTTATGATGGCGGTTTGAAAATTTTAAACCGCAATCAATCCGTAAAATAGTGAATTGGTTTGGACGGTTTTGTTGATTCTACAGCTTAATTTTTTTTGTTTTTTAAACATCTATTTAAGATGAAATCTAAATGCTTCAGTTAGATATTGAATCAAAAAAATTGAGGAAATCAGTTAGACATTCATAAAAATTTCAAAGTCATGATGATAAGATATAGTTCATGCATAAGAAATAAATAAACAGCTAAATTTTCCATAGTTTTCTTTTGCCATTGGAAAATTTTATTGCTATTACTACAACTAGAGTTTGAGATTGTATGACTTATTTGCCTTTTCCCTTTAAATCTTTTCATCAAAACTGGCTACCTAGTAGGAAAAAATCGTACATGAATACGAATCCGAATACAAAGAATGAGGAAACATAGTTAGAAATATAACCAATTCATGTCAGCAATCCAGTGGCTACAAGCTCGTTAGATCAAAGCAAGAACATCTTCAAGCACCCAATTGCACACAAAATTTCAACTTATTCTCGCAAAGAACAGCAAAAATAATGAAGATAAGGCAACATATATTGTGAAAGCAAATAGATTTCTAACACAACGAAAACATGATCAAGTTAGGCCACTTTTTATATATATAATATATATGTTAGTAAGGATAAATTGTGTCGATTAACCACAGTTTTTGAAATTTTGAAATCGCTACCAATCCGCCCTTAATGTTTTTGAAAAAAATAAAAATAGTAGTTGATTTTTTTTTTCACAATTTTGGCAGATGCGAATAAGTGCAATGCAGATTGAACAATTTTTGACAGATTGGATGGTTTATAAATAGCCATACTCTCTTTGTGGTGTAAACGGAATGGTCTAATCCATTTAGTTCGATCAATTTGACTAAAAATAAACTGAAATCACTTATATCGTTCTTAACAGATTAGATGGGATTTGTAATTTTGATAAACTGCATTTCACGATTTAATTGCAATTTTAGAAGTCTAAAACTCTCAAATGTCAAATCGAACCAACTTGTAATACCGAAATTCAAACGTTGCGTTTTAGGAAAATATTGGCCACACAAAAAATTGAATTATCTCCCACAAATCATAATGCACTACGATCAACATACTAAAAAAACATGTTGTTCATATAGTTTTCTTTACCAAGTATTTAATTACTTATTGTTGGTCCCTTGGGTGAAGCCTAGAGGGGGGGTGAATAGGCTTTACCAATGAAATCCTCAAATAAAAATTTCTACAAATGAATGTAAATAAGAGATTGAAAGAAATATAATACCGAGTTTTACAAGGTTCACCAAATGGCTACGTCCTTGGTCTTCTCAACAATCTCTCTCTTGGAGATTCTTGAGAGTTCAACTATGGGGTGCTTTTGGGTGCATTAATCACCACCGTATAGTTTACAAGAAGACTCCGTAAACACCCTTGCGTCCTCCTTGAAAACGCTTATTGCACAAGTCCCACTTGCCAACACCACTTTCCTTTTTCTTTTAGGTTTTCCTTCTTGGAGTTCAACCCTAACTCCTTACAAGATGATCCTCACAAGTCCCACTTGAGAGCTCTCACCTATTCTCACAAATACATATGAAACTCAATAGCTTGAATGCTAGTTTTACAATGAAAGCACTTAGAGTAAATAAAGTTTTTTTGCCTTGAGCGAGATGGTACAGTACTTGAATATAACTTTCTTCACATATAAAACATCTTCAAGTGATGTTTAAGCAGCTGCAAGATAGGTTAGCAACTTGTTAGAGCCGTTGCCATGGGTTGCACAAGCATACTTTGTTGTTTTCCTCTTGACAGCTTTGCATTGATTCTCTTCTCTGACACCTTCTGGTTGAACGACTATAACTTGGTATAGACAGTTTGAAAAATTGCGATTCCTTTTTTTTTTATTTAGTAGACTATCAGAGCTCTCTACCCACTAAATTTGAATATTTTTGAATGAATATAGCATAGTCAAATAAATGTTGGAATACAAACGTTAAAGTTCCGTTAGACAGTCTGCACACTTTTAGTAGAACAGTAATATCTTGCAGATGACTTTGAATTTTGATGTGATTCTTTTTGAATTGATTAATAGACAAAACAGAGAATCTACACACAAAAGTTTGTATTCAAATTCATCATGTGCTTTTCTAGGCAGCCGTTGTAATTCACTCCACGTGCACTGAAGGTTCCTGACAGCTTGCACCCTCTTGGTATAAAATTCATAAGTGTTTCTCTAGGGCTCCAAAAATTGCACGACCAAGCTCATTTGAAACTAGACTTATAGTCCTGCCAAAATATATATATTTGAGGCCCAAAATATATCTCAAGTGAGTGAGTTTAGTACCTGGAATCTGTCCAAACAGATTTGTTCTTATGTTGTCTTTCTAAGATAGTAGCTTAATAAGGCCCAATGTGATCTTTCTCTTCCATGCACGTGTAAGATAACATATGTATACCTCTTTGGACTTCTTGAACCTGAATTGTATACTTGAAGAATATACAAATGGAATTCACTTGTACTTATGTTAAATTGGTTCATAGCTCATTATCAAAACACTCATCATCAAAATATGAATTCACACTTAGTAACAATTTCCTAATGTATGCATGGGGTGTGAATTTTCCAACACTTATTATTTATTTCAATTTTGAAAGTTCACTTTCTTATTTTCTCGTTTTTGATATTTGAAAAGTCAATATTTCATTAAAGTGCCCTAAATTTCTTTCTCTTGTACGCTAGTGACTTTAGTTGTCCAACAAACTGGCAAAATAAAAAACATGAATGTCGATTTTAGTCTCAATAACTATAGTTTAAACCATCAAATCGACCATATCGATTTTTAAATGCTAATGACAATCTAATTCATCTTACTATTATCTTTGTTCGTTGCAGTTCTAAATATGTACAAATTGTCACTTACGATTTGGTTGGAATATAGCATTTACTTGACCCAACCCTACTTCCATCTCTTTACGCATTTTCTATCCATCCTCTCCCTCACTTCCTTTCTAATAGCATTCTCTCCGCATTTTCTGTGTCTACTTTCTTTTTTATTTCTATGCTTCCTTTCTCTACTCTCTCTTGATTTCTCTTTCTCGTACTCTCTCACTTTCTCTTTCTCTCTCTATGTGTCTGTAAATATATATATATTCTCTTAATAACCCTTATAAACATTGTCTCATATCTTTCTCCATACAATTTTTCTTTACTCTAACTATACTCTCTTCACACTCTTACACCTCTCTCTAGATTTTTTATATCTACATTTTTGTTCTGCACACTCTTCTCTAAATTGTCTCACATGTCTTTCCACACTTTCTTTGTTCGCTCTTTTTTTTTTTTGTTTGCGCTCTCTTCTATCTTTGTAGTTTTCATCTCTGCTCTCTCTTATTTTGTGCACTCTTTCTATATATATATTTTTTCTTCTCTTTGCTTTGTTTTTCAATTCTCTCCTTATTTTTTTTTCTCTTTTCTCTAAACTCAATTTTTCTACTTTCTTTTTTCAATCTTTACACTATCTTTTTTGCATTCTTTTCGTTTTTCATTTATTATTTCTTTCTATCCTCTCTTTACAATTCTCTCAATTCTAGATACATTTGTTACAAAAAAAAAAAGTAAATTAAAAATCAATATGAATGCAATAAAAATAAAAGAAACTTTATAGAAATTTGAAGTGTGCAAAAGCATTATCCTTAAAGATAGATTTGCACCATCGAGAACAAGTAGTCACAGTACAGTAGGTGCAAAGGCGACTGTCCTCCTAAGATATGACGAATCCTCACAAGTGTGGAAACAAAAACAACACGAATTTATATAACCCAACAAATTTCAGAGCGTAGGTTTGGAGAAGAAGAGAATGGAGAGAACTCTATTTTTTGAAGAAGTTGATAGGTTCTTTTATATTGTTGCAAGTTTAATGTCACATAAAGGAGAATAATGAGTGTAATAGCTGGGTTTATTGTTTGTAACAGTTAGGTTTTCCACAGTTGGAAATGGCTAGTCAATAACAACTAGTTTGACCATAGAGCCTCAAAAGTCACAAAAGGTTTAGGTTTGAGGGCTTGTCCATTGCATGGGGTTGCATTGGGCTTCTTATTTCGGTTTGGGTTTGGGCTCTCACCCATACATGAGGCTTTCTTAGGTCTTTTCTTGTACAAGGTATAAGACATAAGTTATCTTATAAACAGTTTTAAGAAAGCTCTCATTTGATGTGGGATATTAGCCTTTTATAATACACATTCAATTCCAACAACATTTTGCCTCTCCTCTCTCAATTGTTTCTCTTTCTACACTCTCTCCACACTTTTTGTGTCAAAATTTTCTTTGCCATCTCAATGATCTCTCAACTTTCTCTACTCTCTGCATTCTATGCATAATATTTTATTTAGATATTCTTTTCTTATTTATAAATTATCAAAAAAAAAAAAGAAAAATTGGTTATAGATAGTCTATAGTAAAGGTGAAGACAAAATGAAAAAAAATCAAACAATAAAAACCAAACGTCAAACATAAATTTTGTGTCAAAAATAAAATCACTCGTTTCTTTTTTTTTTTTTGAAGTTCTTTTTTCCCTTTTTGCAACCATATTTCATTAGCTTTAGGGCTTCCATCTAAGGTTTTGAAAATTGGATCAGATTGACTGGTTTGATCAATAAAATTAAGGATTAGTTTGATTTTTAGTCCGGTTAGGTTTTTAAAAATGGCTATGGTCAAATTTGGTCAAAAACCGATGACTCTGCTAGTTAGATTGTGTTACTACAAACAATTGTCGAGTTTCCCAATTGGAAAAAAGTTTGCAACCATACAACTTGGCCATATTGTATCCATACTGCATTAGCAAAAAATTTTTTTAATTTTTTTAAAAAAATCATAATTTAGAATAATATTAACAATATATTTAAGATAATACTAAACATATTTAGGATTTAATTTTTAATAAAAAATAAAAAAGATAGAGTTTGGATCAAATATGGCCAAATTGTATGGCTATGTATTGGTTCCTTTTCAATTCCACCCTATAGAAGCAGATGACATGGCACGCCATAAGAATGCCACATGTCATGTCACAGTCAATATTTCGGGGGAAAAAAAAGGCCAAAAATTGGTTCCATGTGGTCCAACTCGAACCATGGAATCTTTTGTGGAAGATATGTATACTCTTCTCACAAATCTAAGATATTTTCTTGATAACAAATTTACCTATGTTACATTCTTCTTCTAAAAACTCCTTTTATTTTTAATCTATTTTTTAATGTTATTTTTCTTATAAATACTTTAATAACATAAGCAAATTGTAATTTAGTACTACACAATGATTTTTTTTTTTGGTCTATTAACAAATATATATTGTGGCTTTGTTTAAAAAAAAAAAAAAACAGGCCCGACATAATAACGAAAAAATGTTTGCCTCATATATACAAAGTTAACTTTAAATTATTTACATAATACATAAATTACAAGGTAATTTCTAATTAATTTATTAAGAGTAAATTATTTACATTCCTTAATATATTAATTGTTATTTTTTCTAGTCTTTTTTACATCATATTTCAACTTAATTTATTAAGAGCAAAAATTGGTTGCGTGTGCTTCAACTCGAACCTAGGCATCTTTTGCATATATATATATATCAATTTACTTAGTTATATTCTTCTTTTAATTTCTCTTTTTATTTTAATCTATTGTTTTACCTGTTCTTTTTCATATAAATACTTTAATAACATAAACAAATTGTAATTTAGTATTCATTATGTATTTTTGTCTATTTATCAATTTATGTTGTGGCTTCTTTTAAAAAAAAAAATCATGAGTGATATGATAAATAAAAATTTCTACCTCATATACACAAAGTTTAATTTAAATTAAAAAAATATGTAAATTACAAGGTATTTTCTACTTAATTTATTATGAATAAATTATTTACATTCATTAATATACTAATTTTATTATTTTCTACTCTATTTTACGTCAAGTTATAAATGGTACATAATTAAAGGCTTGATTGATTTACCTGTTACTTATGACTACTAGTGGCTAAAATAAAAGTGTAGTATTTAGTTAAACTGATATTTGTTTGTTGTTACTTAAATAATAAAATGACCATTTGATTAATTATATTTCTATTTTATGAGGGTAATATTATGAGGATATTTTAGTTCAAAAATTATGTATTAGCAGTTTTTTTTTTTTTTTGTCCAAGCAACTTTTTGTATCAACTATAGTTGAGGAGGGTTATCAACAAAAAACAGTTTTAAAAAAATATATTTACGAAACATTAAAATTTCTAATTCCATTCCTACTTTGATTATGAAAACTTTGCTTCTACCAATTATCCAGGTGAGTGGCTATCGTTTTTAGTTTTGTTTAGATCATTAATTTCAAGGATTAATATAAACAAAAAAATCACCACATTTACATTTTTTAACGAATCTAGTACAACTTTTAAAAATTAAAAAATTTAGTACAGTTTAATTATTTTCTAACAAATCTATTACAACTTTTAACAATTAATAAATCTAGTACAGTTTAATTATTTTTTAATAAATCTAATATACTGTTAGTTAAAAATAATCAATTAAAAATAACTGAATCTCTTAGTATCACATATGACACGTTTATGTCTAAATCTAGTACAGTTTAAAACTTTCAAATGTTATATGTTCATATATGCATATTAGGGGATTCGGTTATTTTTAACTGACGGCATGCTAGATTTATTAGAAAATAATTAAACTGTACTAGATTTGTTAATTTTTAAAAATTGTATTAGATTTGTTAGAAAATAATTGAACTGTATTAGATTTGCTAGTTTTTAAAAATTGTACTAAATTTGTTAAAAAACGTAAAGGTGATGATTTTTTTTTATATTAACCCTAATTTCAAAGAAAAGAAGACACATGCTGATCATATGTATTCTATCTATTTTGGTGGCAGCTTTGTTATATTCGGAAGCAAATTTTTCTCTTTTTTTGAGAATTTCCTTTTAATGGGACGCCGGGCTTTATTTTTTATCAGATTATTTTTTACGATTCGAGTGAATAATTTAAGTCAAATAATTCCTAAAATAAATCTGGTCAAAACATGCTGCTATTTTTTTTTTCAAGTCTCAACTGGTATATCAACCAATGATTAATTTTCAAGAGAATTTTTTTTTTTTTTCAAATCATGCTGCAACTTTTGTTTTCGTAGGGCTACTGACTTGCTTAGCTCTCAATTGTACACATGGACGTGTTTTTGGTATGGGTATTCATTAAAAAAAAAGGGCGATCATCAAGAAAAAGAAAGATGTAAAACCGTCAAAGATGGATCATTAGCACTAATGACATGAACATTATTATTATTATTATTATTATTATTATTATTATTAATGGTATTAAAAATCAAATTTGTGCAGGCAAAAACTGAATAATATAGTTTTCTACAACCAAACTGTGGGAATTTCTCTTTTCTTTTTTTCTGATAAATGAACAAGATTTTATTGCTCTAGGTAGAATGAAAGAAAAAATTACAAGAAAGAGGGATTTTCTACATTCTAGTCTATAATTTATAATAGATTGATTTATTTTTACTTATAAAAAAAATTGATTAAATTTTTGAAAATTAATGCTTCTATCCTTTTTTTTTTCTTTGTCATAGAGCAACATCAATTAGTTGCCACATAACAATATGGACCATAAATTTACTTTTTCCAAATTACATTGTCTTTGAGAAAGTACTCTTTGTTGGACAAAAATCATCATGTACGATCTTGAAGGAATGAAAATTTTCTTTCAACCAAAAAGTGATATCTTCTTGCTAAAAGCATAGCAAAACAATAAGATCAGCGGCAAGTATTTAAATTTTATTCGCTTAATGATCATTCGAATAGCTAAATCAAGCACCTAAATATAGAGGGGAAATGGGTAGTCTTCCTTTTTGAGCATATTTAATTTGTGCAAGGGATTTTCGAACAGGGAGAGTCAAATACTAAATGCGATGGAGGAAAAAAAAGAAGTGAGAACCGGTTACAAAAATATGAACAAAATTATATAACAACAAGTAGTATCGCAATCTCATCCAACAACATTCAGTAACATCAAACAGTTTATTTTTTATTTATTTTATGAATTCAACTTTCTAATAATTCATATTATTTTGTTGCTATTTGAAGTTATTTTTATAAAAGTAAAAAGTTTTTTTTTTGTTAGTTGGATCTAATTAAAAGACAAACTCGAAACTTTCTTTCTTAAAGGTTGAAACCGAATTTAGTACCAATTAAATTATAACTAATTAGTTAAAAAACAAAATACCAAAACCTAAAAAGTAGGACAAATACCGAGAGAGATAAATTATACGTTTGCTGTAATTAAAAAAAAAAAAAAAGAGAGTAAATATACCAAATACCACTTGTGATTGTGAGTGAAAGATTTAACCTAGGGTGCAAAAACAACTTAGCCCAATGGGAACACGTCTCAATCACCCCATTAATATTCCCTTTCATAAAGGTCCTTTCCATCTCTCTCCCTCAGATGATCTCCCACTTTTCCCATACAAGGTAAAGAAAGGAGAAAAAAAAATGGATGGTTGTTGGAGTTTATCCCATGACCCATTCCCAACTTTAGCGCCCTCCTTAGTTTCTCCTTCAATAAACTCCACCCAACAAAAAAAATCAAATAAAAAAATAATAAGGAAATGAACCAAAAAAATTATTACAGAGAGAAAAGACCAAAAAGATTTGCAGAAGTAGTATCACAGTACACAAACTAAGTAAAAGGTGCTACTATAATCATATAGATAATACTGGATGAAGGGTCGTTTTTTTTACTTTATAAATACCCACTTCCTGGCACTATATTGCTTCCATTTTCAGCTCCTCTCCTACTCAGATTTGTAAAAAACCAAGTGCAGAGGAAGCAGGCAGAAACAAAGAAAAAGAAAGAAAGAAAAATCATTTTCTTTCTCTCTTTCTTTCTTTCTCTCTAGATCCTTGCTTATTTCCCCTCCCCAAGTCCCAACTCCCAAGGTAATTAGTTACCCAAAAATTGAGACACAAATCTCATAGTCTCTTCCATTGCTTCACTTCTTTTGGGTTAATCATTCTTATTCATTTTTCAAAACCAAGGAATCAAAGCACAAATTGCTTGCTTTATAAGCTATTTTGGTGATTGAGAGAAGCAATATAGAAATGAAATCTTAAAGATCTCATCAAGAAGAACACTTGGTTTCATCATCAAAACTTTTTTTTTTGTTACTTCTTCCTCCCTTCTATTTCAACCCCAAGAATCAACATTTAATACCCCTTTTGGATCAGTGAAGGATCACAAGAAATGAAACATGGGAACATGTAGTTTTTTATTTTAAAGATAATTTTTTTTTAATCTTTCCAATTTCTCTGTGATATTCATCAAAAGAATAAATCTTAGTTATTTGTTATCAATTGTCATATAATTATTAGTTTCTATGTATTATTCAACAATACTAAAGATTTGTTCTATGCTTAGATATTAATTAATTACTCTTCTTTGTCACTTGCTTTTTCTTCCTGTTTGATTCAGTTTGCGAGCAGCTATTAGCCATGGCACGTGCAGGTGAATCCTGGGAATCCTCTCCCCAGAGGAAATTTGGAAGGGGAAAGATAGAGATCAAGCGGATCGAAAACACCACAAATCGCCAAGTCACCTTCTGCAAGAGGCGCAATGGTTTGCTCAAGAAAGCCTACGAATTGTCTGTTCTTTGTGATGCTGAGATTGCTCTCATCGTCTTCTCCAGCCGTGGCCGCCTTTATGAGTATGCCAACAATAGGTACACAATTACTCTTTAATTCTTTGTTCTTCAGATTTTCTTTCGTCATCAAGGTTTCCAACCTTCAAACATCACTATTTTCTGACTGTTATTTCCTTTTTTTGTAAATTTTTCAAAGGTTAATTCTCTTCTTTTGTTTTAAAGTTTCATTTGAGGTCTATTTTTTCTTTATTCAGTTTTTTTCTTTAGATGGTTTTAATTAAGTTTTTGAAGTAGGGAAAAATAAAGCCTGCAGTGTCAAAGACCTTTCTTTTTGAGCTTCTGCACTAAATCTTCAGGCAGATTTGAAGTGAAGAACATATTCATTTTCTGTGTTCCAGTTTTAAACACAGTTTTTCTTTAACAAAGATTCACATGCCTTTCTTCCTTCTGTTTTGTTCTGTTTCCTTCTATAAGCTTTATGGTGTTTTTTTTTTCTTTTCTTTTTTTTTTTTTCACTTATTCCTTTTATGATTTGTGAGGAATTTTGAGTTCTTGGTTTGTATAAACATAGATCTGATGCAAATAGACAAAAATAGAGGCTGGAGTTTAGTAGTGTGTTACTAGTAAAAAAAGTATAAGTCTAGGTTTTTGGAACATTGTAAGCAGGCCTCTCTGAGATCAGCTTCCTATCCCTCCTCCATTGTTGTTAAATTTGCTGTCCTGCTCCATGATTTCTCTCTCTCTCTCTCTTACATGTAAGTGGGTGAGTGGATGTCTATGTCATATGTGAGCTAAAGGGAAGGCCTATGGCAATTGGCAAAAGCTGTCACCCTCTCATTCGTTCAAACACTCCAGTCTCTTGACACAACCTTAATAGCAACGCCAGCTGCAAATCAATGGAGCCAAAAAGTCAAATTGTTCAAACAAATTGGAAAAATTTTAAAAGGAAAATAGGCAAAATCATATTCATGACGTACTTTAGGGTTTCAAAGCCTCTCAAATGGGTTATTATTTTCTCTTGGGAACATGCCAAGCGTCCATTTTCAAATCAATCACCATCAAATTAGGCCAATCCCAAATTAGGGTTTTGCTCTAATCTACACGAAATTTCCTCAGATTTCAGTTTGAACCCACGTGAGACCTTCTTCCCAGTCAAACTTTACCTAAATTAGGGTTCATAAGTACTCACCCTGAAAGGTCTAGGCTTTTAAAGGGATAACTCATAAATCAAGTCATTAAGAAGATCACTCAATGGCTCCAGACCCAATCAATTTCAAAACCCACTTAAGTCTTCACATTTCGAGTGGGTCTTCATTTTTGTTTTTTTGCTTCTTTTTCAAGTAGTAACTAGTAAGTGGGTAACTGGTTAGTTAGGGTTCAACAAATGAGGCTAACATCAGATTGATGTCGTAAAAGTTTTGGGCTTAGGAACGGAATCTTTGGTCACGTCACACACGGTTTTTCAGTTCTTGACTACTGACAAAAGGGTTTATGTCATGATTCCTGAAACTGAATGCTAATTTTTTGGTCTCCAAATGGTTGAAAAAAGATAAAATGTACTAAAAAATATATATTTTAGATATTCATATGTATATGCTCATCCACATTTCCTGTTATTAGATGTCACATTACGTTCTGCCTCTCTTGGTTAAATTCTTTTAACCAGTGAAGGAAATAGATGGGCCTATGAGAATGGCTCCAACTGAGGTCATCTTGATGCCAGTACTCTTGTGGGCATTCTGGAATTTACATTGCATTTGTGCAAGATCTTGCATAGGTAAATTTGTGCAAATTTCCTTCGGACTCGGAGAAACAGTGGCTGAGATAGAGAGAGAGAGAGAGAGAGAGAGAGAGGGGGGGGGGGTACGACAACTGGGAGCCAATGGGAGAGTTCTGCCAATTTTAGCTTCTTTGATGCAATGGGAAGCGTAGACAACTGTAGCCACTGCCATCGGACGGCTCTGATCCACTCAGAGTCTCAGTTTCAGACATCTTTAAAAAAAGGGTTTTAATTAAGTAATATTATATTATTACTTTTTCAAAATAGAATATCTAAGTCCCAATCCCATCATAAATTTGTGGGCAAAACGAGGTGGCTAATAGCCTGTAGCTTACGGGATTATCCATTGAGTAAAGGGTTTACGCCACGTGGATCAAACTCAGCCGTGGATCTGGCTCGACCAATCATGTAAAAGGATGCATTGCCAGCGTGGCAGAGACAGCCAATCAGTTGCTCGACGAAGTTAAGGTATCAGCGAATCATCAGGAAATGTGGGTTTCCCAGGAAGCTATAGCTAACAGTTGTACTGTTTTTACGTTTTGTGATTGATCACATCTTGTTGTCACATTAAAGGGTGACTGAGCAACCAGTACTCTGACTCAAGGAAGTGGGGTTATTTTCTCCATTCGTTTTGCTTTCAGGGTTTCGTATTAGAATCAGTTAACTGGGAGAGTTGGTTGATCTGACTGTTTCAAGATTTTGATCATTTTTTGCTCACTTATCTGAGCTAATTTTACCATAAGACCGGCTGAGCTGACCAAGTATAAATGACATCATAATATTCATGACATTACCAAGTGTGGAATGGTTTAATCTATAGGTTCCATGGCATTGACCTAGAAATAGACCACATTTTGGATTGCTCTGTTTTCTTTTCTATTTATTGATCTCATTGTTAATTATAGATATCTCATTGTGTCCAAAAAAAAAAAAAAGATATCTCTTTTGCCATAGGCATTCAAACTGCAAAATTTTAGATTGTTCTTCCTCTTGTATCTATTATCTTCTCCCCATTTTTGCTTATTCCTCTAGCTTATTTTCCCACGTTATTTTTAAGGAAAATCTAAATGGCTATCAGTTGGGTAGTTTCCATAACTTCCTAACTAATAAATGAATTTCTTGCCTTTTTTGTTATTATTATTGTAATTTTAATATTGTATCTTATAATTTGGTCCAGTACGTCATATATTATTATTAGATATCATATATCTTGAATTATGCATTATATATTTTGATTGACATGTTGTATACTAATAACTATTTAACAGTTATCTAACTCGACAGTCACTTAGTGGTGTCCTATTTTTAATCTTCATTAATCGATTTTCCCTTACAGCCCTTTAAGAAGGAAGGAATTTCGTTGTAATTTTAGACTTTTCGCTAGGTTATATTATTAACGCAGATACATAATGGAAAATCAAAATATTAGGCTATTAATTATAATACTAATATTTTAATTTTAGTGTATAAAAGATACATATAAAAACGAAGATGCTTATATTATATGAAAAGGCTGTGTTTCTTTTATAGGTTGAAGATCACTTCATTTTCATTATTCTACCGGTCAACATCATGATGCGGGAAAAATGGAATATGCAAATAAAAAATAGACATTTCTGGTCCGATAGATTGAGTGGTTACCTAATTAATATATGATTAACTAATCAAGTTAATTAACGGTATGGTTGGGAAAATTGTTTTTCTTTGGAAGCCATAGGTTCACATTAGTGACTATACAAATAGTGAGAGAGTGTAATTCCTCAAAGAAGTGCAATTCTATAAATACCTTGCTGATACAGGAGAGGAAATAGATAGATAGATAGATAGATAGATAGATAGAGAGGCACATTAATAGACAATTGGAAATAATAAGGTATCCCACTTATGTATTTATTTCTAAAAACAAGATCAGAAATTGCACATACATTCCAGTCCACATTTAATAAAATTAGAACATAAAAAAGAGAGAGAGGAGAGAAAATTGTTTGGCAGGGGCAGCTACAGACAATGTATAGAGATACAATTCTAATGCAGGTGTTTTATGTTTAAGATATAAGCCAATTTCACTCCTAGACTGCAATCATTGATAGTTTTCAGCTAATAACAATGTCAATCTTTGAGTCTTATCGACAATTTATTACATGATTTGTTTTTATTTTCTTGAAAGCATAAACATCATTAAAGTGAACGATATGCAGGATAACATTTACATCCTTGTGCTAACTAATAGCACAAAAATATATGTTTCCCTATTTTGTACAGAATATTGAGCCCTTTAGGTCAGATTGCGTTGGTTCTACATACTAATTTCTATCATACTAACATTAATTCTTGATTTCCCCCTTCAGGTCAATAGGCCTACCGATAGCATGGTACTGACACCTATCCTAAATCAGTACTATAGCTTCTCTATGCTAAACCATTTGCTAGCAAAGTAATTCACAAGATGAACACATGAAGTCTTCTTTAGACGATTAGTACAATCTCAGGTTCTCAATTTAGTCAGCCACAACACAAAATCAAGTAATGTGTTATAATGATATCCTAAATACTTGCTGACCCCAGGAAAGGATGAGATTTTGAGCTAACTATGAATGTTTATGAACGCAAATAATAGTTGATGTCTGCTGGAAGTTGCAAGTGTGAGTGTGGCAAAACCTCCCACATGGAAAAAGAGTGTAGGGATCAAGCAATTTATATATAAGACTATACAACCTATATTCCAAGCCCTAAAATTTTAGATAAGAGGTGGAGTCAATAGCTCATTGTGTTGTTGCTTGATCTTATGCTCATGAAGTGGGAGGTTAACCTCGAAGCCCAGAATTCGGATATGTTGAAGCCGAGCTCAGAGCATGTAGAAGATGTTGTGGGAGGTTAACCACGAAGCCTAGAATTCGGATATGTTGAAGCTGAGCTCGGAGTATGTAGAAGATGTTAAGTATCATGTGAGTTCGCGTATTTTACATGCGCCAAATTAACAACGACGTTGCTACGTTCTCGATAGGTGAAGGGGATGTTGTTGAAAGATACTGATTAAAAAGGCTTACAAGGAGATAGTGTTGTTGTGTTGCATTTGCCATTCTCATAATATGCTTTCCAACAGTAGGTGCAAATCTTACGACTTATTGACATATATGTATTGAACATATTGTTTGATTTGCAGCGTTAAGTCTACAATCGACAGGTACAAGAAAGCATGTGCAGATTCCTCCAATTCTGCGTCTGTTTCTGAACTTAATGCTCAGGTACAATTCACCAGCTTAAATGATGAGAATTTGTCACTTCAAATCAGAGCTGGTGCATGGATATTTAGTAAGGTTAACTACAAGTACAATTTATCATTCACTGGGTATCTAATTATAATTGCAGCATCCAACAGTCAACAGTGGGAAATATAGGTTGTTGTTGACATTTAAATTATCTATTGATGAGCCTGAATGTTATTGCTTAAATTCAACATTTGTTCATTATTTGAGATTTTTTTTAAAAAAAAAAAAAATCTTGAAAGCGGAGAGTTACGTTGTTTCAAGCAGTCTTAAGGACTTAAAACAATAATTTCATGATTTAAATTTTGTAAATGGTGTATACCTAAGAGAGTTTTAGTGCAAGTTTGTGTTTTGAATTCCCATATACCTTGATGTATAGAAAAATAATGTCATATCATACCTTCAATACTTACCCATGTCTTGAAGTACATATTATCAAATTTCACAAATATATTATAACTTATAATTTTTTTTATATATATGGACTGATTGCATTTAATGTTTATAAATTCGATATGTAAGGACAGAATTTATCATATATATATATATATATATATAGATGCACCGTGTTAACAAAAGTCTATGGGATTTCCTCTTGGTTAATCAGTAATTAATTAAAACAAGAATATGACTTGGGTTCACTGTTAAGAGATGATTCTATCAAACAAAACTGAATGGTACTCACATTTTCTTATTATAGGTTTTTTTTTTTTTTTTCTCTATTCAGTATAGTCTTAGGTCAACACTGCTCTAACTAATTGTGCTACATATATACACCAAACTTATAGGTCTTTTTCTTCTTTTCAAAATAGACAAACACGGTTTGGTGGGTGACTTTGTGCAAAAATTTGTACCATAATGCATACTTAGTACGTAGTGCAATGTGGATGGACCACATGTTTGGGACAAATTTTCGTTTAAAGTTCTTTTGTGTTTCGATATTGATTCTTAATTGGAATACATAATGCCATGAAATTTGGGACTTGTATTCTCAGCAATATCAGCAAGAATCTGCAAAACTTCGCGTGCAAATTGCCAACTTGCAGAACCAGAACAAGTAAAGCTACATTTGCTTACAACTGATCACTTCACATGAATTTAACTTCTTGGAACCTTTAAAGTGAGAAAAGTGTTTTTCAGGAACTATATGGGTGAGTCACTGGATTCCTTGACCCCGAAAGACCTTAAGAACTTGGAAAATAAATTAGAGAAAGGGATGAGCAGAATCCGGTCCAAAAAGGTAAAATCACGAACATTAATGTGTATTTATCTACCTTAATGCTAAACTATCTGTTATATTGCCACTGACCAGTTATTTTTTGAAATCTCTTCCAGAATGAATTGTTGTTTGCGGAAATTGAGTATATGCAGAAAAGGGTAACACTCTAACACACTCTTTGTGCTCAAGATCTCAACTTTTCAATTTTACAGAAGTTCTGCAGTTAAACGGTTATAATTGTGCAATCTACGATTTTGTGATGTAATAGAACCCAATAATATTCTGATCTGCACAGGTTTTATTTTCGATGACTCAGTGTTGCCTTTGATTTGTTGCATTTACTTTAGTTACCAAATCTTAGCTTTGATTCTTTTTGAGTCAATACGCACAATTGCACATTGCAGGAAATCGACTTGCACAACAACAACCAGCTTCTCCGAGCTAAGGTCTGCTTCTCTCCAGCTACTCTTCGTCCCCCATTTCGAAGGACAGTGTGCTTAATGCCTTTTTTATGTCGATTATTGAGCAATATGCCCCGTTTTCGTATGGATAATGCAGATTGCTGAGTCTGAGAGAAAGATGCAGAACATCAACTTGATGCCAGGTGGGGGTGACTATGAGATGATTCAGTCTCATACATATGACTCTAGAAACTTTTTTCAAGTCAATGCATTGCAACCCACTAATCATTACCAGCATCAAGACCAGATGGCCCTTCAATTAGTGTAAGTCTCTTCCTACCTCATGACCATGCACTATTTCTCAAAGGATGTCAATTTGATACCGAATTGAAATATATTTCTTTTCACCTCATGGCTGTGATCCACTTGATTCTTAGTAAAATATGTTCATAATTCATTTCCTGTGCAGTTAATGTGATTCATGGGCAGCCATAGTTCCTGTCTTTCTATCTTTTGTGCAATTTGACTGGTGGAAGCCAAAGATTCGTATGCTGAAGGAACTTGAGAACTGTAAGGAAAGCTGAAGTCAGGTTTTCAAATGGAGGATGTTTACTCATATACTCCTTCCATTAGCTCTGTATTAATTTGCAACTTAATGACTTATCAGTGTGTTTGTGAAAGAAGGATTTTCTTCTGTGTGTGTTGAATTACATGCACTAATATTCTGTGACCGTTCGCCACTAATTTATCTTATCCTTTTGTGACATTTTCGTTGTTCTCATCAATTCTGATTTCATGTATCATGAAACATTATTTTATCTTGGTGGTCTCTTTTTAAGCAGCACTAGGGATGACCCCGATCCAAATTTGGTTTGATTTCGGTCCGATTTCGTTTGGAACTGAAGCGGAAAAGTCGCTCTAGACCAAAGGATGGTAGCCTATAGAATAAGCGACTCCTTTATTGATAACATCCCCACCGGCAAATTGAACCATTGAAAGTTGTGGTCTACCAGTAAAGGAATTGAAAAGTCTTGTGTTGTGGTCTAAGTAGTAAACATTATCAGACCAAAAATCTTGTGTTTGAGTGTTTGCTGGTGCAATTTGTGAGTTTAAACTTACGCTTCGTCTAGTGCGAGTCATGACATTACTATCTAAATGGTTTGCGTTCTCTTTGACTATCGGCGAAATCCTTTCTGACGAAACAAGTTGGAAAACATCTATTTTCCCATTTTATCAACTACAGGTAAAGGCAAACTAAAATCTAGGTCTCATGAATACAAGCAAAAGAATTCTAGGCAATCTTTTAAGAACCAATTGCTTATCACACTATCTCATCCTCCTTTTGCCCCTTTGATTCCTTTTTTTGTTTTTTCCCCACTTGTCATAATTATTTTTTTATGTAGAAGACATGGTAACTATCATTGGAAGGGAGTCATGTGAGGGAAAGAATTAGGATTCAAACATCAGACCTCCCAATTGAAAACATATCTTTTCAACTATTCCTTTTTTTTGGTTTTTGATCGATTCAAAATTTCTTTCTTTTCTTCACCATTTCTTCTTCTTCTTCCCTAACTTTGGGCCATTGGTCCATAACTATCAATCTCATTTCGTACTATTCTTCTTTTATGATTTTTTTACTGTGAGGATATCAATTTGCTATTATCTTTCTTTTTCCAGCCAATTTTTATGTCCTAGTATTTGCTTGGTACACATTACACAACAACGTTTCGGATGTGGACATGTTCCTACTGCAATTTGGAATGTCATAGCCAATCGTAAAATCCTTTTCCTTTTTTTTTCCACCTTTTCATTTTACTTTTATTGTTGAATGAAAATAAAAAATGTAAAAATGAGGAAAAGAAAACGTGAGAATAGAAGGAAATGTGGGAAAGTACTTTTTTTTTTTTTTTTTTTTGTTTTTTGGACAACAAGTTAATATTATTTACAATATCAAACTGGACACTCAAGTCAGTCTGTAGAAACAGCTGCTCATACAATGTCAAAATACAACCCAAAAAATGCCTCCCCACTTCCCAGTTTCTGTACAAGCCAACAGAAAAAAAGGACCAAAAAATAAGGGCCTTTCTATAATGCTGCCGAAACCTCTTATGTTATAGCAACCAAAAAGTTCACCAGTAAATCACAAATATCCAAACTGTAGCTCTACAATACCATACTTCATCTGCCAAACACAACTACCTGCAAAAACCAGCAACTCAAATCGACGAATTCTTGGTGGACACACCACAACATCCGTTGATGACCAACCGACAAAGATAGCAAAGCCAGACAAATCTTGCATCCAAAAATTTGAGCAACAAAAACAACAATAGCACAACAACAAGGAAATGAACCCCACATTAGTGAAGCCCTCCACTCTAACCAAACTCAAAACCAAGCTAGAAATTTATCTTTTCTCCTTGCTCCTAACTTTGCTAGACTATCTGCAAAAGAATTTGATTCATGTGGTCTGTAACTAAATTACTTCTCCCATCTGCAAACTGAGAATCTGATTTATTATAGGCTAAAACTCCCATGGTCGCTTTTCCTTCTCCTTCAATCATGTAATAGCCTTTAAACAATCACTCTCGACCACCAATTTGCTGCCTTGCGACCCTTCCCATTGTTTCCATATTGTGATGGCCTCTTTGATAGCTAACAGCTCAGCCAAAGTTGGGTTAACACTGCTAATTGGAATAGAAAACATGCATCTAATAAAACCGACATGCCCTTGCAAGACCCCTCCAATTCTAGCCAATCTATTATTAGCTTAAACAATCCATCAGTGTTAAATTTAAAATGATGGGGTGGAGGAGGCTCCCATGCCAGCAACCCATTATTTTTTGGTGGTTTAGACACAACCACAATCTTAGAAATATTTATAACAAAATCAGAGATTGAATATGAGTAAAAAGACCACTTAGCTTTGATCTGCCTCATCAATTTAACATGAAGTAAATCACACAAACTATCAACGATAAAGAACTTCCCTTGGAAGACTACTTCATCATGAGCAAGCCAAATAGACCACACAGTGGCATAGAAACCCATCAACCGCACCTCTTTTGACAAAGACCTTCTCCAATATGCTCCCAAGAATCCCAAAGACACCTAATAGTGGGGTTGGCCACCTAGTTCACATTCCACCACCATTGGCATCTATTCCATACCTTGGTGAGAGACTGTTTCCACTTCTTGGCAGCATAAAGAGCAAAGCACACACTAAAAATTAGCCCCTAAAATGTGAGACAGCCTATCACCTATTTGGACTCTATCTAGTAGAAGTTGCCAACAAAAGACTTCAACTTTCGGTGGTGCCAAGCCCTTCCAAATAGAGGGCGTAATCCCCATTGGGTCCTTGTAGTTTCATCTATCAAATCGCAGAATGATTCAATGTAAATTTTTTTTTTCATTAATTAACTATGATACCAGAATTTGACACGTTCAACCCCAAGAAGTATGTTTGCTTTGGATCTTGAAACTTTAATATTTTGGGCTCAAAATATTTTGACTCTAAATTATAGGTTACACTCTTATAGGTTCAAACTTTCAAAGTTAAAAAGTTAAAAACTTTGATAATTAGCCTCACGTTAGATCTACCAAAGTTTTTGCTGTATCTAATTGATCCATTTGCTTTTATGTTACGAACATTAAAAGTAATCAACAATTTAATTGTTGGCATAATGATAAAGTAGTGTCTCGGAAGTCCTATAAACTCAACTGTTTAACATACAAAAAGAAAACATGTCTTGTGAGAAGATAGAGATGAAAATCGATAAGGGTTAATCTAGTTTGCAAGAAAAAACCTTTATTTCCTTGTCTAAATTAAAGTGTAATCCTTACAAAGATTATTCCGGGAGTAAATATTGGATGCACTAAGTTGATGTAAAGGGAATTGCTCTCAAAATAGCTTTAAAGAAACTTCTTCGTAGTTCATATAATTAGTTTGTGCAAAGAATTTTATCATAACAAATGAAAAAATAAATAAATGGAAAGAAAATGCAGTTACTGATCACTGAGAAGTTAGGATCAAAAAGTGTAGATTTTTCACCCTGGGGTGTTGTACAAGCGAGTTTTTTTTTTTTTTTTGGTATTCTTTCAATTTAAAATTTGCATAAAACTTTAGAGGGTTGTAAACATATTCTTGAAATTTAATTATTATTATTATTATTATTATTATTATATTTTTTTTAATGGAGGGGTACACATAGGGGAGAAAGATTTGTAAGAGATAGAGTTTGAACCTCCACCTCTTACTTGCGTATATTGTGCAGTAGTCAGTTAGGCAACACTGAGTAATTATGTTTTAAAAAAAATTGTGAAAAGTATACTTTGTTTTATTAATTAATAATAATTTTGAATATTTCAGTCCTCTAAAACTATTTTGTGATCTCGCACTACACAGTCTTGATAAATACCCATTAAGTTTTTCATAAAATCGGAGGCCAAAAATATTTAATTGTAAAAAGAAGCAAGATCTTAGTTTTCCTATTTCTTAATATTGCAGTTTATCTGTAAATTTAATTAGTCTTATGAAATTGAAGTGATGGACATCCTAACTCTAGCAGACCAAAGAATTCTTTTTGATAAACAAGTCTAGGCATTTGTATAGTGTTATATCCACAAATTTTTAATTAGGTGGCAGAATTCTATGTGACAGTGACAAATACCATGTAAAAAATCCAATTACATACCCAATATAATTGCACATATATATAAATACTACTCAATTAGTCTCTTCTCTTAAAAAAAATTATAAGTATATCAAATAACTAAAAAAATTAATTGCAAGATATATAAAATTAAGAAACAAAGTCACAAATTCTTAGGTGTGACCTTAATATTTAATATACTTTATTTGATGTAACAAAATATTTTCAATGGGTTATAACATTTTGATAGAACGAAATCATTTTTATACTCATATTTTCATATGTTCCTTTGTCTCCTTAATCATGGTAAAATAACTAATTACACAATTTTATTGTAAAATTATCCTATCACAATTCCAACTTCAAATTTTTAAGATTTTCGCTCTAGTGAGGTTGACTTATGTTAGAGAACAAATCTGATTAGTCTTCTGGTTCTTTCAATTTTTAAATTATATCATCCACTTCTTTATCTAGTCTTTTGATTGTGTCTTTTAGATATCTAGTTAGCTATTTGTTTCGATTTATTGTAATTCCAATATATACACAATTTTGTGACACCATGAATTTAATAAAAAAAAATTTATTCTCAAAACATGGTATTAGAGAACCATGAGTGATTTCACTTCTATAGATCCTTGTACTTCTTCCTCTTTTTTTCTCAAATCACGAGTTCTTCCTCTCAAATCATGAGTTCTATCATTGTATGTTCTTCACCCACTCAAGCTCATCACACATTCTCCGTCAAACTAAATCTTGATAACTATCTTGCATGGAAAATACAATCTTACCATTGCTATAAACTATCAAAATCTCATAAGCTTTATTGATGAAACGAATCCTTCAACACTAAAAAAATTTCTTTTGAGTACTCCTCCCATAAATTACCAAATCCATATTATATAATTTGGTCACAAAAGGATCAAATGTTAATGTCATGGTTCCTTTCTTCACAATCTAAAGATGTATTTTTATTAAATAATGATTATGTGTCTCAAAGTCTACCAAAAATTTAAGTTAAAGGTAAGAAAAATTGAAAGTAATTATAAGTCATGTAATAAACTTATTTCTTAACAATATGAGACATTAAACTATTTAACACACCTTCTTGACAAGTGCTAGGCCTAATTAACATGCGGCATAGGGAAAGTAGAATAAAATGTGCCAAACCCATAAAAATTGGTCAAATTAATGAGTGCAGACAAGAGATAATAAACCAAACTCTAATACCATGTCAAATAATAATTATTAAGCCTCAAAACTCACCAAAAGTTTCAAATAATGATTATGAACTTCAAAGCCTACCAAAAGTTTAAGATGAAAGTGGAGAAAGTTCAAAATTATTATAAGTCATGTTATAAACTTGTTTTTTTTTTTAACAATATAGGACATAAACTCTTTAACAATTCTCATATTTCATTGAAGTGACCTTGTCTCAAGAGGTCTGGAATGTTTTCAATCAAGCCTTTGGATCTGTCTCCCAAAACAAAAAAAAAAATAAAAAAATTGCAATTTTCAATTGATCTCCATAAGTTCAAGTGCGATAATCTCCTAGTCTCACAATGCCTAAAATGTGCAAAGACTCTTGCAGATGTGCAAGGTGCTGCTAATCAACCTGTTACTCCACCATAGTTTAATGCTATCATTTATAAAAACATTAGGAATGTATACCACTTTATCATCACAGCCTTTAATTTGTGAATTGAATCTATTCCATTCCATGAATCACATGAACAATTCGTTACAAATTCTTCTCAAGAGCTCTCAAAAGGGGTCATTGGCAAATATTGTCATTAAATCCACTCTATCACCTCTTCTTCCAACACCTTCATGTCCTCCTATATCTACAAACAACGCTAAATTGCAAGCCTCTTTTAATAATTATGGAAAATGATGATCTTGAGGGCTCTGTCAAATTTATGATTGCACCAAAGTTGTCAGAACCGAATCGGTAATCGAACTGAAAATATTAGTAGTTTAAAGTTTAACCTGTTAAACTGATATTTGAACTGATATTTAATAATATATATATGTATAAAAATAATACTTATAGATAGTGATTAAATATTAATTTTTGTAATTTTAAGGATTAAATTGAAAGTTTTGATAAATTTAGGATTAAATTAAAATTTTTAATTAAACTTAGACTTTAAATTATAATTTAAATAAAATTTTGGGTAGATTATAATTTATGAATTTTTGATCTAGTGTGTGGACTGATCCAATTGATCTGGTTTTCACCAGTTTTATCCAGTTCTTGATCGGTCTGAGTTTTTCTTAAAATTAGCCATGAACCAAACTAGAACCTTGACTGGTCACTGGTTGAACTAGTTTGACCGGTTGATCCGGTCCAATTTTTTCAACACTGAATTGCACAATCATATTACAAATAAGTGCTGGAAACATTATCAACTGCATCAAAACACCAATTATTAAGCAAATTATGCTTAATAAACTTCAAGAGCATATCTTCAACACTATCAACCTCTCATTCCTGATCAATATATTCCTTAGGTTTTTGATACTAGAGTAAAACATCATGTGACTCTTAATTTTATTGGCTTACATATCAATCTTGATTATACTAGCGGTTATCAATTAAACGTCGCTAACGGATAAAGTTTGTCTGTCTCAAATGTTGACTCAAATTAATCCAGGTTATTGCCAAACAATTTAAAAATGGAGCTTACTTATCTAAAATAGTTGTGGACAAGCAACTGATAATTTTTTTTTTTTTGAACATCAAGAATCTTATTCATAACACTCTTAAAAAAAAGAGCACCCAGAAAAAAACACAGTTATTGAATGTCTATCCATCACAGATAAAGGCAACAGCTCACCAACACAAGTAAGTCCATAGAAAAACAACCCACAATTTGGATGAACAATAATAGCACAAAACTAGGCCACATTCCACAAAAACTCACAAAGGCTAAAACCAACAACACATCCCAGCAAAAAACATCCCAACAAATATGACACTCAACAACAGCCTAACGCAATCTGAACGAAGAATGACAAAACCAACGCATCAACCCCCCGTAAGAGAGAACGCAAAATAAGCATCACAGAGCTATTAATAGTTGAAATCTGAACGAAGATCACTTTTTGTCAACATATTAGCACTGTAGCACCTGCCAATCTCTTCATACAACCAGTACAAAGTACCCAAATACCCACCATCAGTCTAATGAATAGATGATGAGCCAGGAGCCAACCAAGAAAGATCGCCTCAGAAGACCACCACCAAGATCCCCAACAAAATAATGTAAGTCAGGTCCCTAATAAGTCCTTCAGTTTGTTCAGATCATGGATAAACCCATGCCCCAAATTTGATTCGACCAGAAAGCCACATCTCTCTCAATTATATAAACCAAGGCTCTTCATGCAACTCCAAACCTACCACTGTAATACCGAAATCATCATTCTGCCACAAAAAACAAACAATTGATGATAGATATTGTTGTGTCGAATGAATCACAAATATCTAAAAGGAACGCCCCTATAAGCTGACAAAGTGAGACCACCGTCAGAAATATGTGTAATTCTTCTTTTAGAATGACTATTTTATTTAAGTGTGTATGGACAAGCAATAAGATGGTGAATGTAATTTTTTTTAAGAATGAGTGAAGCATACAGTATTCACTTCCCCAATCATGATAAAATGCTTTAATTTTGGTGCCAAATTGCCTCTCAACTAAAGAATTAAAGTTAAGAAAGGTTTGATATAAGTCATTTTCTTTGTTTAAGAAGAAAGAACCAAGTGTAATGAGTAATATCATCAACAAAAATAAGAAAACAACAATAGTCTTGAACATAAATTATTGGACATCAACCTCAAACATTAAAGAGTATTATTTTAAAAGACGATTAACTCGCTCAAGCAAAGTTAAAGGAAGACGAGCAAGTTTTCTTAATTGACAAGAAGAATACAATGTTGGGAAATTTTCAAAATATAAAACGTCGTGTCCCCTAGTTAATTTGGTAGTTATGGAGATGCGTCCATTGATGAAGAGACACGCTAAAAGAGTAGTGTCTATAGGGCCCAAAAGACGCATCTCTTGACCAAATAACTACCTAATTAATCTCCTTATAAATATGTGATGTGGTCAGTCACATAGATATAGAGAAGACAGAAAATCCACACATTATATAATAGCAATTCTGCAACACTACAAAAGTTATTCTCGAGGGCTTGATTTCAGTAGTGCAAACTGCAGTCAAGTGTTGCTTCATTTTATCCTGTGAGGGAATTCGCTATAACCTGCTTGCACCGATATGAGGGCGAATTTTGCCTTAAGGAAAGTGGCATTGTTACACGACTTGAAGCAATTCTTTCATTTCCAAACTCACCCTCTTTCATGTTCCAACATACAACACATATTTTGATCAATTTATTTGCTCACCATAATTGGTGGCCAATTATTGACAGCAATGCTTTGACCTTCCATGGCCAGTTTTAATTATAATTTTTGTTATTTTTTAAGATTGAAGCCCTCAACAGTTGCCAAACGTAGGTGGCTTTCAACCAATGACAGGGATGATTCTCGAGCCTCACAAGATTTTCCTCAAAGCTCGAAACGATGTTTGTGCAGCAATCTGGTTCGTAGCCTCAGTGGGATGGATTGCATCCCAGAACAACTGTTGCTTCCTGTTCTGGCATGGAGCTCGATCAGGAATGCACAGACCAAACTGATTTACTTGACAGCAACTTGTGATTTTAGTCGTCCGACCTGAAAGAAAATTTTTTTGAAATGTTCTTCAATCCAAACAAACCAAATTAATTAATTTCAACTAAATCATTTAAATTATCTACCGAAGAATATATAAATTTTACCACCAGAAGAAATATATTGTGAGAAAATTGTCTCATAGGTATTCAAGTACATAAATTTCGCGTCTCTTAGACCCTTGTTGAGCTGATGAACAAGAGATTTAAGTCGGTCGTTAAACAGATTTGCAGCATTGTTCATCTTGTCAACGCATAAGGAACCATTGGTGCCATAGGTAGCAATAGCACTTGGTGTGCAGCCTATAGGTGGAACTCCATTCAAGGCCACCATCCTTGCTCCAAAACTGTACAATTTCTAAAAACCCACCAGAAATTTTGTCTATTTCAGCAGTAATATATATTCATCAAAAAATTATTATGATCTTGGCAAACAATAATAAATGTGAAAATTTAATAAGCAAAGCTGCTAATTACCTTGATTTTTTGAGAATATTCTTCAATAAGAACATCGGCATATTGCTGAGGAGTGTATTGCCTCCTTATATTTTGCATTTGGGGCATGAAGTAACTGGAGACATCGTTGCTGCCAATTACAAATAAGTACAAACACTTGTTTAAGTGATCAACAGCCAATTTATTGCCATGTAGCAGCTCAACTATGCGAGAGATGGTGACTTGATGATATTGTAATTGCCTGTTTAAATCGATATTGACACCCTACAAGAAAATTTAAAAAAACAAATTTAGCTTAGGTAAAAGGTTCATTTGTTCATTTGTGTATGTGTGTGTGTGCGTGTGTGTGGGGATATTAATTTGGTCAAATTACCGAGAATTTTCCAGTTTCGTTACGTATTCCTGCTGAACTAGATCCATAGTTTACACCTTTTAGTATTTCTGATGAACCCGAAGTGTGTAGAAATGGGGGAATAAAATGATCAAAACCCAAAAGTTGACCTGTAAGTTGAGTAACATGGTTAGTTTCTGTTCAATATCAACACTGAATCACTGATAAAATAATGAAAACAAAACTAAAAAAAACAATTCAAACCACTAAGCAATAAATAATAGTGTCATTTTCTAAGTGCCATTAGGAGTCCAATCCAAAAAAAAAAAGTATCACTATATAACAACACATTAGAAGCAACATGATAGTAATAAGAGAGTAGTAAAGTAATTTTCTTATATTTAGCTTTATTTATACGTGGGACTAAGTAAAATTTACTGGCCTACATTCTTTGTTGTTATTATGTTACTCTCTCAATTATTATCTAATATATATTTTTTCAAGAGGAATCAAATTGGTCAACGAGCTAATAGAGATAAATACATATCGTTTCAACCAAAAAAAAAAAAAACAAAAACAAAAAGCCAAAAAAAAAAAAAAGAAACACCCGTCAGTCTCACCACAAATATGGTATCATTGGGTACAAGAACTTTAATGGAAAAGGCATTCGTTGATCTTTCAATTGCCTTACAATAACTAATTGGGAATTGGTTCTAAAATTAAGCTGGAAAAAAGCTCGATGTTGATCAAAAAAATTAAAAATCTATAAATATATCCATGTTGAAATGTGCATTGATTTAGAAGATAGGATAAAGAAGTCAACCAGTTATATCAGCCACAGTTCGACCGTTGCAAAACCTTCCGGTCGGACCATATGGGAAATCGATCCCATACGGCGGGTAGTCAGCCTTAGCAGTTGTGTTAAGATAGTTGTTGTTGCCACTATCCACCAAGGAGTCTCCGAAAATGAAGTAACAGGGAATATGTGGATCTCCATGGACAGAAGAATTATTGAAGTATGAGACTAGTGAAAATAAAACAAAGACAAAGAGGTTTGCTGTTTTCCCAAAGGCCATCACAAAATTAAAATTACAATGAAATAAGGTTGATAGACGAGAAAACAAAAGGAGGGGCGAACATATATATATATATATGAAGCCTAGAGGCCGAAAGATAGGGATGGTGCAAGGAAGAATAGAAATTTATTCAGAACTGCAACAACTAGGGATGGTGCAAGGAACAATCATAAAGTCAACCACTGACTTTGGAACAATGAAGAGTGGCCATGGAATATGCCTTCCTTGAACTTTCTTTTAATCACCATAACCTAGGACTTGCAAAACTTCCTTTTTTTCATAAGAAAGTTAAGTTAAATAACTACAATCCTTGTTTGATATTGTGTTTCTACCTGAGTTGAAGAGGATGAAAGCTTATTCGAATTCAAACATAAATAAAAAACTGTTTGGTGATATTTTTCCCAAATGAATTATAAAAAGTAACTTTTTTTTTGGTAAAACAAAAAAGTTTAAGTAAGGGAAAGTTGTCTCAATAAAGGGTCAAACAAAATCGCATATCCTAAGAGAACTTACATATCATTTATTAAAAAGGACAGTCAATAAGATTTAAACCTTAAATATTTCAAGTAAAAGACGAATGCCTTAACGACTGAATTAACTTTTATTAACAACTTTTGCTCAACGTGAGTCTCGATACATCTTCCCATAAACAAGCTAGTTAGGGAATTAACAAATAGCTTTTTTTTATTTTTAAATTTATCGAATTATTTGGGATTTAGCAAACACATTTTTTCGTTTACTCATTGGTCTTGTCTTTGCTTTTTATTTGAATTTCATTTGATGGATTGAAATTCCGAACCTTGAAAGTTTAGTCAAGTATGTTAAAAGAGTATAAAATCTTAGATCTAAAGTATGAAGATTTATCATGATCTACAATGTATATGAGTATCGTCACCTTCTAATTGAACTTTTCAACTAAGTAAATTTAAAGTTATTAAGATATTAAATATTATGATATCATAAATTAATCGACTCTCTTGTCTGTCCGGAGCGGTTTTCTCAATTAAGTTAAATTTCGCAAAAGAGAAAGAATCGTCGTGATTGATGGAGGCTGCCGAATAAATAATTCTGTTCCAATGCTGATTCTAATAAACTATCACTCATATCTATACGAATAACATACAATATATAAGCAGCCTAATAAATTTTAACTAATCTACTATACTCCCCCACATGGTTTATTCAAATCTAATCACGCTTCCGGAAAGCCGCCGATTCCTCGCATACAAGCAGGAAGTCAAGGACGGTGTCCCAAAAAAAATTGCTGGGAACCCATTTCATAACCAGCACGCACTGGCTCTGCACATCGCTTATGCGTGCGTTGACAAGCATCAAAATTCTGCTGGTCCTTCTAGTATTTATATGAGAAATATGTCTAAAAAAACATATTCCGTAGTATTGTTTTTATTTTTATTTTTTTTTTGTCTTAAAAGAGAGTTATTACCTACACAAAAACAAAAAGAGAAAGTTAGGAGTGACAGAAATTAAACCTTTGTCACTCCCTTAATTACAAAGACTAATAATCAACTGAGTTAGAGTTTACGGTTAAAATGTCTAATTCTTTTCTGAAGTGGATGGTAGATCTTTAAACGGGTTCCTACTACAATTCAAAATGTTATAGCCAAGCCAATGTCAATTGTTTTTTTTTTTTTAACCTGTTCAATTTGATTACAAATGAATGAAAATTAAAAAAAAAATGTAACAATGAGGAAAGGACACCAAGGGAAATGTGATGCAAGGATTTTTTTTTTTTACTAATTGGTTCTATCTGAGATTTTTTTTTTTTTGTCTGGGATCATCTAATATTTAACCTAATGGGCTGACTAATCTGTATCGACTTGGACAGGATCCCGAAGGGCTGTAAAGGTCTCTTATCAGGTATTTAACGCGACTGCATGTTTAGGAATTCGAACCCGAGACCTCTAGTTAAACAGTAATAGACCCCTACCATCCGCACCAGCGCCTGCTTGTTCTGTCTCTGTCTGAGATATTAATTTAGAGAAATACTTGTAGTTTGAACGGTTGTATTTACTTGGGCTTTGAATCTAGAACCTTCAATATTTTGGGCTAATGAACTATTGGGCCCAAAACCTTTTGCCTCTAATTTATTGGTTTCGGTTGTTCCTATTATTGGGCTTCAAAATGGGTTCGAACATTGCAACATGAAATCTTAAATATTCATCCATGTCACAATAAATTATTCCATTTTGTTTTCAATTTTACTTTTGCTTTTATGTAATGAATTTTAAATGTATTCCCCAAATTAATGGTTACATTTGGAAAAAAAAATTGAGGTCCATTACATGACATCAAATAAATTGCAACAAATTGTTACAAAATATCATCCAATAATATCTAACAGTATAATTATTTATGTTTTTTCTTTACAAATTTAATAATTTAATGACACACATTACTTTGTCATTATTTTAAAGTTAAATATCAAAATGAAGCCGCCAAATTTTTTTTTTTAAAAAAATTAATGGCTACATAATTTTAAGCAATAATTCGCTTTTAAAGTCCTATAAACTTGACTTTCCTATCGACCCAAAAAAAAAAAAAAAAAAAGGGGGAAGCCCTATTAACTTTTCTTGTGACAAGCCAGAGATAAAAATCAAGAAGGGTTAGATAGTTGGCAAGAAAACAGTTTTATTTCCTTGTAAATTATAGTTCAATCCTTAATAAGATTATTTGAGGAGTAAAGAACTATTCCCTTCTAAAGTAGAGTTCAATTATTTTAGTATCATCTCAAGATTAAATATTGCATACATAAAGTCAATGTGAAGAAAATCGATCTTTAAAAATCGCCAAGAAGGAGACTTATTCAAATTTCAAATGCAGGCTAGTCCGAAAATAGCTAAATAACGAGGAAATGATTAATTGTACCTCCACATAGATGGTAGCTGATTGTCATTTAATTATTTGCTGGGCGGTAACGATTAATTTTTTTAGGTGAACAAAACTAATGTTTGAATACGTACTTACCACTTACACAAGTAGTACCATTACTAATGGTTTGGTTTGAATGCGTGGAGGAACTAAATCACCTCGTTTACACGAATATCGCTATTAAATTTGAATTTTTTTTTCAATGTGATTTTTTTTATTTTGAACAAATGGGAAATAGTCTGTATAAAATTACCAGCGCATAGGGCTTTTTTTTTCGGCTTTTCATATAATGGAACGAAATGGTCAATGGTTCATCAATAAGCGCAGCATCTAGTAAAGTTGATGTAAAGCGTGAATTTCGAGTCTAAAATAATTAAACTCGAAAATAAAAAAATAAATTACAAATAAAAATTTAAAAATAAAAGAAAATTTACGTGGGGTCGATCTCCGTAGATCCTCTGATTAGTGTTCCTTTTTTGACTCCGTCAAGGGCTGCACGAACTTGATCTTAACAGAAATAAATTTCACAACTTTTTCTTGAACTGGGTAGATTGAAACCGGATCTGATTTGGACGTTTTGACTACGGTTAAGAACCGCAGAGACTTGATATGAGCCGATCTGACTTAATTTCACCAAGGGTCGAAGGGACTTGTTCTCGGATGAGCTGTCTGGATTTTGCTGAGGGCCGTTTGAGGCTTAATCTCAGCTGGATTTGAAGTAATTTGATATTTTCAGATCTATATTCTCATAAATTCAGATCTAAGGCGATCGGATAATATAAATCTAAAAATAACTTTAGAAATAGAAACAGCAAATTTTTTGGGCCTTACCCCTGAAATATCTCTCAAAAAGGAGTTAAGAGAGTATACTGCAGAGTAAAAGCACGTAAGAAAATGAGAAATTTTCTTGAGAGATTTTCAAAATTTTCTTTTTCTCTCAAATTCTCTGAATTTTTCTGTTTACAGATTTGCTGAATATTTTTTGAACTGGGGGGCAGGAGCCTATTTATAAGGCTTTCTTTCGTTGTGGGAAATGTAATTTCAATTTGATTTTGAAATTAATTCCCCACTCCTGTGCGCCAATTTTTCTGTGATTGGCTTTTTCCTTTCTCTGGAGATTTTGAGCCTATTTATAGGCTAGGAGAAGACACTGTAGCACCAACTTTTTGTTGAATTTTTTTTTTTTTTGCCTAACTTTGACTTTTTTTTTCTTTTTTTCAACTTCTAGAAGCTGACATTCTAGATTTTGATTTTTCTTTCCTCTTTTTTTTTTTTCCTCTTCTGCCTAACTTTGATTTTTTTTTTTTGTCTTTTACAAATGCCCCCACTTCAAGGGTCGGTAAGGAAGAACTTTACAGACGTGATCCGCACCGAGTCTTGAAGTCCAGTTTGAAACTTGAGATGTCCTGACGATGTCCTAACAAACATTGAATGTTGAAATCTTCTATCTCCGACTAACTCAACTGTTGTTGGATCGCAATGGAAACCGATACGGTCTTTAGAAAGTTAGCAGCCCAGCCAATATAAAAATTGACATTCTAGCTCCAGGTGCATTCGAGCTTCCATAGCTAGCAAAAGCTGGCAAATGTTCTTTGAAGTTCCAAAGCTCTGGTGAGGATGATCCGGTAGGCAAAGAACTTGAACCTCCCCAAGAGAAAGGCCCAGCACCTCGGAACTTCAAGACCGGCACACAGAGAGACTGACTGTAGTGATGATTCCCAAGTCTGCTTCGACGTAAGGAGAGTAGTTGGAACTTCCCTGTACGTTGCTGCATCCAAAGGAAGATTAGGATGATTGCAGCTTCTCATCCCTCTGTGGTAGATGTGAACTAAGGAGAGTAGTTGGAACTCCATGACACCGATGGCGTTGGAGACTGAGTTTCGAGGGCTTTTAGAGATCCCTCGAGGAAGACTACTCCTTCTTTTCTTAGCTCGTGCGTCTCCAACTTCTTGATCGAAGAACTTCCTGAGACAAGTACAGAGACTAGCCATTTTCTTTTGAGAAAGAAGAGCTGAGGGGTGAGTATTACAACTCGGGAATGCAAGATATATATATACATAAGATAAAGATATATATATATATTTTTTTGAAAAGTCAAAAAGAAGGTACGCATATTCGAGTAGGGCCATCCACGTCCCTTTCCTGCATAAGAGACAAAAGAGGCAGCGGCTGACGCGTGACACGAAAGTCGTTACCGTGTGGTGCAGAAGTCGTTGCCGTGTGCTGCAGAAGTCGTTACCGTGTGCTGCAGAAGTCGTTGCCGTGTGGTGCAGAAGTCGTTACCGTGTGCTGCAGAAGTCGTTACCGTGTGCTGCAGAAGTCGTTGCCCTGTGCTGCAGAAGTCGTTCCCGTGTGCTGCAGAAGTCGTTGCCGTGTGCTGCAGAAGTCGTTCCTGTGTGCTACCAAAGTTGTTGCACCTTATCTTGTCGGCCGTCCTAGCGGGGCCCGAGGTGCAATTCCAAGTCAAGCTCGACCTCGTCTGGTGGGCCGATGATGTTGACGTCGACGTCGACGTCGCTTTCCCGCTGGTTGATGCTGCCGGAATATTCTGGAAAGAGAGGCAAAGTTTCGCCGGAATAACTCCTTTCTGCTAGAAAAATTCCTCCTAGACTTAAGTATCTAGGAGGGATGAACCCTTGGCTGACTCCGTAAGACCACCAGGACCAGCATGCATGCTCCCATGGGCTACGGCTTTGATGAACATACCGTGAAGAGACCATTGCAGTGTAAGAACTCGGACCTGCTTCATTTGAGGGCGAAGCTGTACCAGTGGGATTTACTATCGGAACGACAGACTGTTCTTTGGAAGAAGCAGTTCTCAGTCCTGGTTTCTTCCTGCTTCTCCGATTCTGGAACCAATAAAACACATTTTTTCCTTCGATTGCCCCGTGCGGGCGCAATCGTGAGACAAGTTGGTAAATTTGAGATGCACTAGGAATAATACCTCCATTGTTGTGGAAGACTTCCTCCAAAATTTGCAATTGTGCCATGGTCGGTTGCCACCTTGTGCGGGGTGATCTTTCTTCTCCCTTGTCTTGAGGTTCTGCAACTGGTTCCATCTTTCTTGTGGCAGAGGAGCAAAGGTCTTGGGATGTGGTGAAGATCGGTTGAGACTGATGCTGAGTTTCAGACTCAAAGCCTCCGTCGCTTTTATATTTTTGGGCCGTTCACAGTTTATACTCATGCGGGGCAGGAGTTGGATTAGATTTTGAACTTGGGTTTTGGATTGTGTATGGAACTTGGAATTTTTGGGTTTTGGGTTTTGGATTGGATTTGGGTCTAGTGTTTGGGCTTCTGGACTTGGATTTTTTTGGATTTGGGTCGAGTGTTTGGGTTTTGGACTTGGACTTTTGGATTTGGGTCAAGTGTTTGGGCTTCTAGACTTGGGTTTTGATTTTCGCTTGGTCTTTTAGATCGGGACTTCGCAACCTCTTTTTTTTCTTTTTTTTTTTGATTTTTTTTTTGATTTTTTTAAAAACATATTTACACATAATATTGTTTCAGAAATTTACCATTGATCGGGCCGATTCGGATGCCTTCTTGGTCTGACAGCGTATAAGCGTTGTGAGTGTAGGCCTGCTGTACTAAGTATGGCCCGTCCCATTTGGAAGTAAGCTTGTCACCAGGCCGATGCTTCATGTTGATGGGCCGTCGCACTGCAAGAACAAGGTCTCCAACTTGAAAAGATCGAGGGCGGACCCTGCGGTTGAACGTGTTGGTGAGCCGGGCTTGGTAGCATTCAAGTTGCTGTTGTGCTTCGAGCCTCCTTTCATCGAGAGTTTCTAACTCATCCAGACGTAGGCAAGCATTCTCCTCCTGTGTAAGTCCTTCCAGAACAGCCATGCGCAAGGATGGAATCTGTGTTTCCAACAGTAGTATTGCTTCGACACCGTAGACAAGTGAGTATGGTGTCGCCTGTGTTGGAGTCCGGTAACTTGTACGATACGCCCATAATGCCTCCGGAATTCTGTCATGCCAATCTCTTTTGGATTTAGAGAATACCTTCCGCAACAGGTTGCATAAGGTTTTATTAAATGCTTCAGCCAAGCCATTTGCCGGAGCATTGTACATGGATGACTTGTACTGCTTGAAGTTGAACTTCTCGCAGAGCTTGTCAATCAAGCTGTTGTAGAACTGCTTGCCATTATAAGTGATAATGAATCGAGGGACTCCATAGCGATAGATCAGCTGAGTCCGGATGAAATTGGCAACATGCTCCTTCTTTACCTCTCTAAGTGGAATGACTTCAGCCCATTTTGAGAAGTAGTCAGTTGCTGCGAGGATGTACAGGTGACCCAGGGATGACTTTGGCAAGGGCCCCACTAAGTCGAGACCCCAAGCTTCAAAGGGCCAGGATGAGACAATTGGATGCAGTGGCTCCGGTGGTTGATGTATGTAATTCGCATGAAATTGACAAGTTTGACAGGTTTTAGCAAACTCAATTGAATCACGTACCATAGTTGGCCAGTAGTATCCCATCCTTCTGAGTTGGAAGTGCAACTTAGGCCCCGATTGATGTCTGCCACAAACACCTGAATGTGCTTCAGTGAGAGCCTGTTTTGCCTCTTCATTGCCTAGGCAACGAAGTAAAATTCCATCAAAAGACCTTCGATATAGAGCATCCTTGAGATATATGAAGCGGGGAGCTCGTCGTTGAATTTCTGTCTTATGACGACGATCTTCGGGCAGCTTCCCGTGCTGTAAGTAGTCAATGATTGGTTGACGCCAATCCTCATCCTCCGCGAGACGTACAGATACAGCGTTGACTACTGTAGTTTCTTCATCATCCTTCTGCGGCATTATCCATTTCTGGCATACGGCAACAACTGTAGCCTGGATTTCTGACTTTGTAAGAGAGGTGGCCAAGTAAGCCAACGCGTCTGCCTGAGTGTTTTCTCGTCGAGGCACATGCTCCAAGGTGATGCTTTCAAATTCATCCATTAGTTGTCGAGCACGTTGATGGTAAGGTGCAAGGTCCTCTTTCTTCACGTCATACAATCCTGTAAGTTGGTTGATGACGAGCTGGGAATCTCCATGGACTTCTATAGTTGGAATCTTCATATCGACAGCCATTTGAAGACCAATGATCAAAGCCTGGTATTCAGCAACATTATTTGAACATAACTCACCGAGTATGATAGCATATGGTAGTATTTGTCGTTGAGGAGTGACAAACACTATGCCGGCACCAGTACCATCACGTCTTGCTGCACCATCAAAGAACATCGTCCATGGTGGTAGTGTCTCAATGTAAAAAACCTCTTCATCTGGAAGATCATCTGTGAACTCCCAATCTGACGGAACAGGGTGATCTGCAAGGAAGTCAGTTAGAGCTTGTCCTTTAACTGCTTTTTGAGGCACGTAGACAATGTCGTAGCTTTGTAGGATTACTGCCCACTTGGCAAGTCGTCCTGACAAGATTGGTCTACATAAGATATATTTGACAGGATCAGCTCTGGCAATGAGACGTACCGTGTGAGCTTGCATGTAGTGCCTCAGCTTATCAATGGCAAAAAACAGTGCTAGACATGTCTTTTCAATGGGCGAATAACTCAGCGCCGGACCGTTTAGTGTTCTGCTCAAGTAATACAGGGCAACTTCCTTTCTCTACTCGTTTTCCTGTGCAAGCAAGGCTCCCAAAGATCTTTCCTGCGCTGCAATATAGAGAATCAACGACTTTCCTTGAATTGGACCTCCTAGGACCGGTGGATTGGAAAGGTACTTCTTTATGCTCTCAAAGGCTTTGCTGCAAGCTTCGTCCCACTCAAAGTTGACATCCTTCTTCATCAACCGATGGAAGGTTGACATCTCCCAGCTAAATTGGAGATAAAACGGCAAATGTAAGCCAGCTTTCCTTGTAGACTTCGCAGTTCGTGCAAGTTTTTAGGTTCAGGCATCTTTTGAATTGCCTTAACCTTTGACTGATCAACTTCGATTCCACGATGGTGCACCACGAACCCAAGAAACTTTCCTGATGTGACACCGAATGCGCACTTGAGAGGGTTCATTTTGAGCTGATGCCTGGGAAGTCTTTCGAACACTGTCTTGAGATCCTCGAGGTGGTCTTTGCGCTTTTTAGTCTTTACAACTAAGTCATCAACATAACATTCTACAATCTTGTGCAGCATGTCATCAAAAATTTTTTGCATGGCACGTTGATAAGTGGCGCTAGTATTTTTCAATCCAAACGACATAACTTTGTAGCAGTATATACCTTTTGGGGTGCGGAATGCTGTCAACTCCTCGTCTTCTGGTGCCATTCTGATTTGGTTATAGCCTGAAGAACCATCCATGAAGGACAATGCTTCGTGACCCGTTGTTGCATCGACTGTGATCTCCGTTATGGGCAATGGAAAGTCATCTTTCGGACAGGCCCTGTTAAGATCTCGAAAATCAACACATACTCTCAACTGTCCATTATTCTTTCTTACCGGGACAATGTTGGCAATCCACGTTAGGTAGGTGACCTCTCGGATGAAGCCAGCATTGATCAGCTTGTTAACCTCCTCATCGATTTGTGGTATGAGTTCCGGGCGGAATCGTCGTTGTGGCTGCTTGACAGAACGAACACCCTTCTTTACTGCTAGACGATGCACTGCAATTTTCGGGTCAAGTCCAGGCATTTATTTGTAACTCCATGCGAACACGTCCCTGTATTGACTTAATACCTGAACATATTCTTGCTTTTCTTCTGCAGTAAGTAAAGCACTTACAAATGTAGGTCGAGGATCTTCCGGAGAGCCAAGATTGACCTCCTTGAGTTCATCAACAGTTGCTTGGCCACCATCTTCAAGTTCCGGGGGAGCTTCCTTCACTTCACCATCTGATGAGTCGGAATTAGCCTCCTCGCTAATTGTGACATGAAATGCAGAACCTCTGACTTCACCTTCTTTATTTGACTGGATAAGCCTGTCTTGTTTGGTGGTGGTGCTGATGGCACGTGCATCAGCTGCTCGGCTTCAGCTCTTCAGCGTGATCCGCACAAGTGACTTCTCTTGATAGCCTAAGCCGGGTCGGGACTGTGATGATTGAGAAGCAGTGCCATGTGTGGATGGCAGCGTACCCATTGTGCTCGGGTTTGAGAAGTCATAGTCCACCTTTGCCAAAAGCTTGTATGCATTAGGATCAAATCCTTCATGTGTTCTTCTTTCTGGAAGTGAGCTGCCTTCGACTGCCCCCGTGTGTGGTTTGACGAAGCTTTTTAATGGTTTTGAGGGCAAAACCGGCTCAATCTTTGGTATCGGCAGAGTGTAAGTCTCCTTCAGGCTGTGCAGCTCTTTTGTTTTGGGTTGGCTATGACCTTGCTCCTGTTTAAGATCAATACAATAAGAGAAAGGGGGTTGACCTTCTGAGCGTCGTGACTTCGACACATAGCGTAGGACTGGAGTGGAGCTTGAAGATGCAACATCCTCCGGACGGAGTTCAGCAGGCTGTGGCAGCTTTTCATTTGTTGGAGTCTGAGGTTGAGCATTGGCAGGTTCTTCGACAGCTTTTCCCTTTTTGTGGATGCCCCCAGTCCAAGTAGCTTTTGATGGAATGATCTATGGATTGTCTGTGTCAGTGTAGAAGATTGCATCCGCCAAATGTGATTCAGCATCATCGAACGGCTTTAAGTCAGCATTGACCTTTTGAACGCCACCATTGTAGTACTTGAAGCACTGATGTAGGCTTGAGAGCACAACTCCATTTCCATGAATTCACGGTCGTCCTAGCAACATCTTATATATGGTACGTGCATCAATCATGTGAAATAGAGTGCTAGAAGTGAGATTACCGATAGTTAGCTCCAAGAGAATCATCCCAATTACTTTCTGTCCTCCTTGATTAAAGCCATGAATCATCAAGCGGCTATCTAATAATTCATCAACACCGATACCGAGCTCCTTTATGGTGGATTTTGGGATAATATTAACTGTCGAACCATCGTCGATCAGAATACGTCGGACCTTCTGTTCTCTCACATAGCCTGATACATACAGCGGCCGATTGTGGGGTTTGGACCCCAGCATGAGATCCTCATCTGAAAATGAGATAGCAGAGTAACATCCGACGTGATTTTGGGCCGTCTGTTGCTCCGTCGAGTTGGAATTATTTGATGGCAGAGGTTCAGCTGAGGTATGGAGAGTGCTGCTGACTTGATTTTGTCACACCTCTGTTGATTGCAAAGCTGTAAATAACTGAGGGTTAGCGAGCAGGGTTTGAAGAGCTTCATATACCTTCTCCGTTGTCGACTTTTTGTTGTCGAGCGGCTCCTCCTTACGGTGTGTCACTTCTTTTGATGGTTTTGAAGTGATGGTGGTCTGGTTTGCCGAGGTTACGCCTTCTTGATCCAGAATGATTTTATTCTGGCTCTTGAGCCTCATGATTAGCTCTTTTAGGACGAAACATTTCTCGGTTGGATGACTTACTATCCGGTGATATTTGCAGAATCTCGGATCGCTGACTCGATCCTTTTCATTCGGCCGTTTGCACTCTGGGAGTTCGATCAGTTTCGCCTCCAAGAGTTGTTCAAGAATGTCGGGGACGTCTGAGTCGGGGAATGGATACTGCTTCTGCTCCAACTCTCGCAATGTCACCTTCCGCCTTTCCTGTTGTTTTGGCTGAGTTATTTGGGTCGGAGGATTTACCTTAGCTTTGGCGCCCACTTTTACTGGTGCGGCTTCAACAGTCATCACTTCCTTTCCTTTTCCGGAACTGTTGGGTTTCTTAATCTCCCTTTTGCCCCCTTGCTGGTCCAACTGGATGGGAACCGTGCCTCCGGAAGTCTGGATGCTTATCTCCATATCATGTGCGCGGGTCGCTAGTTCTTCGAGAGTTCGGGGTTTGACACCCTGCAGGATGTATAACAGCTCCCAATGCATTCCCTGGATACACATCTATACGGCAGAAGTCTCCGTCAGGCGATCTTTGCAGTCCAAGCTGAGGGCACGCCATCTGTTGATGTATTTGACAACGGGCTCTCCTTTCCTTTGTTTGGTGCTGGTAAGCTCCATCATACTTACTGTCATTCGAGTGATGAAAAATCTGTTGAGGAACTCTCGTTGTAACTGTTCCAAACTGTCGATCGATTCTGGTTCAAGATTTATGAACCAAGTGAAAGCGGTTTCCCCAAGTGAAAGCGGTTTCCCTGAGTGAACGAACAAATTGTTTCACCAAGAGATCTCCGTAAGTCCCTACGTTGTTGCAGGTTTCAACGAAGTGGGCGATGTGCTGTTTGGGATCGCCTCGTCCGTCGAATTGTTGAAATTTGGGCGGCTGGTAGCCCAAAGGCATGTTGAGACTTTCGATCCGTCTGGTGTACGGTTTGACGTACATCTGTGATCCTTGGAAGGATGTAGCTTGTTGCAGTTGGATCGTATTGGCTATCATTTCCTGCAATTGTTGAACAGATAGTGAAGCTACAGAATTTGAGGGTGGCAGCTGTGTAGAACTACCTGGTCGCTTTTCTGCAGTGAAGACATCGGCTGGTGTGGCTTCTGGAGTGAAACCGGGTGGATACGGTTGCTCCTCGCGAATTTCAGGATTAACTTGGATCGGAGCCTTTCCTTTGAGAGCTGCAATCTGTTGATCTTTTTCCTCCACGACTCTGATCAGCTGCAAAATTTTATTCTCCAATTCTGAAATTCTTTCCTCTGTACTGGTTGTGTTGGTCATCATGACGGCAACAGACGAGGGTCCACGAAAGACTGGGGGAGAGAATTCTTCTGCTTCCTCTGTGTGGATCTCTACAGAATGTGTTGGATTCTGTTGAGCAGGCTTCGTCGTGTTGCCCCCAGCTTCGTCGTGTTGCCCCCAGCTTCGATCGGGGTGAGTGATCGACTCCTCCATGCGGCAAAAGAGTCAGGGGAGAGATTCTGTTGTGCGAGCTGTGGACTCTCCATTTCGATATTTTTTTGGGTTTGGACGGCAAGAAATTGTGTCCGTCCCTGGGTTTCTGGACCTGCGTACCCAGGTAGGGTAGTTGATGCAGGCAGTGGAGCCATTGCCTTCTTTTTTGTGGTAGCAGTTGTACTCCTTTTAGGTGTCATTTGATGTGCTGAACACCTGTAAAAATTTTTTTTTTAAACTTTTTTTTTTACCCTTTTTTTTACCTTTTTTTTTTACTTTTTTACTTTTTACTTTTTTTTCTCTATTTTTTCTTTTTCTCTTTTTCTTTTTCTTTTTTCTTTTTTTCTTTTTCTTTTTGTTGGGGAGAAGACACTGTACCACCAACTTTTCGTTGAATTTTTTTTTTTTTTTTTTTTGCCTAACTTTGATTTTTTTTTCTTTTTTTCAACTTCTAGAAGCTGACATTCTAAATTTTGATTTTTCTTTCCTTTTTTTTTTTTCCTCTTCTGCCTAACTTTGATTTTTTTTTTTTTTTTTTTTTGGTCTTTTACAGTTGAAACTAACTATGTAATGTGACAAAGCCAATCTCAATGAATTCCCATTTATAGCATTAAGATTTTGCGTAAAAATTAATACTTGAACTTTTATACGTCAACAAATTGCTCAATTGATTTATTCGCCACAATTGCTGGCCAATTACAGCAATGCTTTGACCTTCAATGGCCGGTTTTTGTTATAATCTTTTATTTTCTGAGTCTACGCATAATCAAGCAAATCATGTTTTTTTTTTTTTAAAACAAATTTAAAAAAACCAAAGCTTTCAATCAACGACAGGGTAGATGATTCTCTAGCCTCACAAGATATTTCTCAGAGCTAGAAAGGATGTTCGTGCCGCAACCTGGTTGGCAGCCTCAGTCGGATGGAATGCATCCCAGAACAAGTGTAGTTTCCTGTGCTGGCATGGAGCTTGATCAGGAATGCACAGACCATACTGATTTACTTGGCAGCAGCTTGTGATTTTAATCCCCAGATCTGAAAGAAAATTTCGTCAAAATTTCTTTGTTAAGGTTTTAATTCCAACCTTAATTAAGGTTGAAGCTCTTGTTCCAAATTAAGAGCCAAAAAAATTAACTCAATGTTATGTTAGTCAGAAAATTTTACCAGGAAAAGAAACATATTGTGAGATTATTTCCCCATATGTATTCAAGTAGATAAATTTCGCGTCTTCTAGATCCGTGTTAAGCTGATGAACAAGAGATTTAAGCCCGTCGTTAAACAAATTGGCAGCATCATTCATGTGGTCAACGCATAAGGAACCATTCGTGCCATACGTAGCAATAGCATTTGGTGTGCAGCCTATCGGTGTAAGTCCAGTCAAGGCCACCATCCTTGCTCCAAAGCTGTGCAATTTCTAACAACCCACCAGAAATTTTTTCTAGTTTAGTCGTAATTAAGAGTAATACTTATTTATCAAAAATTTAATATGATCTTGGCAAACAAGGACAAATACGAAAATTTAATAAGCGGAGCTGCTAATTACCTTGATTTTTTGACAATATTCTTCAATAAGAACATTGGCATATTGCTGAGGAGTGTATTGCCTGCTTGTATTATAAATCTGGGGCAAGAAGTAGTTGTTAATGTAATCGTTGCTACCAATTACAAATAAGTACAGACACTTGTTTAAGTGATCAACAGCCAAGTCATCGCTTTGTAGTAGCTCAACTATGCGGGAGATGGTGACTTGATGATATTGTAATTGCATGTTTAAATTGACATTGACACCCTACAAGAAAATAAAAAAATAAAAAAAAAAGAAGCTTAGTTAAAAACTTCATTTGTGCATATTTGTATATATAAATGTATGTAGATATTAATTTGGTCAAATTACAATGAATTTTCCAGTTTCGTTCCGGATTCCTGCTGAACCAGATGCATAATTTACACCTTTTAGTATTTCTGATGAACTCGAAGTACTTAAAAATGAGGGAATGAAATCATCAAAACCCAAAAGTTGACCTGTAAGCAGAAATGAATTGAGGAGCATGGTTAGTTCCAATTCGCTAACAACATTACCGATAAAAAAATGAAAACAAGGCTGAAAAAAAAAATCAAACTACATGTTGATAAAATAATAGTGCCCTTTCTAAGTGTTATTAGGATTCCCCCCCAAAAAAAAAAAAATGTAATCAAACTGGTCAACGAGTTTGTAGAGATAAAATTAGAGATAACACCTACTAAAGTCTTAAACGTTTATAGATTTTTTATAATTTAGTCTGATATCTTTTAATTTTTTTAATTGAGTCTTGTACCTTTCAGATATTTTATAATCAAGTTATTCTATCAGTTTGACAATTAAAAACGTATTTAATCTAACAGATGTGAAAAGTATTTAATCGTTAGGTCAAATAGTTAAAAAGTATAATACTTAATTAAAATAGTTGAAACGTTTAAAACTTATATATAAAAATGTACGAATTAAACGAGTGTTATCTCAATAAAATTGATATCCCTTCAAGAACCCAAAAAAAAAAAAAAAACTATCGGTCTCACCAAAGACATGATACCATTGTGTATAAGAATTTTGCAGGAAAAGGCACTAATTTCTTTCATTTGCATTATAATTAGAAAAAGATTAGGGTTTTGAAGTTAGTATATTTTGCTGAAGTGGCAAGCTCACTCAACACTATACTACTGATGTGTCCTCCAACTCGGCATCACGTGACAGGGGATAATGGTAAACTTGATAGAAAGGCCAAATTAGGCTAACGGAACAAACACTGTGGGATAATTTTAAAAAAATAACATTGTAAACACGGACCAACATGTTTAAAAACGTTCGGGCGAAATAAGCCTTCTTGCCATATGAAAAAATAAGACACTATCAGGTTTAACTGTTTTGTGTTATTACTAAATGGTCTCTTTACATCAAAGCCAAAAAAAAAAAAGGAAAGAAATGAGCAGCCAGATATAGCATAATGGTAATGAGATATTCTCTTAGAATGATCTCAATTTACTCAATGTCAAATAGCATCATGTGGTCACGCATCCATAAATATATGCATATCTACTTATGTATTGATGACGAAGATAAGAGAAAGAAATCAACCAGTTATATCAGCCGCAGTTCGACCGTTGCAAAACCTTCCAGTCGGACCATATGGGAAATCGATCCCGTATGGCGGGTAATCAACCTTGGCAGTTGTGTTAAGGTAATTGTTGTTGCCACTATCCACCAACGAGTCTCCAAAAATAAAGTAACAGGGAATATCTGGATCTCCATGGACAGAAGAATTCAAGTATGAGATTAGTGAAAATAAAACAAAGACAATGAGATTTGGTGTTTTCCCTAAGGCCATCACAAAAAGCAAAATTGCAAAGGAGATAAAAGAAAGCGCAAATCAGCAAATGGTACGTTTATGGAAGTAAGAAGGCAGAAGTCAGGTTATGAAAGAAGTTGAAGCAATAAGTTGTATGGAATATATGCCAATGGAATATGGTTGACAGACGAGAAAAAAAGAGGGTGGGGTTAAACATATATAGTAGTCAAGTATGTGAAGCTTAGAGGCCAAAGAGAATATTTGCAATGATACAAAAAACCAAAACCAGTTAGGGCATGCTATGTATCCCAAACGAGAGGTAAGAAGTCACTCTCAATCCGATCTCGCCATAAGGAGTCTACTGTGAGCGTTATTTATTTATTTATTTAGTGAATACAACGAAAAAGTATGGATGGTGTGATACCTATTGAACTTTTTTTTTTTTTATATCCATTAATAGCCCATTGAGTCGTAAGTTAATAGCTCACCTCATTTTTACAAATCTTACACCACTTTTCAGGATAAGAACTTATGATTTTCAAAATAAAAATTTTAAATTTTAATCACTAATGTGTTCCTTAAGAGACGATTTCTATTGAAGTTATATACTTTATAATATAAGTCTTATTCACACAAGTTATTGAGAACCCAAAAGTTTTGTTATATTATTTTCAGGCAGCTGAACGAAACCCCTTCTTACCACAAACTTTTAATAATATGGTGGTGATATGTCATTACCTGCGATAATCTCCGTTATAAAAAAATTGTCTCCACTATAACAAAAAGAAAGAAAGATCAAAATCTACTAACAATAAGAGAACGGTTTGTTGAACAAGAAGAAAGGTTGATAAAGTGGGATTTGGATGTAAGCAACTACTTATATCCTATCGCATTTTCCTTCTTGTTGTCAATCACAAGTTATGGTGAAAATAATCATTAAAAAAAAAGGAAACAGAGAATAAATGAAGAACGTGGTTCATGCATGCACATATGTCAACTGTCCACGAATCAGTTAGTGTATCTCAAAATATGTCTTTAGAGTTTCACTGGAAAGACATAAGAATAGTCATAGAGAAGTTATAAGAAAAATAAGAACAAATTTGTTTTTTTTTAAATTAAATTTTAACTGTACTTAGTATTATTTAAATATATTTAATATTACTAAAATTCTTAATTTTGAAAAGAAATTCAAAATCACAATTTTTTGCTAAAAAAAATTTATGCTGTTTATTACTACTTTATAACTATTTTTTATATCTTCTTAATTTTTCTCATATCTTTATTAAGGATATAACAATCAACAATTGAAAACTCCAATATACCCTTGGTGACAAAATATATACACTTGATTGTATCACAACTCTGAATTAACCTTTGCGGTTACTTCAATGTTGCAGTACTATCCAAATACAAGAGTCATCTGATGTAACTCAATACTATCTTTGAAAATTTTACCTAAGAATTCGTAACAATAACCATATCTCTTTGAACCCTTTTCAGATATATTTTGGTCTACATGTGTCAACTGAAATATATGCGCCATATGCTGAATAATGATGATCTTTTAGATATGTCAAAGAACCATTCCATCCAAAATCTTAAAATGGCAAACAAAATACATCAGCACATATGTGGATGGACTATTCGAAGTACAGATGCCTAATTGGTTATCCAGTATACTTCTTCTTGCGTTAGTCCAGATTCAAATTTCTTCATTATTGTCTACTTCCTAATAAACGCAAGATTCATGATGAGACCATGGTGTTCAATTCTAAACTTATTGACACTGTAGTCAAATGTGAGAGAGATCCACTTGTACCTAATAGCAGTCGGATGGTGGGTCTTCCCTATAAAAAAAAGTTGAATAGTTCTAATAGTTTCCATGCGAGCAATAGGAAAAAAAAAAAACCTCATTGTAATCATAATTAGGACGTTATTCAAATCCTTTCAAAATAAGGGTGACTCCAAACTTCAACCTATAGATACGATTATCATGTACCTCCTTATTCTTAGAAAAAAAAAGTTGATTGTGGATGAAAAATTGATCTGAATAAAAAAAAATATGCATGTGCATGATATGCAGTATATATTAAAGTGGGCGGCTGGATGTTCTAAATAAAGAAAGCAGAAGAGAATTATTATTTTATTCAGGACTCTTAACAACTAGGAAGAGTGCAAGGAACAATCATAAAGTCAACGATTGGGTTTGTAAAAATGAAGAGTTGCAATTGAATATGCCCTCCTTGAACATTCTTCATTTACTTGGAAAACTTTTCTTTTCTTCGTCCGTAAGAATGTTGAGTTAAATAATTAAAATCCAGCTCGAAAGCTTATTCAATTCGAGTCTTAACATAATTAAACAACTGTTTGATGATATTTTTCTGATAAATGAATTTTATAAACTAATTTTTTTCTACAAAGTCTCGATTCATCCTCCCCATAAGCAAGTTAGCAAGGGAATTAACAAATAGCTCTTTTTGTTTAGAGAATTTTTTGGGTTTTAACAAATAGATTTGTTCATTTACTCAACGATATTGTATTTGGTTTTTGCTTCCATTTCATTTGATGGATTGAAATTCTGAACCTTGAAAGTTTAGACAAGTGTGTTAAAAGAGCATAAATTCGTACATGCTCAAAGTATAAAGACTTTATATGACTTATAAAGTCTTATTATAAAGTCTTATGAGTCACCTCATCTACAAAGTTGAATTTTTAAGTGAATTTCTTGTTTCACTTGCAAGATATTATTTGTCATAGTATCAAAGATCAGATCCTCTTGTCTGCACACACCATACGGTAGTTTAGCTCTTACATATCTTCAATATAGTCAAATCCGCTCAATGCTAGTGGGACTAGGTATTTGGCTTTGGCCGATTTAGTTTAATTTCCTTATGTTACATGCTAAATGTTTCTCCATCCATTAAATTGAACTTTTAAGTAGATTTGAGATTTTAAAGTGTTATTTGTCAAGCTGAGTACGGGTTGTGGTGGCTATTGTTGTGCGGGCAGCCAATAAATTGGCACCTTCTTGTTGAACAACCATGTGATGTAATTATAGCACGTACACTTGTATCTAGAAGTTAAACTTTGTACACGCACATACCACTATCTGATCGAAAATATTTCTACAAAGACTGATATGGTGAAGGCAGTAAATGAGTTTAATTAGTTAAGTGAGCCAAAGAATGCAATTAACCACAGATATACAAACTAAGTTGTTGCACAATGACGTAGGAATGTACCTGCCATCCATAGCACCCTGTTTAGTTAATTTTTCTTCTTATACAGGCCGACGATTTTCTAAGATAAATTTCTTACTTTTTTAGAGGTTATTTTTCCCGTTCAAAAATTTTCATGCTATTGAGACTGATTTTGACATTGTATATATAAGATTGGGACTAGAATGGTCAATTGTTTGTTTCCATGCATAGGAAACAAAAACTTTGATATTTTACATTTGGGAAATATTAGGCAATAATAAAATGATATGAATTATTGAATAATGAAAATTCAAAAAAATATATAAATAAGTTATTAGATATAATTAGATGAATAGTGAAGTTACTTTATTCTTATTTAAAATTAAACTACATAGTAAAATTCTTTACACTTTGGGTATCATGCTTCATCTTTTACCTATATTAGTCAATTATTGGGACTACAGTGGTCAATTATTCGTTGAATATGATCAGTTAAATTCTGAGAAGTACAGTTTTTGAAGAAGACATTGATAATGAGATTTATACTGCTCTCACGTGGAGCAAAAATTTTCTGAGTGCCCCTTTTTTTGGATAATGACTTTTAGGGCGACCTGAAGATGGTCGGGCTAAATGTGATTGTTTACTTTTTTGGATTAGTCCCCAAACAAAAAAAAAATCATGAACGTAATTAATTTTATTTTCAAAATTTTCATGAACTTTTTGTTTTTATAATTTTATTACGAACTTAGTACATGTTTTTGAGTCGGACTATCGATGAATATATGATGAAACTATTAATTATCTTACATGGCACGCCAGTTTGCTGTAAGCAGCTACCACGTGGCATGCCATCTCAAGACCATAAAGAGAGTGAAAATGGTGTTTTGATCTTCTCTTCTTGTAAATTTCTAATTTTCTTATTTGATCTTTTTAATTTTCCTTTTTTTTTTTAATATTTAGATGGTACACCATATAGCCTCCAGTGTCACGCCAGCATGTCAAATTAACGGGTTGTTAGTTCCATTAAATGCAAATTTCACAATATGATTGAAAAAAACTAAATTGCATAATATCGTTTTTGCCATTCCTCGAATCCATGACCTTCATGGTCATGGCTGCATTGCTGTTAAGGCAATAAGAGGATGGTAAACTGCGTAATAGACTTACAAAATATCGTAAATTTTATGATTTTTTTTATTAACCAATCTTGTGTTATGAGTAGTTAAACTTAATTCTTTATCATTGTTTTGAATTTTGTGATTGAGCTAATTGCCCATAAATTGTGGGTCTTTTTTTAATACAATAGTAACCAGCAGTTGATTTTTAGATATTAGCAAGAAGTTTGGGGAGATATGATGATACAACAAAAGGATGCTTTACATTATAACTAAATGACTCATATACATGATGAGACTGTAAATTTTGAGTTTTAAATAATTAATTTTTGAAAATATAATTATAAATTATAAATAAAAATTTCAAATTTTGATGGGATCGGTCTCTATGTAAATCTTCCCATTAATGCTCCTTTGTGATTTTATCAAGGGTTACGTAAGATTGATATTGAATGAAAGAAATAAATTTCAATGAAGGCCAAGACTTAATCTCAGGTGAATGTCTTAACTCCGATGAGGGTCGTAAGGGGTTTGATCTCAGTCAGAATAGCTTGACTCTAGTAAGGGTCGTAGGGGCTTGATTTCAGACAGATTGGCTTGACTCTGATGAGGGCCATAGGGGACTTGCTCTCAAACTAATTGGTTTGACTCCACGAAGGATCGTAGGAGATTTGATCTCAAATGAATTGACTTGACTTCACTGGCAACTATACGGGTTTGATCTGAGATGGATATTTAATATTTTAATATCTTGGGTTTCTGATCTGAAAGATCCACTTCAGTGATGACCAAAAAACATACACCTAAAATGATAAGATTACAAATTTAGAAAATGTACATTCAATATTGTAGGTTTTTGATCTAGAAGATCCACTTTAATAGCGACCAGAGAGCGTACACCAAAATATTAAATTGAGAGAGGAAGAAGGGAGTAAGGCTTTAGAAAGATTTTGCTTTTTTTTGCTCCTTGTGGTGTGTTTTTGCAAGGCAGAGAAGTGGCCTATTTATAGGTTTCAGCAATGGTACTGTGCCACCAACCTTGGGCACATTTTCAACATTTGTTGGTTTGTAATTGGCTTGAATCGACCATTTCTTCTTCTTCTTCTTCTTTTTTTTCTTTTAATTTTTACAAATCTCCCCACTTCAAGGCTTAGTGAGGCGGAACTTTGGGACGCGATCCAAACCGAATTTTGAAGTCCAGTTTGAAACTTGAAATGTCTTGACAAACATTAAACTTGAAGTATTTAGCTCTTACTAGTTCCAATGATGTTGAACTTAAAAGTTCGCAAAGGATATTTTATAGAACTCGAAACTTCATGATTTATGTGAGGATGATCCAATAGACACTCAACTTGAACCTCCTCATAAAAAAAGTCTAGCATTACAAAACTTCAAGGTCAGCGCATGGAGAGACGGGCTGTAGTGATGACTCCTTTGTCTGTTGTGACGTAAGGAAAGTAGTTGAAATTTTTCTATCTGTCGCCACATTTGTGAACCATGAGAGTGATCACAACTTGTCTGCACTTTACGATGGATCCAAACTAAAGAGAGTGGTTGAAATTTCATCAACCATGATATTGATGACATTACAGGTTGAGATTTAGGGCTTTTAATGTTCTCTCAAAGAGAATGACTCTTTCTTATTCTAATTTGTGTGTCTTCAGCTTTTTCATTAGAAAACTTCCTGAAAAAGAAACTGTAAAGACTTTTCATCTTCTTTCCTCAAAGAGAAGAAAAGGGCTGAGGTGTGAGTTTTGTGACTTGAGAATACAAGAAATATATACACAACAGAAGTCTAGTTTTTTTTTTTTTGTAAAAAAACAAAAAAAAGGATATGCTGAATCAGATGAGGTCCGCATTTACATCTTTTTCTGCTATAAAGGACAAACGAGGTGATGGCTAACGCATATTGTAAAAGTCAAGGCAATACCATGTGTTGCATAATTCATTGCACCTTATCTTTGTCGGTCGACCTCGCGAGGCTCGAGATGTAACTCCAAGTCAATCTAGTCCTCGTTCGGTAAGCTAGTAATATCAACGCTACTGAAAGTTTCTTACCGATTGACATCACGGGAATATACTAGAAAGAGAGGTAGAGTCTCACCGAAATAGCTTCCTCCTAATATATGGTCTTTTCCCATATTAAAGTATCCATAAGGGATGAATCCCTAATTAGAGCTTAAGGCTCCGTATGATAAGGAGTAAAATTTCGAAAACCAGTATGTGTATTGCAACAGACTATAGTTTTGATCAAAATAGCCTTGAGGGATCATTGCAGTGGTGGAGTTTGGACCCGTAACTTCATTTGAGGACGAAGTAATACTGTTGAGATCTACCATGAGAATAACTGCGGCGGTAGAAACATGCTATACTATAGACACAACAACTCTCTATATTAATCTCTTCCTGCTTGTTCGATTATGAAATTAGAAATACACATTTCTCATTTCCACTGCTCCGTACAGCCGCACTCGTGAAGCGAGCCGGGAGAGCTGCGATAAATTAGGATAAGTACCTCTATTGTTGCGGAAGTGCTCCTTTAAGATTTGCAATTGCACTGGACTTAGTTGTCATCTAGTATGTGTAACCTATCCTCTTCTTAGTCCTAATGTCTTGCAACTGGTCTCATCTTTCTTACTTCTTGGCCATTCACAGTTTATACTCATGTGAGCCAAAAATTTTAAATTGGTTTTGATTTTTGGTTTTTGAGCCGTTCGTAGTTTATACTTATATGGGCTAACAATCTTGTTTTACTATTACTGTCACACCTTTTATACTCTTGCAGGTTAGAAGTATGCTTTTGTTATTCTTGTCGTTTCGCCTTTTATACTCATGTGAGTAAAGATTCTAGTTTTATTGTTGTTGTCATCTCGCCTTTTATATTCGTGAGGGTAAAGAGTCTGATTTTGTTGTTGAACTTTTTACCTTTTATACTCGTGTGAGGTAGAAGTTCAATTTTGTTATTGAACTTTTCGTTTCTTATACTTGTGCAAGATAAGAGTCTGCCTTTTGCTTTTAAACTTTTCGCCTTTTATACTCATGCGAGGTAAGAGTTTGATTTTGCTGTTAAGTTGTCGCCTTTTATAATTGCGCGAGTAAGGAGTCTGCTTTTGTTGTCACTGTTGTCTCACATTTTATATTCGTGTGGGCAAGGAGTCTATTTTTGTTATTATTACCTTCTCACCTTTTATACTCTTGTAGGCAAGAAGTCTGCATTTATTTTTGAACTTTTTACCTTTTGTACTCGTGCAAAACAAGAGTTTAGGATTGGAGCTTTTTTTTTTGTGTGGATTTTTTTTGGACTTGTGCTTTTGAATTTGGGTATTGGGTTTAGATTTGTGTTTGAATTTGAATTTTAGTTTTGGATTTAGATTTGGTTTTTGAATTTGAATTTTGATTTTACATTTGGATTTTAGCTTTGGAGTTGGATTTTGATGGATTTAGGGTTTGGATTTGCATTTTGACTTTAAATTTTGATTTTTGGGTTCAAGTTTGGATTTAAACGTTGGATTTGGACTTTAGACTTTATTCGGGCTTGTACATGACTTTTAGAATCTTATTTTTTTCTTTGTTTTTTTCTTTTTTTTTTTCAAAATTTCTGTTTTTTTTTCTTTTTTTTCTTTTTTTATTTTTTTAGATTTTTTTGAATTTTTTTCTCTTTTTTTTCGATTTCTTTTCCCTCTTTTTGAATTTTTTTCTTTCAATTTTTTTTTTATTTTTTTCTTTATCTACACATAACAACACTTTAGAAATTTATCGCTGATTGAGCCAATTCGGATGCCTTCTTAATCTAACAGTATGTAAGTATTGTTTGTGTAGACTTTTTAAACTAGGTATGCCCCGTCCCACTTGGGAGTAAACTTATTGTTGGGTCGGTGCTTCTGTCTTTCCATTGGTCCAATTGGATGGGAACCATACCCCTAACTTGAAACGATCGAGGGCAAACTTCGCGGTTGAATACATTAGTGAGTCGGGTTTTGTAACACTCAACTTAAAGTTTTTTCTTATCAAGGACCTCTAACTCGTATCGTGTCCTCTAATTGTTGGACAAATAACGAAATGACAGAATTTGAAAGTGGCAGCCGCGTGGGATAGCCTTGTTGTTTTCCTGTAATGACAATGTTGGCTAGAGTTTTTTTTAAGTGAAATTAAGTGGATATGACTACTCCTCACTGGTCTTAGACTCAACTTTTATTGGAGCCTTTTATTTGAGGTTGACAATTCGCTGATCTATTTCTTCCAAACCTTTGATTAGCTGTAAAATTCTGCTTTCTAATTCTGCAATCATATCTACTATCTTGGTTGTGCTAGTCATCATGACTGTAATGACGCCGACATTGGCAGATGATGCTCCATAGAAGACTGTAATAGAGGGTTCTTCTGATTTCTGCTAACTTATTTTAGCTAAATAGGTCGACTTTTACTGTTGTATGAATTTTGATGCATTACCCCTAACTTCGGTCAAGGTAGATGGTCGACTTCTTCTTTTGGTGAGAGAGTCAAATGAAAAATCTTATTGTTGTGTGAGCTGCAAATTCTCCACTTCAATATATTGGGCGACGAGGAATTATGTTCATATACGAGTTTGTAGACCTGTGTATCTAGATAGGATAGTTAATATAAACAATGGAGCCTTCACCTTTTTACTGATGGAGGCGGTTTGACTTTTTTTTAGTGCTATGAGTGTGCTGGATTTCTGCCCTTTTTTTTAATCCTTGTTTTTTGTCTTTGACTTTTTTGTTGACTTTGACCCTTTTTTTTCCTCTTTTTTGACTTTTTTTTTTTTAAACGCAAAAGATGGGAGATAGATATATCTCACTGGACACACTAGAAATTTAATAGGACTGTAAATTTTAAATCTCAAACAATTAGATTTCAAAAATACAATTATAAATTACAAATACAAATTTTAAATTTTGGTGGGATCGATCTCTGTGTAGGTTTTTCGAGTAATGTTCCTTTGTGATTTCGTCAAGAGTTACATGAGTTTGATTTTGAACGAAAGAAATAAATTTTACTGAATGTCGAGACTTGAGATCAGGTAGATGTCTTTACTCTGATGAGAGCCGTGGGGGCTTGATCTCGGTTGAAATGGCTTAATTCTGGTGAGGGTTATAGGGGTTTGATTTCAGACGGATTGGTTTAACTCCACTGAGGGTCGTAAGGACTTGATCTCAGACGAATATTTAATATTTTAATATTTTGAGTTTTTGATTTAGAAGATCCATCTTAGTTGCGATCAAAGAGTTTACACCTAAAATATTAAAATTACAATTTTAAAAAAGATACATTTAATATTTTAAAATTTTGATCTGAAAAATCCACCTTAATAACGACTAGAGAGTATACATCTAAACTATTAAACTGAAAGAGGAAGAAGAGAGCAAAGCTTTAAAAAGCTTTTGCTTTTTTTTGGCTTCCCATGATTTGGTTTTGTAAGGCTGAGAAGTGGCCTATTTATAGACTTCAATAATGGTACCATGCCACCAAGATTGGGCACAGTTTCAATCCTTGTTGGTCTGCAATTGACTTGAAAAGTCAAGCCAATCGCCGACCATTTCTTCTTTTTTTTTTGTTTTTTGGTTTACAATATAATGTGGGGAGTTTATAAGGAATGTGAAAAAATTTGATCCCTGATCTCTCCAAGGCATAAATTCTTATAACCATGAATATCTATGTGTCATAGTTCTGGAAATTAGGAGAAGATTTGCTATTGTTTCTTTATGACAAGAGTATTGCTTTCTGGAAAATGTTTGAAGAACGTTGAAGGAGAGACAAGGGAATGATGGGTGGGCTCCATTTTATTTTCCATATATATATATAGACACACATACCACTAATCTCTATCGGAAAACCATATTATGTTGTGCTGCAAACTCTCTGGGCCAGGCTATATAAGATTCAAGTTATCATAATTCAACAATCATTTTGTATATGTGTGTAGGGACAAGTAATGTGACGGTGAATGTTATTTTTTTTAAAGAATAAGTGAAGTTTACGATATTCACCTCCCAATTATGATAAAATGCTTGTCGTGTCAAATTCCTTCTCCGTTAAAGAATTAAAGGTCAGAAAGGTTTGACAAAAGCCACTTTTTTTTTTTAAGATGAACGAACCAATAGTAATGAGTAATATCATCAATAAAAATAATAAAATTATATAAGATTTGAGTTATCATACTCTAACAATTATTTTTCATATGTGTATCAAGACAAGCAATGTTACGGTGAATGCTAATTTTTTTTTTAAAGTATAAGTGAAGTTTAGGACATTTACCTCCCAATCATGATAAAATGCTTCAATTGTTGTATCAAATTGCCTCTCAATTAAAGAATTAAAGGTAAGAAAGGTTTGACATAAGTCACTTTTTTTTTAAGATGAAAGAACCAAGTGTAATCAATAATATCATCAATAAAAATAAAAAAATAATAATAATCTTAAATAAAAATTATCAAACTACTCGAGGTAGTAGTCTGGTGGTGATTTGGCGTATCTCCCTTATTCATGACTCTGGTTCGAGTCTCACAGGCAACTGAGACGTTGACTTTCGATTTGTCCGACTTTGACTGTGATCCATGCGTCTCTGATTCTAAACTCTTTAACACTTAGTCAGTTTAGGAAGATCTACTTAGGTCTAACAATACTCTAGTTGTGGGTCCCTTTCTTTGGATTAAGTTGAATGAGATATACAATAATATAAAACTGACTCTGACTCGCAAATCCGATAACCGATATATTTACAATGATTTTTTTTTCTAATAAAAAAATCAAAAATTATTAGAGATATACCTCAAACATTAAAGTGCATTATTTTAAAAGACGATTATCGTATGCTCAACTGAAGCTAAAGAAAGACAAGCAAATATTTCTAATTGACAAGAAGAACACAATTTTGATCAATAGAACATATAGTTTGCTCAAATTGTTTGTTCACTAGCTAGCCAATTATTAACAGCAATGCTTTGACCTTCTACAGCGACTTTTTATCTTAATTTTTGTTATTTTTTAAGATTGAAGCACTCAATAGTTGCAAAGGTAGGTGGCTTTCAACCAATGACAGAGGGCATGATTCTCTAGCCTCTCAAGATTTTCCTCAAAGCTCGAAAGGACGTTAATGCTGCAATTTGGTTCGTAGCCTCAGTGGGATGGATTGCATCCCAGAACAATTGTTGCTTCCTGTGCTGTCATGGAGCTTTATTAGGAATGGACAGACCGTACTGATTTACTTGACAGCAACTTGTGATTTTAGTCCTCCGACATGAAACAAAAATTGTTGAAATATTCTTCAATCCAAACAAACCGAATCAATTAAGTTCAACTAAATCATTTAAATTATGTAACGATGAATAGATAAATTTTACCACGAGAAGAAACATATTTTGAGAATATTCTCTCATAGGTATTCAAGTAGATAAATTTCTCGTCTTTTAGATGCTTATTAAGCTGATGAACAAGAGATTTAAGCCGGTCGTTAAACAGATTTGCAGCATTATTGATCTTCTCAAAGCATAAGGAACCACTGGTGCCATAGGTAGCAGTAGCACTTGGTGTGCAGCCTATAGGTGGAACTCCAGTCAAGGCCACCATTATTGCTCCAAAACAGTGCAATGTCTAAAAACCCAAAAGAAATTTTGTCTATTTCAGTAATGATTAAGAGTAAAATATATTCTCAAAAATTTGTAATGACCTTGGTAAAAAATTACAAATATGAAAATTTAATGAGGAAAAAAAGCTGCTACCTACCTTGATTTTTTGAGAATATTCTTTTATAAGAACATCAGCATATTGTTGAGGAGTGTACTGCCTCCTTATATTTTGCATTTGGGGGGTGAAGTAGCCAGAGACATCGTTGCTGCTAATTACAAAAAAGTACAAACACTTGTTTAAGTGATCAACAGCTAGCAAAGTCATTGCTTTGTAGTAGCTCAACTATGCGGGAGAAGGTGACTTGATGATATTGTAATTGCTCGTTTAAATTAATATTGACACCCTACAAGAAAAGAAAAAAAATATATAGCTTAGGTAAAAATCTCATTTGTGTATAGATGGATATAAATTTGGCCAAATTACCAAGAATTTTCCAGCTTCATTTCGTATTCCTGCTGAAGCAGATCCATAATTTACACCTTTTAGTATTTCTGATGAACCCGAAGTATTTAGAAATGCGGGAATGAAATCGTGAAAAACCAAAAGTTGACCGGTAAGCATTACTGAATTGAGTACATGTTTAGTTTCTATTCGATATCAACACTGACACACTGATTTAAAAATGAAAACAAAACTAAAAAAAAAAATGCCAATAAAATTATAGTGCCATTATCTAATATTAGGATCCCTACAAAAAAAAAAAAGCATCACTAGATAATAACACTTGAGAAGTAACATGGTAGCCACAAGAGAGCAATAGAGTAATTTTCTTATATTTAACTTTATTTATATGTTGGACCAAGTGAAATTTGATTAGTATGCATTTTTGGTTGATGCTATATTGTTTCCTAAAATGTTACTATTTAGTTTTGTTCCAAAAAAAAAAAAGAAAAAAGAATCAAATTAGTTAACGAGCTGATAGAGATAAATTGATATCATTTCAACCAAAAAAAAAATAATAATAACAAAAGAAAAACCCATCGGTCTCACCAAAAAATATGATATCATTATTATGTACAAGAATTTTAAAGGAAAAGGCATTAATTGATCTTTCATTTGCCTTATAATAACTAATTGGGATTTGGGGTTTCTAATTAAGCTGGAAAAAAGCTCGATTATGATCAAAATCTAGATCTAGAAGTGAATGGTTCAGTGGTTAAAGTTTGCTCCAGCCATATTAAAATAAAAAACCCTTATGGATTAAAATTTTTAGTTATGCTACGCTAAATACTAGTGCTTGACAAGTGTTTAATTCAAAATATTTTCTTTTTGAGTTTACAGTTAACTAGATTCTGACTTGCCATTGAAGTTATTCATAAATACGTAGAAGTTTCGTCAATTTGCAATACATTGGTGAGCTTTCTCCAACTTCACAAAATCCAAAGATTCCTAACCATTGCCCACATTGGTTACGGTAATTTCTAGTATCAAGTTGTCCGGCATCTATAAATATATAACTATCTAAGTTTGTTTGGGTGGCTGCTGGCTAAATAATTAGAATAGAGGTAGTAAGTTTAAATCTCATCTCCTTCCCCCCTCTTTTTTAGGGATAAGCCCTGCAATAGGCAAAGAAAAAAATCAAATATATTTATACACGTTGATTTATAAGATAGGATAAAGAAGTCAACCAGTTATATCAGCCACAGTTCGACCATCGCAAAACATTCCGGTCGGACCATGTGGGAAATCGATACCGTACGGCGGGTAATCAACCATAGCAGTTTTGTTAAGGTTGTTGTTGTTGCCACTACCCACCAATGAGTCTCCAGAAATGAAGAAACAGGGAATATTTGGATCTCCATGGACGGAAGAATTCAAGCATGAGACTAGTGAAAATAAAACAAAGACAAGGAGATTTGGTGTTGTCCCTATTCTCAAAAAAAAAAACAGAGAGATTTGGTGTTGTCCCAAAGGCCATCACAAAAACAAAATTGCAAAGGAGATTTGGAAGTCAGAAGGCAGAACGTATGGTTACGAAAGAAAGATGAATAAATAAATTGTATATAATATGTGCCAATGAAATATGTATGGTTGATAGACGAGAAAAAAAAAGTGGCTGGGTTTAAACATATACAGTAGTCTAGCATACGAAGCTTAGAGGCCAAAGAGAATATTTGCAATAATATTGAAAAAAAAAAAAACTAAAACCAGTCAGGGCAGACGGCACGTTATCTCAATGGAGAGGTAGGAAGTCCCTCTCAATCCGATCTTGCCATAGGACTCTACTTGGGAAATGAAGAAGAGTGTTTTTTTATTTATTTTTTTAGTTAATAAAATGAAAAAGTAAGAATAATGCGACTAGAAATGAATCCCTATTGAGGTTATATACTCTATAATATAAGTCTTATTCACATAAGTAACAGAGAACACAAAAGCTTTATAATGTTATTTCCAGGCACTAGAATGATATCTCTTCTTACCCAAACTTTTAATAATATGGTTGTAATTTGTCATTACATGCGATTATTTCCACTATAAAAAAAATTATCTCCACTATTGAAAAAGAAAAAAGATCAAAATGTACTAACAATCATAAAAGGGTTTCAATAGTCTCGCCAGAAATCGGAGAAGGGTTTGTTGAACAAGAAGAAAGGTTGAAAAAATGGGATTTCTTTTTTTTTTTTTTTTTGAGAATAAATCAGGAATTTCATTTATATAATCAGTTCAGGCAGGGACGGATGCAGAGGTTGCTTGGGGGGCAATTGGCACCCCCCCCCCCCCCCCCCCCACTTTGTGTCTTTTATTTAAATGGTTTTACACAACTCCCTAACGAGTTATGTGTTGCTCCAGCAGAAGGGGCGTTTTGCACCCTCTGTCACGTCTTGCTAGCCCCTAGTTCAAGAGCAAACAAGCTACCATTTTTGCTTTTTTTTTTTTTTGGCCAAATTCCTCTTTTCCTTTTATTGTTACCACTTTTCTTGAGTAAAATTTCGTTTTCTTTTTTATTTTTTTATAACTATTTTTTATATAAAAACGTTTATTTATCATAAAATTAGTTTTAATTTTATCAATTACAATAGTTACACAAAAAAAAAAATGATAATAAATTTTATAAAAAATCTATTATACAATCACATAAAAGGTAAATGACTAAATAATTGAATTATTACTTATATAAAAAAATTATAAATATAGTTTTGAAATATTAAAACTCACAAGTATAATTATAATATTTATTACTCAAAATAATTATTATAACATTTTGTTTTAATCATACAAATTAATTTTATTATTGTAACTACACATATCAAGTTTGCCCCCACTGAATTTTTTTCCTGGATCTGTCCTTGAGTTTAGGTACATCCGAACGTAAAATGGGAATTATTTCAGGCAAAGTGGAAACATCCCATGATAATTCCTCATGAGCATTCAAGGCCTTGTTTGCAAGGAAGTGTGCAGCTGCATTACAAGTTCGTCGAGCATGAGCGATATTAAAGCTAGCAAAACTAGAAGTAAGAGCACGTATGTCCCCTACAATAACACCCCCGTCGAAGTTGTTTACCTTTTTAGAAGAGATGAGTTGTTGTGCATGCAAGCAGTCGGTCTCTATATGAATACAGCTCGGAGTCAGCTATGTAAACACATAAAAAAAAAAAAAAAGTAAAAGGTTGGCAAAGCTGACCTTCAGAGGTCAGCTTTGCCACCAATCACGGCCACCAACTTTTTTGGGTTGGTGGCACAAATCGCGGCCACCAATTCTTTGGGGATTGGTGGCACAGTCCCTTTAAAGGACCTATAAATACGTTCTTCCACCCCAGTTCAATTGATATATATATATTCAGTAAATTTATAAACAGAAAAATACAGAGAACTTGAGAGAAAAAGAAAATTTTGAAAATCTCTCAACATAATTTCTCCTTTTCTTATGTGTTTTTACACTGCAGTATATTTTCTTAACTCTTTTTTCAGAGATATTTCATGTGTAAACCTAAAAAATTTTGTTGTTTCCAATTCTAAGGTTATTTTTGAGTTTATATTCTCTGATCGCTCTAAATCCGAATTTATGAGAATATAGATATAAAAATATCAAAATATTACAAATCCGATTGAAATCAAATCTCATATGACCCTTAACAAAATTTAGGCAGCTCATCCGAGAACAAGTCCCATCGACCCTCGGTGAAATTAAGCCAGATCAGTTCAGATCAGGTCTCTGCGGTTCTTAACCATAATCTAAACGTCTACATCAGATCTAGTTTTAGTATACCCAGTTCAAGATCAAGTTGTCGAATTTACTGCTGTCAAAATCAAGCTAATTAGAGGAATTACGAAAATTGACCCCACTTAAATTTTCTTTTATTTTAAATTTTATTTGTAATTTATTTTTTGTATTTTTGAGTTTAATTGTTTCAGACTCGAAATTTACGCTCGTTACAAATTTTTGGCACGTTCGGTAGACCTCTTCACCTCTCATCTCTTGTTCCTTAAAAAGGAACAGAGAAAAAAAAACAAAAAAGTAAAAGGGGAGCCGAGAGAAGAAAAAAAAAGGGAAAAAGAAAATAAAAGATAAAAGATAAAAGGGGAGTCGAGAGAAAAAAAAGAAAAAAAAAAGAAAAAAAGAAAGACAAAAAGAAAAAGACAAAACAGAGAAAAAGACAAAAAAAAATTTTAACAAGTATTCAGTATATTAAATGGTACCAAAAATGAGTACAACCGCTATCACAAAAAAAAGACAATTACTCAACTGCTTGCATCAATTGCCCTACTTGGGTACGCAAGTCCAGAAACCCGCGGGCGGACACAATTTCTTGCCGTTCAAACCCGACAAAATATCGAAACGAAGAATCCACATCTCGCACAGCAATAGGATCTCTCCCCTGACTCTCTTGCCACATGGAGAAGTCGATCACCTACCCCGATCGAAGTCGGGGGCAACACGACGAAGCCTGCTCAATAGAATCCAACCCATTTTGTAGAGATCTACATAGAGGAATCAGAAGAGCTCTCTCCCCCAGTCTTTCGCGGAGCCTCATTTGTTGCCGTCATGATGACCAACACAACTAGCACAGAAGAAAAGATTTCAGAATTGGAGAACAAAATTTTGCAGCTGATCAGAGTCGTAGAAGAAAATGATCAACAGATCACTACTCTCAAAGGAAAGGTCCCGATGCAAATTGATCCCGAGATCCGCGAGGTGCAACCATAGCCACTCGGTTTCACTCCAGAAGCCACACCAGCCGACGTCTTCACTACAGAAAAGCAACCAGTTAGTTCTGCATACCTGCCACCCTCAAATTCTGTAGCTTCGCTATCTGTTCAACAATTTCAGGAAATGATAGCTAATACGATCCGCCTGCAACAAGTTACATCCTTCCAAGGATCACAGATGTACGTCAAACTGTACACTAGACAGATCGAATGTCTCAACATGCCTTTGGGTTACCAGCCGCCCAAATTTCAACAATTCGATGGATGAGGCGATCCTAAACAACACATCGCCCACTTCGTTGAAACCTGCAACAACGTAGGGACTTACAGAGATCTCTTGGTGAAGCAGTTTGTTCGTTCACTCAGGGAGACCGCTTTTACCTGATTCATAAATCTTGAATCAGAATCAATTGACAGTTGGGAACAGCTACAATGAGAGTTCCTCAACAGATTTTTCGGCACTCGGAGGACGGTAAGTATGATGGAGGTTACCAGCACCAAACAAAGAAAAAGAGAGCCGATTGTCGAATACATTAACAGATGGCGTGCCCTCAGCTTGAACTGTAAAGATCGTCTGACGGAGACTTATGCTGTGGAAATGTGCATCTAGGGAATGTATTGAGAGCTGTTATACATCCTGCAGGGCGTCAAACCCCGAACCTTCGAAGAACTGACGACCCGCGCACATGATATGGAGATAAGTATCCAGACTTCCGAGGGCACGGTTCCCATCCTGCTAGACCAGCAAAGAGGCAGAAGAGAGATTAAGAAACCCAACAGCTCAGGAAAAAGGAAGGAAGTGATGACTGTTGAAGCCGCACCAGTAAAAGTGAGAGCTAAAGCTAAGGTAAATCCTTCGACCCAAATAACTTAGCCAAAACAACAGGAAAAGTAGAAAGTGACATTGCGAGAGTTGGAGCAAAAGCAGTATCAATTTCCCGACTTAGATGTCCCAGACATTCTTGACCAACTCTTGGAGGCGAAAATGATCGAACTCCCAAAATGAAAGCCGCCCAATGAAAAGGATCAAGTCAGCGATCCAAGATTATGCAAATATCACCGCATAGTAAGTCATCCAACTGAGAAATGTTTTGTCTTGAAGGAGCTAATCATGAAGCTCAAAAGCCAGAATAAAATCATTCTGGACCAAAAAGGCGTAACCTCGGCAAGCTAGACCACCATCACTTCAAATCTATTAAAAGAGGCGACACACCATAAGGAGGAACCGCTCAATGACAAAAAGTCGACAATAGAGAAGGTATATGAAACTCTTCAAACTCTTATCGCTAACCCTCAACTGTTTGCAACTTTGCAATCAACAGAAGTATGGCAGAACCAAGTCAGCAACACTCTCTATACCTTAGCTGGATCTCTTCCATTGAGTAATTCCATCTCGACGGAGCATCAGACGGCCCAAAATCACGTCAGATATTACTCCGCTATCTCATTTTCAGATGAGGATCTCCTGCTGGGGTCCAAACCCCACAATCGGCCGCTGTATGTATTAGGCTATGTGAAAGAGGAGAAGGTCCGACGTATTCTGATCGACGATGGCTCGACAATCAATATTATCTCAAAATCCACCATAAAGGAGCTCGGCATCGACATTGATGAGTTATCAGACAGCCGCTTGATGATTCATGACTTTAATCAAAAGGGACAAAAAATAATTGCGATGATTCGCTTAGAGCTGACTATCAATAATCTCACTTCTAGCACTTTATTTCATGTTATTGATGCACGTACTATGTATAAGATGCTACTAGGACAACCATGGATTCATGAAAATGGAATTGTGCTCTCAAGCCTGCATCAGTGCTTCAAGTACTACAATGGTGGCGTTCAAAAGGTCAATGCTGACTAAAAGCCGTTTGATGATGCTGAATCACATTTGGTGGATGCAGTCTTCTACACTGACACAAACAATCCGGAGATCATTCCATCAAAAGCTACTTGAACTGGTGGCATCCACAAAAAGGGAAAAGCTGTCGAAGACTCTGCCAATGCTCAACCTCAGGCTCTGACAAATGAAAAGCTGCCATTGCTTGCTGAACTTTGTCCAAAGGATATAGTATCTTCAAGCTCCACTCCAGTCCTATACTATATGCCGAAGTCACGACGCCCAGAAGATCAACCCTTTTTCTCTTATTGTATTGATACTAAACAGGAGTAAGGACACAGCCAACCCAAGACAAAAGAACTACACAACTTAAAGGAGACTTACACTCTGCCGATACCAAAAATTGAGCCAGTTTTGTCCTCAAAATCATTAAAAGGCTTCGTCATACCACACACGGGGGCAATCGAAGGCATCTCACTTTCAGAAAGAAGAATACATGAAGGATTTGATCATAATGCATATAAGCTCTTTCCCAAGGCGGGCTATGACTTCTCAAACCTGAGCACAATGGGTACACTGCCATCCACAAGTGACGCCATTGCTCAATCTTCAACGTCCCAACCTTGCTTAGGCTATCAGGAGAACTCACCTGTGTGGATCACGCTAAAGAGCCGAAGCTGAGCAGCTGGTACATGTGCCATCACCATCACCACCAAACAAGACAGACTTATCTATTCATACAAAAAAGATGAAGTTGTGGGCTCTACATTTCATGTCACAATTAGCGAGGAGGCTGATTCCGACGCATCAGACGGAACTTGAAGATGGTGTCCAAACAACTTTTGATGAACTCAAGGAGGTCAATCTTGGCTCTCCGGAAGATCCCTGACCTACATTTGTAACTGCTTTACTTACTGCAGAAGAAAAGTAAGAATATGTTCAGGTATTACGTCAATACAGGGACGTGTTCGCATGAAGTTACAAAGAAATGTTTAGACTTGACCCGAAGATTGCGGTGCATCGTCTAGCAGTAAAGAAGGGTGTTCATTCTGTCAAGCAGCCACAACAACGGTTCCACTCGGAACTCATTCCACAAATCGAGGAGGAGGTTAACAAGCAGATCAATGCTGGCTTCATTCGAGAGCTCACCTACCCAACGTAGATTGCCAACATAGTCCCGGTAAGAAAGAAGAATGGACAGTTAAGGGTATGTGTTAATTTTTGAGATCTTAACAGGACCTGTCTAAAAGATGACTTTCCGTTGCCCATAACGGAGATCACGGTCGATACAACAATGGGTCACGAAGCATTTTCCTTCATGGATGGTTCTTCAGGCTATAACCAAATCAGAATGGCACCAGAAGATGAGGAGTTGACAGCACTCCGCACCCGAAAAAGTATCTACTCTTACAAAGTTATACCATTTGGATTAAAAAATGCTGGTGTCACTTATTAAGGTGTCATGCAAAAAATTTTTGATGACATGCTGCACAAGATTGTAGAATGTTATGTCGATGACTTAGTAGTAAAGACTAAGGAGCGCAAAGATTACCTCAAGGATCTCAAGATAGTGTTTGAAAGGCTTCATAGGCATCAGCTCAAAATCCCTCTGAAGTGTGCATTCGGTGTCACATCAGGAAAGTTTCTTGGGTTTGTGGTGCGCCATCGTGGAATCGAAGTTGATTAGTCAAAGGTTGAGGTAATTCAAAAGATGCTTGAACCTAAAAACCTGCATGAGCTACGAAGTCTAGAAGGAAAGCTGGCCTACATTCGCCGTTTCATCTCCAATTTAGTTAGGAGGTGTCAACCTTTTCATCGGCTGATGAAGAAGGATGTTAACTTCGAGTGGGACGAAGTTTGCAGCAAAGCCTTCGAGAGCATAAAGAAGTACCTTTCTGATTCACCAGTCTTGGGTGCTCCAATTCAATAAAAGTCGTTGATTCTCTATGTTGCAACGTAGGAAAGGTCTTTGGGAGCCCTGCTTGCACAGGAAAATGAGCAGGGAAAGGAAGTTATCCTGTATTACTTGAGCAGAACACTAAACGGTCCTGAGCTGAGCTATTCGCCCATTGAAAAGACATGTCTAGCGCTGTTCTTCGCCATTGATAAGCTGAGGCACTACATGCAAGCTCACACGGTACGTCTCATTGCCAGAGTTGATCCTATCAAATATATCTTATCTAGACCAATCTTGTCAGGACGATTTGCTAGGTGGGCAGTAATCCTACAGAGTTATGACATTGTCTATGTGCCTCAAAAAGCAGTAAAGGGACAAGCCCTAGTAGATTTCCTGACAGATCACCCTATCCCGTTAGATTGGAAATTCACAGATGATCTTCCGGATGAAGATGTTTTTGACATTAAGACATTGCCACCATAGACAATGTTTTTGATGGTACAGCAAGACGTGATGGTGCTGGTGCCGGCATAGTACTTGTCACTCCTCAACGACAAATACTATCATATGCTATCATTCTCGGTGGGTTATGTTCAAATAATGTTGCTGAATACTAGGCTTTAATCATTGGTTTTCAAATGGTTGTCGATATGAAGATTCAAACTATAGAAGTCCATGGAGATTCCCAGCTCGTCATCAACCAACTTACAGGAATGTATGACGTGAAGAAAGAGGACATTGCGCCTTACCATCAACGTGCTTGATAGTTAATGGATGAATTTGAAAGCATCACCTTGGAGCATATGCCACGACGAGAAAACACTCAGGTAGACGCGTTCGTTAACCTGACTACTTCTCTCGCAAATTCAGAAATCCAGGTTACAGTTGTTGCCGTATGCCAGAAATGGATAGTGCCACAAAAGGATGATGAAAAAACTATAGCAGCCAATGCTGTATATGTACGTCTCGCGGAGGACACAAATTGGCGCCAACCAATCATTGACTACCTACAACATAGGAAGCTGCTCGAAGATCGTTGTCATAAGACAGAAATTCAACGACGAGCTCCCCGTTTCATATATCTCAAGGATGCTCTGTATCGAAGGTCCTTTGATGGAGTTTTGCTTCGCTGCCTACGCAAGCAAGAGGCAAAACAAGCTCTCGTTGAAGCACATTCTGGTTTTTGTGGCGGACATCAATCAGGGCCTAAGTTGCACTTTCAGCTCAGAAGGATGGGATACTACTGGCCAACTATAGTACATGATTTCATTGAGTTTGCTAAAACCTGTCAAGCTTGTCAATTTCATATCAATTACTTACATCAACCACTAGAGCTACTGCATCCAACTGTCTTGTCCTGACCCTTTGAAGCTTGGGGTCTTGACTTAGTGGGGTCCTTATCAAAGTCATCCGTGGGTCACCTTTACATTTTCGCAGTAACAGACTATTTCTCAAAATGGGCTGAAGCTATTCTACTTAGAGAGGTAAAGAAGAAGCATGTTGCCAATTTCATCCGGACTTAACTGATCTATCGCTATGGAGTCCCTCGATTCATCATCACTGATAATGGCAACCTGTTCTACAACAGCTTGATTGAAAAGCTCTGCGAGAAGTTCAAGTTCAAACAGTACAAGTCATCCATGTACAATGCCCCGGCTAATGGTTTGGCCGAAGCATTCAATAAGACATTATGCAACCTATTGCTGAAGGTAGTCTCTAAATCAAAAAGAGATTAGCATGACAGAATTCTGGAGGCATTATGGGCGTATCGTACAACTTACTGGGCTCCAACACAGGCAACGCCATACTCACTTGTCTACGGTGTCGAAGTAATATTGCCGTTGGAAACAAATATTCCATCTCTGTGCATGACTGTTTTGGAAAGACTCACACAGGAGGAGAATGCTCGCCTACGTCTAGATGAGTTAGAAGCTCTTGATGAAAGGAGACTCGAAGCACAACAGCAAGTCGAATGCTACCAAGCCCAGCTCATCAACACGTTCAACTGCAGGAGCAGCCCTCGATCTTTTCAAGTTGGAAACATTGTTCTTACAGTACGATGACCCATCAACATCAAGCATTGGCCTGGTGACAAACTTACTTCCAAATGGGATGGGTCATACTTAGTGCAGGAGGCCTATACTTACGACACTTACATGTTGTCAGACTAAGAAGGCATCCAAATTGGCCCGATTAATAGTAAATTTCTGATACAGTATTATGTGTAAATATGTTGAAAAAATAAATCAAAAAAAAGAAAAAAATCAAAAGAAAAAAGTTCAGAAGTCCCGATCTGAAAGTCCAAGCGAAAATCCAAGCGAAAATCCAAACCTGAAAATCTAAGTCCAAACACTTGAGCCCAAATCAGAAAACTCAAGTCCAACTCCAAAGCCTAAAAGCCAAGTCCAGATCCAAAACCCAAACACTTGACCTAAATCCAAAAGTCCAAGTCCAGAAGTCTAAACACTTGACCCAAATCCAAAGGCCCAAGTCTAGAAGCCCAAACAGTCGAGCTCAAATCCAGAAGCCCATGAACAAATCTAAAGCCTGAAAGCTTAAATCCAAATCCAAAATCCAAACACTCAACATCCAGTCCAACTCCTGGCCCGCATGAGTATAAACTGTGAACAACCCAAACATATAAAAGCGACGGAGGGTTTGAGTCTGAAACCCAACCTCAGTCTCAACTGATTTTCATCACATACTAGACCTTTGCTCCTTTGCTAAAGGAAGGATGAAACCAGTTGCAGAACTTCAAGACAAGGGAGAAAAAAGTCACCCCGCACTAGATGGCAGCCAACTTTGGCGCAACTGCAAATTTTGGAGGAGATCTTCTACAACAATGGAGGTATTATTCCTAATACATCTCAGATTTACCAACTTGTTTCATGACTGCACCCGTCCAGGGGCAGTCGAAGGAAAGAATGTGTTTTATTGGTTCTAGAATCGGAGAAACAGAAAGAAAACGACACTGAGAGCTACTGTTTCTAAAGCACAGTCTGCCGTTCCAACAGTAGATCTCACCAGTACAGTTTCACCCTCAAATGAAGCAGGTCCAAGTTTTACTAACTACAATGGTCCTTTCAGACCATTTCAATCAAAACTGTAGCTTGTGGGAGCATGTATACTGGTCCTTGTGGTCTTATGGAGTCAGCCAAGGATTCATCCCTCACGGTTACTTCATTCTAAGGGTGAACTTCCCATCAGGAGGAAGCCACTCCGACGAGACCTTACCTCTCTTTTCGAAGCATTCTGACAGCATCAACCGGTTAGATGGCTCCAGCGACGTCAACATCGTCGACTCACCTAACCAGGCCATGATTGACTTGGAGCTGTACCTCGGGCTCCGCCAGGACGGCTGATAAGATAAGGTGCAACGACTTTGACAGCACACGGTAACGACTTTTGCAGCACACAGTAACAATTTTTGTGACGCGCGTCAGCCGTTGTCTCTTTTATCTCTTATGGGGGAAAGGGACGTGGAGGACCCTACTCGATTATGCGTAACTTCTTTTTGACCTTTAAAAAAAAAACAAAAACAAAAGAAAACTCTTTAGTGTATGTATATATATCCAACATGCCAGAATCATAAAACTCACCCCTCAACTCTTCTTTTTCTCAAAAAGAAAATGATTAGTCTTTGCACTTGCCTCAGGAAGTTCTTTGATTAAGAAGTTTGAGGCACACGAGCTAAGAAAAGAAGGAGCAGTCCTCTTCGAGGGATCCCTAAAAGCCCTCAAAACTCAGTCTCCAACGCCATCGGTGTCATGGAGTTCCAACCACTCTCCTTAGTTCACATCTACCACAGAGGGATCAGAACCTGCACATCCTCATCTTCCTTTAGATGCGGCGACGTACAGAGAAGTTCTAGCTATTCTCCTTACGTCGGAGTAGACTCGGGAATCATCACTACAGCCCGTCTCTCTGCGTACAGGTTTTGAAGCTCTGTAGTCTTGGGCCTTCCTCGTGGGGAGGCTCAAGTTCTTAACCTACTTGATCATCCTCACCAGAGCTATGGAACTTTAAGACATATAAAATTTTTTTTACGAGCTATTGAAGCTCGACTTCACCTGGAGTTAAGGCTTCAACTTTTATATTGGCTGGACTGCTAACTTTCTCAAAATCGTATCTATTGCCTATTGAGATCCAACAATAGCAAGCATAATCGAAGTTAGGAGATTTCAACATTCAAGGTTCATCAAGACGTTTAAAGTGTCAAGCTGGGCTTCAAGACTCGGTTCAGATCACTTCTATAAAATTCTACCTTATCGACACTTGAAGTAGAGACATTTGTAAACACATAAAAAAAAAGTAAAAGGTTGGCAAAGCTGACCTTCAAAGGTCAGTTTTACCACCAATCACGGCCACCAACCTTTTGGGGTTGGTGGCACAAATCGCGGCCACCAATCCTTTGGGGATTGGTGGCACAGTCCCTTTGGAGGGCCTATAAATAGGTCATCCCACCCTAGTTCAATCATTATATATTCAGCAAATCTATAAACAGAAAAATACAGAGAACTTAAGAGAAAAAGAAAATTTCGAAAATCTCTAAAGAAAATTTCTCCTTTTCCTACGTGTTTTTATTATGCAGTATACTCTGCTAACTCCTTTTTTAGAGATATTTTAGGTGTAAATCTCAAAAAATTTGTTGTTTCCATTTCTAAGGTTATTTTTTGGGTTTATATTTTCTGATCGCTTGAGATCTGAATTTATGAGAATATAGATCTAAAAATATCAAATTATTTCAAATTCGATTGAGATCAAGTCTCATACGGCTCTCAACAAAATCCAGGCAGCTCATCCGAGAACAAGTCCCTTCGACCCTCGGTGAAATTAAGTCAGATCGGCTCAGATCAGATCTCTGTGATTCTTAACCATTGTCTAAACGTCTCAATCAGATCCAGTTTCAGTCTACCCAGTTCAAGATAAAGCTGTGGAATTTACTACTGTCAAGATTAAGCTCGACTAGCCCTTGACAGGAGTTACAAAGGAACACTAATCGGAGGAATCATGAATATTGACCCCACGTAAATTTTCTTTTATTTTAAATTTTTATTTGTAATTTGTTTTTGTATTTTCGAGTTTAATTGTTTCAGACTCGAGATTTACGCCCGTTACAAGCTAGTATGCTTTTTAAACGGCGAAACGAATTGCAAGCAGCTCCAACATCTCCGGCAAATAAGCCCCAAAGATAGTGTGAGTGAACGTATATAATGGGAAGCCATTCCCGTTCTTTACAATTATCCCAAAGCCACCCTGCTCCTGACCCGAGGCTGCATCTATATTAATCTTTAAAATGCCTTCATTAGGGGGACACCAGTGGTTTTGCGAGGGCTGAGTGGGTATGGAAATGATTGGATGCTGCTCCCACTTAAAATCATCATAAAGCTTTAGGGCCATTTGAAGTGCCTCCACCGGATCGATCGATTTACTCTGCATCACTTTAAGGTTTTGACTTTTCCATATGGCCCATATTATCATTGTTACTAGCTCCATTGCATCACCTTCACATTCCCCCCATATTTGGTTTAACCAATCTCTGAAATTCATATTGCTAGCATATTGAACCCGCAAGCCCAGCGGAGACAAGAACCAAATTGAGGCAGCCCGGGGCCAATGTACTAAAGCATGGGTGATACTTTCGTAACTCTCACCATAGAAAACGCACGCCCCATCGATTTGAAGCCCACGGTGTAGAAGACTCATGTTGGTGGGAAGGAAGCCTTTACAAGCACGACAAACCACATGTTTTACTTTCCTTGGCACCCCAAGTCTATAACCAATCATTAATATCCTTGTTAGTTTGGCACACAGACAAGAACACAAACTGAATTTTCTGATTATAGCATAAAGAGAATTTTGGAGAGAAGCCTTGGGAATTGCAATATCTAGAAAAAATTGAATTTAGAAATTGCAGGGGTCATTTTCTGGTTTTTCTTTACTCTAACTTGGTGGGAGACACTCTTTGGTTTCACACTCCTCACTCAAGTGTTTAAATCACTCTATTCTCACTATGACGAAACTCAAGTCACAAGGATGCAACCAAACTCTCTAATACCAAAATTGTTGGTAAAAATAAGAAAATTCAAGCTCGTGATCAAGTTGAACTTTAGAGTTTCTTGTTTTTTTATGTTTCTGGTTTTTGAAGAAGAGAGAAGAATGAGAGAATGAGACTCGCAAAGTTTTTCAGATCATGGACTCATATAAAGCTAAATGCAAATTTGAAAATCTGTCAGTTATGATAAGCTAGCTGTTAGATACTATAGCAAATTTTCTAGATCACATTATCACAAAATTCAAATTACAAACTTTTATTTCAACCGTCTTTAATCTTAACAACTCAAGTTTCAAAATATCTATGTAGCCCCTAGGTTAACTAACTTAACAGAAGTCTTGTAATTTGAAAAAGTCATTTAAACAAGAGTCTTGAAGTTTTGGACTGTAGGACAGCAACAACAACCACATTTTCAATCCTATTGCATTTTACTTCTTGTTTTCAATCACAAATTATGGCGAAAATAATTTAAAAAAATAAAAAAGAGAAGAAGAATGACTGAAGAACATGGTGCGACACATGATCATACAAAAAATTATCCAAATAGCCTCCATTTTGCAACTATCAATGTATTTTATATAACTTAATAAAAAAATGTGAATCGAAAAATATAATTGAAATATTTCATTCCATTATTGTAAATGCATTTTATTATTGTAATTGTACAAAATTTACTAATTATTGTAATCTAAATATTACCTTAATAACTTTTTATTTAGCAAGGAATATTTTCCCCCAGGCATGCGCATATGTCATATGTCCAATAGTCAATTAGGATGCGTTTGTTTCATGATATATAATAGGATAATATAAGTTAGAGGCCAACTATCTCATTTTATCCCATGTTTGATTGATTAATAAAATAAGTGTATGTATGATAGATTCGTGTAGACCTACTATCTCATGAATATGAGATAGTAGTGTCCATTTTACTCTCATTAGTTAGTCTATCATACCTCATGGACTATTGTTGACAAATTATATATTTATTAAAATATTTTTTTAATTCAAATAAATTTTAAATATTTTTTAAAAATTAATATAAAATTAAAAAAACTCATTTCTCTCACCTCCCCCTCTCTCTCCTCCCATCTCTCTCTCTCCTCTCCTTCCTCTCTCTCTCTCCTGCTACCTCTCTCTCTTTTCGTCTCTCTCTTTTTCTTTTCTTTCCCCTCCTTCCTCTCTCTATCTTTCCTTTCTTTTTTCCCTTCTCTCTCTCTGCTCTTTCCTTCCTTCTTCCCTCTCTCATCCTTCCTCCCTTTCTTCTCCCTCCCAATAACTATTACTTAATTTTAACTATTTTTAATAAAAAATGTTCAAATTAATAATAAATGTAAATTACTTATTTTTAAGAATAAAAAAATTATTTTGATATATTATACTATTTTATTTCATATCATCCAAATATTAAATAAGATAATTATTTTGCACTATTTTGTGTTATTCAAATGTAGTATAAGTTAGTAGTTTAACTTATTCTATACTATATTAATATATGCTATCATATATCATATTATTCAGTTTGCGTACTAAACGTATCCTTAGTGTATGTCAAAATATATATCTTTATTAACAATAGAACAATCAACAATGGAAAACTCCAGTGTACCCTTTGTGACAAAATATATACACTTGATTGTCTCACAACTTCGAATGAACCTTTCCCGTTACGTCAATGTTGCAGTACTATCCAAATAAAAGTCATCAGGTGCGACTCAACACTATCTTTGAAAAATTTACATGAGATTTCATAATAATAACCATCTTTCTTTGATCCTTTTTCGGACATATTATGGTCTACATGGGTCAAGTTAAATATATGCACTATATGCTGAATAAGGATGATCTTTTAGAAATGTTAAGGAACCATTCTAACCAAAATTCTTAAAATGAAAAACATGTAGATGGACTATCCGATGTGGAAATTTAGTTGATGACCCGACATACTTATCCTCACATTAATTAACATTTGAGTCTCCTAGTTGGCGTTCACCCCTAAATAACTAGAGATTTATGTTGAGAGCACTATTTAAAGTTCTAAACTTATTGACTCTGACGTCAAACGAGGGAGAGATCCCCTTGTGCTCAACAGTGATCTAATAGTGGGTCATTTCTATAAAAGATGTCGAATAAAGACATCAATGGTTGACTTCAGGTTTCAACTTGCAAGTGCGTTGATCAATATATTTGCGGTGCACCTTTTTATTGATAACAAAATAAACATACGTGGATGTAAAATTGTCCTCAATACAAAAATATGGATATACATAATATGCACTATATATGAAAGTGGCGGCCGGATGTTCTGAAAAAAAAAAATTGCAGAAGAGAATTACTATTTTATTCAGAACTAGGAAGGGTGCAAGGATCAATCATAAAGTTGACGACTAGATTCGGAGCAACGAAGAGTGGCAATTGAATATGCCTTCCTTGGGCTTTCTTCTAGAACTCTTAAAACTTTTCTTTTCTTCCTCAATTTTCTTAACTAAAATGCTTGTTTAATTATGGGTGTTTTTCTTTTTTTTCCTTGTGTCTGTGGAAGAGATAGTAAGGCTACCATACGGGAGAAGAGAACTGAGAAAAGAACAGAAATTCAAATCTCAGTCCCTTAGTTAGAGGTCATTTGTCTCTATCCATTTCAATTATTACTAAGGCCTTTGATATTGTATTTGCACCTGAGTTGAAGTGCATGATTTGAGTTTAAACACAACTAAACAACTGTTTGGCGACATTGTTCATAAATGAATTTTGCAAAGTAACATTTTTCCACAGAGTCTCGATACATCCACACTAGAAGCAAGCTAGCGAGGGAATTAATAAATAACTTCATTTATTTGTCGAAATTGTTTGGGTTTTAACCAATAGATTTGTTCATTTACCCAATGGCCTTGTCTTTGGTTTTTGTTTGCTTTTCATTTGATGAATTGAAATTCTGAACCTTGAAAGTTTAGCTAGTTGTATTTAAAAATATAAAATCTTACATTATCAAAACATAAAGATTTGACATAACTTATAACATTTTTAAGTTGGACCCGACTACGTGGCTGTCACCCTTAGGTAGCTTTCGTATCTGTTATTTACGACGCAACAAAAGAAATTATACAACATGATAAAGGAATTACAAGAAAATTATATAATTTGTTATAAGAAATTATACGATGCACAATTAACCATTAAAAATCAAAATTATTTTAAATGGCTTGTTACGACATACCACTAAAAAGTATATTACGTGTAATTACTTATTAAAAACTAAAAATTTCTTTACATGTCATATAATTTCTTTTAGTATGTCGTACAATTTCTTCTGTAACGACGTATATACAACTATGGAAGCTACCTAAAAAATAGCCACCAAGGTGTTTCCTTTTAGGTTTTCTCACCCACTAACTTAAACTTTTATGTGCATTTGAGATTTCAAGATATTATTTATTATGGTATCAAAAACTGGTTGACCCTCTTGTCTGCACTCACTACATGGTAGTTTAGCTCTTTCATATCTTCAGTCTAATGAAGTCCACTCAGTGCTAGTGGGATCTAATATCTGGGTTGGGCCTATTTAGTTTAATTTCACTATGATGTGTGCTAAAGATTTCTCCGTCTATCAACTTGAAGTTTTAAGCAGATTTGAGATTTCATGGTATTAATTGCCATGCTAAGGTGAATATGGGTTGCGGTGGCTGTTGTTGTGCAGGCAGCCTGGTTGTTGCCCATGGATAGGTTGGCACCTTCTTGATGAACAACCATGTGATGTAATCATAGCACGTTCACTTGTATCTAGAAGTTGAAATTGTTACACCCATATACAGAGACAGATAAGGTGGGGGAAGAAAATTGAGTTTAATTAGTTAAGTGAGCCAAAGATTGCAATTAACCACGGATATACAAACTAAGTTGTTGCAGAATGACCTAAGAATGTACCTACCATCCAAAGCACCATATTTCAGTCAATTTTCCGTCTTATACGGTCAAAAGATTTTCTAAGTTAAATTTCTTTTCTTTTTCCGTGATTATTTTTCCCTTTCAAAATTTTCATGCTATTGAGGCTCATTTTGATAATATATATATATAAGATTGGGACTACAATGGTCAATTGTTTGTCTACACTTCTAGAAAATAAGAACTCTGGTTTTTGGCACTTTGGGTATGGTGCTTCATCTTTTACATACATTAGTCAATTATTGGGACTACAGTGGTCAATTGTTTGTTGATTAAGATCAGTTAAACTCTGAGAAGTCCAGTTCTTGAAGCAGGCATTGATATACGATTTATATTGCTCTTACGTGGAGCAAAAAACTCCTGAGAGCCCTTTTTTTGGATAGTGACTTTTGGGCGACCTTAAAATGGTTGGGCTAAACGTTTGATTTCTAGAAGAGAAAAATTTTAGCACATAAGCTGTACGGTATAAGCATATGTGAGAGAAATGCAATTTATACCTAACAAAACGTAACTACGTTGATAATTTGTTTAAGAATTCTTTTTTAAGAAAAATTTTTTTTTGAAGCTAAAAAATTTTATCTTTTTAGCGTATATCATATAAGATTTACACTTTTACGTTTTAGGGTAACACTTATCTAATTTTAGATTTTAGTTTTATTTTTTCATATTCTATGAGTACAATTACACTGAATTAGAAGCTTGTTGTCCTTTGTTAGTACTGTATGATGCAAATGTATGGTTGCACAATATATGTATAAAACTAAGCCTTTTTTAGAATTGGGAAATATTTAGTTGGATTCTTTAACTAGGTTCAAAAAGAAAGTCATAAATGTTGTCAATTTTTTTTCTAAATTTTTCACGACAGTTTTTTAAAAAAATTATATTACGAATTTTCCATTTGGTGTTATGTATTAATTAACACGTGATGAAACTATTAATTATATTATTTGGCAGTTGGCACGCCAATTTGGCATAAGCAGCCACCACGTGGCATGCCATCTCAAGGCAAAAAAGAGAGTGCAATGGTGTTTTTGATCTTCTTCTCTTGTAAATTTTTTATTTTCTTATTTTCAAGCTGTCCAGCCGAAGGTCACATTGAAAATGAATGAGCAGCTTACTCAAAATTTTACAAGGGATGAAGTATTCACAGCCTTAACTCAAATGCACTCGAGTAAGTCACTTGGTCTAGACGGAATGTCTAGATTCTTTTAACAGAAATATTGGCACATTGTTAGGGATACGATGGTTGCAAAGGTGCTGGGTATTTTGAATTTTGGTGATGACCCGTCTTCTATTAATCGAATCCATATTTACTTGACCTTCACCTACTCAGATGTTCTGATTTTAGACCCATCAATCTATGTAATGTGATGTTTTAAATTATTTCAAAGGTGCTAGCAAACCGACGGAAGGCAATTTTCCCATGCATTATATTCTCGGTCCAATCTATTTTTGTACCTGGCAGGCTTATCACAGATAATGCTCTGATTGCCTTTGAGATATTTCATAGCATGAAGCATAGATATCAAGGTAAAAAAGGGTTTATGGCACTGAAACTTGATATGAATAAGGCCTACGATTGGATGGAGTGGGAGTATTTAGAGGATATTTGGCTAAAGATGGGCTTTGCAGAGGCCTAGGTTAGACTCTTATTATGTGGTTTATCACCTCTGTTGCTTACTCTCTGGTGGTCAATTCGAAACCAAGGAGTGTTTCTTACTGTCAAGAGGCTTAAGATAAGTGGATCCCATCTCCCCTTACTTATTGCTCCTATGTGCTGAAGGGTTATCGTCTTTGCTGATTGAAGCAGAAAGGAGAGGCCTCATTCATGGAGTTAAGGTTTGTCACCGTGCCCCAGAAATTTCTCATTTATTTTTTGCTGATGATTGCTTGCTTTTCTCCTAGGCTACAGTGTAGGAAGCAGACCAGCTAAATGATGTTTTGAAGCTTTATGAGAAAGCTTCAGGCCAGCAAATAAATCTAGCAAAAACAAAAATTTCTTTTAGCCGTAATGATCATGAGGGTGTCAAAAGCGAGAACCAAGAATGTCTCGATGTTCGATCTGTTCAATCCCATAACAAATATTTGGAGCTCCCGATGAATATTAGCTACTCAAAAAAGAAAGCTTTTCAACAAGTCCTTGACATAATAAAGAAGTGAGTGTCAGGATGGGAAGAAAAGAAGTTGTCTCATGCTAGAAAGCAGGTTTTAATCAAATCTGTCCTGCAGTCAATACCCACTTGTTTGATGAATGGCTTTCTGTTTCCTATTAATTTATGCGATGAAATAGCAATGCTGGTAAACAAGTTTTGGTGGAGTTCTTCTGACACATCCCAAAATATTCATTGGCTGGTATGGGAGAGGATGACAGACTCCAAGCTAGAAGGCAGGTTCGGTTTCAAAATTCTAGGGATTTCAATTTAGCCATGCCAGCAAAACAGGCTTGGCGATTATTAATAAATCCTAACACTTTGATCTCCAAAATTGACAAGGTACGCTGTTATCATGATTCTGTTTTCATTGATGCTTGTTTGGGGATCAATCCTAGTTATGCTTGGCGAAGTATCTAGGAGGTGCACACATTGCTATTGAAGGGTATAAGATGGCAGGTCGGCAATGGGGAATCAATAAAGATATGGGGCGATTCATGCATTCTGGAGTAGAACGGGTTCAAAGTGGTTACAGCATAAGGTCTGATTGTCCAACCTATGTGGTTTCTTTGATATACCCAGATACTAAGTGTTGGAGAACAGGAGCCATTCGGAATCTCTTCATGCTAGAAGAGAGTGAGCTGATTATCAAAATCCCATTGAGCTGTAGAGCCCCTCAGACAAGCTAGTCTGGTATTATAGCAGAACTGGTGAACATACAGTGAAGTTGGGGTATGCTCTGGCCAAGATCATGAAGGAAACCAGTCAAGTTAACTCATCCACAATAAGCTAGTTTGTAGTGTGGAAGAAGATAAGGCCTCTAAAACTCCCATGAAAGCTAAAATATTTACTTTGAAGGTATATAAAAGATTTGTCGTCTCTCAGTACAAAATTGTGTCTAGAGGTTTAAATGTGGATCTTAGGTGTCCGTTCTATGGTGCAAAGGAGGAATCAATTTGTCATGCTCTCCTTACTTGCCACCATGTTGTTGGGATCTGGTTCGTTAGCCCTTTGGGGTTTAGAACACTAGATCTCGACCAAGTGCATTTCATTGAATGGTTCTCGGGGGTAATAGCACTTCGTAATGGGGAAGCACTTGAAATGGTTTGTATTATTGTGTGGGCTATATGGTATTCTCGAAAACTTTTTGTACATGAGAAGGTTCTGAGGTACCCTAAACAAGTCATTTCAACGGCTTTCACATTCCTTGAGGACTGTAGGAGAGTTCAATCACTTTCTTCTTCTCAACCAGCAACAGCAAAGATGCCAAAATGAGAACGGCAAGCCCCAGCGGTTGGGGTTATTAAAATCAACACTAATGCAGAATGTGTGGGTGGGAAGACCGGCATTGGTGCAGTTGGTAAGAATGTGCCATGACAACCAGTCTTTATCTTTGCTCGACTAGTTGTTGGAGATTATTCAGCAGTGGTGGGAGAATTAATGGCTATCCGTGAAGCCATATAACAAGCGATTTCAATGTCTTTGCCTCGGGTCCTATTAGAGACTGATTGTTGTCTTGCTTTACAAGCTATAAGGAACAGAGACCAAATATGGACTTCAGAGGGTTTGATTGTAGAAGATATTCGTACACTCTCTTGCAGATTTGACAGCATCCATTTTGACTACATTTGTCGTGATTTTAATGGTGTAGCTCACTCTTTAGCCAAAGTAGTAGTGGCTAGACCAAATGAAGTTCTTTCTTCTTATTTTTGTGTGATTCATGTTAGTGATCTTCTAAAAGATGATGTACATAGATGCTTCTCATGAATAAAGTCATCATCTTTGATTTGTTCATAAAAAAAATTTTCTTTTTCATATTTAGATGGCACATTATATAGCTTCTAATGTCATGTTAGCATGTCAAAAAAACGAGTTACTGGTTTCATTAAATGCACATTTCACTATATAACTGCAAAAGAACAAAATTCTTGAGACTTACAAAATGTTGTAAAATTTATGATATTTTTTGTTAACTCATCTTATTTTACTAGTAAACTTACATAATTATAGTTAAACATGATTGTTTATCAATGTTTTAAATTCTGTAATTGAGTTAATTGTTGATGAATTTAGGAGTTTTTTTTTTACCACATTAATTGTCAATTGTTAACTGTTAAATGTTAGTAGGGAGACAAGGAGACAATTATATGTCTCATGATACTGCAAAGGGGGTTGTTTTGCACCCCAACTAAATCACTCATAATGTGAGAAGTTAAGGAAGGTGAGGGAATTGGATCACTAACATTTTTCAAGACACAAAGCCTTATGGTTACTTGAACTACTCCAAATAATTATAAATTTTGGGTTCTTCATGAATATCTATGCATAATATTTAGGGGAACTAGGAGAAGATTTGATGTCGTTTCTTCATGACCAGGTTATTACCTTTTGGAAGAGGCTAGAAGGAGGGAGGGAGAGATAGGACAATGACAGGTGAGCCCTAATTTTTCTTTTTTTTGGTTAAAAAATGACATGCAAACAATTAAGATGCGCATAACATAAGGCTTAAGAATAATATGCTATTAAAATTAACATTCAATGTGTTTTTTTTTTGTTTTGGGGGGGGGGGGTGGGGGAGGGGGCAAATGACTTTTCTTGTTAAAAGAATCCATTTTATTTTATACGCCATAATATATATATGGGAATCAACTGAAATAAATTGGCCAAATGAACTTTGTTGAAAGAGCAAGTTTAACCTTAGGACAATATATTTAAATAAAATAATTCTTTTTAGATGGCAATTAAATTTCATTCACAGCATCCAGTATCAAACTAGACGCTCAAATCAGTCCAAAAGTTATGTAGGAGCAGAAATCAGAAATTGCTGCTCATACAATGTCAAAATACAACCCAAGAAAATGCCTCCCCGCCTCCCATCTCCTGTACAAGTCAAAAGGACCAAAAAATAAAGGCCTTTCAATAATGCTGCCAAGACCTCTCTTGTACATTGCAACCAAAAAGTCCACCAGCAAAGCGCAAATGTCCAAACTGCATCTCTACACTACCATACTTCATCTACCAAACACAACTGCCTACAAAAACCAGCAAATTCTTGGTGGACACACAACAACACCTGTGTTGATGTCCAAGCAGCAAAAATAGCAACACAAGACAAATCATGCATCCAAAAATTAGAGCAACAACACAAACAACCATAGCACAACCACAAGGAAATCAACCTAATATTAGTGAAACCGTCCACTCTAATCAAACTCAAAACCAAGCTATAAATTTATCTTTTCTCCTTACTCTTAGCTTCGCAAGACTATCAGCAAAAGAATTTGCTTCATGTGATCCAAAACTAAATGTTACCTCTCCCATCTGCAAGCAGAGAATCTAACCTATAATAGACTGAAAAACTTCTTAATAGGTTGAGAATTCTTGAAATAAAGAATTAAAAGGTAGGATCTTTGTGGCAAAAAACACTTTGTTCTACCTTAATGCAGGTCATTTCATATGATTTGGTTTTTAACTTTTATATTTATTATAAACATTGAACGTTAGTATTGCAAAACATTTTGGTGGCCAACATCGGTTTTTCCTTTCCCATTGGAGGTCTTGATGGGCTGTCATTAGCATTTAGAAGCATCTAAAAACCACAAATAGATGTGTTTCTTGACAATATTTAGAACATCTGCAGAAAAAATTGAAATTTAGAATTAAAACATGTGATACACAAAGGGAATTCTTGTACTGACTTCCTAACAAAATTAGGCGTGACTAATGCTACTGGTGAGGTATTGTTTGATCATTCTTCTTGGAGTATGAGACTACTATTGAAAGAGACAAACAAATAGGGTGTTGTTTTTCTTTAATTACTCTTTATTTTTGTCTTATGTACCCAAAAAAACACAAATGGATGTAAAGATAATTAAAGGTGCATTTGATGTTTCTGATTCTGTATAGTTCTCAAAGACACCATTGATTCTTATAGAGTATCTTAGAGTTTGTTTCCCTACAGTTTCAATATAAAGGCTTAATTTACTATAGAGTACAACCAGTTCAATTGTTTTCAACAGAAGACTGTAGGGTACCACTTTTGCCCTTTTATTTTATGTACAATAACAACAATAAAGTCTCAATCTTAAATTTAATTGGGATCAGTTAAATAAATCTATTGTCGCTATTTTCGTTATGTTGTAGACTAAGTCAGTTGTAAGGCCTTGTTGACTAAATCTTTTCTGATTACCAATTCTCAAGTCAACATAGGTATACCTCTCCCTCTCTTTACTCCATTTACATGAGTCGGGTCATCCCTCTTAAAAGGAGCACTTGTTGGTCTACGTTGGATATATCCAAACCAACGCAGACGTCACTCCGTAAAATATCATCGAGAGGTGCTATACCTACTTTGTTATGAATATCCTCATTTCTAATTTGGTCATTTCTAGATTACTCACATATCCATCTAAGTATTCTCATTTTTTGTACAACTTGTTGTTTCACAACCTAACCCTCACTGCTATAAAACATCATTGGACAAATCATCTTACAATAGAATTTATCCTTAAACTTAAGTCTTCAATGATCGCACAAAACCCCAGTGGCACATCTCCATTTTATCCATCCAGACTTTGTCCTATAAAGTACAGTCTCCTCTATATTGTCATCCTTCTAAATAATAGAACCTAAATAATAAAATTGGTGAAAACAAGAGACATATATCTCACCTAGGATAATAGTCTACTCTAATACACCACTAGCATTGCTGAAGTTACAATGTATATATTTGGTTTTTGCATGACTCAACCTAAAACCTTTAGATTCTAGAGTATCCCTTTAAACTTTCAGCTTGTAGTCTAATCCCTCCTGCTTCTTATTTACAAGGACGATAGCATCTGCAAATAACATACAATGTGACACATCATCCTATTATGACTCACCAAGGCATCTATGACCAACACAAATAGAAAAAGACTTAGAGCTTATCCTTAGTGTAGGCCTACTGTGATGGGATGATGTAGGACAAAAATGTAGAAAAGAAGATAATCAAAGGCTAACATTCAATTGAGCCTTTAAGAGGTTTCTGGAATCCACCAAATAGGATAAACAAGTCTCAACAGATAAATTTCATATACGATAAAACTGATAACTATTCTGAAATTGATAATCTAACTGAAATTATTTAGCTCTTAAGCTTACACGCCTATTTACAATAATTTTCTAACCTTAGAAAATATAACTGATAAAGAAAGAAATGAACATTAACATTGAAATCCTAAACTTAGGCCTAAAGTCACCCTAATAAAACTTCCAATTAGGTTAAAATATTCTAAAACAAGTAAATAAATTATAAAATCTTAATAATTAAAAATTACAATCATATTACAAGACAGTAAATAGTGTTTCCAGACATATTTGACATCAGACCCCTCCACTTGAAAAAAACTCGCCCTCAAGTTGACAATAAGAAACTGACATCTTCCATGCCAGATGAACAAATATTTTAAATAAATTATTATCTTCAATTTGAACCAATAGCTTCTTGTGTGAAAAATCTTATAATTAATAGTGCCAACCAACCAAAAGATTAAATTGAAATTTTTATCTACATGACTGTCCACTCCAAGAAAATCAATAAATATTGTTGGTTGAGAATTGATAGTATCTTGGGACCTGTGGGTTATAGGTTCACTTTTGATAGATTAATCTTCTCATTAACACATTCTTTGAGGCACAAGTCAACTTGCTTAATCCCTTGTAGTTAAAATTAGGTGTTTTCTCTTCTTTTAGACCTATCTCCTCTTGATAAAAATTTAATGCTTGTCTAATAATTTGGGTGTAGAAACAAGGTAACACATCTTCAAATTTCAAACTTGTTTACACAATTTCAACAAGTTGAAAATTAAGAATTGAATAGTTTTTCAACCTTTTCCAAAATTTCATCAAATTTGTTATCACCATAAAATTCAATCACTAATAAATTCTTCATATTTATCCATGATCGAATGTTTGGCTTACCAGATCTCAATTTGTAATATTGAGTATCATTCTACCAATCAACTACAACATCTTTGAGTTTTGAATAAGCAAGAGTCATTTTCTCCTCCTCAAGAATAGTATTGTACTCAAAATAGGCATCAAGCTCGGAGATCCATCTCACAAAATCTTTAATGAAAGAATTTCCATCGAAGATAGGAATATCTTTAAAATCAAGGACTCGTCTACGAACAAATTGACTGCGAGCAACACCTATAGTACAAGATTTATTGTATTCGCAATCTACTAATGATACTCTAGTTAGAGCCTTCCCTTGACAATCATCGTCATTGAAGAGGTTGCTCCGGACTCTGTAAGAAAACATCATCATAGACCATACTTACTTTGATACCAAATGACTCGGGATGGAAGCGTGAAGAATAAGATAATCAAAGGTTGACACTCAATTGAGCTTTTAAGAGGTTTTTGGAATCCACCAGATAGGACAAACAAATCTCAATAGAAAATTTTCATATACGATAAAACTGATAACTATTCTAGATTTGATAATTGGACTGAAATTATTTAGCCCTTAGGCTGGATTTGATAATTTGATTTAAATTATTTAGACCTTAGGCTTACACTCCTATTTATAATAATTTTCTAACTTTAGAAAATATAACTGATAGGAAAAAAAATAAACATTAATGTTAAAATCCTAAACTTAAGCCTAAAGTCACTCTAATAAAATTCTCAATTAGGTTAAAATATTCTAAAATAAGTAAATAAACTATATAATTATAATAATTAAAAATTACTACTATATTGACAGGACAATAAAGAGTCAGTTTTCGGACGTGTCCTACATCATGGGAAAGCCTACAAACTCACCTCCAACTATTCTCACACGAGTCATTGATCTTTTATAAATGTTCTCCACTAAATTAATAAATAGTGTGAGGACTTCTTTTACTCATCGCCCACAACATCACTTGCTTAGAGACTCGATTTGTAAGTTTTCTCTAAATCAATAAAATCATGTGTAGATCTCATTTATTTTTTCGATAATTTTTCATCAATATTTTAAAGAGAAAGATAACTTCATTAAGTGATCTACCTGACATAAATTTGAAAAAATTTATTTATTTATTTATTACTAAAGAAGGTTCAAGACCGTCTTATTTTATTCTTCTATCTATTTCAAAAGTTCATGTGGTCTCAGTTATTCATTTAACAAAGAATCGGGGTCCTACTCCATGTCGGATAGAAGGCCCATCTCATGTATTAATTCTCAGTCAGCCCAAACACAGCCTCCACTCTCCACTGCCGCAGTAACTGAAATAATAATGCGTAGTGTATTATTATTTATTGAGGAACTAAAATACTAAATGAGCATTCGCCCAAGTGGTAGCTAACACACCCACTACCCCAAGCGGAGTTTGAACCCCGCTTGGGCCGCTCCTCAATATGTCCAAAGAATGAATTCCTATCAGTTACGGTTGCAGATTAAAAAAGATGATATGAGACCAAAAAAAAAAAAGATAGATGATAAAAAGTTCTCATCCAATCCCACCATCACGATTGTGGAGTTCATTTACACATGCCTATATTTTCAGGATTTACCATGTTAAAATTCAAATGAAACATAACAAAAATAAACAACAGGATTGTGGAAGCACATTGTCAAAAAGATGAACATCTTTGTGCTGTAATAACATAAATATTATTCTCTCAACTTTCATTGGATCAATGGGGTTTATCAAATGGCAACAAGTAAAATATTTTTCTGTCTCTTCTGCCCAAACAAAATATATACTAGGAAAAGAAAAAGAGAGTGCTTGTTAGAAATCACTCGTAGTTATATTAAAATTCATAAAATAAATGAAATGACACATTATTTTCTTGTTTTTTTTTTTCATTTTTTAAGTATAACTTATTGATAATTTTATATCATACAAATATATTTTATCAATTATTTATTTTAAATAGACTCCACTTAATATGTGATTTAAGATAATGAATTATACTCAAAACAAAAGGTATTCTTTAAAAGATTCATTGGTAATCATCAATGAAAACTTTTGAAAATTGAAATTTTGATCTACACGCATAGATATACATTAATTATGCCTGTTTGTTTTTTTTTTTTTAATAATTTTTTGTTCCTGTTTTGTTAAAGAAGAAGAAAGAAGCAGGCCCAACAAATGCTGGAATTTCACCACTGCAAGTCAGTATGCACTACATATGGAAGATATTTAGGGATCTGCTTGGTATCTCAACTTTATACTATGAAAGAGATTCGCATATCTCAGCAGTAAAATAAGACTGTAACACTATCAGTAACAATGGAAAGCATAAACTAACTTGAAAATGGAAGTATTGCCAGGCTAACCTTTTATAAGTTATTTAACCTGACACCAAAGTTGAAGATGGATGAAAACTTCTGATGGCCTCGTAAAACACACCTTTAGCCTGTCCAAACATTCAGGAAGAACAGGGTTTTCGCCTGTAAATTGCCAAATAGAAATGAGTAGAAACAAAAGACCAAAACTAGAAAATATATCAAGTAACAATAGAACTTTTAACCAGTAACCTCTTACCATTGCTGGTAAGTATCATAGGCCTCTTTGCTTTTGCAGCAATTTGTTGCGTTGTAGCAATAAAACCACCATCTTCTAGAAAAGTAATGTCCACATCCTCGAAAAGAATCAAGGCGTCAAAAGGATCATGACCAAAGGAAAAAAAAAAGATGGTTTTATTAACACAGTTAGAGTGCTTCTTCTTTAGCAGTGTGAACACAAAGATAAATGAAAATGAAAAATATTAGGTAATAAGAAATTGATAGGATCATTGGATAATTAAAATTTGTGAAAAAAATAAATAAATAAATAAATTATTAAATATTATTAAATGAACTAGTGACTTTTATTATTCTTTAAAATTAAATTGTACACTGAAACTAAATGAAAATATATATCAAAGTCACCGGAAAGAACTTATAATGGCCAATACAATTCAATAGCAACCAAGTAAAGCAGCTCCCTTAGAGATTTATTTATTTATTTATTTAACAGCAAAGTAGAGGCATTTTTGTTCATAACAACTTTTGGCAGAAGGCCTCTAAAAGACATTACAACGTCCCAAAAAAGCAAAACTGCTCCTGGGAATCCACAGATAGTTACTGTACATATCCTGCTAAAACCCATCAAAATTCAACTGAAAAAACATGTTTATTCCAAGTGTACCCAAAACAGCCAGCGAACTATACCCCCGTGCCCCTATCCTAGGAACGTATTGTAGGTTGCATAGAGTCCAAAGCAAAAACAAATGAACTCCTCAACCAGAAAAATTTCCCACAAAATAGGTTCGCAACACAGGCCATAACACGCACTTCACAAAAACCTGCGGGTACTACCCAACTAATTAGACTCTATACTATATTACCAAGCTTTCCAAGAGAAGCACAAGCACAACTTTCTCCTCAGAGATTTTTCAGTCCTCTCAGTTGGAAAATCACTTGTGAGGGCACGGATCCGTGCCTGATTTTTTGCCCCAATACCCTATCAATTACAACAAAAATTCGATTTTCTACAACTACATTAATATTTTTTGTAACAAATAAAAATGATAAGATGTATTTTTTTTTTGTTTTATATTTTATTATTACAAAGTTCTAAACTTGTTGTATTGCAGACATTCCTCGAGTAATTTTTCCTCCGAACATCCACTTTTTCCCTAAGTTATATTAGGAACCTTTTGATTTCAGGTTCAACAAAGAAACAATGAATTATCTAACCAAAAAAAAGAATGAATTATCCAGTACTCAGTAGATTGTCCTATTTTAGATCGAGTTGAACTAAATGACTTAGATCAAAAGGGTAAGCATCAGTTGGGTCAAAGGCTGCGTATGTTCTTGTAGCCATCGCTTGATTCACAGCCTCAGTTGGATGGAAGGAGTCCCAGAACACATGTTCAGCCCTATTCGCGCAAGGCTTTTTGTTCTCTGAGCATTGACCGTCACTTCTCACCTCACAGCACCCACGCCTTAGAACCTTGAAGCCTAGTCAAAACAGAAGCACAAATTACAGATATTAGTTAAACTAAATTCATCATCGTTGGTAACAACAGAGTCGTTTCTAAGGTTGAATGTCTAAAGTTTAATCAGTCGAAGTCAATCAACTGAAAAAAAAAAAAAGAAAAAGAGAATTAGAGAGCAAATTACGTACCGAGAACAGAGGGATCGCCTTCTGCCATACCATAAACGTTTATGAACACAAATTTCGTGCCGGACAGTTTTTTATTGAGCGTATCGACCAGAGATTTAAGCTTATTGTTGAAAATCTTGGCTGCTACATTCATTTTGGCTACACATCCATTGGTACCATTGTTGTGCGACAAAGCAGAAGGAGTGCAGCCTATTTGTCCCACTCCAAACAAGGCAATTTTCCTTGCTCCATAATGGTACAATGTCTACAGCATCATAATGGAAGGATTAAAAAAAAAAATTAAAAGAAAAGAGAGAGAGATCAACGTGGAAGAAAATCAAGAGGATATTTACAAAATGATGCTACCAACCGTTATGTGCTCAGAATATTGTCGAATAAGATCTTTTGCATATGCATCAAGGGAGTAATTTTTGCTCGTTCCATAATGTTGGGGCACAAAGTAGTTATTGATATAGTCATTGCTGCCCATTCCCAATGTATACAGACATTTGTTTAGGTGCCTCACAGCTGACGTTTCATTTTTTAGCATCTCAGACACACGAGAGACTGTAAACTTGTGATTTTGTACTTGCTTCTTCAAGTCGATACATGTACCCTGCATCAAGAACAATTATTTTTTTCCAATCAGGATCGTATACTCGGATAATCACATGCAAAGCAAGTCATCTGGGGTTGTAGATAAAATCATCCCATTGAGTCTTGGTTCTTCACATCACATGTACGCGGATTAACTTTTGTGTGAAAAGTAAAGGTCAGACTGGTATGTCTAACTTTTATTTAAACCATTGAGAGACTCGTATACTGAAAATACTCATTTTTTAGTCTTGGTTCCCAATTCTACTCGGCTGGGAAAACATCTCGTGAGGTCTCGTGAGTCTCCATATAGGTTTTGTTTCGTTTTGATTATTTTGGCTCATGAAAAATTTGTGGCATTTCATAGATGTTGAGACCAAGCATCTTTACCAGATGCTGCCCTGTCTCAGCACGAATCCCTGCAGACCCTGATGCATAATTTATGCCCTGAAGTATTTTCGATCCTTTAGCAGTTCTGTGCGGCAGAATGGGATGATCAAAACCCAGATGTTCAGCTGTAATGACAACATGTCGAATTACTCTATGTTGCGTATGACAACAAACAAAATGATAATAAAGCAACTGCATTCCACAGAGTGGAAGATTTAGGCATGAAACTATTTGTATCATGTCAATGTACGTATGGAAGTTGCATAATATATAAGACTTTAGGCAAGGCAAGATACCAAGAAAATCAACAGTGGTTCGACCATTGGTAAATCTTCCAGGTTTTGATCCAGGAAAGTCAATTCCATAGGGCTTGTAATTGGCTTTAGCAGAAGTAGGAAGGTCGTCATTGTTGCCATTATCCGCCAATGAGTCTCCAAAAATGAAGAAGCAAGGCACTTGTGGTTCTGCATTTCCAAGCACAAATTGTTGCAATAAGCACGGAGCCACCAAGAGAAACAACATCCACCTCGTTCTCATGTCCTCCATCATTGCAAGGGCAAGGAATTAGCAGTATCAAATTGACAGATTAAAAATGAAAAGAAAAAAATAATTGAGTTTGGCTAGGATACATGGAGATGAAGAGACATAATCAGTGTGCCATAAAGCTGGAAATTTGGTGGGTTAGGCATTATTTGTCGACCAAAATTTGGTTTTCTCATGGCTGCCCTTAATTGGCGCCGGATAAGGACTAAGAATAGGGAGCCAAAATTTCTGGGTATCTCTCTTTAGACCAACTAATCACAACATGTCCAAATCCAAATGATTTCGATTAAGTTAATTATTTTATTTTGTTTTGAGTGAGTAAAATTCACTCATAATTTAATATTATATAATCTATATTTTTAATTTTTTATTTTAAGTAAATCTCACTTATTATATAATATAAGATTATAAATAAATTATACTCACTAAAAAAAAATATTAGTCAAATTGTAAATCCCTTTAAATTAAACTAGTTTCCAAGTGTGCGGGTTGTTTCATCGCGGAAGCTATATATTGATAGCTTGAAATAAATAGATGGACTCAAATAGATTTACATTACTATTGAGAATAGTAGGTATGTCAAAAACTCATTGGGAGTAGTAGTAATTATATCAAAATTCAAAAACTCTCTTATTAAAAGATAAATAAAAAACCTCAAGTAAATTTAGATTAGAATTGGGTGTGGTAGTAATGTTGTAGTAATCTTATCAAAAAAAATCTCATATTATTATCACGAAAAAAATATTTATTTAAATTTATAAAATTATTAAAAACCTATTTTTTAGGAAGTGTCCATTTTATCAAAAACTATCATATTATTATCAAGAAAAAATATTTATATATATTGTAAAATTGATTAAAAACCTGTTTTTTTTGAAGTATGCCATAAAATCCAAAATAAGCTTTAAAATCAATGAGAGCAAAGTGAACGATTTCTCTCTCCTTTTTAAATTAATATATTTATGTGATAAAAATAAGAACTTCAACATAGGGATAAAATTAAACTTTTATATTACAAAATTAAAAAGTTTAAATTATATATAATTTTAACAAAAAATTATAAAGTCCACTAAAATATAGAGTTGCAAGCTTCATCAACCAAATTACAAACAACTAAATCTTTTATCATTTTAAATAGTAAATTTCTCAACATAATTTTCTGATTCGACCTTAGACAAGGTACAATATTGATCAATAGAGAAAAAAAAAAAAAAACGTATATCAAATCGTTTATGTTTACACTAAAAGAAAGTTAATTCCAAAACCCTTCTTTGAGATATGGAATATACAGAAGCAGCCATTTCTTCAAAATTGCGCAGTTTATCAATGCTTAAATTCTCCAAACCTTCACCCATTCTCTGCCTGCAACAAAAAAAAAAAAAAAAAAAAAGAAAAAACTTATTGCAATTAATAATACTACTCTTCACAAAAGGGACTTTTGCTGCCATAGATGATAACTCAATAAACAATCACGTTAAAAAAAAAATGACTTAATATTACCCCATTTGAACAAAAGAAAAAAAACTAACAAAGAAGAAGAAGAAGAAAAGTTACTAATGAGTCTTAATCTTATTATTTTTTCGATCAAAAGAAATAATGAAAAATTGTTCGACTACATAAAATCGCTGGTCAATAATAGAGGGAAGAAACAAAAAGATAAAAATACTAATCACAGGCTAGAGTTCGAGTTCTTCTTTGTACGCTACTCGAAAAATATGAGAACAATCACTGCGGTACTTACAAAGAAACTTGTATAAGCAGGACACACGTTGATAAATGTCTTCCCTGGGCACGAAACAATACTAAAAAACCCGCATCCTCCCTAAAACTGCCAAATTTTGTATTGGAAACACGAATTAAGTTAATGTTAAGCAAGATGAAAAGCTTACTTGCCACAAGATATGCAACCGAGGCCAAGAAAATAATGTCGTTGTGAAAGCCAATTATGGGGGCTTCCAAAATTTCGGTCGGAGATGCACTCCTAAAATACGTTCAACAAACTCGTCAATTAAAAAAAAAAAAGAAAGAAAAGTAAACAAAAGAAAACTATCTTGTTAATTGGAGTGATAAAAACAGATTTAATTTTGTAGCAATGATCCATGATTTCTTATTATAATGATTTATGACTGTAAAAAAATTCAAATTTAATACAAATATTTTTATATAAGTAGATTAAATTAGATTTGAATAATAGTGATTACCTTAAAAAATATGTAACATAAGCTAAAATGACTTCCAAACTCGAGAAAAAACAATCTCTCTTTTGTAATTTAATATATCATATAGATTAGTCAAATAGTTTATTTGCCTTTTTCCCCCTTTATTGGATGATTTAGCTAGTTGCCAACAATTTGCAAGTGATCTCCTCATTTTGGCATAGTTTGATTTCCATGACTTTTTCCGCACATGCAACTTTAACACCAAATGGGTCCGCAGATTGATATCTGCCGAATTTAATTTATCACTCAATCAATGCCAACAATAGCCATTAATGACACACAACAATGTACATCTACAGAAAGTTTTCCTATTATTCCATGTAACCTCTCACTTCCCAGCCAGCAATTCAAACTCAATACATCTGAAATAAAGGCTCAAAGTTTTTAGTCACACCAATCGGCTGTAAAGATAGGTATCAATATTTTTGATAATTTAGCTTGTGTATCTAAATAGAAGCAGAAATCTTTTAGCCTTCTCATTGCACAATTTTGAGCCTGGTACATCCAAATTCACTTGAGTATAGAAGTAAAACATACATAATGAATATATCACAGTTTCCAAGTACACAAAGCCACATTCCATGGAGCAAACAATACTACAGGAGCAACAATATATTGCCAAACAAAAAAGGTGCTGTAAATGTCTCATTCTCTTGTGATTCCAACCACAACCCTGCTCATCTTCCTCATCAGATCTGGATCTGGGCCAGTCGGCGGATATCGTACGGATAAGCATCAGATGGAGACTGAGCACTGTAGGATCTCCTCCCAATAACTATGTTTGCAGCCTCTGTTGGATGGAACGCATCCCAAAACAAATACTGGTTCCTATTTGCGCATGGAGTTTGCAATGGAAGGCATGTAATTTGACCGTTGTTCCTCCCTACCCCACAACAACCCGCATTTGTAACTGTGAAGCCTGAATTTACCAAATGCAAGTTTGAATTATTGATCATGTCACTGATGTCTTGTACAAAACTTGAGATTTTGAAACCCGAAATTTTGTAAGTTTTTGACTACTAGGTGTCCAACAAAATCCATTAAATAATAGTGTACAAACTTTGTAGATGAGAAAGGTTAGATAGAAAATTAATTACCATAGGCTGCAGGGTTGTTGATCATGTCTTGGAAAATGCCATATGCATTGATGTAGATAAGGCGTGCCTCAGGTGTGTTTCTGTTGAATTGATCAACTAGTGACTTGAGCCCGTTGTTGAAAATCTGGTTTGCAGAGTTGATTCTCTGAACACAAGTTCTCCCATCTGGGCTGTTCTGGGCCAGTTCGTTTGGGCTGCAGCCTATCTGACCAACCCCAATCAACACAAATTTCCTGGCTCCATAGTTGTACAAAATCTAGACCAAAGCACATCAATTATAAAAGTTAGGCCTTTTTTGCAAGAGATCCTAAAACATTAATACAAAAACACCAATTGATGGCTAGGAATCAAGATACACAACCCTGAGCTGCTCAGTATATTGCTGAATAAGAACATTGGAGTATTGGTCCGGGGTGTACTGGCGGGCGGTGGAGTAGTAAGCAGGCATGAAATAGTTGTTAAGGTAGTCATTGCTGCCTAACCCAATTGAGAATATGCACTGACTTAAGTAATTCGCTGCTGTGTCCTCGTCCCCCAGCAAGTTCACCATTTGTTGAACTGTATTTTGGTAGTTTCGCACCTGTCCACTAAAACTAATTCGGCCGCCCTATGACCAAAAAGATAATAACGAAATCCGATTTAATCATTTCGGTAGAAAATTTTAAACTAGGATACTTTAGTTTTCTTAATTAGATATTAAGATGGTTCAAAGTTAACTTATGTACCAGTTGTCGGCCGGTTTCCTCTCTGATTCCAGCAGCTGCAGATGCATAGTTTACCCCTCCGAGTATGTCTTCACCTCTGGCATTAGCATAGGGTGGGATATAATCGTCGAAACCAAGTAGCTCGGCTGTCAAATTGAACAAATTAATTAGAGAATGTAGTTCCTTAAATTTTAAAGGCCAAGTCCAATTCTTTGTATATCAAAAGGGTTATTCTATTGTAACTTAGCGATTACCGATTCAAATATTGAAAGCAACCTTTCCTTTAAAATAAAGAAAGGTAAGACTCTACAAATGTGGGAGCTTCTAGCGCACTCTCTCTCTGTCTTTTTTTATCCTTTTTGTTTCTATAATTTAATAATCTGAAAGCTATATATGGTAGATTGAACTTAATGACTGAGAAGTTCCACTGAAGGCGTTTTTCCACTCGGATGGACCAACTAGGTAGTTTCATTTAAGCCTAAATTACATTGGAAATAAAGTGTACAAGCCAACTTAGTAAGGATATGTTATGTGATTGAGAGATGCTGAAGGAAGCTATTAAGTTTACTTACCAATGACATCAACAGTAGTCCTGCCATTGGAAAACCTTCCAGAGGGTCCGCCAGGGAAATCAATCCCATAAGGCAAATAATCAGCTCTAGCCAAAGAAGAAAGTTGGTTGTTATTCCCATTATCGACCAAAGAATCCCCAAAAATGAAGTAGCAAGGAACTTGTGGATCCGCTGCAGCTCCCAACACGAAACACAGCGCAACAACACACACCACCCAGCATTTTTTAAGCTTAAGAAGCACACCCTCCATTGACCAGACCCTCAACAAGAACTTAACCGAAAACCACACCAAGAGAATGATCAAGGAAATGTGAGGATCTGGTGAAGCCTGGAGGGAGCACTTGTTTTGTTTGTGCGAGTGAGGGAGTGAGTTGTTGAAATGCAAGTGACGAGAAATAGTATATATATACATGAGCTCCATGGGACGCGGAGTGGGTGCGACACAGGTGACAACGTGGTCGTCCGTGTGCACATTTTTCGTAACTTAGTTACACAAAATTATTCGATAGCATGTATATCATAAGTAAAAGAAAATAAGTAAATAAATAAACTTATAATATTTGCAGCGAACCACAGTGTAGATCAGACCTAACAATTATGTACACATGAGCAACATCTCATCCCTGTCCCCGTAACTTGACTGTATTTTACATATAAATCTTATTAAGTAGACGCGAAAAAATTAGACTCATATCTATGAAAAAAAATAAAATAAAAAAAGAGTGAAAACTGTAGATATTAGAATTACAGTTGAAGGAGTTAGGTTAGCTGCATTAAATTCACGCGGATGGAGTGTGAGAGTTCATGACCAAGTCCCCGCCATAGCCGCACTGCAAACTTCTCTCTCTCATCTGCACTGGGAATTGTATACGAAAAAGTTAGCAAACTCAGAAAGAACTAGAACCATAGGAGTTTGAATTATTCAAAGTGATTAAAACACCAATTAATGCAACCACGCATGGCACTGCATATTGTCGGCACTTGGTTGGCTGGCTGCTTTTAGCAGTGTTGCCATCTTGTTGTCAATCATTATGGTCTTATCGGTAAAGGCCAAGTGTGAATAAATCAGACTTTCAATCAACGGTTGAAAATGAATACAGCGACAGGGTCGTGCATGTAAATTTTGTGGAAGATAGGAATTTTCCTCAAACTGTTCCAAGAACAAATTAATTCGAACAAAATCGAATTAAAATCATTCAATTCTGTTTGATTACCTAAATCGTTAGATTCCCTTAGATTTCGTTTGATTAAATGATTAGATTAAGCAAATTGTATTTAACTGTTTGATTACGGTTTTGGGAGTTCAAATATCATCAAAATCAGACCGAATTGATTTGTAATACAAAAGCTTAAAAATACAGTTTATACACGTATCGTCACACAACAAATCCAACCATCTCTCACAGTCTTTAACTTTCTAAAAAACTATGAATTGAATACAGACATATTATTCATATATATTTTTTTCACATTTTTAATTACTTGAAAAGTCAATATTTGAATTTTAATAGTTTTGTTTACGGGAAAAGAACATAAAATAAAAGATACAAATGACAATTTTATTTTTAATGAGTATCCTTCAAATCGATTGAAGTAACTCTTAATTATTAATGATAGTTTAACTAATTTTTTGCTCTTATGTCATTTTAGCTGTGACTTTGAAAATTTTCAAACCGTTACGTTAATTTGATTTAAATATAAAAATTAAACCGAATCAAACTTATCCGCTTAAATCCTTAAGAACCGTTTTTTTTTTTATAGCAGGTAATACTATTCGGTTAATGGTTAATGGGAAACAGTTGCACACTTTGAGGATGGATATTACGGACCTGCCTTTGACAAGTTGCTATACATGCAGGCTTGACAGTAGTGATCATCTACGGTACGCCGAGGTGGTCAAGTTACATGATAGTCATTAATGCTCGTTGTTGCCAAATTTAATGCTGTGGCATTTTTGAGTCAAGACAAGCAACATGGGCATTGAGGGATGGCTTTCGCTGGTTAATGCGGAAGTCCCTTTCTTTTCTCCTCATCTATATCCTGGACATCATCTTTAAGAGGCAAAATTAAATTAAAAAAGTTTTGTGTGAAATTTAATTTCGTTCCCAACGGCCATGCATCGCCAACTTGTCATTGACTTAGATGGGTCGGTGGTTAGCAATTTAATTTGGTCCATGAGATCCATCATTTGAGCAATAATTTCGAACTATCATAGTCTGGAAACAAACCTTTGTTTAAAATTCTGATAGTTTGCCTCCATAAGAATTTGTTGAAGCACATTGCTAGTTATGGTATAATGGTTAGCATCGGACCTATCGACTTTGTAATCCTAAGTTCGAATGCTACTAAAGTGGTTTTTGGCGCTAAATGTACTTCTGCTTTTGTCCCCGCAAGATCTCAAACAGTCCAATTGATGCTTACTGAAGAGTTGGGATTTGCTCTTTTGGTTTTTCAGTATAGACAGCCCAAGTCTACCTTGAAACATCGTAGTGCAATTCTCCATAGTATAATTAAAATGTCATATCGACTCTTTCCCCCAATATTAGAAAGGAAAAAAGAGGTGCTGACTGTAATAACGTGACGTTACCATGCACACAGAATGATCACATTTTTGCATGTTTTATAAGTCTCAATAAATGATTTAATTTTTCGTTAGAAGCTGTAATTGTTCGAAATTCAAAGTTAGCATACTTATCCCCTTCTGGTAAAACATATCAAAATCCCATGATCGCAGGCATTCATATAAAGATGTAGTAGTTCAACGTGACCGTCAATATATATATATATATATATATAGAGGGACCATAAATTCACCCGAGCGAATTAATGTGAGTTGAATTTTAGAATTTTGTGTTGGTCATGTAATTTGTAACGCAATCTCCATAGAAACTTGGTCCAGTTTTACTCTATGGTGGAATTCCAGGCTGAAGCGATTTAAACAGTTTGACGAAATCCACTCCCCAGATTAATGTTTATCGCTGACACACATTGAGTCAAAGACCAGTGGAACGGGTCCAATTTGTGGTCGGACGAATTTTATTTCAAATATCAATATATATATATATATATATATATATATAATTTAATTTCAAAAGTTTATTTTAACTATTATTGAGCCCTTTGTATTTTCAGTTGAATTATAAATGTTATCTATCCTTCTAATCTAGTAACTAAAACTCATAAATTAATAAAAATCAAGTCTCTCTATAATTTTTTTGGGTAAAAAAATAAGGTTTGACTATTTAAAAGAATTTTTGGTCAACATATATCATATATATTTGTTATTTTTTATTCTTTTCAATCACTAATAAATAAACATATATTTATTATTAAATACTAATTCTACCAACTCAAATTTTAGTTAACCTGGTTAAACTCTAAAACTTAAACTTTTCTAAATCAATTATGGATTCGATTTTGAAAACATTAAGTACAATTAGCAAGGTTGTTAGAACCCCACAATCCTACAAATATACATCAAGTCAACAATTCAAATTATGAAAGGATCTTTTTGAAATAGAATATTGGTAGATTCTTTGATTTAAATCGTAGGATCGATAAAATGTTTATTCGATCTTATGATTTTATTTCTTTTATAATAAATTTTTGAGTTAAATTTCATACTTATAAATAATACAAAAAAAAATTATAAAGATACGTCATTGTTTAAATTTAAATGCTCAAACATAGACAAGCAAGTAATTAATTGTAAAAAAAAAAAAAAAAATCTCTAACTTGTGAAGATTATTTTGTGAAAACCATAAAGAGGAGAGATTTTATTTTTCTTTTATATAAGGAGAGAATTATTATAACTCCGTTCGTTATCGTTGAGTTGATTGCTTAATTGTGAGTTATATATATTAGTATTAATTAATTTTTATTTTTTCTTTATTTTTAGTAAAATTATATGAACCCTGATGATATGAACCCTGATCCCTAGCGCCTCCTTTTCTCACCATCCCTCTCGTTACCATATATGTTTTTTTCTTGCCCCATTTTCCTTCTCTTGTGAATCTGCCTGCAAATGCCATTGTAATGAGTAATGACCAAAGCAATATATGGTGTTCTCAATTGGGTTTTCTTTTTTCAATTGTTTTTATCGATGAGGAGAGTTTCTGGCTAAGACCACAACAACATTCTAATATGTAGTATATACCAAATCAATGGTATTCTTAACTGGGCTTTCTTTTCTCAGTGATTTTTCCGTGCCCCATTCTATTACCTATATGGGTTGTTCTTCTTGTTGAGGATTGTGCCAATATGCCAATCTGAGATAGAAAACTTTTGTTTGAAAAAGGCTCTCTTTAGGATGCAGTTTGGCCTAAATATACATGCGTTTTGCAAATTGGGTGTGCACCTTTTTGGATCATGAGGAGGATCTGACAATAAATTTGGCATCTACACCTGGTGAAAGAGAGACAAGATAAAGTTGAAGTTGACTGAGAAGATCGTTGATCTTTACATGGAGAATTGTGATGAAGTTACTGACAGTGATGCGCAATGACATATTGCAGTGGAAGCCGAAGCTTGGTAGCATCACAGATAGTTTCAAACCGCATAACGTGTAGAAGAAATTTTTTCGTTTGCGTTTACGTTGTGGTTAGCATCAATAATTATGACCAAACACATATTTGTACAGTACACAATAATTTTCTGCATAAACAAGACAAACTTATTGGTCAAATGATTATCTATATATATATATATATATAAAGTCCCATTTTGAAAAAACCTACAGAAAAGGAGGTGCACGACATAGGGCAAATTGTCTTCTTTTTGTTTTTTGTGGATCATAGAGCAGGTTGTTTAAACTCTGTAAATTAACCCTCTCCCTGGCAAATGGGGTGTCATTTTTTTTTTTTTTTTATTAATTAGGAGTGAAGAAGCTGAGGAAGATTGTCATTGAACATTGCAGCTTTTGTTTTTGGCTCAGTTCAAGGCTCTGCAGATGTTGATTATGCAGAACATAAAGCAGCAAAGCAAGTTGACCGGGTAAAATCCTGCAAGCGTACAGGGCCGATCGTAGTAATAAAATCCTGGTGAATACTCCAGGTGTCGAACCCAAGGGAACAAAGAATTAATTATGATTTAAGTTATTTAAGCTGAAGTTTTATGTTGAGAAAATTAATGAGAAGCAGAATTATTAAACTAAAAATTAAACAATTTAACTAATAGAAAATCAGAGGCAAATTAATTAAAACTAAACACAAGATAGAGAGTACCAGGGTTATGGGTTTTCACCTAGAACGGGCTGAATTACATGAATTTTGTGGATTAATGATCTGAATGTCAATTCTTCTTCTTTAGTTAGTGTTCTTTCTCAAGCAACCATAACCGTATTCAATCTATTTATGATCTTCTCTCGAACTCACACAAAGTAGATTAAACCCATTAAGAACAGAGAATTTATAATGACATCATATAAACTTATCTCATGTCTGACTCAAAGTTCATATGTTTATCTATTTAGTGCACGATTGTGTCTCATCTGTCGATCTCAACACAAATTCTATGACTACTTTCATGATGGCCAAGCACAAAGGTATATTTAAGAACAAAATAGATAAATCAAATCGAGTTCTCAACTGATAATTGCAATAAAATCAACAGAACATCTAAACATCCACAAAATCAAATAATCCAACCCTAAACTAGACTACATCCCTTTCGCCCTAGTTTAGGGTTCTAGCTACTCATGCTAAAAACCAAAGATAAACAAATATCCAACATCATTAAGTTCAAAAGAAAATGAAGAGAAAGAAAAAGAATCGAAAAACTCGTTTCCGACGTCTTCGCGTTCCTCCCTTATGCTCTTCTCCTCTTCACTCTCTACGCTTTTTCTCTGTCTTGTGTCTCAAAGAATAGCCTCCAAAAGTCCTCTAACTCTGCTGTAACTTTCGTATTTATAGTCCCCTCAAATAAGTCCTAAAGAGTCCAAATTCGAGTCGGAAAAGGATTTATAAATTTTCTGGACAGTTTTGACCCTGTATCTACGGACCCAAATTTCGACCCCTTCCACGCAGAATCCGAAGTTTGTCAAAACAGAAAAGTTGTAGCTTTATCTCTTAGCTTCGATTTGGCTTAAGAATCATCCAATTCCGAGTTGTGTAGAGGAAGTTATGGCTGAAATACCGAGCAGTGCGCAAAGCTGTGAAATCTGCCCGAATAGTATCAAATCCGCTCCAATTACTTCTATTTGCATCCAATTGACCTACAAAATATAAAATAACAAATAGAAGTAAAATCCACCAATAATCATAATATTTGCATAAATAAATATCAAATCAAATACCAAATTACACGTAATATTTATGCAAATATTGAATCTATCAAATTCCCCCACACTTGAACTGTTGCTTGTCCTCAAGCAATTCAAAAATATCACATGACCTTCACGAAAATTTCATTCAAATCAAATTCTTCAAACAATGTCTCATTAACACATTACAAGATCAATCTAAAAGTATCACTCAACACTTCACTAATCAAATATAATCAATAGCATCCTCATTCCCCACAAAACACGTTTTACATTGATTAATCATGTGCAAGAACCCTTTATTAATCAATGATAACGCTTAGCTATCGTCATGTAGAAAGTAATTACACACACTCATCCAAAATCCAAGGACAAAAATTATCTTCTCTTAAAAATACAAAACCACACAAGGGATCAATAGAAATTAATTATTTTAACTTTTTGTTTTTTCCTTTTAGTAACAGAGGCTTTAATACTCTTCTCTAAATACTGACATGCTTTTTGACATGAATACCATCACTTGTGGTGTCGGTACCCGATTACTACTTCACAAACAGATATTTAGAGTGCTTTGCATACTCATAATTCAAGCTACTTTTTTACGTGAAGACCAACAATTGTAATGCTGACCCCCAGTTACTCAGTAACTCAAAACAGCGGAGTAGATGACATATTAACAACTTGCAAGCCTTGTTTTTTTTTTTTTTTTTTTCTTTTTCAATTCAATTCCTAAATCATATCCCCAAAATTCTTTAGAAGAAGAGAAGATAACGTTTGTTCAAGTACTTTAAATGAGTGTACATAATTAAAAATTACATGAAAATCTCTAAAAGCTAGCATCTCTCTTTAAAAGATCTTCACACAACTTTAAAATTAAATTAGAAATAGAAAAAATTTTTAAGTGGAGAACAAGTTCACTACCAACCATCTTTAACTAGCTAATGTCAAATACTACTCAAAGACCAACCTTGCATGCATTAGTACTATCATCGACGTCCAAAAATTCAACTCAAATAGAATTCAAGTGAAGCTCATGTATAATCATGCAAGCACACAAAAATTAGCATTAATTGGCAAAAAAAAAATTGCAAAAAAAAAATCAACAAAAAATTCAAAATAACACCTCTACCTCTCCCCCACACTTAGCCAACATTGTCCTCAATGTTGCAATAAAAATATAACTAAAAAGAAAAGAAAATAAAGAGGACGAAACTACCCGGATAGAGTAGAGGATAAAAGCAACCCTCACGTGCACCGCCATCATCGAACAAACAACCTTAGAATCAATAACAGGAGACAAGAAAAGTAAAGACAAAGATAAGAGAACAGAGAGCAAAAATATGTGATAGCTAAAATCCTAGAAAGCAGATAAATCTAATCCTAAAGAATCTAAGTCATTGAAAAGGAAAAGCAAAAACAAAAACGACGCAAGCAATAAAACGAACTAGATCCAAGGAATGGGATAAATTCAATGAGGAGGTGGGCAAGCAATGAGAGCATCCATAAGTTGAAGAAATTGGTGCTCCGGAGTCTCCAAAATCTAGTGCAATAACTTATAACCAAGGTAGAACCCTCTCCAATAAGAAGAAAAACCAAAAACTTAGGGAAAATAAAATTAGAAGGCTTTAAGAGAAAGATGGGTAGAGGAAAGAAGAATGAGAGAAACTTTGAAGGATAATGGATTAGAATAAGAGATTTGTGAAAGAAAGAAAGATTTGAGTAAAGGGAATATAAATTGATTGGGATTGACTATAGAAGGGAAGAGGAGAAGAAGAAGAAGAAGAAGAAGCGTGAGAAGGTAACATTGGGAAGAAAAGAAAAAAAAAAAAAAAAAAAAAAAAACGTGTAAAATTTTTTTTTTTTTTTTTTTTTTTCAGAATTTGACCGGACCTGGTCCGGACCTGGACCAGGTCCGGTCCAGCGGTCAGAATGGGACCGGACCTTGTCCGGTCATGATATTTTTTTTTTTTTTTTTTTTTTTTTCGGTTCCCCCTTGTTTACACATATGTATACATATAAAAAATTTCAATCAACACACAAATACTCATCAAGAGAATTCTTTTTCTACTCATTCCCACCCCCACAATTAAGATAAACAATAACAATGTATTGAATAATAAGGTCAAAGGTAAGGGTAAGAATTACTCCCTGAACCAAGCAGCTTGTAATTTGTTGCTTTGTAATGAACATGCTTTTCCGTCCCAAGTTCCTACACACAAAAGAAAAGAAAAAAAAAACTAAATTAAACTTAAGCTTATCAATCTAATTAAAATATAAATAAACGTTGGGTTGCCTCCTAACAAGCGCTATGTTTAACGTCTATAGCTAGACGTTCTTCCCTGAATTAAGGAGGATGATCTCAAAGAGGATGAGGCCTTAAGTTGCCTCCATGAACCTTAATCATCCCAGACTTCATGCTCCACACATCGATTGCCCCTTGAGGATACACCTTGTGCACTGTGAATGGTCCCAACAACTTCTTTTTCTTTCGTTTCCACGGGATTGTCCTACTATAAGCATCATAGAGAAGCACTTTCTCTCCCTTCTTGAAGGCACTTCCAAGAGAGTTATATTCTAAAAGAAGAGAAGGCTGCTTTAATTCTAACGGAGTTGGCTCTGCTATGGAAGGTGTTTGGCTCGGTTTGGCCTCCAGGATAGGTTGCTCAAATAGCATCTCAAATGCGCTTCTCAAGTCTATATCCATGTCCTTTGGGTTTTCTTTTGGTGACTTTAAATGTTCCACCATGAAGCATATATCTTCTCGTGATGAACTCTTCAATGTTTTGAACACATGGAATACCTGCTCTTCTTTTCTTACTCGGAATGTTAGCTTTCCTTGCTCTACATCAATCAACGCCTTACCAGTGGCTAGGAACGGCCTCCCTAAAATTATCGGGATGTCTACATTTTCATCCATATCCAGTACCAGAAAATCAGCTGGGAAATAGAATTTTCCCACTTTAACTAGCACATCCTCAATCTTTCCACATGGGTACTTAATGGACCGGTCAGCCAGCTGCAAGGACACTGAGGTTGGCTTCAATTCTCCTATCTTCAGCCTCCTGAAAAGAGATAAAGGCATCAAATTAATGCTTGCACCTAAGTCACATAAACAACGTTCAATATCTAAACTACCAATAGTGCAAGGGATAGTAAAGCTCCCTGGATCTTTTAACTTTGGAGGTAGTTTATTCTGAAGAATAGCACTACACTCTTCAGTTAAGGCAACTATAGCATGTTCCTCGAGTCTCTTCTTGTTTGATATAATCTCCTTCAGGTACTTTGCATAATTTGGCATCTGTGCAATAGCCTCTGCAAAAGGAATGTTGATGTGGATCTTCTTAAACATGTCCAAGAACTTAAGAAAGTTCTTGTCCTCATTCCTCTTTTTCAGCCTGTTGGGAAATGGAATCGGCGGAACATACGGCTTAACTTGAGGGGGAGGAGTGGGTGGTACCGGCTCCTCAATGTTGTCCTGCCCTCCCTGTTCATTATCCATAACTTTCTCTTGCACAGGTTCCTCCTCTTTACCACCATCTTCTGTGTCCTTGTAATTTTGCTGAGCATTTTTAGGATTCCATACCACTTTCCCACTTCTCAATGCAATGGCTAAGACACTCTCCCTTGGATTCACCTCAGTATTACTAGGGAGTTGACCTTGATTCCTAGTCGAAATTGCTTTGGCAAGTTGACCCACCTGTACTTCCAAAGTATGAATTGAGGCTTGGTGAGTGGATGCAACTTGATCAATTTTTAGATTCAATTTCCTCAACTCAGCATCCTGTTGTGTCATTCTCTCATCCATCTTTGACATGTACTGCATGAACATGTCTTCTATCTGTGGCTTTTTCTCCTGAGGTTGAGATGGTTGACTATGAAATTGGGGTCTCGGCTGCTGAAACCCTGGTGGTACTACTTGCCTTGTATTTCCCTGCTCCTTCCAGCCAAAATTTGGATGGTTACGCCATCCCGAGTTATAGGTGTTGGAGTATGGGTCATTCCTCTGCTGTTCTCCAGCATAATTAATCTCTTCCGCCGACTTTCCTGAGTCTCTACCCATGCAAGTGGCTTCGGTGTGTCCAAAATGTCCACAATAAGAGCATTGTTCTCTCTGCATCAAGTCTCTGCTCAATAATAACTTCACTTGGCGAGATAAGTCGTCTATCTTGGATGTCACATCAACGTGTGAAGATATGTCATAAACTCCAACTCTACGCCCTTTGATAGCTTTCTGTTGGGAATTATCTGCCAACAATTCATATATGTCATACAGCTCGTCTGCAGACTTATTACCCACATATCCTCCAGCTGCCGAATCCACCAACATCTGGGAATTAGTGATGAGGCCATCATAAAAGAACTGCATTTGGAGAGGCTTTGAGAATTGGTGATGTGGGCACTGTACTAGAAGCATCTTGAATCGCTCCCATGCCTCGTGAAAGGGCTCAGCATCCATTTGTGAGAAGGAACAAATTTTATTCCGAAGCTCTGCAGTCTTCTGTGGGGAGTAAAACTTCAGCATAAATTTATCATAAATCTGCTCCCAAGTATTAAGTGACTCCTCTGGTAGGTTGATCAACCAAGTCCTTGCCTTATCCTTAAGGGTATAAGGAAAACACCTCATCCTTAATTCATCTGCTGAGCACCTCCCTGGAGGAAAGGTCTCGATAGTACTGTAAAAATCCCTAAGGAAAGTAAGAGGGTCATCACTCGGTAGACCATGAAACGATGGTAACATATTATAGAACATGGTCTTAAGCTCGTAGTTACGAGCTGCTGTACTCAGCCTGATGCAAGATGGTGAAGGACCAATCACAGGCCTTTGAATGTCCTTCATGCTAATTCTAGCCTGCTCCCTCACCTCCTGCCCATTGTTGAGGACGTGATCTTCTATCACCTGACCATCCCGGTCACCCACTCTTTCGGCCATCTCAGCTCGCTTTAATGCCCGGTTTTGCCGACAAAACTTTTCAATCTCGGGGTTCAACGGAAGGAGATTATCGCTTTTAGACGCTCGCAATTGCATAAACTACCTGCAATCGTGAAACAGAAATAAAAAATTAAACTAAAACTTAAAATAAATAAATAACACTAACTAAGTTAAATCTAAAAACTAAAAAAAATAAAATAAAATAAACAAAAATCACAATTAATGCTCCGTTCCCCGGCAACGGCGCCAAAAACTTGACCGGGTAAAATCCTGCAAGCGTACAGGGCCGATCGTAGTAATAAAATCCTGGTGAATACTCCAGGTGTCGAACCCAAGGGAACAAAGAATTAATTATGATTTAAGTTATTTAAGCTGAAGTTTTATGTTGAGAAAATTAATGAGAAGCAGAATTATTAAACTAAAAATTAAACAATTTAACTAATAGAAAATCAGAGGCAAATTAATTAAAACTAAACACAAGATAGAGAGTACCAGGGCTATGGGTTTTCACCTAGAACGGGCTGAATTACATGAATTTTGTGGATTAATGATCTGAATGTCAATTCTTCTTCTTTAGTTAGTGTTCTTTCTCAAGCAACCATAACCGTATTCAATCTATTTATGATCTTCTCTCGAACTCACACAAAGTAGATTAAACCCATTAAGAACAGAGAATTTATAATGACATCATATAAACTTATCTCATGTCTGACTCAAAGTTCATATGTTTATCTATTTAGTGCACGATTGTGTCTCATCTGTCGATCTCAACACAAATTCTATGACTACTTTCATGATGGCCAAGCACAAAGGTATATTTAAGAACAAAATAGATAAATCAAATCGAGTTCTCAACTGATAATTGCAATAAAATCAACAGAACATCTAAACATCCACAAAATCAAATAATCCAACCCTAAACTAGACTACATCCCTTTCGCCCTAGTTTAGGGTTCTAGCTACTCATGCTAAAAACCAAAGATAAACAAATATCCAACATCATTAAGTTCAAAAGAAAATGAAGAGAAAGAAAAGGAATCGAAAAACTCGTTTCCGACGTCTTCGCGTTCCTCCCTTATGCTCTTCTCCTCTTCACTCTCTACGCTTTTTCTCTGTCTTGTGTCTCAAAGAATAGCCTCCAAAAGTCCTCTAACTCTGCTGTAACTTTCGTATTTATAGTCCCCTCAAATAAGTCCTAAAGAGTCCAAATTCGAGTCGGAAAAGGATTTATAAATTTTCTGGACAGTTTTGACCCTGTATCTACGGACCCAAATTTCGACCCCTTCCACGCAGAATCCGAAGTTTGTCAAAACAGAAAAGTTGTAGCTTTATCTCTTAGCTTCGATTTGGCTTAAGAATCATCCAATTCCGAGTTGTGTAGAGGAAGTTATGGCTGAAATACCGAGCAGTGCGCAAAGCTGTGAAATCTGCCCGAATAGTATCAAATCCGCTCCAATTACTTCTATTTGCATCCAATTGACCTACAAAATATAAAATAACAAATAGAAGTAAAATCCACCAATAATCATAATATTTGCATAAATAAATATCAAATCAAATACCAAATTACACGTAATATTTATGCAAATATTGAATCTATCACAAGTGTTCAGTGTTAATCTTTTGTTAGCTTGATTAATTATCTAATTTCTTTTTTTTTTTTGTAAGCTGTATTGTTAACAAGCATGAGATACCATTTCCTTGTACTTTTCCTTCGTAAGCAAGTTCCTTTAGAACCTTATTAGTGGTTAGTTGGTAGTTGCTTGCAAAGTTAGACAAATGTTCTTTTATGTACTGCAATATGTACCAAGGTATGGGGTACATGTAAAATTGTACTTATGCTTGTATTTTTTTAGTTCATATACATATGAAATACATGCAAATGGGTGTAACTTTTTGCCCACAACTTGTGTCTTTCTTCTTTTTCTTCCTTCTCTTTTCTCTGCATTTCTTCTAGTTTTATTTCAACTGTGCTTCTGCTATAACCTTGTTGTCCTATTGTTTATGGTCCATTTGCTATCAGAATGGTATCAGAGCAATTTAAGGATCTTAAGAGAGGTCTGTGGTGTGTGAAAACCAGAGTGAAATACGAGAGATAGTAAGGAAACACTTGGGCAAACACTTGGGTTTAAATCTGCACTGAAAAGCTTTATAAAGTTTCTGAAACTTCAATGGCTTCAGTAAATTTTTCCCCTACTCCTCCACCTAAATTCTCTGGAGAAAATTACTTGCAATGGTCAGTCATGATGAAAACATACCTTAAAGCATTTGATTTATGGGAGGTGACAGAGGTTGGAGGTGAGCTTCCTGATTTGCCTACAAATCCTACTATTACCAATATGAAGAACTATAGTGAGCAGATGGCAAAGCATTTCAAAGCATTGTCATGTATTCAATCTGTAGTTTCTGAGGTGATATTTGTTAGGATTATGTCTTGTGAAACCCCCAAAGCTGCTTGGATAGGATCAAGGACGAGTATGGTGGCACTTTGAAGTCTAGAAACATGCAAATTCTCAATTTGAGAAAGGAGTTTGAAATGCTGAAAGTGAAGGATACAGAAACTATCAAAGAGTATAGTGATAGAATTATGAAAGTGGTAAACCAAATTAGAGTGCTTGGAGAGGATTTGACAGATAGAAGGATTGTGGAAAAGGTTCTTGTTACAATACCTGAAAAATTTGAGTCAAAGATTGCAGCTTTAGAGGAAGTGGAAGATATGTCTCAGATCAGTTTCTCTGAGCTTATGAGTACACTTCAGGCTTAGGAACAAAGAAGAATGATCAGGCAAGGAGGTGTTGCTGAGACTTCAAAGCCTGCATTCTCTACTGAAGGTGCACTACAAGCAAGCACAAAAGGGAAAGACATCTATAGAAGGGGTCAAACTGATAAGCCAGACAAAAAGGAAGGTAAAAGCAATAAAAATGGAACCAAGAAGGTGTATGCTCCCTGTGAACACTGTAGCAGAACCACACACCTTGCAAAGGATTGTTGGAGAAAGCCTGATGCACTTTGCTCATTCTGTAAGAAAAGAGGTCATGTTGAAAGAATCTGCAGAAGTAAAAGGAAGCAGCAGCAGCAGCAGAAGAAGCAGCATGTCCAGGTTGCAAAAGGAAATGACAGCAAGCTGAGGAGGAGCTTTTTGTTGCAAGTTGCAGTTCCAGCAGCAAAAGTAACCATTCCTGGCTTATTGACTCAGGCTGTACACATCTCATGACTCCAAATCCAAATGCCTTCAAAGAGATTGATCAATCCTTCACAACAAAAATTAGGATTGGCAATGGATCTCTAATTGAAGCTCATGGCAAAGGAGTGGTGGCTTTTGAAACTTTTAGAGGTACTAAGCTTATTAGAGATGTTTTATTTGTTCCTGAAATTTCTCAGAATCTACTCAGTGTTGGTCAATTGCTTCAAAAGGGTTATTCCTTAGTATTCAAGGATAATACTTGTAAAATACTTGATGCATGTGAAGTTGAATTTATATCTGTTCCAATGAAAGGGAAGAGTTTTCCCTTGGAACTAGACCATTTGAATCAAACTGCCTTGCTAGCTATAGCTGATGACTCAGTACTTTGGCACAAAAGACTGGGGCACTTTCACTATGCAGGTTTAGAGAAACTGCAAAAGGATCAGTTGGTTCTGAACTTGCCTGAAAATAAATAAGCTGGAAGTGTTTGTGATGCTTGTCAACAGGGCAAACAAACTAGACTTCCATTCCCTTCAAATCAAGCTCATAGAGCTATGGAAAAGCTTCAACTGATTGACACTAATCTTTGTGGTCCTATGTGAACAGAATCCTTAAATGGAAGCAAATTGTTTATCCTTTTCATAGATGACTATTCAAGATTCTGTTGGGTTTATTTTTTGAAGCAAAAGTCTGAGGTAGCTAGTGTCTTTGATTCATTTAAGAAATTAGTTGAGAATCAGACAGGTTTTAAGATTAAGACTTTGAGGTCTGAGAATGGAACTGAGTTCACATTTGTATTATTTCAGTATATTTGCACAGCAGCTGGAATTGTTCATCAGTTCTCTGCTCCTTATACTCCACAGCAAAATGGAGTGAGTGAGAGAAAGAATAGAACTATAATGGAAATGGCTAGATGTCTTTTGTATGAGAAGAAAATGCCCAAACAATTCTGGTTAGAAGCTGTTAATACATTTGTTTATTTGCAAAACAGATTGAGCACCAAAGCTGTCAGGAACAAGACACCATATGAAGTCTGGTATGGGTCTAAGCCATCAGTGCAGCATCTTAAAAATTTTGGCTGTTTGTGCTATGTGCTTGTACCTGATCAAAGCAGAAAGAAGTTGGATCAAAGGGCTATACCAGCAGTATTTGTTGGTTATAGTACAACTTCCAAGGCCTACAGGGTATTTGATGTGCAATCAAGAAAAGTGCTGGTTAGCAGAGAGGTCAAATTTGATGAAGATCAATACTAGAATTGGGAAGATATTGAGGTTCAAACACCTATGACTGTTCCAACTCATCAAATTCTTCCTACTGATCTCAATTTTGACAGCTCAGGTGATGATGATGCTATTGATGATCTGCCAATAAGAGGAACAAAAGCACTCTCAGATGTTTATAAGTAGAGCAATGTGGCCATTTTAGAACCAGTAGACTATCAAGAGGCTTCAAAATCAGCAAAATGGATACAAGCAATGCAAGATGAAATTGCAACTATTGAAAGAAGCCAAACTTGGACTTTAGTTGACATGCCTAAAGACAAGAATGTTATTGGCGTCAAGTGGGGGTACAGGACTAAACTTAATGCTGATGGAAGTGTGAACAAATTGAAGGCAAGGCTTGTGGCTAAAGGCTATACAAAATAATTTGGAGTTGATTACTCACACACCTTTTGCTCCTATAGCAAGGTTGGATATCATTAAGCTACTTCTAGCCTTGGCAGCACAAAAGGGTTGGAAAGTGTTTCATCTTGATGTGAAATCTGTATTCCTTAATGGATTACTGCAAGAAGAGATCTACATTGATCAACCAGAAGGGTTCATTGCAAAAAGAGAAGAGAGTAAAGTGTATAAGTTAGAAAAGGCATTGTATGGCCTCAAACAAGCTCCTAGAGCTTGGTTTAGCAGAATTCATGATCATCTGCTTAAACTTGGCTTTTTAAAAATTCAGAATGAGGCCACTCTCTTTGTAAAGTCAGAAAGGAGTCAAACACTTATAATATCTCTCTATGTGGATGATATTCTGATCACTAGAAGCAATGAAAATTCAGTTTTGGAGTTCAAAAAGGAGATGCAACTTGTATTTTAAATGTCAGACTTGGGTGAGCTGTCATTTTTCCTTGGTCTGTAGGTTCAACAAACAAAAGCTGGTGTTTTTGTTAGTCAAAGTAAGTATGTCAAAGAGATCCTGAAGAAGTTCAAGATAGATATTTGCAAAGCTGTTACAACTTCACTTGCTGTGAATGAAATGCTAACAAAAGAAGATGGAGCTGAGAAAGTCAGTGAAGGTCCATATAGAAGCATTATAGGTTGCTTGCTGTATTTAACAACTTCAAGACTAGACATAGTTCATGCCACTAATCTGCTCTCAAGGTTTATGCATGCTCCTAGCAAGCTTCATTTTAAAGCTGCAAAAAAGGGTGTTGACGTGCTTAAAAGGTACTTTGAATCTTAGGATTCTATTTAAGAAAACAAAGGAGTTAGAGCTTGCTGGTTTCACTGACAGTGATTGGGGAGGTTCAGCAGAGGATATGAGAAGCACTTCTAGCTTTTGTTTTACTCTTGGAAAAGGTTGTTTTCGTTGGAATTCCAAACAGTAATCTGTTGTAGCACAATCAACTGCAGAGGCAAAATACATAGCTACCACAGTTGCAGTGACTCAAGCTATTTGGCTTAGAAATGTTGTAACTGACTTGCAGCAAGTTCCTGTTAAAGCTACACCAATTTACTGTGACAATCAGTTAGCCATTGCTATTTCTAAAAATCCTCTAAACCATAGCAGAACCAAGCATTTTAAGATCAAGCTTCAATTCATCTGAGATTTACAAGAAGTTGGTGAAGTTCAGCTGCTTTACTGTGAGTCTGTAAATCAGGTTGCAGACATATTTACCAAAGCACTTCCTAAGTGCAGGTTTGAATTCCTTAGGGTTAAGCTTGGTATGCAATGCTTCAATGCCAAGGAGGAGTGAAAAAGCTAAGGAAGATTGTCATTGAACATTGCAGCTTTTGTTTTTGGCTCATTTCAAGGTTCTGCAGATGTTGATTATGCAGAACATAAAGTAGCAAAGCAAATGTTCAGTGTTAATCTTTTGTTAGCTTGATTAATTATGTAACTTCATTTTTTTTTTGTAAGCTTGTCTTGTTAACAAGCATGAGATACCATTTCCTTGTACTTTTCCTTTGTAAGCAAGTTACTTTAGAACATTGTTAGTGGTTAGTTGGTAGTTGCTTGCAAAATTAGATAAATGTTCTTTTATGTACTGCAATATATGCCAAGGTATGGGGTACATGTAAAATTGTGCTTATGCTTGTATTTTTTCAGTTCACATATATATGAAATACATGCAAATGGGTGTAACTTTTTGCCCACAACTTGTGTCTTTCTTCCTTTTCTTCCTTCTCTTTTTTCTGCATTTCTTCTGGTTTTATTTCAACTGTGCTTCTACTGTAACCTTGTTGTCTTATTGTTTATGGTCCATTTGCTATCAAGGAGACCCATTGGTTTCCAAACTATACAGTATAGTAGAGGTAGTTTTTTCCAGTTTTCATAAATCCTAGAGGCCACATCATTTTATCATAATTAGAACTAAGAGCTTAAAGATAAAATTTTTCATTCTTAACTACTAAAGTGTACGTACAAATCAATTTCATGTCATATACAAATTCATCCATCCTTGAAAATTGTACATCTTTGAGAAGTCAAAGGCACTTCAATTTGGGTTGTAAGAGTATTTTGGTCCGTTTAAACCATTTATAATAACACTTTAGTTATTGAAACTAACTTTTATTAATAACGACTTAATGAAAGATGTTTTTTGTTCTCATAATTAAAATATATAATGTTTTTTTTTTATAGTTTCAAAACATTGGAATATGAAGTTCCAAAAAATATTATAAAATTTACAAGCACGATGTAAATTTCGTCTCTTTTCAGCTCAAACGCTCTGAAGTAAATCAATCGTAAAACTTTTTATCGAACTCTAAATCATGTCATTGTTTGCATTGAAATCTAGATCTAATTATCTTTCCAACTAGTTTGCCACCTAGTTCATCTGTAGTAGGCTATTATATTCTCTAGAAATTCACTCATGAAATCTATCCTCACAATTTTGAGGGAGTGTTTGGGTAAGATTCATGGGAGCGCATTTGTATTTTATTTTAAAAAAGTACAGAGAAAAGTATTTGGTAAAATTTGTTGTAATGCTTTTTTATTCTGCATATTTTCTTATACAACTTCATAATAGCAGTTGATTGAAAAATAATCAAGACTAATTTTTTCTACTCTTTTGGGTTACTTGTTATTTTTTAATATTAATAATAATTTATATGAAATAAATTACCATTAAAGAATATTTATATAATTTTATTTTTTTTACTTGCTACATGAATTAGATATATTAATCTATTTCATTAATAGTTGTATAAATACAACATTTTTTTTTCAACTATTCTTAAATAATATTTTTTTTCCATCAATTTTTTTAATATGGAAAATTATAAAAAAATCTCAAACATTATAATTTTTATCATGTAGTAAAAATTAATATTTTTTAAAAAAAAGTTAAAAATTAAGCGAGAAAATTCTCAATATTAATTATAGAATATTATTTTAAAAATATGATAATATGAAATATACAAATAATTTTTTGAATACTTTCTATTTACATTAATTAGATGTTTAAATTAGACATTTCATTATTTAACAGCAACTATAAGTATACAATTAACTAAAAATTTCATTAATTTTATCAGTAATTAGCAATAACAAATATGAATCATCAATCAACAATTAGTAACAATAATTAACAACAGCAAAATCCAACAAGTAACTCAAATAAGCCCTAACACTCTTACATTTTTTGGTCGTAATTTCTTCTACACAATTGCAATAATGTATTGTTAGCAGTGTTTGAAACTAGAATCATCTAGATTTTTAGTCATATATACACATCATCAGAAAAAAAATAGCCATAAGAGACTCTAACCCCACAGTGAGATCCCCATTTACTGGTTTCATGCTTTAATATTTTGAAGTGAAATTAATTCAAGCAAGTATTATCTGTTGGATATTTTATATGTCTTTAAAATCAAGACACGTCCTTGGCACTGAATTGTTATAATAGTGTGGTTTTTACAAATAGATATTTAACATCTTTTAAAAGCCTTTTTCGGAAAATACACAAAAAATGAAAAGTTGTGTATCAGGAGACAATTTTGGGACTGAATTTTAGAATAGTTATGTCCTTATAAACAGATATTTAACATCCTTTTGAAGCATGTTTTCAAAAATGTGCCAAAAAGAAAAATTGTGCCCCCTAAATTTTGAACCCACAAGGCCCAATTGGAAAGGTGCGCACTTGACTGCCTAGTCTAAGACAATTATATGGTTATTTTTTGCTGCAATAAAGATATATACAGGAATTAGAAAATTTCAGAAAAAAAAAGGGAGAAAGTTGTGACTCTTAAGTCTTGAACTCGAGTGTCGAATGGAAAAGCCCACACTTTATTCATTTGAACTAAAACAATTTCTTAACTAATTTTAGGCGCTAATTTATATATTCTATACCCAATTTATTGCCAAAAAATGGAAAAATGCACGTCTATTGAGTTTCAAATTCATGACTACTCAATCTACCCACCAAGCCACTAATCGTTTGAAAAAGATGCGCAATTTGGAGAAAGGGCACGAATGCTCTATATATACAAATGCTCGGACCAGAACCAAAAGGTTACAAAATCTTCTTCTTCTTCCTTATTTCGTTGGTCATTTTTTCTAATAAAAAAGATTCTATTATCTACTATATTGCTGTAGAAATATAAATAGATGTTTTGCAGGCAATTTTGGAATGTATATTAACTTCTTGAAGCCTCGATTTCAGTATTGTAACTTGTAATCGAGTATGCTTTATTTTATCTTGTGAGACAGTTTGCATTATATCTCTATTGCAATCAAGTAAAGTCGAATTTTGCCTTAAGAAGAGTGACATTTAGATACACAACTTGAAGTAATCTTTCAATTTTTGATAACTCAATTCCAGGGTAATTTACCCCTAGCATCCTCAACTTTGGCCTTATTACAAAAAACATACCGTGTTATCAGAAATTATAAAAAAAACATATTGAGACTAACGACAGTTAGTCAAATAAGACGGAACATGTGAAAAGACAACAAAGCCCTCGTATATAAAGAAAATGATGGGGCCATCAGGCAAACCCAACCCTAATTTCTTCTTTTCTCTCAAACAGCCGATTCTTTCGAACTTTTGAACCCAAAATCATTCACAATCATCACCAAAATTATTCACTAAAATCTATCAAAGTCTTTAATTATCGAGTAGCCCAGCATTCAAAATACTAAATCTGTCTATTTATTTCGCCTTCTATCTGTTGCAGCCGACCGTCGCCCAAAAGATTCTTGTTTGTTTCCCGACAAAATAAGCCGTTGGGGACGATCACTTGTGGAGATTTGGGTTGTTCAGTTTCTCCATTTGAAAAGGTAAGTGTTTTTCTTTCTTATTATTAGTTTAATTAAAAATTCTTTTTCTACTGCAAAAAAACTAAAATATATATAATTTTAAATTTTTTTGTGACCTTGCACACCCATTTTTTTTAATCAATTTTTTTTGGATATTTGATTTTTGGTGGGTATTTGTCTTGCACGATTTGGATAAATTTGGACCTTGCCTATTCATTTTTGCTAATTTTTTTTTAGACATTGACTGGACAATTTGGAAATTGGATGAATGGAGAAGGGGTGAACGTTATGTTAGTTTTGGAGTTTGGGAAGAACGTTATGTTAGTTTTGGAGTTTGGGACCACTTTAATTTTTGTTTTAAGAGTTTGTCCAGTAAGTTTGTTTATTTCTGAATTCTCTATTTGGCAGGGACCACCATGTTTACTTTTGTCGTCCATTATGGAGACAAACAGGAAGTCTTAGAAATACCAGACAAAGACTATGCCAGTTTTATTGAGATTTTAAAGATCTGCAAGTTACTTTTCGATGTGGACAAAAAGGGATTCTCTCTTGCAACTAATACGAGCATACAAATTAAAAATGATGCTGATTTGCTGAAGGTAGTTGATAGTGAGAAGAGTGACAAACTACATTTATACCTCAAAGCAGATTCACACTCCAAACCTCTATAGTTCAAGCTACCTGATGCACCTATTAAATCTAAAACCAAAGTTGATGAAGTTCTTTTGCAGCAGTCTGAGGTGTCCAAGATTGCTAGGAATTATGTCTTGTGGAGGCTTAAAGTTAAAGAAGAGGGTCCAAGTGGTAAAGATTATGGGAAAACATTTGGAGTTGATGTTCCATTGCAAATCTTGCATCCTGTGAGTGACAATGATGAGCAACAGAATAAGGAAAAAGATGATGTGCATGGGCGCAAGGGTGTTAGTCCCAATCCTAATGAAATGCAGAATCTTAGTGGTCAATACACACCTAGTTCTAGAAAAAAGGTTAAACAACTGGCCAAAAAATCTGTGGCTAAAACACCAAAGTCTAAGAAAAAACTGGCTTATGGTGGGCAAACTATTAGTGCTTCACAACCAGCAAGGTGACTTCAGATAGTCCTTCTAAGCAGGCTAAGAGCCCTGCAACTAAGAAGCAAGGTGGGTCACAACCTGGGAAGGTGAGAAAACAAAGTGAAGAAATAAAGAAAAATGGGAAAAAAACCCCGGATGAGGTCTTGCACAGTTACATGTGGGAGATGTAAGAAATATGGACATAATGCTAGAACATGTAAAGAAGTAAGTAATTAGTATTATATATATATATATATTCTAATATAATATGCACTAGGTTTAATTTACAAAATGGTGGTATGCAGCCAATACCTGGGGGCAGTACAACTCCTAATACCCGACAAGGTAAAAAGAGAAAACAAACTAGCAAAGGTGATGGCAAGAAGTCAAAAAAGGTACATCTTATTTATGTATTTTGTGCTGCTATTTATTTAGTTCAATTATTAATAAATCCTCAATTATGTTTATACTTTATTTTAGGATCATAACTTGTCATCTCAAGGAGCCTCACAAAAAGCTAGTATATCTCATTTATAGTCATCAGCATCACAACAAGCCCAATGAATTTTATGGTATGTTAAAATATGTATCCTTAATATGCAATTTCATTTAAATAAATAACAATTGAAACAATGACTAACACATAAAGTATGAGTGTACAACATATCAAAATCAGCCCAATCATCTTAACATAAGTAGTTTGCATTCCTAAGTTATGTATTTTGTTATTTAACTTCCTAAGCTCTCCTCTCACTAATTGCACTTCACCCATTATAGATGTTATGTCCACTTCAGTTTCTATTCTTCTTGTTGGATACTGAGTTTCATTAGCTTCTGCATGCTCTTCACTTTGCTTGTAAATGGGTACACACCAGCCTAGGAAGCTTGCACTGCAGTTCCTATCTTCATAGCAATAATATAGCTTATTTTTATTCTTTTCTGATTCACTCACTTTCACTGCTGCTCTTTTCTTGCATATTTTGCATTAAATATTTATGAACTTTGGCCCTTCAAAATTCATGGAGTTTGCGCTGGACATGGACATTTTGTTGGCTTCAAAGAAAGATTTTGTTGTTTTTGCTGTAAAAGGGGGAGCTACCTGGCTGTAATTGAAGTTTCTAGCGTGTTGAAGGAGGCTGTGAACGATGAAATTGTGTTGCTGTTTTGTTGTACAAAAGATAGATGACTATTTGGGTTTTCTGAAGGAGGTTGAGAAGGATGCTGGTGCTGGTTTTTATAAATGTAGGTCCAACGGTGCTTTGGCTAGAGAATCCAACGGTTATTTTTTGCTTTTGCAGATAATAGACATATTTTGTTGTTTTGTAGCAGCCTTTTGAGCTCTATTTTTGTTCACCCAATGGCTATATTTAGTCAATTATGTATTTAGGGCATTTTGGACCCTTTGTGGCAATTATAATGGCATTTTTGTTATTAAAATGGATGTCTACAAACGGCTCTTTAACGGAGTATGTTTTTTGTAACCGCATTTATAGTTTGGTATGTTTTCTGTAATTTCTGATAATACGGTATGTTTTTTGTAATAAGGACAAAGTTAAGGATGGTGGAGGTAAATTTCCCTCTATTTTAAGGTTAAATAAAGTTAAGTATGCTTTATTTTATCTTGTGAGACAGTTTGCATTATACCTCTATTGCAATCAAGTAAAGTCAAATTTTGCCTTAGGAAGAGGGGCATTTGGATACACAACTTGAAGTAATCTTTCAATTTTCGATAACTCAATTCCAACTTTAACAATTTTAAGGCAAAACTTTTTGTTACTTTTTCCATGGCTAGTATTTGAGAAAGTTGGCTTTAAACTTCGTGTAATTAGTGATATTTGATGGAGAAAACTTCATATGATGGCTAAAAAGTGTTCATTTTTTGTTGGTATCACTACAAGTGGCTTATATTTTTAGAACTTCAAGGCTAGAGGAGACAGAAAATGAAACTGTTGCTGACACTCGAAAGAGGCAGCAATGAAAGACAATGATGAGATCGCTAAGGGCCATATTTTGAATGTTATGAGTGATACATTATTTGATGTCTACTAAAACTTTCAAATTGCAAGGGAACTTTGCGAGAAATTAGAGACAAAATACACGCAAGAGGATGCAACAAGTAAGAAATTTCTTATCTCTAAATTTTACAATTATAAGATGGCAGACAGTAGGCTAGAAATGGAATAATTGATTGAGATTAAGAGAATATTGAATCAATTTTCACAACACAAGATGTCTATGGATAAAACCATTATTGTGAGTTTCATTATAGACAAGTTGCCTTCTTAATAGAAAGATTTCAATAGAAGGTTCAAACATAAAATAGAGGATATTACCTTTCAAAATCTTGCAAACCATTTTTGTGTAAAAGAAGAGTTTCGCATCCAAGAAGATAACATAGAGCAAGACTCTTATGTCTCCAAAGTGCATGTGGCTGAGAAAGGGCAATCAAGTAAGTCCTCTGATAAGAGGAACAATCAAACCAATGATGACAAAAGGAAAGTCAAAAGGCAAAAGAAAAAGGATAAATGTCATTTTTATCATAAGAAGGAGCACTACAAATATGAATGTCGTTTATTCAAAAAGGAGAAAGGAAAACAAGCATCTTTAGGACCAATAAATGAGAAAATGGTTACTATGATCACAAAGGTCAATATAGTTGAAGATGACATTGCTTAGTGGATTGACTCTAGTGTTACCTGATACATTTGTAAGAACAAAAGTCTCTTCAAATTTGTGAAACCAGTAAATGATCACACTGTTGTGTATATGGAAACTTCTACTATAGTTCCAGTTATAAGAATTGGGGAAGTACAATTGCAGTTCACTTTTAGAAAACTCATTACTCTTACAAATGTGTATTATGTCCTAGAAGTTAGGAAAAATCTGGTTTCAGGTAGTCTTTGAAACAAATATCAATTTAAACTTATATTTGAGTCTTATAATTATATCCTCTTCAAAGGGGTGTATTTGTGGGAAAAAGTTTATCTTTGTCATGGAATTTTCAAACTTAATGTTGTTGCTAATAATATCATTAATGTTTATGTTTATATTATTGAGGATTCTTCGTTATGGAATAATAGCCTAGGACATATAAATTTTAGGAAATTGCATGATATGATTAAATTAGATTTGTTGCCTTATATTGAAACAAATAATGATAGATGCACAACATGCATGTTAACAAAAATGATTAGAAGTGCACATCAAAATGTTCAAAGAAGGCAAAAAACAAAATTTCACCCTCTATATTTCAATGTTTCTTGATTTTTACCCACTTCATTTTTTTTTTTTTGGTTGGATTCCATCCTCAACGTTGTTTCTGTAGCTGAAAAACACCCATTTTATTAAGTTGCCGTTAAGTTTCCCACTTGTTGCCTACATTACGTGCCATGTCATATTTTATATAGAGTTCTGACAAAAGAGAATAAAATGACCCCATATAAATTCTGGAATAAAAGGAAGCCAAACCTTAGTTATTTAAGAGTTTAAGGTTGTAGAGCTATTTCTAGAATTCTTGAACCCAAAAGGAAAAAGTTGGGCAAAAGTAGAATTGAGTGTATTTTCTTGGGATATGCACACAATAATAAGGCCTATTGATATATGGTTATAGAGCATGACAATTATATATACATTAAAATAATCATTGAATTCAGGGATGCTATTTTTGATGAAAAAAGGCTTATCTCAATTCTTAAAGTTTTTAAACATAAACAAGATTCCAATAAAGAAAATGATGCAATGGAAAATAAAAATGACAGTGATGAAATCATTGAACTCTGTATGAGCAAAAGAAGAAAGAAAGAAAGGACTTTTGGATCTGACTTCTTTACGTTTTTAATTGAATTGAACAAGAGATTCAATCAATAGGCAAATTCCATAATGCTTCAACATTGAAAATGATGTCAAAACATTTTGATGAAGCAATAAAATTACAAGATGCTATGTTTTGGAATGAAGTAATAAACGATGAAATGGAATCAATTATGGGTAATAAACCTAAAAATTGGTAGATTTTCCACCTGTCTCTAAGCTAACTAGATGTAAATGGATTTTCAAAAAAAGAAAAATGAAGGTCGGTGGAACCATTGATGAGTTCAAAGTTAGGCTGGTCGCAAAAAGATTTACAAAAAAAGAAGGTTTCAATTATTTCGTTACGTATGCCCTAGCGGCTACAATTTCCACAATTAGGTTATTCACTTGCTTCAATCCATAGCCTAGTAATCCATCAAATGGTTTTTAAAACAATATTTCTAAATGGTGAATTAAAAAAAGAGGTGTATATTGAACAACCTGAGGGTTTTGTGGTGCTTGATCAAGAGAAAAAAGGTCTATAAATTTGTTAAACACTTGTATGGGTTAAAATAAGCACCTCAACAAAGGCACCAAAAATTTGATCAGGTCATACTTGCTAATGAATTCAAGATTAAAAAATTAGACAAATGTGTTTATAGCAAGTTTATAAAAGGAAAATGTTTCATTATTTGCTTGTATGTGGATAACTTGTTAATCTTTGGGACTGACTTAGAATAAGTTAAAGTCACCAAAAGGTTTCTATCGAATAATTTCAATATAAAAGACATGGGTGAGGTAGATGTTATCTTGGAAATAAGAATATTACGAGATCAAAACGGTATAATACTTACTCAATCGTATTACGTTGAGAAAGTTCTTGGTAAGTTCAATATATCATATTGTATTCTTTTCTCTATCCTATTTGACCCCAACATGAATTTTATTAAAAATGTTGAAAGTCCAGTGTTATAATTGGAATATATTGAACTGATTTGATGTATGATTTATACATTGACATGTACAAGACTAGACATTGCCTTTGCAGTTGGCAAAATAAGTAGATACACTAGTAATCCTAGTGGCATGCACTGGTATAGAGTAAATAAAATCTGAAGGTACCTAAAAAAAATAAAAAACTGTAGTAAAAGCAATATAGATTACCCATCTATTTTAAAAGGATATTCAGATGCTAGTTAGATCACTAATAAAGATGATCATACTTCTACCAGTGAGTAAATCTTTATGCTTGGCAGGAGTGCAATCTCTTGTGGTTCTCAAAAATAGAATTGCGTAGTAGATTTCATAATGGCTATAGAGTTTGTAGCACTTACTTTAGTGAGCAATAAAGCTGAGTGGTTAAGGAATTTACTTTATGGAATTCTTTTATGGCAAAAGCTTATAGCACCCATTTATATACATTGTGACAATACAGCGACTATGGCAAGAGTATGTAGTCAAGTGTAAAATGGTAAGTCTAGACACATTGAACTTAAACACAATTATGTGAGGGACTTGATTGCAAATGGAGTGATCATAGTTGACTTTGTAAAGTCAAGTTAAAACATGGCTAATCCTTTAACAAAGGGATTGACAACAAACTTGGTGACCAAGGCATAAAGTGATAGAGGTCTCAAACCCATACATAATCATCACCCATGATAGAAACACGACTCAACATCAAGTCTTGAGTTCAATGAGTCAAAGTACATTATTAGATTAATTAAAACATTGTAAATAATTTCCTCTATCTTAAGTGTTCATAGTGCTTGGTACTCGCAGTAACTTGAGAAGGTGAGTTTTTAAAGGCTTGAAATGGTGCTTTAAGGAGGGGGCCTTAGTTTGCTTATATAAACATACAATGTTTAGAAGGTTTAGGCCATTCCAATAAGCTAATGGGCTTGGCTTTAAAATATTCATGGAAAGGATATGAATATAATGATCTTTAATGTGTCAATTATTTAAAAAGAGAAGTATAATATTGTATAGTCATTTGTGTGGAATATTTCTATAAGTTATCAATAACAATAGTTTTTTGAAAACTTGTCTACTATATTATTCAGATTTGTTGTAATGTATATTTCATTATGTAAGGTTCAATCTATAAGACATCTTTACTTATGTATATGACTTCCAAAATAGTTGAGAATCTTTTATATTTTTTAATTTTGAAAATGGCAGGGGATTGTTGATATTTTCAAAATGAAAATAAAATATAAGGTTGCATCTGATGGGTTTTGAACACAAAACCCATAAGTTACATGTCTTTGAAATCAAGACAAAACCATTGGACTGAACTGTTATAGTAGTTATGCCTCTACAAATAGATATTTAACATCTTCTAGAAGCTTGTTAAAGGCGTGGCTGGAAAGGTGCGCTCTTGATTGCTTGGTTTGAGGCAGCTATATAGTAGTTTGTTGATGCAACTGACATATATATAGGAATTAGAAAATTTTGGAAAAAAGAAGAAAGTTGTGACTCTTGGGTCAAGAACCAAGATGTTGGATGGAAAAGCCCACACTTTATCCATCTGGGTTGGAGCAATTTCTTAATTCATTTTAGACACTAATTTATATATTTTATATCCAATTTAGTACCAAAAATTTGAAAAAAACACACTTATTGAGTTTCAAACTCATGACTGCTTAATTTGCTCACTAAGCTGCTAACTTTCTGAACAATATGCGCAGTTTGGAGAAAGGGCGTGAATGCTCTATATATACAAATGCTCTGACTAGAGCCAAAGGGTTACGAAATCTTATTTCTTCGTTCCTATTTCATTGGTCATTTCTTTCTCATTGAAAGGGTTTTATTATCTACTATATTGCTGCAGAAAAATAAATAGATATTTTGTGGGTAATCTAGAAATTACATCAACTTCTTGAAAGCTCAATTTCAATGCTACGGCCTTCAATCAAGTGTGCTTCATTTTATTTGATGAATTAGTTCACATTAAACCTTTGTTGCAATCAATTGAGGGTGAATTTTGTCTTAAAAAAGTGACATTTAGATACTTGACTTGAAGCAATCTTTAAATTCTCAGTAACTCAATTTCAACTTCAACATTATCTATGAGACATAGAATATCCAAAATACATTGAAAGCCTAACTGTAACTCTTTCTTGTGAGAGCTTTTTTCGTTATTCTTTATACAAGTTTATACTCATTTCTTATGGGTTTCTCCTTTACTTCCATGAAAAGATTGTTTTGGGCAGTCATAGCCATTTTTTTTCTTTGGTTTTTCCTCTTGTTTTTGTATATGAAATTGTGGTAACATTCGGAGACACTTTGGGAGTATTACATGATTGAGACAAAATCTGAAACACCTTGTCTTCCACCCACTCAACTCATGACTACTACCTAGTTTACTGGAATCTCTTTCAAAACTCGCAGTCAAAAGGCAGTATTTCATCTTGTAAATCACTTTCATTTGTATTTAGCTTCAATTTTTGGCACCCATCCATATCTCTTCTGCCCACAAGTACTCTTTTGTGAGAGCTTCGTCTTGTTCTTAATACATTCTTTTTCTTATTGTTATGGGTTTTTCCTCTCCCTCATTTTAAGAGGTGGTTTGGTTTTTTTGTCTGATTCTGTTCCTTTTTGTACCTTTCCTATCACTCTTTGCTTTTATAGATGACCAACTGATAAAATTGGGGGGAAGGGAGGAAGGATGGTGACCCAATCAGCGGTGAATCCATGAATTGAAGTGAAGGGGGTACACATGCATTAAAAAATTTTTTTGCAGCATTCTTATTTTAAACTATAATATAAATAGTAAATAATATTATTTTATTAATAAATAATAACTTATATAATAAAATAATATTATATTAATATACATAATAACAGTCCCGTTGAAAAATAAAACAAGAGAGTAGGAGTAAAATGTAGAATAGAAAATTCAGTGAGAGTAAAATATAAATTTTAGTAGAAGAAATGGTATAAATTTAAACTTTTTCATCATTTTTTTAGTGAGAGCAATTGAGAGGTAAAGGGTAAGACGTAAATTTGATGGGGGACAATAGATTAAAATTAGTATAAACTATACGTATAATTAGTATAAATTAAAAATTTGAGGGTGGGCAACCTCAAGTGAACATTGATTTGCTAATGGACCCAATCACTGACCCTACCACTCGCTACTACATTCTTGAGAAATTATGGATAGAAAAATCTTTCTATGCTTGAGCCCTACATAACACAATACAGCAAATTTGGAAGACAAGAAAATCTTTTGAGGTGAATGAGCAAGACAATAATCTTTTTAGCTTTCAATTTGCCTCTTCACAATATAAGAAATATGCTCTAGATAACAGCTTATGGTCATTTGCTAAGCAAGTCCTCATCCTAAAAGAGATTGCAAGTGATGAACAGGCTTCTAAAGTTGACCTTTTCAAAGTGTCATTTTGGACACGGGTTTATGGCTCGCCTTTCAATGTAATAATGAAGATTATAGCGGCTGTCCTTGGCTCTTTTAATCTTGGAGGTGGATCCTAAGTGCATTAGTCAATGGGGGAAATACTTTTAGTTTAGACAACTACTGGATGTTCGGAACCATTACTCAAGGACAATAAAGTGAAGCCTAAAAATGGTGAAACGATATGGCTTAAGTTTTGCTATGAAAAATTGCCCAACTTCTGTCATTTCTATGGATGCCTGGGACACATGTACAAGGATTGTGTCTTACTCTTTAAGGAGCACACTTAAAATTTTTTGGGACTTAGTTATTGCCTCAGTTATGACACTAATCTATGAGCATCTCCCACTAAGCGGGCTAGCCTCAAAGCTCCACTAGTGTTTCAAAAGATAGAGGACTGTTGAACGTACACCGACAACATAGGCCATGAGACAAAGAAAAGTCAAAAGTCTCCCACAATAATCCTAGATTTGGTAGAATAGTTGGCAGATTCAATGATGATGCAGATGGTAAAGTTATCTTAGTGTGACTTGACTATGGATGAAGCTTATAATTCAAAGTCAATTATTGCTGCTAATCAAAAGTATCCTTCGAGAGCACACTAGAGTCCATGTCCAAGTCAGCAACTCCCCACTTTCCAATTGGGTAAATCTAATCTCGTGATTTTAGCTTCTAACAAGATTCCTAAGTCTTCCTCCAAATCAATAGTTGGCACACGATAGAAACATAGGGGCACTTCTTTAGCCAAGTTAGCAAGGTTTAGTGAATCTTTGTGGGTCCTAGACCGCGTCAAAGCTACTCGGCACACTAACTTTTTTGGCCCTTCCATACACGATCCAATCCCTCCAATTAAATCCACAAAGGCCTTCCCCTCTATCTCGATGCACAACTATAATATTAGAAAGCAAGGTATCTCAGAAACTAGAAATTCGGTACATTGCTTGGAAAGAGAAAGTCGTTGATGCTTATATAACTCCCTAATGATGTTCTGGAATTTCAAGTTTCCAAAAAGAATAAATGAGCTCTTCACACCGGCTACTTACTCTTACTTCACATTCAATAACAGAGGCTGTGGAACAGCCCTGCTAAAAGCTATGAGTCTCCTTGTCTAGAACTGCCATGGGATTGGAAACTTACTAGGAGTTAACCGAATAAAAAGCTTATTCAGCTTCAAGTTCCCACAATTGTGTTTTTGATGGAAACAAGATTGAAAACACTTGACATGGAAAAAAATAAAAAATTAGCTACGGTTCGAGAATAGTTTTTTGTTGATTGTGTGGGTTCTGGTTGTAGTAAAAAGGGAAGCTTTGGATTATTTTAAAGATCTTTTGTCAACATCTCTTTATAATCTTTCTCCTCCAACCACATTAACTCAATTATTTTGATTGCTATTTTATATCGGATTGGAATCTCACGAGCCTATATGGATGGCTACAACAGATTGAAAAAATTGAACGTGTGATCTTTTGCAGTAGCTTCACAGCCAATCCTCTCTCCTATGGGTTTGTTCTGGAGATTTCAATGAATTCCTTTTTTTCTATGGGACAAGTGAAGGCAAACTGAGAAATGTCTCTTTAACGGTAGCCTTTAAACAAGTTGTTGATGATTGCAATTTATCTGACTTTGGGTACAAAGGTTTTGACTTTACCTAGACTAATAAGAGACAGAATTTTGATAGTGTACAGGAATGCCCGGACCATGCTTTTTCTTTTCTTGAGTTTTTCCAGCATTTTCCAGTCACTCAGGTTTATCACTTAGCTCGGTTTGGATTGGATCACAACTCCTTAGAAGTCAGATTTTAGTATAAAGATCCTCCTGGTTGTCAATCTTATAAGCTCTTCCAAAAATTTTTCGTTCACAAGAATCAAATTCATTGGATTCGGTCCTCGATTTTGTGCAGCCCAAAGTCTGGGCAAAGATGAATTTTCTCTTAAGCCATCCTTTCTCTAGTGCTGTTAGTTGTAAAGCTTTAAAACAAATGCATCAATCTAAGCCTCCAATGTTTGACGACATGCCAACTTTATTCTATCAGCTTTTTGGAGAGAGCTTAGAGGCACTGTGACGTCACACATATATGCTTGATCCTGAAGGTCTCTTTACCGACCAATTGTAGTGAGTTTAGGCCAATTAGCCTCTGTAATGTCATCTTCAAAATCATTACAAAGGTTATAACAAATAGATTGAAAAGTGTGCTGCCACAAGTTATCTTTAACACTAAAAGTGCTTTTGTCCCTAATCACTTGATAACTGATTATGCATTGGTCGCTTTTGAAAATTTTCACAAGATGAATTGCAAGTAATTTAAAGTGAGGGCTTCAATGGCACTGAAATTAGATATAAGCAAAGCCTATGATTGTGCTGAATAGATCTTTTTGGAGAAAATAATCTTGAAATTAGAGGTTGATTGTTCTTGCTTCCAACTGAATCCCTATGTTCTTTTCTTTTCTGCCTCTCTTGCACTACTAATTGCCGCCTGCATTCTCCAGTTTTTTTTTTCTTTTCTTTTTTGTTCACGAATGTCCCTGTATCACCTTTCAACTTGCTATTTATGGCCATATTTGGCGACTGATGTTGAAGTTTTTAATTCTTTTCTTTTATAGGTAGATTCCTCATAGCTAATAGGGATGCAATCTATATTGTATTCTAGTGGCCTATGATTCGAGGAGGAGGGTGGTTAAGCTGTTGATATGGATGCATTAATTATTTTCAAAGAAGGGGTTTTCTGGCAGTTAAAGAACCCTTTTTACCTGTGTTTTTACCTTTTTATCCTAGTGAAAAAGTTAAATTCTTTTGGGCTGTTGGACTACATTCTTTTTAGGCTTGAGGCCTTCTCATAGGCTAGACAGTGCCCTGTTTGGAGGCCTAGTAATGTTATGTGTCTGTTTTATATATTCTTTCCTCTTGAATTAGTTTGTAAAATTGACTAGGCTTATGAGCCCATGATATGGATTAACTCAATGTTCTTTTCCCTTTTTTTTGTTGTTATTTTTTTTCCTTTTGGAATTTATCTAAACTTTTTAATGCATATGTCATTTACATTACCAATTATATTCAATATACAAAAGAGACGTAGACAGGATTGAAATGGGAACTTAGCTCTGTTATTAGTCCCAGTGCGTTGTTTCAAGGGTAGTTGGAGGGCTACATATTGATTAAATTGCACCTTAAATCTGTTTTTAAAAAAAAAAATAGAGATGACATCAAGCTTTGGAAGGAGGTATAACAAGAGAGCTACATCCCAATTGTGCTACAGAGATATAAAATAAAGAAAAAGAAAAACAATTCTACGAAAAATCTTGCTGATGTCTCACAAGTCACACATGAAAGGAGTTTCGCAAAACTGGAAAAGAAAGCTGTGTAAGTTAAAAACATAATTGAATAAGGAAATAAGGAAGGATTCTTCTAAGGAGAGGAAGGAATCTTCCTGTTATAAATAAATACAAAATAAATAATATAACTAAAATTTAGTTCAATTTGAGAACTGAAAGTTAGAGAGGAAGGTTATATCAGAAGGCCAAATGCTAATGAGAATAGCTTATCATCTGATGCAGTTCATTAATAATAACAAAAGGGTTGGGTAGAAGGCCTGAAACAAAGCCCAACCAACCAGATTTTAAAATGAGCCCCGTAAGACCCAAGAATATCATTTGAAAATTTAAGCCCAAACAGTAAGTCCAAGTGAGGCAAAGGCTCGAGTCTAAGTAACTCAAGCCCGATGTAAAATCAATGGGCTAGGTACACTAACAAGGCCCAAACCCAAACTAGTTCCTAAGCTAGATCAAACATCTTTCAAAACCTCATAATCTTGAAAAAGAAAAGGCAGATGGAAATTACCCATTTAAAAAAAAAAAACCAACACAAGGGATGAAATTTTTGTATTTGGATAAAAAAATACAAAAGAAAATAAAATTTAAAGCATAACAAGCAGACATCGTCCAAAAAAGAAAATGAAAGAGCGAAAAAATTAACCCAAAATTTGGATTCTCAACCCATAAATACAACCAACATAGGACCCCTCATCTTGTAAGATCAAACATGCACAGGCATATAAAAAGAAACTAGTAAAAATCTAGAAGCTAGTCAAAGGATACCATATAAATAAAAAGTAATTCCCATATCACATAAAACACCAAAACAAAGTTTGATTAACAACAAAAACAAAAATTAATTAATAAAGGGGGAAAATATATTCTAATATCCTTAACAAGAGAAAATGAAATCTCCAAGACACCGCAAACAATTTTCCTTTTGGTGGGAAAAAAAAAAAGTTCAATTAAAAGATTAGAACTTGATGGAACCATGTTGGAAGAGAGAGATTCATAACTTTTTAGCAATCTGCCATCCAAAACCCCAACAAAAAAAAATAATAATAATAAATAATAGGAATTAGGGATACAAACTTAACAATATAGGAGGATCAAGAAAGGAAGGGCGGCAATATCAAAAAACAAGAGCCTTTTTGTGAACTTATATATATATTTAGGGAGATGGAAAATAAAATGAGAAAGTGGCCGAGAGAACCAAGGTAGTATTGGGTTGTGTAGTTTAAGACCACTAAAAGCCATCAAAACACCAAACAATCTTTTTTAAAAAAAATTACTAGAATTAACCAATGTGTCTATTTGTCCAAAAGTTTTCTTTCAAAGAGACAAAAAACATTGTGGGTATATGAGCTTGAAACATTACTTTTTTTGGACAAAAAAATGCAATTTGAGTAGGAATGGCTTTGAGGAAAACGTTGATTTAGATACGAGTTTCAGTTTTTGGATCAAATGAGGATAGGAAGACATCACAATAAGGATTCAATTTTATTATTATAGTAAGGGTTCACCTAAAGAATTTATGTCCTTGTAAATAATAAGATAAATTACGTTTTATTTTTAGGTCTTAATATATTATGTATATATGTACTTTAAGAACTAGCTTACAAGTGAAATTAAAATGTGAGTATATAATATGAATAACAAGTCATTTCATCAATAAGGAAACGTAAAAAAAAAAAATCGATATTCTTTACTCGAGGAGTTGGAGGACTCTTTAAATAATACAAATAAATCGACACGTAATTAATTTACCAATTTTACTCATATATAAAAAAAAAAATCACAAGCCATGCATAGTCAGAGGAAGCACCAATTATGGGCATCATAGGGGTACTGTATTTCATGCCTTCTCTATGCATAACCATACTCCTAAGGTCAAATCTTTAGTTAACAAATCGAATCATAATAGTTTGTCAGATTAGAGTCCTACAAGCTTAGAATACGGTGTCTAATAATACCTAAAAATATTGGTGGCGACTCCAAACGAATTATTGGTTAGAGATGAAAAAGTCTTACGACCATTAATTTTGAGCACAACTTGATCCTTCGAAATTGACCAAATACTACAATCATCATGATGAATGACAATTAGAAAAGAGAAATTTCGTAGCAGTGGAAGGGCGCTAAAGTTTTGTGTGTGTGTGTGTGTGTGTGTGTGTGTACACACAATTACCCGATTAATGAGGAAGACAATTTATACGTTATTTCGTTAGTTCATGATCATAATTTCAGACATGATTCAAGTATTGATGAACATGCCTAAATTAAAACCCTAAAGTTCTTTTTGTGAGAGTGTGTGTGTGTATTCATCTCTCTTTTTAAGACACACGAAAACTCCATCTAAAGCGTGTGATTATAATAAAGGTCAAGAAAGAAAAATCGATTATAAAGTTAAGGCATAGCTCTAATATCTATTCTGACGCGACGATAACCTTAGCTTTCGCTAACTGAGATATATCGTTTACCAATTTATTACATGAATTTATTCAATTTCAAGATCCTAAACTTAATATTTTATGATGATGAGATTTATTATTAAATCTAACACTCTTTTGGTTCTTAACATGACAAACTCCTATCTAGTGAAATACTAAATTTTTTTATTTCTTCGTGGTTCAATAGAGGCGTCGTAACAAAATTAAAACTCTGAAGAATGAGGACGACGCCTAGTTGGAGGATCAAGACAATTGAAAGCGACAGCCATGTTTAGGTAAAGGATCAGTACATATTAAAAGTGATAGCAAAAAAATCATTTTCTTAATTTGTTGTTTGAATCACAAAGCTCACAAGTAAGATAACTTCTTTGGCCACTTTCAGAGTTGTCTTCCTTAGAATGAGTTAATGTGTTTTCCAACACTAAAGAAATTCTCACAACTATTAAATCAATGGGGGCTTACAAGGCCCCCAAACCTAATGGCTACTAAATGATATTATTTCAAACTCATTAGCACATAGGTGGTAAATCAATCATAGAGATAGTCAGGACATGTTTTATGGTGGAACAACTTCCTCCAAAGATAATGATAGACTACTTGTCTAAATTCCCAAGGTTGAATTCTCAAAAAAAATTCAATAGTTCCAACCTATCTCACTCTATAATGTGGTCTACAATATCATATCAAAAGTTATTGTTGAGCATCTTAGATCCTTTATAAGCTCCCTCATCAGTCCTTTTCAGCTAAGCTCTCTACTAGTCCACTCTACTTATGACAATATTATTATAACTTATACAACTATACATCATATACAGAAAAAATGAGAAAGGTAATTTAGGCTTATGACATTAAAGATCGTCATAGAAAAAGTTTATGATAGAGTTCATTGAGATTTCTTGTAGGAAACACTCACTTCTTTGCCATTCGCAGCAGCTTTTATGCCTCTTATAATGGATTGTTTATCTTTTGTCAAGAAATTGATATTATGGAATAATAAAAAAATTGAAAAATTTAAGACTCGTTGTGGATTATGGCAATGGGACCCAATGTCTCCATACTTGTTTATATTATACATTGAATGACTTTCTCAACTTATTTGTAAACCCGTGGATAACCATGGATGAAAACTAATCAAAATCTCCTGTCATGGTCCTCTAATCTTATATTTATCTTTTATAAATGATATAATGCTATTGGGATTGCTTTATTAACTTCAGCAAGGGCAATTTATGCTATGCTTGGTAGCTTCTATGATATGCCTAGCCAATTAATAAGCTGTTAAAAAACAAAACTTATTGTCACGTCTAATACAAACTGTTCAAATGTAAGGTCTATTAGTTGATTGTTTATATTTCCTTTCGTAAAGGAACTTGGTATATACCTAGGGGTGCCTTTAACTATAGATCAACGAACTTTAAGAATTTATAGAATGGTGTTCTAAGAGTACAATTAAAATTGAGTGGATGGAAGGCTAGTTTGCTCTTTTTGGCTATAAAGGTAACTCTTGTCTAATCTGTATCACAAATTATCCTATGGAAAAATCTAAGATGATTGATCTTTTGTTAGAGCACAAGCCAAAAAAAAAAAAAAAAACCAAATTTTGAGTGTTACAAGGCAAGTGCTTTTTTGTCGTCATTTGAATTATCAACAGTAATGTCTTGAGTTTTGCAAGCAACTGTGGAAAGTGGAAGTTAAGGTACGAAGAGTAAATCTCTCACATTTTGGAGACTACCTTGTTAATAAATTTAGGCCCTTACTATATTATTTTTCTTGCTTTACAATTAATTAATTAATTAAAACTCTTGGTAACTTACTCGGTCAAATGATCCTTATCTCTAACCTCTCCCTCTTTCTCAAGCATGCCAACGTACAAAGATTTAGTCTCTCAATGAAAGTGTGTATACACTGACTTAAATCCTTGAATATACAAAAACACCAATGTTCTTAATCCTATCACAACATAACATCCCTATGCCACAAAGTACAAACCAGATCCATAAAGACCCAAAGAAATGACAAAAAAATTGTAGTCTAGGGCTGTTTTATTTAGAAGTGGTGGTTTTGATTTTGTTTTTAAAAGGGAAGTTTAAAGCAAATGGTTAAATAAAATTCTTTCCTGTTTTCCAATATGATTAATGAATAAAGTCACTTCTTCACTAGAACTAACCTACTTATTGGCAAGTTATATATAGTTGTTAAACAAACCAATTGATAGATGAAACAGACATTTTTTGTGCAAAGGATCTAAAAAACACCAACAAATTAGCCTCATAACTTGGAAAGAAGCCTACAAGCCTAAGTGGGAAGGTGGTCTTAGTCTAAGATCAGTCTGTAGAATAAACATATATCTTCTTAGATGGTAATTTTTTGTGAGCTTACAAAGTCTCCAATTGCTTAAAGTCTTGATAGTAATATTAAAGGGCAAGGAGCTTCTCTACAAGTGGCTTAGGTAGAATATTGGTAATCGTAAATATGTTATCTTCAAGATGGATATTTGGGCAACTAATACCTCTTTACTGAAATGTGAAGATTGCACTTTTGATTCGGAGACTTGGAAAGAACTATTTCAAATTATTTAACTACCAGTGGGGTTTGGAATTAGGCAATGAGAGCTCCAAAAATTTCCCCAATGGTGAGAATGACCTTGCAAGGAGGAAACACGAGCAAATTCTCAGTGAGTGAGGCCTATGAATGTTTTCTCAATGATGTTGACATGGATGGTGATCAGTGGAGCTGGATGTGGCACCTCCTAGTTTCTCAATTCATGAGTACTTTTGTATACTTAGTATGGAAGCCAAAATTACATACAAATGGGTAGGGTTTATAAGGCATTTAACTAACAAACAGACTTGCGAGATTTGTGGATTGACTTGCGAAATATTATAGCACATTATTTATAATTGAACGTATCCTCAAACTCAAGCACAAAATTATTCTTAGAAGGGTGGAGTTGATCATCTATTTATTTAATCTTGTTAAGAATTATTTTATTTAGGTTGTCTATCCAACCAAGTTTTAACGACTTAGAACTGCTCCTTTTAGATTGTTTTCATTACCACTATTTAAGCCTTATGGCATTGGAAGAACAAATAACTCTTCTGCGGGTAAATAATTTTCCAAACATTTTGCCAGATTTCGTGCAGAAGAGAGTTAAAGAAATACATGGCTACTAGTTTGAGTATAGATGATAAGAAAGTATTAAATCTATCAGAATTTTTCTTTAATTATACGGTCACTACCTGAGCCTTTATTAATTAAATTTAAAATAAATGGATGTGCTAAAGATAAGTTAGAATTAACTCGTTTTGGAGGTATTGCAAAAGCACAAATGGCGATTGGATTTTTGGCTTTCCCAAATATGGGAACTTAACTACAACTATTAAAGTTATATTATGCGCCATTTATATAACTTTACATGTGGCTTGAGATAGAGACTTTTGCAAATATATTGTAGAGTAGACTTACCTCTTGCTCTTATAATAATGAAAAAATGGCAGCTACACTATCATCCTGCCTTAATCTCTAAATGCTTATACCTGATTCAACATTCTTGAGAAATTTGGTTAAAACATATTTTGAGGAAAAGAAACATGTATACTGATTTTATGGTAAATTTGTGTTGGTCCCTTGGGTGAAGCCTAGAGGAGGGGTAAATAGGCTTTACCAATGAAATCCTCAAATCAAAATTTCTACAAATGAATGTAAACAAGAGATTGAAAGAAATACAATACCGATTTTTACAAGGTTCACCAAATGGCTACGTCCATGGTCTTCTCAACAATCCCTCTCTTGGAGATTCTTGAGAGTTCAATTATGGGATGCCTTTGGGCGCACCAATCACCACCGTATAGTTTACAAGAAGACTCTGCAAACACCCTTGCGTTTGCCTTCAAAACGCTTATTGCACAAGTCCCACTTGCCAACACCACTTTCCCTTTTCTTTTAGTTTTTCCTTCTTGGAGTTCAACCCTAACTCCTTACAAGATGATCCTCACAAGTCCCACTTGAGAGCTCTCACCTATTCTCACAATATATTACAATACAAATGAAACATACTAGCTTGAATGCTAGTTTTACAATGAAAGCACTTAGAGTAAAGAAAGCCTTTTTGCCTTGAGAGAGATTGTACAGTGGTTGAATATAACTTTCTTCACAAGTAAAACATCTTCAAGTGATGTTTAACTAGCTGCAAGATAGGCTAGTAACTTGTTAGAGCCGTTGCCATGGGTTGCACATGCATACTTTGTTGTTTCCCTCTTGACAGCTTTGCATTGATTCTCTTGTTTGGCACCTTCTGGTTGAATGGCTATAACTTGACACAGCCAGCTTGAAAAATTGCGATTACTTTTTCGTTATATTTTAGACTGTCAGAGCTCTCTACCCACCAAATTTGACTATTTTTGAATGAGTATAGCATAGTCAAATAAATGTTCGAATACTGACGTTAAAGTTCCGTTAGACAGTCTGCACACTTTTAGTAGAACGGTAATATCTTGCAAATGGCTTTGACTTTTGATGTGCTTTTTTTGCATTGATTAATAGACAGAACATAGAATCTACACAAAAACTTTCACATTCAAATTCATCGTGTGCTCTTCTAGGCAGCCATTGCAATTCACTCCATGTGCACTGAAGGTTCCTGACAGCTTGCACCCTCTTGGTATAAAATTCATAAGTTTTTCTCTAGGGCTCCAAAAATTGCACGACCAAGCTCATTTGAAACTAGACTTATAGTCCTACCAAAATATATATATTTTAGGCCCAAAATATATCTCAAGTGAGTGAATTTAGTACCTGGAATATGTCCAAACAGATTTGCTCTTATGCTGTCTTTATAAGATAGTAGCTTAATGAGGCCCAATGTGATCTTTCTCTTCCATGCACGTGTAAGATGACATATGTAGATCTCATTGGACTTCTTGAACCTGAATTGTATACTTCAAGAACATACAAATGAAATTCACTTGTACTTATGTTAAATTGGTTCATAGCTCATTATCAAAACACTCATCATCAAAACATGAATTCACACTCAATAACAATTTCCTAATGTATGCATGGGGTATGAATTTTCCAACAATCTCCCCCTTTTTGATGATGACAAAACCTTTAAAATAGATGCTCCCCCTTAATCTAAGGTTCCTCTAGAAATGCTCTTTTTTGATTACTCTCTCGTAATTTTCTCCCCCTTTTTGTCATCAATAAAAATGGTTGAAACAAAAAATGTGAATGCTAACTAGGTTAAGAGAATGAGACTCCCCCTTAAGATATGCATGTATCACAAGTTCACATTTACAATTAGGCATATAAGTTATCATAACTTTAAAATGTAGGCCTTGTAGAGTTCAAATACAATCATTAAATTAGAGTAAAGAGTGGATAATATGAATTTAGAAAATGATGCCTCAATTCCAAAAAGGTTTCACTATAACCAAAATAGAGTGTATTATATGCAATGTTCATAGAAAATGGTTTTCAATGTATTTGCTTCATTAATTTGAAGTAATTTCATTGAAAGTTTGGCCACTTTGTTATGCCATAAAATGGCAAGACATAATTACAAACATGCATGCAAAATTAAGCAAATGTAGACATTCAAGCACATGCTAATGCATGGGGTGTGACATGCCTAATTTTCTTCTTAGATAACAAAAATAATCTATCAAGAGGTCTTTATTCAAAATTAGGTCACTATGTTACCAAAAATCCAATGTGGATCATTACCTTCAATAATAGTTCATGAGTAGGTCAAAAATATTACAGCAGTCAAATTGCTTACGTGGAAGTCCATCTCAGCAATCAATTGCTTACGTGGAAGCTAACATGGCACACCTATTCAAAAAAGTTGCTGTCATGGCACACAATCAGAAAAGTTGTTGACGTGGCGCACAGTCAGACATAAATCGCAGACAGTCAGACGCAAGTTTCTGACAGTTAAGCGAAAGTTGAGGACAGCCAGGCAATTATTACCGCTGACAGTCAGGCGTAAATTGCGGATCGTCAGGCATAAATGGAAATATGCATTATCTCAATTTCTCTTCATCATCCAGAGTCTCAAAATTTTCACTCACCTTTCCGTTCAACAAAATGAGACCACCATCAAGCCATCAGAACCTGGAAACTGGAGACTCTTCCAATTCCATATGGAAACCGGAGCCGGAGCAATTACAAATCTTGAAAAATATTTTTCATGGTATTGAAGAAGCTCGTCCGACATCAAGCCAACTTGCTCAACTTGCCTCACTGTTGAGACAATATGGTCTAATTCAGACAAGTAACATTAGACTCTGGATCCAGAATCGAAGGCGCAGTGTGAGAAGAGGCAGAGCACCTCCTGTTATTCATTCCACCAGCACAACAATTGTCTCTCAAGAAAATCACAACCAGCATCGCCAGCCACCAGGTATTTCCCATTTATCATTTGAAATCTTTGATGTGGGTCAGAGATCAAACTCCCATGAATATTTTCACTTAGTAGGAAGCATTACTCTAGTGAAAAGCAGATCGGTCAACTCTTCTCGTGAGGGAGAAAGAGAAACACTCAGTCTCTTTCCTGTTCATCTAGGCGATCTCAATCAGCAAGAAAATGCTGGTACTATTGACATTGCCAACCTGCCGAACAATAAGGGCTTTATGGATCTAGAGCTACGCCTTAGGCCCCCTAGGAGCGACTGACAGGGGTAAGATCTGAAGACATTTTCTGGCGTTGGAATATGGATTCCAACATACAAAGCTTTACTGGTTGATACAAATGAAATTTAAGAACATACATTTTCTTGTATACTTCAAGAACATACAAATGAAATTCACTTGTACTTATGTTAAATTGGTTCATAGCTCATTATCAAAACACTCATCATCAAAACATGAATTCACACTTAACAACAATTTCCTAATGTATGCATGGGGTGTGAATTTTTCAACAATTTGGATATTCATAATTTTATTTATTTTTATCTTTAAGAAGAGCTTCTTCCTATCATCGTGACTTTTCTGCAAGCGAATAGATATAGAGTGGCTATTCTAAGGGGTAGCTAATCTTATTTAGATGCATTGATATTCCTTTTATGTTTTTATTTTTGTTTTCCCATTATCACCAAACCTTAAAAAAAAAAATAAAGTTACAAAGTAATATATAAAAAAGTATAAAGAAAATTGACTAAATCATTTATTATATTAAGATAAAAAAAAATAATGTTCTAAATAATCATCATTTTTTTAAATGACAATAAGTAATTCAAATATAGCCAAACATTGTCATTTTATTTTATTTATCAGCAATAAAAATCAGTAATAATAATTAGCAACAACAATCAATAATATTAACAACAATCAACAATAGGTAAATCAAATATATCCTTACTATTAAGATATCTTGCAGACAAATTACGTCATTTTAATTAACATATCATTATTGAACTAAAAAATATTTTTTTACATTATAAGAGGATATTATTTGTTATGTTATGTAGTCATCACCAATGAAAATTGTGCTTGGTTGATATTTATAGAAAGAAATTAATTACAATAATTTAAAATATTAAACATGAGCAAACATTTACTCACACTGTATGATCTTAACCATTGGATGCACATTTGTGGCCTTATCATTAGTTGTGATAGAGCATTAAAACATTAAAATGTACAATCAATAATCATAATAGTATAATGTATAGACGCACGTCTGACATGTGTAAATCACTATCCTCAATCTAATATTGTTGTTATAAATTGAGAAGAGTAGGGCCATTATTGTATACTCCATGACTTTCTTAATCTCTGCATTTTGTCAAAAGAAAAGGAATAAAAAGGACTAATTCACAATTGAAGGCACTATTTAGCAATTAAACTTTATTTATTACTCAAGCCACAACTCTCAAGTGCATTTTTTTCCATCAGTCAAACATTAATTCCTCCAATTTTCAATGGCTTGAGTTTTTTTTTTGGGGGGATTTAAATGTTCATTCATGTTTTGTATTTAAAAATAAATTATTCTACTTTCTAAAAGAAAATATTTATGGACTCAAATTATATGATTGAATATGTGTGTGTGTGTGTGTGTGTGTGTGTGTGTACTATTTTTGTATAATTTGAAAATCAAAACAACTTGATTTGAACACTAACCCAACCGAGTCAATTACCATAAGTAAATGGAATTAAAAACAAAGATACTTTTCGATAAGTTTAATATAGTGCTTTTTCTGAATAAACAAAATGTGCATCATCAGTATGAAGGTCATTAAATTTGTGAGCCGAGGTCTGGGGTCACTTGTTTTCGTATTTATTCAATCTCTCTAATAGAAAGAACCCACTCCCCAGTATTGTTGCGCCGCATGAGTCTCCCTCACTCCCGACTTTGGTGTTAACGAGTTTGGAACCCACAGCACGCAGAGCACAACATCATTGGCATATTAAGGCGCCTTTGCATAGACTCAAACTTGAGCTATTGCAGGGGAAAATGCAGCAAATTACCAATCAGACTACCGCCTTAGGGAGTATATTATATATAATACCGTAAAAGGGAACGAATAAAAATTATTTTGAAATTGATTGGTGTCCTTGCATAGCTAATACTTGGTTTGTATATACTATCTTTCCCATTGTGATTACCAATCCTCTTTGTGGCCTAGTAATATAAATACACAAAGACGGATATTGTTGCATAATCTAATTTAGATATTATTTACATTTTTTTCTTCATGTTTTTATGATCACCATCACTCTCCTCCACCATTACTCTCCATATTGTTGGCATGAAGGTGAGAGGCAAGGATATTATGCCAAACATAGTTTGGTTTCTGTCCCAATCAAGCATTCAATAAAGAGCCAATCGAAAAATATCTTAACTTGAACACCCGAGCAAACAAGGAGTTTTTATGATAGAGCAACCTCCACACTTGCTTACCTAGCATGGCTTGATTTAACAGATTAAAGTCACGAAAGACTAAGCCTCCCGAGCTCTTCCCCACAATCAATCTATCCCACATGGACCAATGTATCTTATGATTAGTTTCACTGCTACCCTACCATAGCCTATTAATTGTTATATATACAGAGACACTAGTATTCCTAATCCTATCACAACATAATATCCCTATACTACAAAGTACAAATCGGACTCATAAAGACTCGAAGAAATGACAGAAAAATTTTAGTCTAGTATTGTTTTATTTGGAAGTGGTAGTTTTGGTTTTGTTTTAAAAGGGAAGTTAAAAACAAATGGTCAAGCAAAATTCTATATTGTTTTCAATGTGATTGATGAATGAAGTCACTTCTTCACTAAAGCTAAACTACTTATTGATAGGTTATAGATAGTTGTTAAATAACACAATTGATAGATGTAAATCGCATTTTTTGTTGAGGGGATCTAAAAAGTGTCCAAAAATTATCCTTGTGACTTGGGAAGAAGCCTGCAAGCCTAAGTAAGAGGGTAGTCTTGGCCTAAGATCAGTATGTATAATGAACATACAAGTTCTGGGTGCATGTCTTACAGTATAAGTATTTCTCACATGGCAATTTTCTACGAGCTCACAAAGTCTCCAATTGCTCACCAATCTAGACAGCAATATCAAGGGGCAAGAAGCTTTTTTTACAAGAGGCTCAAGTGGAATATTGGTAATAATAAAGGTCTTTATTGGAATGTGAAGGTTGCACTTTTGATTTTGAGACTTGGCAAGAACTATTTCAAATTGTCTGTCTACTAGTGGGATTGGAATTAGGCGATGTTAGCTCCAAATATTTTCCAAGCGATGAGAATGACCTTTCAAGGAACTTTTGCGTCTTCTAGCCTCAACGACAACTTGGAGTACGGAACAGATTTGAGCAAATTCTCAATGAGTGGGGCCTATGAATATCTTCTCAATGATGATGTAGGTGGTGGCCAGTGAAGCTGGATTGGCACCTCCCAATTCCTCAATTCATTAAGACTTTGTTGGGAGAGACTGCAACGAAAAGTTCACACAGGCTTGTTATTTTTCCCTCTTTGTGCAATCGAATAGATATACATGGCATCGAAATAAAAACCAACAATAAGGGAACACACTCAAATTTATGTGGAAATCTCCCGATGTGGGGCAAAACTACAGAACCAAAGTCTAGCAAAATTTTCACTATCAACAATAATGGGATTACAATTTAGTTCCTCTATAAACAACCTAGAGGCAATTACAACAATAATTTTTCTCAAGAATAAATAATTCTTGGCAAACAATAATCTCACTAGTGGCTAGAAATCACAAAAGAAAAGATCTCACAAACTGAGTTAAGCAAGAACAAGCTTTTTAGAAAGGAATAAATATATCAATATACCAATCAAATTGATGCCCGTGTTGTCGGGAACAACAAACTGAAATTGCAAGAAAATCAAATCTCAAAACAGCACCTAAATGTCGAATCAATGATATAACTCCAAGTCTTTTTCTCTCTTCTCTCTCCTCTTTCTTCTCTGTGCCATTGTAAATTGTGGCTTTCTTTATTTTGTTTTTCCATACGAAAACCAAGGCAATTATTTTGGTATATAAACTAAAGTTGTACATTTTTTTTTCTATCTTTCTTATTGTTTCTTAGATCAGATTAATTAAAAGACATAGAAGGATCCAACCCAACATAATTTGTATGGTTAGGATGAAAGGGAAAATTACTAACAAATGAGTAGAGTTTATAAGACATTTAACTAACAAAGAGACTTGTGAGATTTGTGGAGTGGTTTGGGAAATATTGCAATATATTCTTTATAATTGCACGTATACTAAAACTCTAGCACAAAATTATTCTTGGAAGGGTGGGTGTTGATCATCAGTTTATATAATCCTTTTATGAATGGTTTTATTCAAGTTGTTTGTCCAATAAAGTTTTAACAACTTGAAAATGCTCCTTTTAGATTGTTTTCATGACCACTATTTGGGTCTTATGACATTGGAGGAACAAATATCTTTTATGTGAATAAATAATTTCCCCAAATATATCTACAGATTTGGTGCAAAAGGGGGTCGAAGAAATACATAGCTATTGGTTTGAGAATAAGCTGATAAGAAGGTATTTCATCCATCAGAATTATTTTTTAATTACATGGCCACTACCTGGCCTTCTTTTATTAAGTTTAAAATAGATGGATGTGCTAAAAGTATGTCGAGTCTGGCTTTGGAGGTGTGGCAAGAGACACAAATCATGATTTGATTTTTAGCTTCCCTAGATATGGGAACTTATCTATAGCTATTAAAGCTAAATTACATTCCATTCATATGGCTTTATGCATGGCTTGGGATAGAGACTTTCATAAAAATATTATGAAGTCAGACTCACTCCTTGCTCTTCAAAAAATCACAGCAAGAAAATGGTATCTAGACTATTATCGCGCCTTAATCTCGGAATGTTTGTACTTGATTCAACACTCTTAGGAAGTTCAATTAGAACACACTTTTAGGGAAGGAAACACGTGTTGATTTTATGGCAAATTTGGGTATTTAGAATTTTATTGATTTTCATCTTTGGAAAGGGCCTCCTCTAAGGATCATGACTTTTTTGCAAACGAATAGATTTTATTGGCTACTCCAAAGAGTAGTTATTCTTATATAGATGCATTGATGTTTGTTTAATATTTTTACTTTCTTCTTCCTATTGCCACAAAAAAAAAAAAGTTACGGAACAACATATAAAAAAAGTATAAAGCAAACTATCCAAATTATTTATTATATAAGATAGACACATAATGTTCATAATTATTTTATTTTTTAAATAACAACAAGTAATATGAGTATAACCAAACATTACCATTATATTTTATTCATCAATAATAGCAATTAGTAACAATAATTAGCAATATCACTCAGCAATAATAATTAGTAATAGCAATCAATAATATTAACATCAATTAATAATAGGTAAATCAAATATAACCTTACCATTAAGGTATCCTAGTAAACAAATTATGTCATTTTAGTTAACATATTTGCATCATTAAATTAGAAAATATTTGTATATTTTGCAAGAATATATTAGTTGTTATGTTTTGTGGTCCTCACCTAATGAAAATTGTACTTGATTAATATCTATGGAAAGAAATTAATTACAATGATTCAAAATATTAGACTTGAACAAACATAGACTCACGCTATATGATCTTGACCATTGAATGCACAATTGTGATCTTATTATTAGTTATGATACTACATTAAAAGATTAAAAATGTACAATCAATAATCATAATTATAAATGTCATGAGCTTATAATTCAATTGATATTGGCCATATTCCAATAAAAAAGATGTCAGATGTTCAAACATTTGATCTCTCAAACTATCCTCCCTCCCTCAACTAGTTTGTGTAAGTTTAGGAAATCTCCAAAAACAATAATCATAAGTATATAGGCTCATGTTTGATGCGGGTCAATTCTCTAACCTCCAAATAATATTGTTATCATAAACTGAGATGAGTGGGCTCATTGTTATATAATTCATGACTTTCATGATTTCTATGTTTTGTCAAAAGGAAAGTAACAAAAAAATGCAAATTTAAAATTGTTATAAAAATTAAAAGTGGTCACTCTCTATTATTTTTCTCTCTCTCTCTTTCTTTTTCTTTTTTTTTCCCCATATTGAAGGCCTATTTAGCAATTGAATATATATTTCTTTGAATAAAATTAAATTTTTTTATTAGTCAAGCCACAACTCACATGTACTTTTTTTTTCCATCAGTCAAATATTTGAATTTGATGCATCCACATTTATACCCATACAATTCCTCTAATGTTGAATGGCTAGTGTGCTTTAATTTTTTGGATTTAAATGTTCATTCCTGCCTTGTGTATAAAATTTTTTACTTTCTAAAAAAATATATTTATACACTCAAAATTTTCAAATGTAAAGCAATTTTATATTATATACATATTATTTCATACTATATGTATAATATTATACAACATACAAAATATATATATAATAAAATCCCTTTCTTATAATTTGAAAATCAAAACAATCCGATTGGAACAACCTACCCAATTACCATAAGTATATGGTAGGGCCTTTAAGAGGTAGGATACTTCTTTATAAATTTAATATAATACTTTTTTTTAAACAATAAAAAAAATATATTATCAGTATGAAAAGCTTGACATATATACGTCGAAATTAAGAGTCATCTGTTAATAGTCTTATTTAATATCCTTGGTAAGGAAAACTCACATTCCTTACTGTTAGGTTACACGAACCTCCCCTACATATAATTTTAAAATTAACGAATTTAAAACTCACGAGTGCGCAGAACACATCCCTAACCTGTTAAATCATTGCTGTAGAAACTCAAATTCAAATTAATATTAAAGAATATATATTAAATTATTGATTAAACTATTACCTCTTATTATAAATATAATATAATATAATAAAAGAAGATGAAAAATTATTATAAAATTAATTGGTGTCCCTGCATGGACAGTACTCAGTTCACATACACCACCTTTGCTATTGTGGTTGCCAGTACATACAGTGGCCTGGCAATACGTGCAGAGACAAACCCAAATCGTTGCGTAATCTGATTTGGATATTATTTACTTTTTTTTTTTTTTTTCATTTTTTTTATGATCACCATCACCCTCTCTCACCACCCTCCAGATTGTAGATTTTTCTCCGTATCTCTCACAAACCACAACACCCTAAAATATCGCCTTTGCCAACTTGCTCTCCCCACCACCTCCTCCTCGTCTCCATATGTCTCTCTCTTGTTAGGCGCCCTTTCTTCTTCTTCTTCTTCTACATATAAATCTTCAGCCATGGCTCTGAATGCCAATCCATCTGAGGAGATCTGCATTCTCAAGAACAATCTGGTAACACACAAAAACAAAAACAAAAAAGGATTTCTTTCCCTTTTTTGTTTTGTTTTGTTTTGTTTTATGTGGATACATATGTAATGTGTGTGTGTGTGTGTGTGTGTGTGTACATATATATATATATATATAGGAATTTTCTCCAGTTTCAGGAACATGATTTTCTTTCTGGGTATTTGTTTTTATGGGTTATTGGATGATTCTTATGTGTTGTGAATGAAAATGGGTTGTGACGTAATCTACATTTGTTGGATGATGTACTGGCTGGCCGACAAGAACGCCATGGTTGTTTTCTTGTCTTTTGCCGTTGGATTTTACCGTGCTGTTTGGCATTAAAAATGGGTTCTTTCAGTTTTCTTTTCTTTTCTTTTCTTTTTTTAAGAAATTCATATGCCGTTTTGCATTCAATCTGTAAAATTCAAAAGAATGATCATATTTGTGTTGTTCCTGGTGTTTTCATGAGAATCCTTTCAGATGTTTTCAACAGAGTGTTTGCAGAAACAGCATTACTGTATTACTCACATCCTTTTCACTTCTATTGTTACCTGTAATTGCCTAATTCATTTCTAAATTAATCATTAAAATAGTAACAGTTTTGTTGTTCATGCTCAAGCAGGGATGTTAATACATGTTCTCAGCACCCTACTAGTTTTATATAAAATTAAGCTCTATGATAATTATTGTTTGCCATCATGATTATCTTTTCCTGTCTTTTTATTTTTTTTATTTTTCCCCCTCTTTGGATTGGTCTCTTTCTATTGTTTTATTCTCAGAACTTTAGAACCGAACAGGGAGATTGCATGACCTTGAATCATTGCAATGTTTCCATTGTTCTTGAAACAATATATTCTTATATAATTCTTCATACTGTTGAATCAAGGACCATTAATTAAGTCTCCTAAAATAATGTAAGAAAGTGTAGGATTGCAGATGCTAAGGCCTCTTTTGTTGAGTTTACAAAATTTTTTAACTTTAAATATCACAATATATGAAGCATAAAAGATAAATTTCCATTTTAATGACACTCACTGGGCATGACTCCCAAGTTATTTGTGACCTTTGAGCAGTTGGTACAACCATTCTGCATCAGTTTACATGTGCAAGTATTTGTTGAGCCAGAGGCACACTCATTACTTATCAGCATTTTGTTTTGCTAGTGTCTGGCGAGTATAAAAGCCTCTTCATATTTTCAAGGTTTACTTGTTATATATTGAAATGAGTTGCAAATTTCAGGCTTCGCTGCAAATCAAGCATATGCCAGGAAACAAGAACAAACGTAGCCCTCTCACACCTAGAACTAGACTGGAAAGGCTTTTGAGGGAAAGAGAGCTTCGGAGATCCAATAGGCTAAAAGTCTTAAATGGAGATATAGGAGATCTTGTTAGGGAGACAGAGTTCTCTGCCAATGATCCAGTTATAAGCGACACTGAGAATTGGGTTGCAATTAATGAGGAAGAGTTGTTAGATGCTATCGATCAGTGTGAACGGACAGATGGGCGACCTCCCAAACAACGGCTATTGGTGGTTGCCAATAGGCTGCCGGTCTCTGCACTTAGGCGGGGAGAGGATTCATGGCAGCTCGAGATGAGTGTAGGCGGCTTAGTCAGTGCACTTTTGGGTAAGTCATGTATAAAGCTTCTTTTTTAGCCAGCAATCCAATTTCTGCAAAAAGCAAAGGCCTTTTTTAACTTAGCTGCAAGGTTCATTTCATCACCAAGTTTACCTTTCTGAGATTATTTTATGATGGAGAGTACAGTAAACATCAAAAATAATCTACATTGGTTTCATATTTTGTTGAGTAAGCTGAGTTCATTTAAATCCTTTTAATTGTTTGAAGGCGTGAAGGAATTTGATGCCAGATGGATTGGTTGGGCTGGTGTAAATGTACCTGATGAAGTGGGACAAAGAGCACTAACTAAAGCTCTGGCTGAAAAGGTTGAAGAATCTTTGACAAAATTTAAAGTACCTGTACTTTCACCGGTCTGCTGTTAATGGGCTCAAAAGTCTATAGTGATAACTACTTTGCCTCTTCCAGCTCCCGTTTCCTACTTCCCCTCTCTTTCACTGTATACAAACAATTTTCTTTCTTCCTAACTCTGGTCTGTTGACTGCAGAGGTGCATCCCAGTTTTCCTTGATGAAGATATTGTTCATCAATATTATAATGGTTACTGTAACAATATTCTATGGCCTCTTTTTCATTATCTTGGGCTTCCTCAAGAAGACCGCCTTTCAACTACCCGTAGCTTTCAATCTCAATTTGATGCATATAAAAAGGCTAATCAAATGTTTGCTGATGTGGTAAACAAACACTATGAGGACGGCGATGTTGTTTGGTGCCATGATTACCACCTAATGTTTCTTCCCAAATGCCTAAAAGAACATAATAGCAAAATGAAAGTTGGATGGTTTCTCCACACACCCTTTCCTTCCTCTGAAATACACAGGATGCTACCTTCTCGTTCAGAGCTATTGAGAGCCGTTCTTTCTGCCGATTTGATTGGGTAAGTTAATTACACTACAGGAAAGAATTTTGAGTTACATGTTTTCGTTGACAATTCAGGCATCATGATTTATATAATATGAAGAAGCATGAAAAAATGAAAAAAGTATTCTTCTTTTATGTTAGGTTCATTTAGAAGCGCAATGCGTTCTATAAATCCGTTACTTTAGACTTGCTTTCTTTCTCTATGACTGAAGGTGTATGAAAGTATTATTGGGGAACAAGCATTATCTAGCTGTCTCCTACTTTCATCATGAACAAAAAGTACATACCTTAATTCTCGCAGAAATTTGCTAAATGTATGAATATCAAGAATGATTTGCAGTTTGCATTCCATGTGGTCCTGATTTTAATATAGAGGACAAAAAAATTGTTTATCAGTTCTACAGTTGTTTTTAAGTGTGAGGTCATTAGATATCTAATTTCCAGATTGTTTGCTTCCAGTTTCCACACATATGATTATGCAAGGCATTTCGTTAGTGCATGCACTCGTATCCTTGGACTGGAGGGCACACCTGAAGGAGTTGAGAATCAGGGAAAGTTAACTCATGTTGCTGCGGTATACTGTTGATCATTCCTTCATTCTTTATCTATTGTTTCAGCTGCATACTCATTGCTCATAACTACAATCCATAGTTTAACACCTTGATTTTCTTATGATTTTAATGCCATGTTTTGTGGGCATGGAACTACAGTTTCCTATTGGGATAGATTCAGATCGGTTCATACGAGCTCTCAAACTCCCTCAGGTCCAGGAACACATAAAAGACCTGAAAGAAAGATTTGCTGGCAGAAAGGTTGGAGCTCTTGTCCCATGTGAATAACTTTTAGCAGATTTTGATTTAGGTTGATTCACATCTAAAATTTTTGTTAGTATTCCATTGAGCTGCAAAAGAATATTTTTAAAATCCTGCTCAAGCGTACTGTTTCTTATGCAATTTTCCTCATGCACCATCTTAAGTCAATTTGGAAATATACAAATGATTCTCCGTCCACTCTGAAGCAATTAAAAATAGAATATCATCCAATGGAAATAATGTAGAGAAAAAACCGGAACTTCCACCAATGTTATGTTCATTGCTGTTTCCATTGACTAATTTACTTTTTTCAGGATGGTTCTGTTGATTAAATTTTCCTCTTGATTTTTCTTACATTCATGGTGTGAACCATTGATGACTCACTCATTCTTATGAAATTTAAACATGTTGTTCTAACCGTGGATTTATGTTGTTCATTCATTTGTAAAGATAATCAGACTTCTTTGTTTTTTTTGCTCATTGTTTTAATCTAAATGTTGGCCAGGTAATGTTAGGTGTTGATCGTCTCGATATGATTAAAGGAATTCCGCAAAAGATTTTGGCTTTCGAGGAGTTCCTTGAGCAAAATCCAGAATGGCGCGACAAAGTAGTGTTGCTGCAAATTGCTGTGCCAACAAGGACAGATGTGCCCGAGTGTGAGTTCTTTTTGAAACATGTTATTTATTGTCATACGACATTAGGATGCTAAAAAAATTAGTTATAGAATAATTTGGGAGCAAAATTGGGATTGACATGTTAGGTTTCGAGGGATAATTTGTTCTTAGATTTTAAGTATAAGAATTTGGTTATCAGGACAATGTTTCAAAGAAGAATTCAAGTTATTTCTAGGAAAAACATAGAGGAGGCAGAATATGAAACATTCAAGATGTTATTGCCTTATAAGTCCCAAATTTCACAGATTAAAAAGAAACACGCTTCTAGCAGACATGTGAAAATTTTCTTAGTGAATGCCTCTGTTTATTCAACTTGTATGGTGGCTAGTGACTGCCTTTGTTTCACCCTCCTTGTTTTAATACTCTCTCTTGCTTAGCTTATACGACTTTTTTTAAGAAGTAACCATTTCCTCAGAATCTTCTTGCTTTTCGGTTGGTTATTCTTCTGCAATTTTTCATTTTGTACTTTCAACTTAATTTTTTGGTGGCAGATCAAAGGCTTACAAGCCAGGTCCATGAGATTGTTGGACGCATTAATGGAAGATTTGGAACTCTTACGGCAGTTCCGATACATCATCTGGTTTGTCTTTGTTACTGTGCCTTTTGCCTCTAAAATGAAATAGCGATAAGAAGACAAAGCAGAGTATCTTTCCTGTTGGATTTCCTAATGCCCACAAGATAAAAATAGAATTGTGCTCTTTTGCCCTTGCATGAGTCGACCTTCTTGTAGTGAATACAATTGGATAGTTTCAACACTTTCTGAATCTTTAGACTCTTCAACTGACAGTTTTTGTTCACATTAGACTTCCAACGATCACATGCTCACTGGTACTTTTGGTCGGTAGTCGATTTCGCGAAGTCAAAATTTTCCAGTCATCAAGAAAATGGAGATTATATATTCTGTTAATAGTTTAGATTTCTTTTTCTTTCCCTTCCTCTGTCAATCCATTAGACATTTCTTCGAATATAATCAAAATTTTGTCCATCACTCGTGACATATTTCTTTTATGGCTATTTTTTGTCAGCTTATTATATGAAGACAGATAACACTGTTTCTCATCCTTTTCCAGGATCGATCTCTTGACTTTCATGCATTATGTGCACTATATGCTGTTACAGGTAACCATTTACACATAAAACTCATGGTTAAATATGATTCAGTACTTGCATGAAAATAAGCTGGCTCAGGCAAAATAAAAAATTTTAGTGAACTGTCAGCTTTCTGGGAATGAAAAATAATGAAGTCTCTACTCTGTGGACAAAAAGAACCTCCGTTAAATATACACGTACATTATACAATATATCTTCTAGCTAGCCCATGCTGTCTTCTTTAATGCCTTCTTTTTGAGAATCTTATCTTTTCTTTCCTTATTTATCCATTTTTGCATCTCTCTCTTGGGATTGAAGGCATCTATTTTATCTGCCTCGAACTTCCGGTAATTCTTGCCACACAATGAACATATAGCAATCTCATTGGCACTCCCACGTGGCCTATAAGCTAGAGATGTTTATATGCTAATGTAAAAAAACGTGTCAACGCAGTTGTCATCACCTTGCACGATTATCAATAAAAATTTCCAACTTCACAGCATCACAATGCTAGCAATCATATAAGTGACATAATTATTTCCGAATAATATTAGCAGCGATAAATTTTACGTGATAGCACACATGTATACATTTTTGTCTATCTGCAGTCTTTCAGCATAGCCTTGCATAGGTGCATGGTTATACGAGGCCTAAGCCTTTTTTTGTTACTGTTCTCTTTATCTAGATGTTGCACTTGTTACGTCTTTGAGGGACGGAATGAATCTTGTCAGTTATGAATTTGTTGCGTGCCAAGCATCCAAGAAAGGGGTTCTCATTCTAAGCGAGGTAACTGAAGCCATGGGACTTTTTTTTAGTACTGTTGAACAGAAAAGACTGGGATCTTTACAATGCAAAAGATTCATTTCTCAAAGAATTGTTGTCAAGTGATGTTTCTTGTTTTCCCTTAATTATTGCTAATCCAGCAATCTATAACTGCCTAATTAAGTTGGATGATAGAGATTCATATCTTTTGGTTCCCTTCTTGTAGAGAAAGCCAACATTTATAAAAGGAACTGATAAGGAAATAAAGAAAAGAAATTGATATTTCTCATCCCTTTTATTATGCAAAATAGTTAACCGTTGCGGATGATAGGAATTTGTATAAATGATTCTTCCAATTTTAGTTTGCAGGTGCAGCACAATCTCTTGGTGCAGGTGCTATATTGGTGAACCCATGGAATATCAAGGAAGTTGCTACTGCAATTGGTTATGCTTTGAATATGCCAGCAGTGGAAAGAGAAAAAAGGCACCACCATAACTTCATGCATGTGACAACTCACACTTCACAAGAGTGGGCTGCAACCTTTGTAAGGTGGTCACCAAGTGTGCTGCTGCAACGTTTTACTTTACTACGTTTTGCTGTTATTTTTTGTGCTTGTAAAACACATTAACATGCACAATTAGAATGCAGTGCATTTAAAACATGCACTGACACATCTACAAATAGATTACTCATTGTTCAGAAAAGATTGAATGCACAAATGCAAACTCAAAATACATACCAGTTTGATTTTGCTTGATCTTAACATCATGGTCTTGGTTGCTTCATCTCAGTCCTTCAGAAATGAGAAACAATGTGTCCTGCCTATTCTCTTTAATCGGGATATTGATTAGGATGAAGTCACTCTTTAAGATTATGGAAGGACTTCTCATTAGCTGTATGTTTATATTGAGAAACCGTAAATTGTTCTTTCATTCTCAAAAGAATAACCTTGGTCCTTGCTTTGTTTTCTGTGGTTCTCCTTGTTAAAGTGCTTGTTCAAATTGATATAGCTGCAAAAGAAATTGGTAGGCAAGCATACGTTGTGGAGATGAAAAGCAGAGATCAATGCTATTCCTATGAAAGCTTACGTGTAGCAATAGAAAATCCTCTTTTCAGCCTTTCGCATTTTGGTTTTACTTTGAATTTCACCTCATGCAGTGAACTTAATGATACTGTGGTTGAAGCGCAACTAAGGACAGCACAAGTTTTGCCCCTGCTCCCAGTCAGAGCGGCAGTTGATAGGTTTATTAAATCCAATAACCGTTTGCTTATACTAGTATGTACTTTTTTATCATTACATATATTTCCTGCCTCCTATCTGCTGAAGTTGGTTATTACTAGGGATCAGATGTGCAAAGTTGTATCGACATGACATTCTTGTTTTTCAGCACAATATCCCTTTAGGTCTGCAGTGCAGTGACCTTCCTTTGTAAATATCCTAATTCAGGACACTTATTTTTAATATCTTCGCAACTGATATTGACCTGGAGTGGCTGCACAACAGTTTCAGTAATCTGAGTTATATTCATACTTCTGGACAATTGTGTTCGATTGAATGTTAGATCTTAGGCTGAGGAGGGCTCCACAGTCTACTAAATGCATGCACATTAAATTTCATGTGCTTGCATTTTTTTTCTATTTTTTTGAATCAGTATTTTGCCTCATTAGTGTGCATCCTCACTGCAGGGATATAATGCAACTCTAACTGAACCAGTGGATACGCTATGTAGAAGAGGTGGTCAAATTAAAGAAATAGAACCTAGATTGCATCCAGACTTGAGCGAACCTTTGAAGAAGCTTTGTGATGATCAAAAGACAAGTGTTGTTGTCATCAGCGGAAGCAATAGAGCTGTCCTGGACAATGTACTCTCATCCCTTCAGCTATCCTTTTTCCTCTTGCAGCTTGTATACTGTGCTTTTGGGTAATGAATTCATATACAGAACTTTGGTGGATACAATATCTGGTTGGCCGCGGAAAATGGGATGTTCTTACGTTTTACAACAAGAGAATGGATGACTACAATGCCAGAAAATTTGAATATGGATTGGGTTGACAGTGTGAAGGTTTGAAAGCTATCACAAATAAGTTAATGATTTCCATTTGAAGTCCTCTAGGGCCTAACCTTCTGATTCCTATTCATGATTTCAGCATGTTTTTGAGTATTTTACAGAAAGAACACCTCGTTCTCATTTTGAGCTTCGTGAAACATCTCTTGTGTGGAGTTACAAATATGCAGGTACGTGACTCTTTATGCCTTTCTAATGTTAATTTTGTGTTTGCATTTCACTAACTGATGATCTTCATTCACGTTGTTTGGCATGGCATTTTCAGATGTTGAATTTGGTAGGCTTCAAGCCAGGGATATGCTGCAGCATCTCTGGACAGGCCCCATCTCAAATGCTGCTGTTGATGTTGTGCAAGGCGGTCGATCTGTTGAGGTCAGATCAGTTGGTGTTACTAAGGTATATACAACATGGTTGGCTACCAAGGCCACATGCATGATGCGAATTTAGCAGAATAATTATATTTCTTCCTCTAAATGCTCACATTGATCTTTTACAGGGTGCAGCCATTGACCGTATTTTGGGAGAAATAGTTCATAACAAAGGCCTGAATTCCCCCATCGATTATGTCCTCTGTGTTGGACATTTTCTATCGAAGGTATGTTTTTCCAGGCAGAAGTATCTACCAGATTAAGAAATAAGGCAGAAACCTGACAACTGAATACCAATATGCTCTTTCTCCTTTGCATAACTTTCTTTGTGATGGAACTCAAAACTGGTTCTGTTGATAATTATTATCTCTGAGCGACACTGGTGCAATGCATTATGAAGCATATTCTACAAAAGTTCTGCTGGATTGACGATAGAATTTTTTTCTGTTTTCTTTTATTTTGGGGGGAGCGGGGCAGAGAAAGGGAGTGAGATAATTAAAAGGTAACTGAAACAGAGTCTGGAGGGGAAGAACCAGAGGACCCTGCCAGTGATGGATTTTAGGCATGTTTAGAAACTAAACTAAACCAGAAACTGAAAAATGCAGCAGAGGAAGAGAGAGAGCTTGAAATTTCTGGAGAGGAAAGGGTTAACTTCCATTCTCGCATCTTCTATTGATCAACAAACCTCATTATTTAGAGGTAAAGTACATTAAAAATTCAAATAAAAGCTTCAAAAAAACTAGCTGTAATATGACAGCTTTTACAGATTTTAAATTCAAACTTAACTTAAGCTTTTTAAATTAAAAAATGATTACATGATGACTAAGCATCTCTAAACCACAAAAGATCTTCACTTAAACATATAAATTCAAACAAAGCCAAGCTTGTATAGCTGCTACAAAGCTTCTACAGCAAGCCTTCTAAACTATCGTAAGTCACAGTTATACTTTGGAGGGAAAAGCTTAACAAAAGGGCTGGAACTTCAACTTGGCTGCAAAACTGCGGCACCATGGTTCTCCAACAGCTAGTTGTGAATGAAAATCATAATTGAACTCTTCATTTGTGAGTATTCAGTATTGTCTGCTGCCCCACATATGAACTTCTTTCCAACGGTTAGCAATAGTGTTGTTTGTTATATAAGCCCTTTGGTTTTCCATTGTTTGATTGAATCTTAGCAGTTTACTTATACAACAGGTTGATAAATCCACTTGTGAAGAAGTTGTGGTTCCTATTTCTGTTATGCAACAAGCTCTCCTCTTAATTCTGATATGACAAATGTGACCAGACTGGCTTTTTAAGTTTTGGAAATTATTCATTGAAGCAACTTTGCTTACTTTGCTTAGATTATTTCACAACTTGGAACTTGAATATGGCACCAAAGTATAAGGCCAGAACACATACATGCAAACAGAAACTGATACACATGCATGCATGAAGACCTTGCACAAGTATATGTGATGACAGTAAGAAAGCTTTCTTTTGGATTCATTGCTTCAGGATGAAGATGTATATACATTTTTTGATCCAGAGCTTCCCAGTGAAGCGTCATCTGTGGCACGATCCCGATCACCAGATCCAGTCAGGACATCAATACCAAGGTTCCCGGGTGCTACAACGCAGTATAGGGCTCACCTCAGGAAGCAACGTTCCTTGTCAACTCTTGAAAGGAACAATTTCAAAAATTCTGCTTGGTGGCCAATGGCACATGATAAAATGTTACTTCATGAGGGCTCTTCTGTACTTGATCTCAGGAGTGAAAATTACTTCTCATGTGCCGTCTCAAAGAAGCGCTCTGCTGCCAGATATATCCTGGGATCGCCTGATGATGTTGTCTCACTCTTGAAGGAATTGGCTGAGGCTCTATAATCAGGCTGATTGCAGGTTACCCGGTATCAAGGTGGTTTTAGTTCAAAATTTTGCATTTTTGTATGTGCACTTCAGTTTCTAGCAGCACTTTTTGTAGGAACGCGAATTTCTCCCCGTCCCATTTTTGCTCGCTCGGATAGCTACATGATTCATAAGGGCATTAATTTTTGCGGCGCATTATCAGACATAAGAAGAACAAATTCCAAGTTGAGAAGAGTTTACATCTTCTTCATTTGACCAATCTGCCTGTAGCAAAGAATTGCAGTTTCTGTTTTTCCTCATATAGGTTTCAACTCTGCTTTTAACGCCATAACATTCTATTCTGTTTTGCAATATTTGAGAATCTCCATCAATACCTCGGTGTAAGTAAGTCCAGTGTAATCCTTTAGGGTGCATTTGTTTCATAAGATATGATAAGTTAGTGGTCAACTATCCTACTTTAGTCCATGTTTAATTGGTTGATAAGATAAGTATAAGATATACTAGTACACTAGACATCAGCAATGCGGCATGTTCTCTTGTATTAGCAAACCAAGGCCAACTTTAATAAGGCTTTTTTTCGAGAGGATTTGGAACCTCACTATATGGCTATGCAGTTGATTCAGAACAAAGAAACAGTGGACGTGCCTACTAACATTATGTTTTGGGAGAGGAAAAAAAGGAGGAGAGGGAGAGGAAAGTAGAAGGAAAATGATAATTACTCATTTTTGAAAAATATTTTTGGGAGGGAGAAAAGTATGGAAGAGAAAAACTAACTTTTCTCTTGGCCCACCAAAATTAATCTTCACAAACTTAAAAAATTTAGAGAAAGGTTATTGATTCTCTTATATTTTTATTAAAAAATTATATTATTCTTATCATATATTGATAACTACAATTTAACTAAAAAAAAACATCTTTACATTTTTTAAAATTTCATTAACTTTTATAAACTTATTAAACTAAATTTGTACAAATATATTATATATAATTTACAAATCAAATATTTTTCATATAATATTTTTTTGTTTCTTTAGAGGATAAAATTTAAATTCCTATATAAATTATTTTTCTTTCTATCATTTTTTAAATAAGAAATTTTTTATTTTTTGTCCTCCTATCACCTATTTTCAAATATAAGAGAGGATGTAAATTTTTTCTCTTCTCTAATAATTCTTTCCCTCACTTCCTTTCCTCCATTTTTTTCTTCACCTAGAATTTTATCCAAATATAATATAAGTCGCAAAGAAAGATTGCTGCAATGGCATATATGTTTAGCGTGCATACTTTCTTGCTTCTTTGGCGTTAAAGTGTCCTTGTGGTCATGAACCTAATAAATCAATAAGATTTTGTTCAAAAAGGGACAGAGCTATTTATGCATGTCAATGAAAGCTGTAGATAATTTGTAAACGTAAGAAAACTGGTTTGAAAACCTAAAAGCGTTCAAATGTAACGTAACCCTCCTTAAAGAAACAAGAAGGGAAAAAGTTTTGAACTCGTCAATTTCTCACGTCGATAATATTGAAGCTTTTTCCTTTGAGATATTTTCAGGAAATTATAGTCAGATGTGTCAAAAGTTGAAAAAATCCGAATAATTTGATTTACCTGTTCAGAATTTGATTCTACCCAATCTATATTAACTGAAAAAGTTAATGAAATTTCTGAATTTGAAATGACAAAAAATTCGAATAATTTGAATTGAAAGTAATTTTAAACTTGAATAATCTAAAATCCAATTAACTCAGAACCTAATTAACTCAATTAACCCAAATCTAAAAACCAAAAAATCCAACATTTAACATATGCCAAAAGCCTAAATGACTTGAGATCCAATAAACACAAAATATGATGAAATTGCAATTTAAAACATTTAAAACTTAAATGACTCAAAATTTAATAAACTTGAAACTCAATAAACTTATAACTTAAAATACTCGAAATCTTATAAATCTATAATTCAATATATCCAAAACTTGAATAACCTAAAATCTGAATAATCTCAACCCAAAATAATCTGATTCAATTATGACTCACTCCATCTCTCCGTCACCTCTAATTGTAATACAGTCAATGTAATTAGCTTCGTGATCCAGTAAGAAAGGATATTTTTGTGCTTCATAATAGAAATAGTCTATCATCATAGAAAAGATGCTAATAAGAGAGAGAATTGAGATCGTTCAAAAAGAAAGAGAATTGAGGTTCCAAATCTAATCCTCCAATTAAAGGTTTCAGTTAACAATCATTCTACTTAAAATGGAACCTTGTAAAATAGCATATTACTTTATGCATTATTCTATTATTTAAAGGAGCCTTTTCCAGCCCTGATCCTTATGGTCTACGGGTGAGAAGAACGTCAGTTGTCATTTCATTGGTCATAGATTCGATTTTTGGCTAAATATTAAGTGAAACTACATATATATTCACAAAATTTATTTTTTTAATAAATATTATCTTCACTCATTAAACTATAAAATATCTTCTTTAGTTTTTGATTTCCTTAATTTAAAAAAAAAAAAGTTTTTTACATAGTTTTGGTTGTCTCGCGACGCAAGCGTTTCATGGTATTAATATCAACTGCTTAATAGCTTTTATTTATTTATTTATTTTTTTTTATCAATATAGCTTTTAACTTTTTTTTTTCTTGACATAATATGGCTTTTAACTTTTGGCTTGGTTCATTTTGTCCACTTGCATTGGATCCCTTTCCTAACACGTATGAAATTTTAGAATCATATTGCTGTTTTTATTAATCAATTTTACGAGATCCATTGATTATTTACCACTTTTTTTTTTTTCGTCTAAGACTGTCTAGTATCCAGTCTAATGGATTAACTAATTTAAACCGATCCGGATATAATTTTGAATAGCAGTAAAGGTCTTCCAACAGGTATTTAATACGACTGCATTCCAAAAACTCTAACCCGATACCTCTGATTAAGCGGTGACAGACTTCTACCATCCGCATCAGCGCTTATTAATAACTTATTTAACCCATTGTTATTTGTTAATTAAGTTTTTTTTTTCTATTAAAACATTTATCAAATTATAAATTATATAATAAAAATAATTTTTTTTATTTTTATAAATCTCATATTTTTTTTAACATTAAAACTTGAGATGTTGAATATAAAAGTTCGAAGTTCTTGACCACAATGATATCCTTAATGTACAATTGTTAAAAGTTATTGGCACACTAAAATTACTTGCAATCTCTACAGAATTCTAGCACTATAGTTTCCTAAATTGTACATGAGAAAAAAAAAATGCAACTTCCGAACTATTTAGGAACCTATGCTGTTATAGATATTTAGGTTGCATCTAGCATATAATATAGTATAAAATAATATAAGATCGATTAGTCTTATTTTATAATATCTCCATCAAACCATTTAGATAGGAAAACATGAAATTGCTATCTCATATTTATAAGTTAGTTCTATTTCATGTATTTTTATGAGTTAGTTTACACAAGTTAAGTTTATTTCTCAAAATATCTTCTATATAAAAACCATAATGATAATTAAAAACCCTTCACTCATCTTTTCTGTCACTATTCCAACCACCGCCATCGCACCATAAGCCCCGCTCGCTCTGTCTCTCTCTCTTCTCCCTCCCTCTCTCTCCCATCTTTCTCCCTCTTTCTCTCTCTCTCCCAATTTTGATGCTAATTTTATACAATTTAAGTATATTTAAATTGTGATTAAAATTTTTTTGATGAGTATTTTGTATAATTAATAAGAATTTATAAATTTATAAATATTATTAAATTATTAACAAGTAAAATAAAGTGATTTTTACATTTGATTTTAGTTATTTGTCGTAAAAATAATTTAAATAAATAATAGAAATAAGTTAATTAATATGTGTAGACGATAAAATCATTGTGGAACAAAACCACTTAGTTATTCTACGTTGTCAAGCCCTATCTAAACATAGTATAGACTATTGTTATGGCCTATTCTACATGGTAATATTTTATATTGTTCTATCATATACTCCAGTGTGAATGCTAAACACAGCATCAAATCTTGTTCAAGAATTCTAACGATTGAATAGTGCTTAAAAATAATGTTACCTTGTTGGTTTACTATCTTTAAAATTATTAGATCTGTTTATCTTCTTATACGAGAAAATTCTAAGGTAAAAATGTTATTGTGGATCTTTTACACCTTTGATAGTGACGATAGTATTCTCCAACCGTTTGACAAATTATAGGATAACAATTTTTACTAGCAATTAAAGGCCCCGTAAGACTTGTTCCATTTACCTAGTTTTGGGAGTAAATGAAGAAAAATGATACACGGATGGAGCAAACAGCCATGTTGGGTCTTACCGACTTCTTAAATTTCTTTTAAAAATGATTTATATATATAAGAGATAAAGTTAGTATGTTACAGATATAAGAATAAAATCTTTAAAATTATGTACAATAGACTCAAATTTATATACAATATATAACATATGTATAAAAATTAAAGTTGATGTGCAATAAACTCAAAATTTATATATAATAAGCTCAAGTTAAAAAAAAAAAAAATGAAAGTAGTCAAATGACCGAATTACTCCCTGCCGCCAAAAGCCTGCGTCCTTCTATTACATCTCTTACATGAAAGGAAAATGCCAGGGGGATTCGCGATGATTATGGTCTTTAAGTTGTATATCCATAATCTTATTTTTAAACGATTAACTTCGATCTAATTTCTTTTTTTTTTTTTTTTGTGCAATTGCATCACTTCCGCATCAAATCCTGTATCCACGTATTGATGCCTTCATTGGAAACTATATGCTCGCTAGGCTATGAACAAATATAGAAAAGGCCATTATATTTGAATAAATATAGATAAAAAAAAAAGTACAATGATTCTTAGTATACTTTTGTACATCCGCGTAGTACCGCGTCAAAAATTTATGTCCATGTAAGGATGGCTAAGCTTTGAATAAATATAAAAAGGGTATAACAATTCTAGTCTGTGTTGCAGAACTAACTAGAGTGAAGTTGGAATTGGTGTTTTTGCCCTGCTTCCCGAGACAGCAAAGTTGTTTTTTTTGAAGATCAAAGAAGCTACAGTTAAGTTAGTTAACTTGGGGGCTGCTGTTTTTGGACTGAAGTTAGCTTACTTAACTTGTACTCTAATGACTTAAGCTATATGTATTTGAATTATGTCCTTGTATCAAATCAATGTAATGATGTCATCAAGCAAATCAGCTAGCTAATCAAGCTGTCATTTTTTGAATTTTGTATTTGAAATTTGAACTTTGTAAATTTGCATATATTATCAATGACAGAAGCTGCAACTATCCTTATGCTGGAACTCTTTCTCTTTCATGCTCTTCTTTATTTTTCTTTGAAACACTGAAAAACAAAGCTTCATTTTAGAAGCTTGATACAAATCTGATCCATAAAAGGCAAAGAAGATAAAAATAGAACTACAATTCTGGTATCAGAACTACATAGAGTTCTTAAGGGGCCAGGAAACTAGATTAGATAGAGAGAGACATTTACACTATACCCGAGAGCAAGGTAAAACCAGAGTGAACCTCACCTAAAGGCCACAGCAGGTTCAAGGATGGCTTCTCTTAGCTTTGTACCACCCTTACCACCAAAGTTCTCTGGAGAAAATTACCTTCAGTGGACTGTGATGATGGAAGCTTACCTCAGAGCTTTTGATTTGTGGGAGGTAACAGAAAATGGACGAGCAATAGCACCACTTCCAACAAACCCAACAATGGCACAGCTGAAGAATCATAGTGAGCAAGCCTCAAAGCAGTACAAAGCACTGACATGCATTCACTCTGCTGTTACTGAAACAGTCTTTAACAAGATTATGATCTATAAAACAGCAAAGGAGGCATGGGATAAACTTGCTGAAGAATATGTAGGGAGTGAGAAGACTCGATCCATGCAGCTGCTGAATCTAAGAAGAGAGTTTGAGCTACAAAAAATGAAATATACAGAAAGGATCAAGGAGTACACAGAAAAATTGATGAAAATTGTGAATCAAATCAGGATTTTGGGAGGAGATCTATCTGATTCCAGCATTGTCCAAAAGGTCTTGGTTAGCATACCTCAAAAGTTCGAGGCTAAGATCACCTCACTTGAGGATTCAAAAGATCTAACCAAGATCACATTGACAGAACTCATAAATGCTTTGCAAGCAACTGAACAAAGAAGGTTGATGTAGTTGAGAATGCCTTGCCAGCTAAACAAATTGATAAAGGTCAACAGAAAAAGAAGAAAAAGCAAGATGCAAAGCATCAAGCAAGAGAAAATGAGGGCAACAGCAACTCAAGTGGTAAACAAGTCCATCCACCTTGTCCTCATTGTAAAAACACCAATCATTTGCCAAAATATTGCTGGTGGAGGCCAGACATTATTTGCAATCACTGCAAAGTGAAAGGACATAGAGAAAGGGTATGTCCAAAGAAAAAGCAAGCTGCAAAATCTCAGACACAAGCCCAAGTTGCAGATGACAGCTTGCAAGAACCTCCTGAGCAATTGTTTATAGTTGATGACAATGCTTCAATTAAAACCACTGAAGTCTGGCTTGTGGACAGTGGATGCTCACACCACATATCACCAAGCTTATCAGTGTTTAAGGAGCTGGATACAAGCTTTACTTCAAGAGTAAAGATAGGCAATGGGGACTTTATCTCAGTAAAAGGGAAAGGAACAGCTGCAGTGCTTACCAAGTCAGGTACTAAGCTCATTCCTGATATTCTCTATGTCCCTAATATCAGTCAGAACTTACTGAGTGTTGGTCAGTTATTGGAAAAGAATTACTCCTTGAAATTTAAAAACAAGTCATGTGTTATATTTGATTCAAATGGCATTGAGCTTGTTAACATTCCTATGGAAAGGAAAAGCTTTCAGCTGAACTTAAACCAGGTTGATGGCCAAGCAATGCCAGCTGCCTTGAGTGCCAAATCACTATGGCACAAAAGGCTGGGTCATGTGCATGATGCAGGGATGCAGAGACTTTATAAACAACAATTGATTCTTGGCTTACCTGAAATTGAAGAAGGAGGAGATATCTGTAGAGCTTGTCAGCAAGGCAAGCAAACCAAACTTCCTTTTACAACTGATCAAACCTGGAGGAGTAAGGAGAAATTGCAGCTTGTGCATAGTGATTTATGTGGACCAATGAATTCAAACTCATTGACTGGAAGCAGGTACTTTATGATCTTTATTGATGATTTTTCAAGGTATTGCTGGATTTATTTCTTAAAACAAAAGTCACAAGTTGCAGTCAAGTTCAGTGAATTTAAAGCACTAGTTGAGAATCAGTCTGGTTGCAAAATTAAAGCAATTAGGACTGATAATGGTGCTGAATTTACATCATCTACATTCAAGGAGATATGTACCAAGGCAGGAATTCAGCAGCAGCTGACAACTCCTTATACACCCCAGCAGAATGGGGTAAGTGAAAGAAAGAGCAGGACCATTCAAGAGATGATAAGGTGCCTGTTGTTTGAAAAACACATGCCAAAAAGCTTTTAGGCAGAGGCTGCAGCCACCTCAGTATACCTGCTGAACAGATTAGCTACAAGAGTATTGAAAGACAAGACCCTATATGAAGCTTGGCATGGACACAAACCCTCTGCAAGTCATTTAAAAGTGTTTGGAAGTGTGTGCTATGCTTTAGTGCCTCAAGGTAAGAGAAGCAAATTGGATTTGAAAACTGAAACATGTGTGCTTGTTGGATACACAAATATTGATCAAAATTATAGAATTTACAACCCTCTTACTGGAAAACTAACAACCAGTAGAGAGTTGAAGTTCTGTGAGAGTGAGAGCTGGAATTGGGAGAAAGCTGAAGTGGATACAAGCAAGACACAAACAACTCAAAATCAACAGCCACAGCTACAAAATGAAGATCTTTCTGATGCAAGCTCAGATGAAGATTTTCCAGTCAGAGGTACAAGACCTCTAGCTGATGTCTATGAAAGAGGCTTGGTAGCTGCTCTTGAACCTGTTGATTTTGATGAAGCATATAGAAGCAATAATTGGAGAAGAGCCATGAATGAAGAAATTGAAGCCATACAGAAGAATGATACTTGGATTCTTACTGACAAACCTATGAACAAGAAGATAATTGGAGTTAAATGGGTTTTCAGAACCAAGCTGAATCCAAATGGTACAGTGAATAGATACAAGGCTAGGTTGGTAGCAAAGAGCTACATTCAGCAACAAGGAATTGATTATGCAGAGACCTTTGCACTAGTGGCAAGGCTTGACACAATCAAATTGCTTCTAGCTTATACTGCTCACAAAGGTTGGATAGTGCACCAGCTTGATGTGAAGTCAGCATTTCTGAATGGGGAGCTAAATGAAGAGGTATTCATAGAGCAGCTACAAGGATTTCAGAAGAAAGGTAAAGAGGATAAAGTGTATTTATTGAAGAAAGCTCTATATGGGCTTAAGCAAGCACTAAGAGCATGGTACACAAAGATAAATGATCATTTGCTGAAGCTTTCATTTGTGAGAAGCAAAAATGAAGCTACACTTTATGTGAAGGAATACATGGGTGAAATTCTTGTTGTGTCAATCTATGTAGATGACTTGCTTGTGATTGGTAGCCAAGACTAGCTTGTAAAGAAATTCAAAGAGGAAATGAAGTCTGTTTTTGAGATGACAGACTTGGGTTCTATGACTTTTTTTCTTGGTCTGGAAGTTAATCAAACCAATCAAGGGATATCTATATGTCAAAAAAAGTATGCAGAGGAGGTTTTAAAAAGGTTTCAAATGGACACAAGCAAAGCTGTGAACACACCTTTCTCAGTTGGAATGAAGCTGCAGAAGCATGATGGTACAGCAAAGGCTGATTCAAGAAGGTTCAGGAGCTTGGTTGGTTGTTTGCTCTACCTTACAGCATCTAGACCAGACATAATGCAAGCTGTTAGCTTGCTTTCTAGATATATGCATGATCGCAGTGAAACTCACATGCTTGCAGCAAAGAGAATTTTGAGATATATCAGAGGCTCCACATCCTTAGGGATTTTGTTTGTAAGATCAGAAAAGTTGGAGCTGACTGGATACGCAGATAGTGACTGGGGTGGTTCTCTAGATGATATGAGAAGTACTTTAGGTTACATATTTACCTTGGGATCAGGTTTTTTCAGTTGGAGTTCAAGAAAGCAATCAATAGTGGCTCAATCCACAGCGGAAGCAGAATACTTAGCTGCATTAGCAGTTGTGAATCAAGCTTTGTGACTCAAAAAGCTGTTGGTTGATTTGAAAGAAGAACCTACTGAAGCTACTCAAATTCATTGTGACAATCAAGCTACCATTGCAATTTCCAAAAACCCTGTTCTACATGGAAGAACCAAGCATTTTTTAATCAAACTACACTTCATTAGAGAAGTGCAGGAGAGCAATGAAGTCAGACTTACTTACTGCCCAACTGAAGAACAAGTAGCAGACATACTGACCAAGCCATTGCAGAAAGGAAGATACATGGCTCTAAGAAACATGCTTGGGATGCAGTCCATCAACCCCAAGGAGGAGTGAAGTTGGAATTGGTGTTTTTGCCCTGCTTCCCGAGACAGCAAAGTTGTTTTTTTTTGAAGATCAAAGAAGCTACAGTTAAGTTAGTTAACTTGGGGGCTGCTGTTTTTGGACTGAAGTTAGCTTACCTAACTTGTACTCTAATGACTTAAGCTATATGTATTTGAATTATGTCCTTGTATCAAATCAATGTAATGATGTCATCAAGCAAATCAGCTAACTAATCAAGCTGTCATTTTTTGAATTTTGTATTTGAAATTTGAACTTTGTAAATTTGCATATATTATCAATGACAGAAGCTGCAACTATGCTTATGCTGGAACTCTTTCTCTTTCATGCTCTTCTTTATTTTTCTTTGAAACACTGAAAAACAAAGCTTCATTTTAGAAGCTTGATACAAATATGATCCATAAAAGGCAAAGAAGATAAAAACAGAACTACATAGAGATGGTTTTATGGTTTCTATGGCTCTTGTGGCTTCACAACAGCAATCAATGCAAAAGTAAGAGCCTTATATATTGCATTGCAGATGGCATGTAATAGGGGTACTAGTACGGTGGAAATTGATTATGAGAATTTCTATTTTTACTCATTTTTTTAAATAAGTGTAATTTATTTATAATTTTATATTATATAATAAGTGATGTCTATTTAAATAAAAAATTAAAAATAATACTTGAATGATTTTACATTATAAATTAATTTTATTCACTAAAAAATGAAGTAAAATTCGAAGCATCAATGATTATATGTTTGTTTTTCAAAAATTGACAAACGGTGATCGAGATTCAATTTTTACCGGCTTATTATTGTAGAGTATATTTGATTGCTACCATACCTCGGAACTGCAAACTACAACACCTTTTAAAGGAAAGAAACTATTGAACAGACTTTACAATAAATCGTAAATGCGCGGAATAATCTCCCCTTGTGATTTGGGACTCTCCACCGACAGGCCACCAGCCACTTCCTCTAGCTCCTTCTTCGTTTTTTTTTTTTTTTCTTCCTTCTTCATCCCCTCCTTTGACCTAAGCCACCTCTTCCGTTTTGTTTCTCTTCCCTTCCAAACCCCCATAATTGTTCTTATGAGGCTTTTTGGCTTGCTTTTTGTTAGATTGGGCTCGAATAATGTCATCCACGATTTTCCAAGCGTCAGATTTGTATTCTCTGGCTTAAATCTACCATTTCCGACGTTCTTGGTTAGCAGCTAGCGCCGCTGGCTTAGGTACTGCCACCGCTGCCCAAGTCTGCCATGCCGTCAGCCACAACCCTGCTACTACTACCGCTCAAGTCTATTGTGCCGTCAGCCACTACCCCGCTGCCCCCCGTAGCCCAAGTCTGCTGTGCGTTCGACCACCACCCAACTACTGTCAACTGATTTTCTGTCGTCGCTGTCTGAAGCTACCGTCAGGATGGTCTGGATATGTTACTGTTGGTTCGCTTTTGAGTTGCTTGACCCGTACTACCCGTGGTCCCTTTTGTGTACGTGGGTTTACTGTTTCGAAAATTGTTGACAAAGGTATTCCAATGATTTCTGACGTTGATCCACCGAAGTGTGGTTTGTTCTGTTATATGTTATATGTGCTATTGTATGCTTTTTTTTTTTTTTTTTGTTGGATTATTTTTAGTTAATTCATTGGTATTAAGTAAATTTAGTCGCATTCAAATAGGTTATTTAGGACTCTATATCCTGTCAGTTAATGGTCAGGTTGACTATATGTTGTGTGTGCCTCTTGTGTCGATTTCCTTTCCTACTACTTCAAGCAAGTTTTTCTGACCACCTCACATGGGTTTCATGTATATTTTCATCATCCAATATTAATGCAAAAATTTTATTACAGTTAAAAATAATAATTTTCTTCTTCAGGCTGACATCTTGGGCATGAGACGCCCACAGGGTGAATGATCTTTTTTAAAAAAAATTTCCATTTATTTATTGTTTTATAATTTTCTTTCAACACCAAAAAAAGAAAAAAAAATTTCAAAGTCCATGTTATGTCCTTGTTAAAAACTATATGATGGCTAATCTTTGAACAAATGTAGGAAAAAAGCTAATATAATTGAACAAATATAGAAACAGAGAATGTTACGGAAAGATCGATATACAAATCCTTTTTGAAAGATCTAAAGTTTGAAAAATTGGAACACTTGGTACAGGTAGCAATGGGATCTATTCCCATGGGACTCCATCATCTCTCGTCCGACGAGCAGGATCAACACAAGTTGAACCGAGATTGGGGATTCCTAACATGATCTCTAAATTTTGAAGTAGGATGATCTCTAAATTTTGAAGAGCACGGGGCTTCGCACCCTCGTCCCACCTCAATTAGAAATTTATTATTATATTTTTTTACATAATAATTAAAAAATATTTTAAGAGATCAATTTAACAATTTTCTCTGTATAATAATTAATAAGTTTATTTTCTTACTACAATTAATAATTCACTATTTTATTCTTTATACAATAATTAAATAACATTTTCACTGAAACAAAGACAATTATTTTATGTAATAATTTATTTTTAATAATAATCATGGATGGGCCCCCGACTGGCATGAGATCACAAAACTCATTATTATGAGGCAAAGAATGAGGACGAGGAGTGGGTAACAAACGGGAAGGGGATTAAGATAGTCATCCATGCTTGCTTCCTGCTCTTTTGTCATCCCTAACACTCAGATTTTAGAAATAAGACCGACATGGATAAATATCAACTACTCATCGTTTAATTCGACTAAAAAAAAAAAGAAAAACAGTTTCTCTCGCCCATTAGCACTCTATGTTAAATCATTACAAACAGACCAAAGCCTTACGTTACAATATAGCAAAAAAGAATAATAATGTTCGTTAAATATGGAAAAGGAGAAAGGCATAAAATAATTGAGGAAAACCGATTACGCATATCTCTCAACGGATGAAAAAAAAAGTCACCTGATTTGAGAAGCATTATTTTTTGATAAATAAATGAGACACATTATTAGTACAGATTTAGATGGAAAGATGAACTAATTAAATTGATTCCAATAACAAGTGCTACCTTTTATTTATTTATATTTTCTTATTTTTTTGCGAATTCCTTAACTATGGTAGGTTTTTGTTCTTATCTTGATGTATGTTGTAGCTGTCCATTTTCCATGTAAATCCGTTTTCCTTTTTAAGAATTCTATTTATAGGGAATTTTATCTCCATAAGATTTAGTTGCCAGTAACTCCACACGTATCACCAAGTAACTTGAAGATATAAGGCACTTAAGACTTTTTATCGAAAATGGAAATAATCTGTGATCAACAATCGATTTTTCCATTATCATTAACTTTGTTGCAACACAGTAAAAGCAATGCAATGAGTGAGTATTAATCTACCGTAATCTATTGAAAAATCTATCAAATTTTTTTTTAAAAAAAAAATTTATGAACCATTAGATGGACTATGTGTCTTTATGTACCTGCATTATTACGTAATGAAACCGTTTAATTAATTAATTATCCATTTAAATGAAATGGTTGGGTTTGTTGTTACCTTGTCTTAAAGTCGGGATATAGAAGTAAGGTTGAGATAATTAGTTTGCATCTGGCGTGCTTTTAACATGAATTGTCCACATTAAAACCAAAAAAAAAAAAAAAAGAATAATGACTTTTTATTCTAACTATATATGTCTCCCCTTCTATTTCTACTTACATATCATCCAAACAGGCAACCAAGTCGCGAACAATATCATTAACATGTTTCTTTTCTTCGGGACATCAATTATTTAGTAGGCAGTTAGCCTTTTAAGACTACTTTTTAAGGGGTTTTTTTTTTTTTTTTGTTTCCATTAAAGGCTATGATATTCGGATTCAAACTCATTTTCGTATGTCCAGATTTTAAGACTGTAGGCGCAGCCGATTACTAACTTATATACCTAATTTTCATTGTCATATGCAGGATAAAACTTTATTTCTAGTTCGTTGGTGTTAGGGTTTGGTCATAATGAAAAACTGGGAAACTAGCATGTATTATATACATATAAGTATAATACAACTAATTATTTAATGAACAGTGATCTTCTTTCCAAGTGAATTTTTCGATTTTTGGGCCTCATGTTCAGATAAGCTTAAAGAGATAGATTCTAGAAGGGCATTTGGCGAAAGAGATAACTACTTAGTGGGTTCGGCCAATTAGTAAAATAACATTAATCTTGAGTACTGTTCTAAGTAGAATGGTTGGCAGCTCATACTTCTAATTGAGGATTTGAGGTTCAATTACATGTCCTCTCTCACCAGTTTTTTTATTTTTTGGTTCATAATAGTAGATCGTCTACAGTAATTAAAAAAAAGATTAACCTTATTTAATTTTTTTCCAAGCCTAATTTAGAAAAGTTCTACATTTGAGTAGGCTGAAAATCGTAATTCAAAATGGTTTTTCCTTCTCTGCATATAAATACCTCATTTGTCCCTTCAACGATGCATGCTCCTGTACTAGAACAAACAACCACCGAAACCATGAACAATCTCTCAATTCTCTTTCTTTTCGTTCTTCCATTGTTGGCCTCATGTTCAAAGGAACAGGTTACATATTAATTTAATTATTTTAAAATAAGTGACTTCTTTTTGGTATGTTTATTCTTACACCCAATCTAATTCATGCTTCTACATAGGTTGGCCACTCACAGGTATATATTGTGTATTTTGGAGAGCACAGTGGAGACAAGACATTCAAAGAAATAGAGGAAACCCATTACTCATATTTGAACTCAGTGAAGAAAACCCAGGAAGAAGCCAGAGCTGCTCTTCTTTACAGTTACAAGCACAGTATTAATGGCTTTGCTGCAGTGCTAACTCCGGATGAAGCCTCCAAGCTCTCCGGTATACAGAATCACAACATGGGGTCTATATTTTATCTCACTGCTTCCTCTAACTAATAGTTGAAATATGTTGTTATATTGTGACAGAATTGGAAGAAGTGGCATCGGTGTATGAAAGCCGTGATATAAAGTACTCAAAGCAGACAACAAGGTCATGGGAATTTGTAGGCTTGGATATAGGTGAGGTAGAACATAACAGGAGTCATCATTTGAGCAAGGGGGGGAACTTGCTGGCCAGAGCCGGCTATGGCAAAGATGTCATAATTGGCGTCCTGGATAGTGGTGAGTAAGGTTAACAAATCAACATAGCATTAAAAAAAAAAAGAAAAAGAAAAAGAAAAAAAACGAAAAAAAAAAAAAAAAAAGGCTTGACATATATGATTTTGCACCCTTTAATGTGATTCCTCCACGATTTTGTATTCTTGTGTAGTAACTACATTTTAAGTAGTGGATCTCTACATCTAATTATAGTTGCTGTTAAGATAAAAACAAAAAATAAAAAGAGCACAATTATGTAAACACGAGAGGTATGTAAAAGACATACGGTTAATTCAATAGTTTATCTATTTTTTTTTTTCAAATTCAATATATCTTTTACAATCCAACGGTTTAAATTATATATGTCAACTTTATTGCTACAAATGTATAAGCTACCTAGTTTTTCCAAATAAAAATAATTTGCATGTAACCATGGGGGTTAATTGTTGTTTATCATTACCAGGTATATGGCCAGAATCAAAGAGTTTCAGTGATGAAGGGATGCAGCCCATTCCACAATCATGGAAGGGAATCTGCCAAACTGGAACTGCTTTTAACTCATCCCATTGCAATAGGTGAATAGTTTACTTATATCCTGAATTACAGTAATATATAATTTTTATATATCAACTGCCCCCCTCTTTCTGTTCATATTTTTGAGTAATTAAGTTGGCTATATTTTTCATGATTGCATTATATCTTAGACCATGTCTGGATCTTATAGCCATGTTGGACAGAACTCTTCCCTTCTATGAAGTCATGGGGTCCACTGGCACATATTATCCTACCAAAAATTGTGCCTTCATTTTGGAAACATATATGACTAGTCTAAAGTAGGAATAATTTTCAACTGGATAGACATTCCACTCTGTCTGTTACACCTCATATTGCCAGATACTAATCACTTTCCGATAGTTTTGGAATAAAAAATATCATGGAAACACCAGAAATGGACATAAATGCAAATACGTGCCCATAAACATATAATTGTAACAATTCATTGCAATTTTAAGGTCTTTTATGCATAATAATTAATTATTATAATTAAATAAGGTGAGCTAGTGTGTAAATTGTATCTATTTTTTATATTTCTATAATGAAATTCTTATGAAAACCCTAGATATATATAAGCAACAAATTCTTATAGTGGTGTGGCATGTGGGACTCATATGCCACAATTTCTTTGAAATTTTGAATTTTTCTACTGAAAAATGTATAGTGTGAAACAAGTATGACAATATTGCGCAACTAATTAGTAAAAAAGTAAATTGTAAGACTATTACATGTTATATTTATGTCTGCTGTACATAGAAAAATAAATTTTTTTTAAAAATAATTTTTTTTAAAAAATAATTTTTTATATTATGAGAACCATACCACAAACCACCTGATTATCCTATGTACAAAATTCATCCATTAATAGGGCCTAACATTCATGTCTTGGTCTGTTTTTGTAACAATTTTGTAGGAAAATCATTGGAGCCCGATACTACATCGCCCACTACTTGCAACAATACGGTTACCTAAATGCCACAGAGGACTACATGTCGCCACGTGATATGGACGGCCACGGAACTCACGTGGCATCCATTGCTGCCGGCCGCAAAGTTCCCAATGCAGCGGCCTACGGCGGGTTTGCCAGTGGTACGGCCTCCGGCGGAGCCCCATTTGCCCGCCTAGCAGTATACAAGGCATGCTGGGCTATACCGAAGCAAGAAAAAATTGTTGGTAATACGTGCATGGGGGCAGATATGCTGGCAGCAATCGACGATGCAATTGGCGATGGAGTTCATGTGTTGAGCATCTCCATCGCTGGCTACGAACCTTACGCTTTCTGGGATGATGGGATAGCAGTGGGCGCACTTCATGCAGTGAAACAAAACATTGTGGTGTCTTGTGCCGCAGGCAACAGTGGGCCGACGCCGTCTACGGTGGCGAACACTTTTCCCTGGCTTATCACAGTTGCCGCTACCAGTGTGGATCGTACGTTTGTTGGCCCTGTTATCCTAGGAAATGGCAAGCAAATTCAGGTGGGCAAATAAAATTATCGATAAAGTTGGTAGACAGAGGATTGAGTGAGAACTTAAAACTAATTTAAAGAAATGTTAAAAAAAGAAAATTTTAAATTTAGGATAATTTTAAATATATTTAAAGTAATATTATGTATCTTAAAATAAAAAATTTAGCAAAGTTTAGTTCTTAAAAAATTAAAAATAAAAAACATTTCTAACTGTTTTTTAAATAAATCTTTTGTATACGTACTAAAACTTTAAAATTAGCAAAGTTACTTCAATGTATTTCATGATACATTTAACCTTTATTCATACTATGAGAGTCTTTTTACTTTAATTTATGTTTTCTCTTATTATTGGTATCTGGTTTTGTTTAATTTGCTTGTTGGTGGATTCATGGTGTGGTTTTATAGGGACAAACTCTCACTCCAAACAAGGATGACAAAATGCACCCATTAGTGTATGCATCAGATGTTGTTGGCCCCCATGTCCCACCCAATGAAACAAGGTACGAGATCTATTGTGGACAATGAAATTGGACACAGAAATTAAACGTAAGTTCACATAATTTAATTTTAACCGTTAGTTATAATTCGCTATCATTTATCAACCAACATGTTAATTGCAAATAACAACTAAGATTCAAAGATAGGATCTGCATCCAATTATGACGACCATGTAACTCTTTGTTTTGGTATAAATAATGTGTTTGTTAAGTAAAGTATTTATGAAATGTTTAATATCTTATTTGCACAAACAAGCCCCATTTCTCTGTTCTTTTTTTCTCTACCTTGAACCTAATTTTGATTACAGGAAAGAGGGAGATATTGCTACCAATATATTCTCTGTCACATTACATTTTGCCAATTTGACTACTTGTATTTCCATAATGTAATTGTCTGTGCAGCCTATGCCTCCCCAATTCCCTTTCACCTGAAAAGGTTCATGGAAAGATAGTGTTCTGTCTGAGATATAGGACAGGACTAAGATTCCTTAAAGGCACTGAAGTGAAAAGAGCTGGTGGTGCTGGTTTCATCATAGGAAACGGCCCGGGAATGCTTGATGAATTACCATTAGAACCTCATGTTCTTCCTTCAACTTCAGTGACTTACAAGGATGCAATGGAAATTATTAAGTACATCAAGTCTACCAAGAACCCAGTGGCCAGCCTTGGAGAAGCAAGGACTGTCCTACACTACAGACCAGCGCCATACATGGCTGAATTCTCTAGTAGAGGCCCAAGTATTCTCGATCCTACCATTCTCAAGGTAATACGAGTTTTTTTTTTTCTTTAAGGTGCAGTGTCTGTCTACTGATAAAATTTTTTCAACAAACAGCCCGACATTGCAGCACCCGGAGTATATATACTGGCAGCATGGAGTGAAGTATCGCCCCCTACAAAGGTGTCAGCAGATCATCGGTCTGTTAAGTATAACATCGTAGCAGGAACTTCTATGGCGTGCCCCCATGTATCTGCCACAGCTGCACTTTTAAGAGCAATACACCCCAATTGGAGCAGCGCAGCTATAAAATCTGCTATCATGACCACAGGTATATGCCACAGCTGAATATCCTCCTGCATCAATTTTACAAGCTGACAGCCTATTTTCTATAATGTTTTTCACATCCTCAATTGCAGCCTGGATGAAAAACAATCTTGATCGTCCTATAACTGACCTGTACGGCAATATTTCAACTCCCTTCCAATTCGGGTCTGGCCAGTTCCGACCAGCGATGGCAGCAGACCCTGGCCTAGTATATAATGCATCGTATACAGATTACCTTCTCTACCTCTGCAGCTCCGGAGTGAAAAATGCTGATCCAAATTTCGTATGTCCAAAAGTATCTCCACCAACATACAATCTTAATTACCCATCAGTAGCGATTCCTAAACTCAGTGGCACTTTAATTGTCAAGAGGACTGTCACAAATGTTGGTGCTCCAAAAAGTGTGTACCTCTTTACTGCCAGACCACCTTGGGGGATCTCCATTGAGGCATCACCGAGTATTCTGCACTTTGATCATATTGGACAAAAGAGAGACTTTAATATAACAGTTAGAGCAAGATATCCTATCAAGGCAAAAGAATATTACAAGGACGAGTATGCCTTTGGCTGGTACACTTGGGCAGATGGTCACCATAATGTAACAAGCCCTATCGCAGTATCATTGGCATAGGTTCTTACTGTCATTTTGTTTTATCTCTTCTCCCTCTTCTTCAACACAGAATGCAACTTTAAGACCCACAGCAGATAGGCAATGGAAGATTGACCATTTAATAGTTGGAAGGAATTTGGTTTATGGAACCAATAATTGATAGCCTCATGAGAGCTTTCAATTGCATCTTTTTCTTTTCTTTCTTAATCCTTCAGTTTAGTCCAAAGCTAGATATTCTTTTTCCAGAACAGTAATTTGGTCCTTCGAAGCACACTAGCGATGCTAAAAATATAAATAATGCAAAGCTTCGTGAACCTCAAAGGACCTCTCCTTAAATAACATGCACATTTAAAAGTAAACTATTTCAAAGCTACTTCCTTCAGCAATTTCCATTTGGCAATGCTAGTTTCAGGATACAGTATCTTGCAGGCCGATGTTACAATACAAAGTATTCAAACTGGACAAACATCTTATAAGATGCTTGATCAGATGACCACATATTATTCCCATCTAGCCAAATGAAAGAAGAAACACAGTGCTGATGTTCAGAAATTATTATGTTCTTGCAGTTGCATTAGCCAAAAGTAAAGAAACATTGTTTTTTTTCTTCAATTGCCCGAGCAAGGAGTCAAGTGGCTGACTTCAAATCAGAAAACTTGAAATGTCACCCTTTAAGGCATTAGAATTTTCTGTAAAATTGCTTGGTTGCCGATTTAGGTGCTTATGGTGAAAATAGTGGCAAGCACGATCCTGCAATTTCATGTTGGAAATTTGTAGATCTTATTATAATTATCCAATGAAACACCAGCTCTTTCTTACATATAGTGAAGCTTACAGAACTTTAGAACCAATGATAAAGCAACAAATCAGAAAAGAGGACTCATACCAAACTTCAGATTTGCAGATCAAAATATTCCTCGTTGAAGACCCAGAATCTCATTTAGACAATCAGCAGCTGCCTTGCCCGTACTGCTGAAGTTGATAACCACAATCACGATTTCCCACGTGGCAACCTCTGGTGATCATCTCCCATGTCTGACACCAAACCCATATACCAGCTTCAGATTGCATGCCGCTTAATGCTGATAACTGATAAGCCACATTTTCCAACCAAATTGCACACCTTGACTAAAGGTTCAAGGTAATACTTTAGGAATCAAGTTTTGATCAGATTTTCCCCTGATACCAGTAAGGCCCAACTTATTGACCAAACCATTATCCTTCATTCCATACATTTCTTCTAACTCTAATTCTTTCACCCTTGAAGTGGACATATTTCCATTTGGAAAGGTGCTTCTGAAGAATCGAATCCTTCTTGTCATCCTGCCCTAATTTCTTAAAGGCACGTGCAACTCTCCTGACTGTATCTTCATCTGGTCTTACTCCCAGTTCCTCCATGTCTGCAAACACCTGACATCTCAAAATGGAAGTTAGATGTTTACTTTATAGCAATTGCCGTTTGCACAAGTTTTACTTCCAATATAAGCACAAGCTTATAAGGAAAAGAAAATGAAAGAAGATACAAGCAGACAGGTTATGTTTAGTTAGTACCTCTATTATCCCACCTTCCATGCTGTGATGGTCATACAAAGAAATCATCCTTGAAAACAACCGCTTGGACATGGAGCGTGTGTGCGTTTGCAAAATCATGTTCCATAATGACTCTGCTTCATCCACCCTACCATCCATATCAAATGCCAGTAAAAGGGTATCATATGTTCCCATAGTTGTTCCTTGACCTTTGCTCAACATCCACTTTGCTACCTGAGTATTACAGAGGATTACAAGCCACAAAATTAAGCAACATCCAAAAAAGCAGCATGAAGTATTTGCACAAGTAAGGTTACAATCCCAACCTACGAGGATGTACACATTAACATCACCATCAAGGCACAAGTAGGACAGAATTAAAAACACAACACAGTAATTATTTGTCCAATGGCAACAATCCTGCTCATTCAAACTTACTCTTGACATAGGCACAGAGGTGAAATATGAGAAATCCAAGAGAAACTATTGGCATAACCTAAAATAGGCATTAACAGTTCAACAACAAATCAATGCAACAATTGATGAGACAAATTTGGACCACATTTGATCCAAGAAGAAGTCAATTGTTATCGACGGCATTCTGACACGACATAACAGAAAATTAAACAAGCTGTACTTGAGTTACACGCAGCCATTGTCTCCTCTTCCTCAGTATTCTCAAAGCTTTGGCTGCTGCTATCGACGGAAATTCAGTCTCCCATGCTACCCACTTATCTAATGCACTATAAACAGCCTCTTTCTCATTGGGAAGCTCAGAGACCTGCCATGTCAAGCCAATCTAGCTAATTAATTTCACGTGGAGAGCGCAAATCTTAATATCTCCAATTAAATAACCAGAATTTGTTGTTTAGTAGCGCTCAATCCAATCCAATCCAATCCAAATGTGCTATGAATCTGTTTAATTCAGACAGACTTCAAACAAATTACCAGGACATTAAACCATAGGAATGATAAATGAACCTACAATTCTAATAAGGTTCAGTGCCTTTTGCCCAGATCCAGCTGAGTTTTTTTTATTCCACAAGTGATATTCTTCCTTTCCTGCCTTCTTTGCTCTCTTCCTGCACGTAATTGCTCACACTCCTCAGTGAAGCAGTTGCAGACTAGGTAATACAGCAATAGCTACACCAGGATAAATATACATATATATATATATATATATATATATATGCATAAGCACAGCATTGATCAAGGCCTGGCATAAATCGTTTTTTAAACCAGACAAGCAGGATACTTGGAACAAAAAAGTGCAATGAAAAATGGAAAAGAGGATGTCACTGAAAAAAATGAATGGCAGACTAGGAAGCAAGGAATATCACCTACTCTCATCAGCTGTTGCATGAGGTATGAATAGACCACCTTGACTTCTGGAGCACTTGACATGGACAATATTGCTAACCTGCAAATGAGGGAAAAAATTTTGCAGAGAGACATTCTCAGAGTTGCAAGCTGATAAAATAAATTTAAAGGAATGGAATATATTGTCTTTCACTTGCCTTACTGGTAAGGCCAACAAACGTTTTCCTCTCCGAAAGAAGGAAATTCTGCAACTTGAAAGAAGAGACACAATGAGGGAGGGACTTCGTTCTGCCCCTTCTAAATTAACAAGTACACAATACATTAAGATTCAACTATAATCTTGGATCAAGCGGCAACTTAAACAACACGATCATAAAATGATTACTATCTTCTAAATTACCCGAGATATCCCTTCTGATTTGAAATGGGAACAGATCAAATTGCCGCAAGCAGAAGCCATTGTACTAATCTCCATCTTCAAGAACATAAAATAAGAGACACGCGTCAAGGCAGACTAATCTCCATCTTCATAAAATGTGTGGTACTAAATCTGCAGATGGTTCATTGTTTTGCATCATATATTATTTCAGGTCATTGGTCAGGCCAAACTGAGTCTGGCTCAAATTGAGTTACAATCGAATTGGGTTTAGCTGACTTAATTTTAATTCTCAATTCTTCTTGAATTACAACGGTGCTCCCATCCACCATTCTGAACATAACTTCAAGTTCAATTTTAATTTAGATTCAATTGTCAACATTTAGACTATGTCAGACAAACCTTTTGCATTTATATCCAAACATAAATCCTACTATCATTTAGAAAGCATCAATTAAATCCAAAACAAACACAAAAATGGCGAAATGCAAAAAAAGGAAGTTAAATGCTGCCAAATCCCAAAATCACAGCGGGGCTGCTGAAAAACAGGAAGCAAAAGGTAAGTAGCCGCCAACAAGAACAAAACGGAGTTAGAGGCAACGATTACCAATTTAAAATAATCGTCGCCAGCTCCCCAACGCCTCAAAGTTCTGATTTTTAAGTTCTGACGGTTTCGCCGGCCACCGGGGGAGGACGGTGAGGTCTGGGAGGAGTCCAAAGCATATAAAATATATAAAATATTCTTTTGTATGTTATAAAATATTATTAATGCATTATAAAATTTTTAATTTGTCCAAATGACTTCGTAAGATCGTTTGTTTGTGGTCTAAAAAAAAAAAAAAAAAGACCTCACATTTGAGGTTCACTTGCCCGTTTTTTTGACTAATGCACCCGCTAATTACGGTTAAATATCTGTGAAATCAAAGTTTAAAACTTAAAGAAATAAATATCAATTTAACTCACTACGTTTTACTTTATTTTAAATTTCACTCATAATATTTTTTTTTTGTTAAATTTGGTTCATAACGTTACGTCTGTTAGGCTAATTTGGTCATTCCGTCCATAACGCTGTTAACTCTGCTGACGTGGCATGACGGAATTTGACACGTCATCAATTTTTTCACGTCAACATGTCATGTCAACATCTGTTGCTGACGTGGTATAGGTATAAAGACTAATCTGACCCACAATATTTTAGCTTATTTTAAATTTTACCCATAACGTTTTTTTTTGTTAAAATTAGTCCATAACGTTATATCTTTTAGTCTAATTTGATCTTTTCGTACATAATATCGTTAACTCAGCAAATATAATGCGACGAAGTATGACACATCAATAATTTTCGTCTATGTCAACATGTCACGTTTGCAGTAAAATTTTAAAATCTAAACCAAACATTTATACTGAAAATCACACTATGCAAATTCAAATAAAATAAAAAACTAAAATTCATAAATATATATCCACTTGACTACCTTTGTTTTTTTAGCAAAAAAAATAAATTAATAAATTTTAACAAAAGTCATTGTTATTTTTATCTTTGAATTTTTTTTTTTTGTTGTTGTCACTATTTCCTCGTCAAACTATCGCCCCCACCTCTAATAATCATTAGCATTGTCAGTACGGAGCCATCTCTTCGGAAAAAAATTAACGACGTGTCAAATTCTGTCACGCTACATCAGCAAAATTAACGACGTTATATACGAAAAAATCAAATTAGACTAAAAAATATAACGATATGGACCAATTTTAACAAAAAAAAATGTTATGGGTGAAATTTAAAATAAGTTGAAACTTTGTGTGTCAAATTAACTTTTATATCTATACTACATCAGCAACAGATGTTGATGTTGCATGCTGGCGTGAAAAAATTGATGACGTGTCAAATTCCGTTACGCCACGTCAGCAAGGTTAACGGCGTTATGGACGGAAGGACCAAATTAGACTAACGGACGTAACGTTATGGACCAAATTTAACCAAAAAAATATTATGAGTGAAATTTAAAATAAAGTAAAACGTGGTGGGTTAAATTGACCTTTATTCCAAAACTAAATGAAAATGTTGTCATGCAAAAAATCATAATTAAAAGGTTTATTTGTTTCGTAAAAAGATATCATTTTGTGAAAGATAGTTTTTAAAAATTATCTTTAGAAAAATAATTTTTTTATGATATTCAAAACAGAAGTACATTTTATAAATTTATTAACAGAAGTACATTTTGTAAATTTATTTTTTTATTTTTAATGTATATTTAAATTTCTTTTTAAATATCTTCCTTCTCTTTTTGTCCCCTCCTCTCTCTATTTTATTGATTAAAGGCGTCTCTTCGACTAGATGGTACTTTTTTTTTTTTGGGATTGCAATAAAATCATATTTGTTTTTTTGTTATAAACTCGCGGACGGCGAGGATGTACGTACACTATTACATTAAAGCTATCATTACAACAACGGAGTTAAAATTAAGACTTTATACAAGCTAACGGGTGTCGTTACATAATAAGAGAAAATTATTTAAAAATTTACTCGTAATGTTATAAATAAAAAAAATTTTATAACTATATATACAAAATAAGTAATAAAAATATTTTTTTATTTTATATTTTATCATTATTATTATATAAAATATAATATTTATTATATTGCAGACAATCAACAAAATAGCATTCCTCAAAAACATTAACATTTATACCAAACTAATAAACTCAGTAAAGATAAGTCGAGATTGATAGAAACTATTTCCAAAAGCCTAACACAAAACAAGACTTGATACGTTATATGCTCCTCCACATTTTTTAAAACAGTTAGAATTTTATATATGAGTTATTGTATTAAAATGTTTTATATAGAAAAAAAAATAGAAGAGTAAATAATTTATAAGTGATAAGAACATATATTCTTAATGCTTTAATATTTTGGATTAAGATATGATGTTAAAATTCATGAATCTGTTATTTACTCAGACCATGTTTAAATTTTTCCTTAACTTGGGCTCTCGCGTTTCTTTACAAATGATATTAGAACCAATGGTTCGGCAATATAAAATAATGAACGGCTCACGTTAATTCCTATACATGCTGTCCCCACGTAACCTAATTCGGTTCTTGAAGTATTTGATTGTGAACTCCAGATTAAGATTTAACAGGACTTTGCTCGCAGATTAATCCTGCTCAGTATTGGGCTATTGGGTTTAGTAAAGTGGTGCGTGTTTAATCAGAGTAGACATGAATAGACTCACGCTTGAGAGAGAAATTGTTATAATTTCATCTCTGAGTTGTTGTGCTAAAATGTCCCACATTGAAAATAAAAAGGAATAGTAAGTAACTTATAAGCAATAAGAACTCATATTTCTAATACTTTAAAGTTTTGAACTAACATATGATGTCACAACTCACAAGTCTATTGTTTATTCAGACCCTATTCAACTTTCTTCTCGTTTTAGGCTCTGTCGTTTCCCTACAAAAACCATTAAGCATCACATTCTATAAAACAATATAAATGCTTATTGATACAAGTGATTAGAGCTTGATTTCCCTTAGGAAAAATCTCTGGTTCAAGCATTGTGCATAAAGGAAATAGACTATGAGAAAGTTTTATCTCTTTAGTGAGTTTTTCCCAACTCGTACCAAACTAGTCGAAACTAACATAATTTTTTGATACTAAAATTTAGCACCAAGAAAAAATATTCCCTAAAACAATGTCTTTATGAATCGTTCTATTAAACAACCGATGTGCATCATCGATACAATCATTTTCTGGATACAACTTTATCAATGAATTGCCCCCAATCGAATCCACATCAAAGGCCATAACTATCATGGTATGACGAACCATCTTTCCCCGCGCCCATGGCATTCGACCCACAGAAAGCCTTAATTGCTACAAGAAAAGTATACTTATCAAGAAAAACAGGACATCCCAACATTATAAAGTAAAACAACGAGGTAAAATCAAAGGACCAAGTTTTGATAAACCTCTAATCGTCCAGTTACAAAGCATTGCATAGTAAGACTTGGGTCCCAATAGACCGTAAATCCAAAACAAAAATTGTAAAAAGAGATAAAAATTGAAAAAAAAAAACAAAGAAAGAAAAGCTAATCTAATTGCGTCCCACAATGTGTCCGGGCTGTGAAGGGGGATGCGAGCCAGACAAGTGTTCGGCCTTCTCCAATTTGCTCTCTCATTTTGCTTTTTCACTCTTGCTTTTGCTCTCGTTCTCTCACGCTGCGATGTTACTTGTTTCATGCTTTAACAGAGAATGACGCAACAAGCACTGTTTTTGGGTTGAAAAATAACATTTGGTTTTAAAGATGTTTTCTGTTTAAAAAAATTTATTTTTTTGGTTGATTTAATTTGAATTTCTATTGAGTATTTTTTTTGTTGTCTCAGTAGAAAGTTCAGAAAATGCTTGTTAGAATTATATTTTCTGTGAAACAAATGGTCCCTAAATCTCTATTGAAATATTTAACGATATTAAAAGTATGTCTTTATAATTTTATACCTGCGTCCTAATTTTCTAAGAGTTTACGTGTCCTCATGTCCGTGTTGGATCGTGTTTGTGTCCTTTATTATCTGTGTCATACATCCTTGAAGGTAGCAAATATAGGAGTTGTGTGGGAATTGAATCGAGTTATTTAGGGTCTGTTTGGTAACGATTTTGTTTTTTGTTTATTTTTCAAAAAAAAAAACAGAAAACATGTTTGGTATTATTTTTGTTTTTTATTTTTTGTTAAAAAGTTAAAAGTATTTAAAAAAAAACAAATTGAGAAAACAATAAAAAATGACTTTCTTATTTTATTTTTCACTTTCTTTTTTATACTTTCTCTTACAACCTTTTCTTTGTCTATTCACCTTATTTATCATATATCTCTTTACTTATCCTCTCTCTATCCCTCTATAATTTTCCCTCTCTCTACTCAGTCTCTCTCTGCCCTCTCTCTCCTTTTTCTATCTCTACCATTCTCTCTCTATCCCCTCTCTCTCCTTTTTTTCTCTTTACTATTCTCTCTAATCATTCTCTCTCTACTCTCTCTCTCCTTTTTCTCTCTCTACTATTCTCTTTACTCATTCTCCCTCTACCCACTCTCTCTTCCTTTTTCTCCCTCAACCATTCTCTCTACTCATTCTCTCTCTACCCTCTCTCTCTCCTTTTCTCTCTCTACCATTCTCTCTCTACTCACTCTATCTCATTTTTCTCGCTCTACCATTCTCTTTACTCATTCTCTTTCTACCCTCTCTTTCCTTTTTCTCTCTCTACCAGTCTCTCTACTCATTGTCCCTCTACCCAGTCTCTATCTCCTTTTTCTCCCTCAACCATTCTCTCTACTCATTCTCTCTCTACCATCTCTCTCTCTTTTTCTCTCTTTACCATTCTCTCTCTACTCACTCTCTCTCCTTTTGCTCGCTCTACCATTCTCTTTACTCATTCTCTCTCTACCCTCTCTCTCCTTTTTCTCTCTCTACTATTCTCTCCATTCATTCCCCCTTTACCCAGTCTCTCTCTCCTTTTTCTCCCTCAAGCATTCTCTTTACTCATTTTCTCTCTACCCTCTCTCTCTCCTTTTTCTCTCTCTGCCATTCTCTCTCTACTCACTCTCTCTCCTTTTTCTCGCTCGATCATTCTCTTTACTCATTCTCTCTCTACCCTCTTTCTCTTTTTTCTCTCTACCATTCTCTGTCAACTCACACTATCTCTCCTTTTTCTTGCTTTATTAGTCTCTCTGCTCATTCTCTCTCTACTCTCTCTCTCTCTCACATCTTTCTCTCTCTATCTTTCTCTTTACTCATTCTTTCTCTACCCTCTATCTTTCTTTTCTCTCTCTGTCATTCTCTCTACTCATTCTCTCTCTACCCTCTCTCTCATTTTTCTCTCTCTACCATTCTGTTTACTCATTCTTTCTCTACTCTTTCTTTCTCTTTTCTCTCTCTGTCGTTCTCTCTACTCATTCTCTTTCTTTCTCCTTTTTCTCTCTCTACCATTCTCATTATTCATTATCTCTTTACCCACTCTCTCTCTCTTTTTTCTCCCTCAAGCATTCTCTCTACTCATTTTCTCTCTACCCTCTCTCTCTCCTTTTTCTCTCTCTACCATTCTCTCTCTACTCACTCTCTCTCCTTTTTCTCGCTCGATCATTCTCTTTACTCATTCTTTCTCTACCCTCTCTCTCTTTTTTCTCTCTACCATTCTCTGTCTACCCACACTATCTCTGCTTTTTCTCGCTCTACCATTCTCTTTCTGCCCTCGCTCTCTCTTTTTTCTTACCTTATCAGTCTCTCTGCTCATTCTCTCTCTACTCTCTCTCTTTTTTTCTCATCTTTCTCTCTCTATCTTTCTCTTTACTCATTCTTTCTCTACCCTCTATCTTTCTTTTCTCTCTCTGCCAATCTCTCTACTCATTCTCTCTACCCTCTCTCTCATTTTTCTCTCTCTACCATTCTGTTTACTCATTCTTTCTCTACTCTTTCTTTCTCTTTTCTCTCTCTGCCGTTCTCTCTACTCATTCTTTTTCTACTCTCTTTCTTTCTCCTTTTTCTCTCTCTACCATTCTCTCTATTCTTTATCTCTCTACCCTCTCTCTCTCTCTCTCTCTCCCATTTTTTTCTCTCTATTCATATTCTTTTTACCAATTCTCTCACTATCCTTTTTCTATCTACTTTTTTATTCTTGTAGAAAAAATAAAAAATTGACAGTAATAAATACAAAAATTCAGTAAACAGTAAAAACAAAAAAACAAAAAACAAGAAAAAGAAACAATAAATTGATAGCGTCTCCAAACGGATCCTTAGATTTTGAGTTAGTTTAGTATGACATTGGTTGATTTAAATACATCAAATTCAGGTTCATTGGAGCACAACAAATTTCCATTTCATAAAGTTTTTGACATGTTAAGTTTCAAATGTTTCCAATTTTGACTTTGAGTTATTTGGATTTTAAGTTAATAAAATTTCTAGTTATGTTTAATTAGAGTTATTGGATTATTTTAATTTTAAGAGCTTGGGATTTCAAATCATTGACTGTCATGAATGCTCATGAAGGAAAATATTGTTACTAACTAGTTTGATCTAATGCCATTCTTGTGGGAAAATGATAATTTTGGTCCTAAATATTTTAGTTTTTTTTTAATGTAGACTTAAAAGGTTTTCTATTTCAATTTAGTCCTAAATGTTATCATTCCATTTTAATCTAGTCTAATTAATGATGGCATACGATCAATCAATAACAGAATATCTGACCGATTGTTCGTATTTAGTCACAAATTGAACTTAATTAAAATGACATGAAAATGTTTAGGACTAAATTGAAATAGACAAAATGTTTACAACTACATTAATAAACCAAAACATTTAAGAAAAAAAAAATCGGTTATCTCGCTGTTTTGTCGGCATAGAGATTTGAATTAACAAGGGGAAGAAAAGCGTCAAATACACTAATGAGCAACTAGAGAGTGTAAGGTGGTATTGTTTAGCAATACCACCAAGGCACCAACAGGAACATATGGCTAAATACGTACACGTGAAATAAATTTCAAATTTATAGAACAATTTTTAATATTTAATGTTGTTGAATTAGCCGAGTGTTAAGTTGAGTAATATAAGTATGGCTTATTTATTTATTCAATTCCCCTTCCTAAAAGCAAATCCAGCATAATTGCCTTTTATGGCATGTTAAACATGTATTTGTGGGCGAATTTGGGGATATCCTGTGCAGTTAAGCTAAGATATCTTTTGGAGATGGCAAAAGTTGATCCTAATAACCCAGTTTAATCAAATTCAAATCTCAGTTGGAAATTTGAAAAAAAAACTTTTTCTCTTTAGAAGAAATACGATGCTTTGCTGTGACAAGAGAAGTTGGTACCATTTGGCAAGCAACCTCAATGAAAATGAGTCACTTTGTCCAGTACCTAAACACAAACGATCTGCAATGGCTACAACCCTGCCACCCTTTATTTTTCTTCTGCGTTCGCTTGCTCACTTCACTTTCTCATCAATCACATTCTTCGCAAATGATGGCAAAGCAAATGCTGCAGAATGGATCTGTGACAATGCAAGGAAAATTGGTAACTATTGACGATTTGTTCAACAAAAGAATTCAAGTAGGATGACCAAATATGAAGATGCAAACTCACCTCAGAATTGTAAAATTTTAGTGTTCCTTTAATTTTGGGATGACTTGCATTGGCATCAATTTGAGTCACTGGGTGCTCGAAATCGACTGCTTGCCCCTCGCAGGAGCAGAGCATAAAACCGATCACCCCACTGCAAAATAGCAGCCAAAAAATACAAAATTATGCGAATAGCTTTTAATTATCAACAATATGTCACATGCATGCATCTATGTCCAGACAACATCATATATCTTGATATGCTAAATATGCTATATTTATAGTCCGTTTGGATTGTGAGATTTTAGTGAAAAAGAAAGTTATGAAAAAATGATTAGAATTTAAAATTTTATATTTGGATTGTATAAAAAAAATGGAAAAAATATATATAAATAAAATAACAAAAATACTCCTATAAATAATTGAATAGTTGATTAAAATTATAAAAATGTCCCTACAACTAATTGAATTAGTTGGAGCTATTTTGGTTATTATACTTCTATCTGTTGATTTTTTTCAATTGGTTTTTGATTTCTTGTGTGACACCAGCCCTTTTTTTTTTCCAACTCCTATCTTATTATTGCCAATCAATGGAGTGCTTTAGTTTCTAAACTTTCTTTTTTCTTTTCTTGTGGCCAAACCAAACACACTGCTAAGCTACAGAAGATATCATACCTTGGATATGTAGGGACAGTAGTCCAGGCATATTTCGCAGAACCTTTGAATATTTGGCGACAGTTTTTGACAATGTCTTCTATGATGTGCATGTGCAGCCATAGACTCTCTGCCTGAGTACAAACAACGCCACCAGGGCGGAGTGCCCTGGCCAGTAACTCAAAGAAAGGCTTCTCGAAAAGCTCTTGTGCAGGGCCTGAATAGAATTGACGAAAGTGTGAGCTTTAAATGAAAAGGAACAATTGATTCAATCATAGACAGAAGCTAAATGGGTGAAGGACACATACCGACCGGATCAGATGAATCAACAATAATGGCATCATAAGTGCCTTTAGGCACAGCTTTCAGGAAAGCAACTCCTTCAAGTTTCAGGAAACTTTCAGAATGCGTAAACAATAAACATTAAGAAGATAACAAAGAAACTTGACTAGAATTAATAAAACGTACCGTCACCAATATGAAGTCGAACGCGTGGATCTTGGAATCCAATCGCTATATCAGGAAAAAACTGTTTAGCCACCTGTAAGAAGATTGAGGCAAGGGAAAGAAGATCATGACGCTTAAGAAAATCAATATGGTTTTGCATGCTTATATACGTTTTAGCTCATAAATGCCAATCCATTATAATGGTCAAGTCCCAAGAGAAATTAGATAAAATAGGACCAAAAAAAACAAAAAGAAATTAGATAAAATCTCTTCAATGGACTTCATTCATAAAAATTGTTTACCAAGAACAATTTTCTTTCTCGCTTTGCGAACCAACAACTCAAACATTATTGCAAGTTTAAGAAAGTATGAAACGCAAAAAGAATATGATGATGACAAAGAATTTGAGTAACTCACGTCGACCACCAATTCATCTATCTCACATATATCAATCTGGTCAACAGAAAAATGACGGGAAACTTCACGCAGGACACCCCCATCACCTCCTCCAATTACCAGAACCTGAAGAACAAAAAAGCAAGTCAAAACAAGAACAACCTAAACAGCGTTGTCCAATTTCCAATTGAATGGTAGCACATTGCAATCCAAGCTATGGTTCACAAACATAACATCAAGGCAGAAATGTTGTGATTTGATCAGGTCACCATTTGAATAACACAAATAGTGCATAGCAGGATGAAAAAGATATTCCTTTAATTTCTAATTCTTATTTCCAAGCTTTATGGCCTTCTATGGATTAAGAGAAATTCTTGCTTTAAATACTATAACTCAACCATATTATTGTGGCGTCGTGCAACTGAATTTGGGGTTTAAAATTTTCAAACTAAACATTTTAAACAAAAAAAGCTAACCCTTTTCTGCAACATTGGGTACTCTACATTGGCCATTGTTTCATCCGATAACAAGAAAGAAAAGAAAAAAGAAGAAGAAAACACAAAATTGTCTGACATTAAGACCACTGGAGTTGGTAAATTAGAAATTTTGATGGGCTTGGGAGCACACAAAATCAGCTCCAGCCACCCTTTGAATTTAGTGGGCTTGGTCTTGGTCTTCAAAAGAGAAAAATGTGCTTTGTACGTTGACTTATAGCATCAATTTATTCCTCTTGATTAACAATGAGCTCCAAAGTATGAATAAAGATTATCCTGGAGTTACCTAAACAGCGAAATCACTTGAGAGATTTCACAAAAAGCACACATAAAAAAAAAAGAACCTTTCTCGGGTTTTCAATGGAGCAAAGAGGAAGATGAGTAATCATTTCTTGGTATGCACATTCATCTCTTTCAGTGAGTTGAATCACCCCATCCAAGACCAGAATTTTGCCATACGTTGCTGACTGTAATTGAGAGACAATCAAAGAATAACAATAACAGTTAGCCTCAATTCAATCAATCAAGAAACATTACATTGCAAAGAATTTTACAGTAAAAAAGAGAGATTATTAGAAGTTTGCATAAGCATTTTGTAGTGGCTAATTCATACCTGGAATACTGAAATATTTTGGTAGTTGGACTTTTTGTGCAATATGACCTTCTCCACCTTCAAAGAATGTGCTTCCCCTTCAGAATAACATGAACAGTAAAGCCATGCATTTAGCAATTTTGGCCCTAACCTCCTGTTTTTTTTAACAACAAAAAATCACTTTGCGGGAATAGCAGTCCGAATCCTTCGCTGAGGGTTGGCTTTTGCCATTTTATGGCCCCATTCAACCTCCTCCTAAAAAAAGATTTACTACTGAAACACTACTAAGTCTAAAACAGGTTTCCCTTAAATTTAATTATAGTGTTAAAGAGTTTGAAATTCAATAACGTCCTCAATCTTTTGTCACATCATTACTTGGCCACCTAACTTCAAATGTTAGGAGAGAATGTAAACACAATAACTCGAATTCAAATTAATGCTGAGAAAATATGTCAAAATACCACTAAATAGTTATCACCGATGATTCTTAACTGCCTGTTAAGATGATTAGTAACATATTCTTTAAATCTATTGATTGCTCATAAGGTACCGAAGCGCAATTCATAAAAAAAAAAAACCTTCTTGTGCGAGCGAGCATTTTTACTCAATTGATCTCATTGATTTATTTTCATAAATTTATTCTTATTCCTTCTATCCCCAGCCCCATTGCAATCATATCCTCTGACATCGAAATTTTTCATTTAATTATTTACAACAATAATTAATATCAATCTTGTCAAATATTAAAATAATTTTATTTCATCAATAACAATAATTAGTAAAATTAGAAATCAACAATAACATAAATTAGTAACAAGTAAATCAAAAAAGAAGTTCCCTCATTGCGATTAAATTGTACTCACATTATATAATAATGAATATTTTAATCTTAACAAATTATTAAATTGTGGTGTGTCTCTTATATTTTTTCACTGCATCAAAACACAAAAATCATGGACACATATTATATTGTGAAATTCCACCAACTACAAATTTTAGAGCTGATCAAACACTAACGAGTTTGTGGTCGACTCAAAACGTAGGTTTTTAAACTGCAACTATAATGAGAAATACATCTTGTATTTGAAACCTAATGAAGCCGAAATAACACGATTCAAGGACAACTTGATCCACTTGATTGTCACTTTTCTTTTAACTTTGGATGGAACTCATTGAAATTTTTCAAACATAATCAAATCCACTTGTTAAGGAAAGAATAATTGTAAAATAAGAACTCTAATACATTTGTAAGTATACTGATAAATGTTTTCATCAATGATGCCCTATTTACTGTATTAAGGTTTATTTTCTAAATTTAGTTAGCCATTAACAAATTTATAAAGAAAAATTTTCAATCACATAGCCTCTAATAAAATTCGTAAAAATATTTCAAGATTAGAAGGTCATTAATGAATTCTTGAATGGAAGTTTCTAAATTTTGGCGTCACTAATAAATTATAAAGAAAATTTTCAGTTTTTTAGCCACCACTGAAGACATTTTCCTTGTTTGAGAAGGCCATTAATGGTTACACAAAGAAATGTTTTTTTAATTTTTTTTTTTTATGAGGAGGTCTCTTGAGTAGTGAACTACACAATAGGCTAGATTTTCTTGTTCTCATAAATCTCACACCCACTATTACAATTAAAAAATTTTAATATAAAAATTTTAAATTTTAACCATTAAAACATCCCTTAAAATACAACAGAATGGATGAGAATTGTAATTTTTTAGGGGCACAAATAGAAATTTATTTTGATGTTAAGTGGGCCATGGGCCATTGCCACCCAGTCCAAAAGAGACTCTGCCTTTTCCTCCCTGTTCGAGTGCTTTGCTGTACTAAAATCACAAGCATAGTCACAATGACACAAGGACAAGGGGAAATTGTCTGGGTTAAATACAAAGGTACGCCTCCAACATTTTGAATTTTTTCAATTTAAGTTATGTGCTTTAATTTTGGTCAATTTAGGTTGCCAACATCTAAAATTACATAACGATTCATTCATCACTATCATATGAATGGTGAAGTAGCAAGTGACCTAGCAATTCAAGTTAACAAATGAACCACTTGTTATAAATTCGGGTAGTGAATTTTTAAAAATATTTAAATCTCAATTGTTCGAGTTTTGCCAATTTGACTTTTTACTCAAAAAAGTACAATGAAATATTGTAAGAAATTTTTAAATTAAATTAGAATTTTCTAGAATAATTTTCAATGAAAAATTTTACAAAACAATTGTTGAAAGTTGTTTCCTCTTTCGATTTTCGTTTAAATATAAATAAATTTATTTTTAATAATATAAAATAACCATAATTTATTTTGCAAGTCAACATGAATTGACATGTTATACGCCACATTAACAATGATAGAGAAAAACTAACAGATATTATCGAATAACCTAAATTGACAGAAAATTAGAGTAGGTGACTCAAATTGATTGTATTTTAAAAGTTTGGAATTTAAATAGACCAAATATAAAGTATTCAAAAATTTGAGAAAGTTGGAAACCATAACTTGTAACCCAAATTTTATTATCTTCTTTCTACCCTATTTGGGCGGTTATATTGTACGTTAAATTTCTTATCATCAAACAATAATACATTAAGTGAAACACTAAAAATGACATTGTTTTTTTTTTTTAACCACAAAAAGAGGTGCTCCCCAACGCCCAAAGAGTCCACACTAAAGATGTGGGCTGAGACCAATCGTATCTATCGTTGTTATTTTTTGTTTGATTATTTTCAAATGATAACATATTATTTACACACTAATGAATCCATAGATATCATTTTTTTTATGTATGATCATACTGTTAATAAATTTAAAATTCAATCTCACACTCTACATAAATTCCATGTTAAATGTGATAGATGTCAACAAAGGAACTTGAATTCGAGTCAACCAAAAAGAGATGTGTCAGATTGTTATTGAAACTACCACTTCAAGTAATAGATATAATTATCTTATTTGATTTTTTTGAATTTAATAAAAAAATTCATTTCAAGTATGTTGATTTTCATATTTGCAAAACGAGACCGTAATAACTCTTATTTAACACTATCTCATTTAACTGCACCCAAGAGGACATATCTCCCATCCGAATACTAATGGAATCGAACGTAATTTCGTAATAAAAAATCACAATAATTATCAATTCTATAACTTATCATCGCATTTCAATCTTTAACTACTTCAATGACTATTCAAATCATCTTATTTGATTAACCTTGCAAGAAAAGTGATACCAATGAAGCATGGACACGGCAGGAATGTGAGACACTGTGTGTTGGATATGTGTTGGATACGGACACGCGTCCGACACGTATCCGACACGGTGTGCTGTATCCGAAAAAAAAATTACAAAAAAAAAATGGGACCGGCCGTGTCCGACACCGCAAGGACACGGAGGAGAGTCACTTGAGCGGGAGACTGTAACCAGTTATAGATTGAGTTGCATGACTTCAATTTGTTAGCTTGAAGCTGAAATCTGGTTCAAACATGGGTGGGGCTTAGTGGATCTGGTGATAGAACAAGCAAATCCGACGTCGGTGAATCAGATAAAAAGAAAAAAAGAAAGGAAAAAAATCCAAATAAGGAGCCAATTCAATTAAAGGCGAGCACTTCAGTGAACTTCAGAGCTTAATTTGGGAAAGAGCGTAAGATAATTGGACATTGGGTATTTTGTAGTCGATGATGCAAAACCTTTGCTGCCACCGAGCAAAAAATAAATTGTGAAACGAGTAATCTTTTGACTGAAGTGGAAATAAGTTTCGCAATTTGAAAGAGAGATGGAGGAGCCGAGGAGGTGGAGAGGCATTGGAAGGATGGTGTATGGAGACTGGGATAGGCAGCTGAAGCATGTGCAAAGAAGATTAACAAAGGTTTTGGGCAATAGATTTCAGAAGGGTATCTGTCTAAAAGGAAAGCAATGGAGACCAGTATTACCCATCGCAAAAAAGGATAAAGGATTATTAGATCTTTTCATAAATTTTATCGATTTGTCTAATTCATGTCCGTATCTTAATTTTTTTTAAAATTAATATATCATAATATTTGTGTTGTACTGTGTCAATATTAGAGTGTTTATATCTATATCGGTATTTCATAGAATGATACTATATTGCCAAACACATGTTCGATGTCATAATAGCTGTCGGTTTTCTTAAAGTCTGGGGGGACCCACAAGCAAGAAACACATAGCGAACGATTTTCGTGATTTTAATTCGGCATGCCCAAGCGAGGCAAACAGAAATCTTCCATATATACATACATATATAATTTTTTTTTTTTTGGTATGGGCTAGAAATCTACTTTAAAAAAAAAAATCTTCTTTGAAAGAAAAGCGCAAGCAACTGTTCAATGAAAGGATAAAAAAAAAAAAAGATTGAGAAAGTTTAACCTTTTGATTGATGGAAAGTAAAAAAGAAAGAAATTAATTTTCAAATTCCTGCCAACTTTCCTAGGAACCAAACACCATTCAAAAGAAAGAATAAGAATTAAAACAGAAAAGGAAGGGAAAAAATAAGAGGCACCTGGCCACATGGGGCTGATTTCGGAGAACCATCCAGGATTGATTGTGGACATGCCGGGAACGTAGCCTCCGTCCCCTGATGAAACGACGACGTTGCTGTGATTATCGTTATTGGTGACAACAACGACAGCAGAAGATTCGGAGTCTTGATGAGCCATTGATTTGAAATTAAAGCAGATGAGGCTAGGCTATTGAATATGTTGAATGCAACAGCTTGTTTTATATTGTTAGGTTCTCTGCTTGCTATGGGCTTAAAGGGAATGCGGGGGCCTTTTGATTGTATTTATAAAAAAAAAAAAATGTTGAAAATGATACTTTTTTCAGTTTTTTTTTAATTTAGAGCAACTGGTTGAAAAAAAAAAGGAACAATTGAAAATATTAAGAGATTGAATCATTAACCTCACACTTACTGGTATATTATCAATGTCGTTTGACTTAAAAATTCACGGTAATATTGAAATGATAATTAATAAAGCAGAAAAGGCAAAAGTAGAAGCTGATTCCCTTAAAGATACCCCGGACTAAGTACTTAGACCTCTTTCTCCAAAGTCTTACAGTTTAATTTTTGAAAAGAGACTTGGAGTAAATGGAGAAAATTACTCCATTAAAATTTATCATATATTAGATATTATTACTGTTATATATAGTATTTACACTTTCTAAACTGATGCTTGCCAACTTTACTTATACTAAAATATAACTTGTGCAATACGTGGAATTAATGATTTTAATGTGAAAACTAAAACACTAAAACAACTAAAACTATGCAAGAAAAAAGTAAAAAAAAAAAACTAACAGACCACAGATATTAATGGCAATAGATATTTTAACATATTATATGTAAGAAAAACTAAAAAAAATTACCATAATAAAAAAACTAAAATAATTATAATGTGTAATAGAAAAGGACAAACAGAGAAGATACTTTTGCTGATGTATTTTAAGTTATTTTTTGTGTTACCCATTCACAAATAATATTGGTTTCTCTCTTGTAAATATTCCAACATCGTTTATTTACTTTTTGATGGCCAAACATTGTTTTTCAGTTTGACAGAAAGTGTTTCAATTAAACTACCTCTAAGTAGGTGTCTTATGGTGCAGTTGGGGGTACATCTGTTTAATTAAATCTTATAATAATCACAGACTAAGTGCCTTAGAATTAGAGGTCAAAAAGAGCGCCTTAGAATTAGAGGACTTATACTTTCTCCCATTATCATCAGCTCTGAGCCCCTTTTTGCATTGTTCGGTTACATTATGGGTCAAATCAACAAATCAATTAGAGTTCTTATTATCTCGTTAATTTTTTTTTTATAGTTGTTGTAAATTGTTTTAACATGTGTAATAAAACTTCAAGTTTTATGTGTTTTAAGTTGTTTTATACATTGTTGTTGTTGATTCGAGCAGCATGGGGCCTCGAATTATGATGTTGCAAGAGTTCATCCTGGTTAAACGTAGGAGTTTTTTTGGATACAAAGTTACACGTAGGAGTTAACACAAATAAAATGTTAAGAATAAGAGCCATTATTTTGTGCGAAATACAACATACTTGTGAGGGAAAAAGATATGGGTAAAATGGTAGATTCAAGCATTGCTGCTTCTGAATGCTTCTAGCAATTATTCTGCAACTAATAATGTAAATAAAGAATACTAACACTCTTTTATAACTTGAAAAAGAAAATTGAATGATGTTGATATTGAAACTAAAATTCTAATTTTAATAAAATATTAGAAAAAAATATAATCATTAAGTATCATATTAAAAAAGACTACAATTATTAAAATCATAATTATATTACAGCACTAAGAAAGGCTACAATTTTTGAGAATTTATTATAATAAAAATTTTAAAATCTTAATTATATTAGAATACTGAGAAAGACTACAATTGTTGAGAATTTATTAAATTAACAAAATTCAAAAATTAAGTTTATAAGAATCCCAGCACTAGAGATTGTGTAAGTATATGAATATTTTCAAAACTTCCGCTATTATATTTTATATATGATTAGTAATAGACTGACGCGATATGCAGATTTAACTATATTTATTAACAAATTTATTTTATTTTATTTTAAAAAATAAAAAACATTCTAATTTTGAGTTTTATTTTTTAGGAATTTTTAAATTTTTTTGAGAAAATAAAACAATTTTTTTCTTTATTTTTAAAAAGAAATTTTGGAAGTAGTTTTTTTTTTTAATTTTCTTCTCATTTGAGGAAATTTTAACGCAATTCTTTTTTTTTCTTTTTAAAAAAAGATAGGTAAATGTGAGAGATTTTTCATTTATTAAGAGATTTTCTTAATATTTTTTTTGGTTAATATACTTTTTCATTTTTAAATAGAAGAATTCAAGAATAGTTTTTTTTATTTTTTTCTTTTATTAGAAAATTTTATAATTATATAGATTTAATTAGAGTTAAAACAGTATTATATGAATCGATAGAATCCTTATTAGATTAAAATTGTATTTATATTAATAATAGAATCATAATCTTCATTACAATAGAATTTTGATAATTATGAGATATTTTAATATTTTTAATTTATAAATTTATGAGAAGTTGCCAAGTGGCAGAGAGAGAAAAACTGAAGTTTTATTTGAGTTTCATCTTTATATACTTACATACAGATATATGATTTTTTTTGTAAGTATAGTATACATACACACGGTCTTTTATTATACAATTTATTATTTTTTCATTTCTTGAAGTTTTATTTTCATCTCATTTGAAATTGAGTTAACTTAACTCATATTTTAAGTGAATCAAATTTACAAATCTCCAATTCAAATAATAGATAAATTCTATTTTATTTAAATTTAAATAATCATTCTTGCAAATTTTAGTTCCATAAATGAATATTGAAAATATCAGAAACTCTAAACAATTAAATTAATTATATAATGGGAAAAGTCTAAGAATGCTAATAATACATCTAAACTCAATTCCAAAAATTAATTATAATTTTTTAGATCAAAAAATTAATTATAATTGTGCTATTTTCAAAACTAAAAAACATAAAAAGATGTTTATGCAACTGGTCAACTTTTTAATGTCTAGTGTATTAAATAAGTCTTAAATGCTGCTATTTATTGGAGTCATTATAATGGGTAAAACTTCCCTAATATAAAAGCATTTAATGATTGTTCGCCTTTAAAGAGTACTCTCCTTCCTATTTTCTCTTTCGCAAAAGCATTTAATCCACCATTCAAAATACAAATCTATGCTTATCCAAGAGTGAAAAACTAAAAATTTCCTTAAAAAAAAAATTCGAGAGCCTAGTATAAGCATGTTACTTCAAAAAATTTTAAAGTAAAATAAGTTGTTAGTTAGTTGAATTTTAAAAAAATAAAAAAAATATATATATATAAACTGTCAAATATCATTAAATTAAATTTTATTGTTACTTTGATACTGTTTAAACCAAATTAGATATTGGCACTCTTCCTCAAAATTATTTAAGAGTACTTTTCCCATCACTTCAACTTCGCCTTCCTTAAATCAATTAGAAGCCACTGTCCAATACACTAAGAAAATTTCTTGCTACAATATCTCACTTAGCGACATTCATGTTTGCCTTTTTTTTTCCTAGTCTTTCTTTAGGTCAAATAGAGACATAACATGTTGACAAACATTGTGTAAAAGTTAACTCAAATGAAAAATAATTTAAATACATTGGACTATTTTGACAAGTTTAAAAGATATTGGAGTACATTAAAATATATGTTATAATTTAAGACCATAATGTATGAAGCAATTCGTGAATTTCTTTTTTTTTTTCCTTTTTTCTCGTATACCGTTTGGGTCAACAAAAAGTTTTAACAAGATGAATTTTTCATCCAAGTAGACATAGCTAAAATAATAAAATATGACTACATGCCAAAGAATAAAATTATATGAATGCCTTGAAAAAAAAATTCTCAAATATTTAGGACTAAAATAAGACTTGAGGAAAACCAAAAAAAAAAAAAAAAACAGAGAGAGAGAGAAAGAAAGAAACAAGTTATATGTTGTTAGCCTCTGTGTATTGTAAAGAGCCATATCAGTTTAATTATGTTGAAAGGAAATTACCCCTTTGTTGATTTGCTTTTGATATTGTCTAGCATTTTAATGGTGTAATGAAGTACATCTGCAATTAACAAGAAACTTGGGTCAGGTGTGAATGCAAATACAGTTGCAGTTTTATGGGAATTTACAATACTTATCATATGATAGTAAAAACTTTTTTTTTTTATGAACAACGTAAAAACTTTTTTTTTTTATGAACAACGTAAAAAAACAAGAAAAATAAAAATACATCAAGAAACCAACAGAGGAAGCACTAGCCACCGCAAGGTGTGGCGACACCAATGAAGTGGAAAAAAAGAAGCTCATGCATGCTCAGAGAAGTAGACTGACGTATAAGACAATTGCTCAAAAACGAAACCCAAACCAACAGAAAAGTCTGCACCAAAAAAAGGGCTGGAATAGTAATAAAAAACAAAATGATATGTATTTACAAATTGCACACCAAGATGATAAAACTGTCAAAAAATATTATTTTGATGTGAAGGTCTTTTCATATCTATTCTAATTACAAAATTTTTCCACATCTATCCTGATTATAGTAATCTCTTCCAATTAAATTCACCTCCTCATATTACAATAATATTTTTTTATATTATCCATTATTATATGATTCTTTTATTATTTTATGATTATATAATTATTACAATTATTGTAGATTATTTACTTATTTAGTCATATACAACTCTATAAATATCTATGTACAGTTAAGTAATACAATTTTCACATTCCTAAATTATTTTTTCTCATATTATTTTTGTCATGTTATTAGAGCCCTGATTTGAGTTTTTTTCGTGGAGTTTTTGCTAGCAACTGTGTTTTTTTTTTCCCTTTTTTTTTCAGCCTATTCTTTGTCGACTTTCTATTGAGAGAAGTTTTTCAAGTACGGCTTTGCATTTTATACATCTCCACCAGTCATTTTCTTATTGCTTCCATTTTTTACTAGTCATGACATGTCTATTATCCCTAGTGGTGTTTCTTCACTTTATTGTTGAGATATGACTAGTGCATTATCTCTCTCATTGCATCAGATGTCTTTGGAGGCTATGGTTAACTAGGTTTCATGTAAAAAAGGTTCTATCTTTGTACCTGCCAGTTTTATTGTTTCTTCTGTTTTATCGATTACTCTGTGTACTTCACCTTGGTTAATTGATTCTAATTGTTAAAATCATGTGACATTTGATTCTTGTCGATTTTCAAAACAAATAAATGTCTCTCACAAACCACTTATTCATACTACCGATGAATCTCTTATGACTATTAGTTGTACTGGGTTTATATCAACATCTTCTCTGTGCTTACCCGATACATATTTGGTTTCTTCTTTGTCATATTATTTGTTATCTGTTGGCAACCTCTGTGATTATGGTTTGGAACTTCTTTTTTCTAACCGTGAATGTGAAATGTAGGGTCCTCGAATAGGTCAAATTGTTGGGATAGGTCGTAAAGTTGGACACCTCTTTGGGCTCGCCTCTCTTCATATTCCTTCTGGTCTTTTTGCAACAGTTCCATCTTTTACTCCTATCCATCTATGACACTCGGATCTAGGTCACGATTTTTTAACCAAAATTCAACATTTAGCTTCTAATAATTATTTGGGGTATGTTAGTAAAGAGCCTTTTGATTACATGTCGTGTCAACTCGGTAAACACAAAGTTTTACCTTTTAGCAACAGTGATTCTACATCTTCATCTATTTTTGATCTTATTCATTCTGATATTTGGGGTCCTGCTCCTGTTTCAACAAAAGTAGGTTCAAAATATTTTGTAATTTTTGTTGATGATTTTTCCAGATTTACATAGATTTATCTTTAGAAAAAATTGTTCTGAAATCTCTCAAATTTACCAAGATTTTTTGACTATATTTACACTCAATTCTCCAAGCTTATTAAAATTCTTCGTACTGATAATGGTAAAGAATATGGAGCACCATTGATTGTTCTTACCTTAAAACAACATGGTACTATTTTTCATAAGTCCTATCCTGCTATGATCATATTTCTAACAGACTCTACATCTCTCGTTATGTCATCTTCTTGGAACACAAAATGTTCACTAATTTACCCAATGTTTTACCTATTCCTACTCTATTCCCTAGGTTGTTTACCTATCCTTCACTCGATCACTTTCCTGACTCTTCTTCTAGTACAGGTGATGTTATCACAACAAGTGACCGCTTTACACTCTCTCCCAACAATCTCGACCAGATTGTTGAACCTTCACAGTCACTACTCAAGGTTCCTGACCAGCCTGATGCACCTCCAACACTACAGCCTAATGCACCTTTCTCACTAGAGCTTGATGCACCTCCCTCTTTATACCTTCCTCACAATAACCTAATGCTCCTCATTCACCACAGTCTTCAAATTCTCCTCCTATACCTCCTGTAACTCATCATTCTACTCGGGAACATAGACCTTCAGTTCTTTTATGTGATTTCTATTGTTATTCTGTTGTTGCCACCTTGCATGAACCGACTTGCTACAAAAAAGCCTGTTCAAATCCTTCTTGGCAACGTGCTATGTCTCAAGAGATTGAGGTATCAGAAAGAACTATACATGGGACCTAGTTGATCTTCCTCTATGAGATTCTTTTATAAGAAATGGGTATATAAGATTAAGACTCGTACTGATGGTTCTATTGAACAATATGAGGCTCGTCTTGTTGTTAAGTATACACTCAGGATTATAGTATTGACTATGAGGGGATATTTGCTCCTGTGGCTCATTTTACATTTGTTTGCTTTTTATTAGCATTTGCCGCATATAGTAATGGAAGTTGTTTTAGATGGATGTCAAGAATGTCGTTCTTAATGGAGATCTAAATAAAAAAGTCTATATACAGCCTCTTCTTGGCTATCAACATCCTCCTCACAAGGTTAGTTGTCTTTGCAGAGTATTATATGGACTTAAACAAGCTCCTCGAGCTTGGTTTACAAAATTCAGTTCTACCATTTCGCAGCTTTGTTTTACCTCAAGTCCTTAGGACTTTGCTCTCTTCATCCGAAAGGCAAACTCTAATATTGTTCTTATGTTATTTTATATAGATGACATGATTATCACATGTGATGATGTTTTAGGCATTCATTATCTTTAAAATTATTTTAGTCAGCTGTTTGAGATGAAAAATTTAGATTTTCTCAATTATTTCTTAGGCTTGGAATTATCCTCTGGCACTGATGGTTACCTTCTCTCTTAAGCCACAATGCCTTAAATCTTTTTTCTCGGCTGGTATTACAGATAGCCAGACTGCTTCCTTATCTTTTGCGATAAATGTTAAGCTTACCCTAGCTGATGGTACATTTTTTAGTAATGCTACTACGTATGATACAAAGGGACATACCGTAAACTAGTGTAAACTTAACATTTATCTCAAGTGGCGAGGAAGCAGTCTTGCTATCTATCATACCAGTTTGAGAAAGAAGATCTGAGGCATAATTGGCTTGGGAAAGAAATTAACCATCAGTGCCAGAGGATACTTCGAAGTCTAAGAAATAACTGAGATAACCCAAATCTTTCATCTCAAACGGCTGACTTAGACAATTTTGAACAGAATGAGTGCCTGAAACATGATCACCTGTGATAATTATGTCATCAACATAAAGTAAGATAAAAATAATATCAGAGTTTGTCTTTCAGATGAAGAGAGCATAGTCATGAGGAATGGGTATAAGTGTCAATTTATTCAACTAGTGACAATTAAAAATGAGTATAAGTGTCAATTTATTGAATCACCAAAACCCCTACTTTAATTGATTTTAATGCTCACTTTACCTCTCGGCCGACCTGCAGCAACTGCTGGCCGAGAGCAGAACAGATGAAGTATTTGGCCAGGAGAGGAGGACTGTGCAGATGTAACCCCTTAGCGTTCAGAACAAGGATGAAGCCTAGTCATTTGCTGTTTGTCTGCAATTGTCCTCCTTTGTTTATAGTGGGATTTGTCTTTTTCATTGACTCACAACTTAAGGCAAACTAATTGTACCCTTTTCCATCCAAGTATACCAATGCTTCTATCAAATTTTTCTTGTAATCTATTAGCTATAAATCTTATAGGCAATGGGATTGTCAGAAACCATGGTATAAGTGTACTCATCTTCTGCAATGATGACAAATTCCCCCATAATTTTGAACATAAGTGTTAGGCAACCATTCGATGTAACGGGAACCTTGTGTTAGATCAGTATAGCGTTGGGGTAGTAAGAATGAAAGTTATTGTTGCTCCTTCTATAATGGCGGGATTTTTCACACATCCCTCACTTATTGTACTAGTATGTGCTTACATTTTTGCAAACAATTTGGAAATTGATTTTTAACTTTGCATTCTTATACAAATTGTATCGAAGAGCTAACAATTTATGCAGCCATTGGGTTAGCTCTTGTACATTAGTTATTAAATCGCGTAAGCAGACTGATTATATTACCATTTTTTGTGTCAGCAGTAGTAACAGTTGATGGCTACCATCGAGAGAATGTATGGTAACCTGGTTTCATAACTTGCAGAAATCAATGCCTGGGAATGGCACAAATGAAGTGAAACAAGATAAAGAAGTAGGAATTTACACTGATCATGTCTCTGATCGCGAACTTCAAATGCAGGAATCAAAAGCCCACATTCCTATTGTTTGAATAGTCCTTCAAAATATTGGTGATATTTTAGAATACTACCAAAAATATACACAGACAAAAGGTTTTGGTGTGGTGAAGTGAGGTGTTAGGCGGGGTGCTAATCGTGAAGTACGATATTAGAATTTCATTTGTAATCATGCAAGGATTCACAAGTCTCGTGGGAAGGATATTTATAAGCGAAGGCTTAATTTCAAGGTTGGATGTCTAGCCAAAGTGTCTGTTATGAAATATGGTGAAATTTGGAAAATAACTCAAGTGTGTGATGATCACAGTCACACTTTGAGTCCATGAAATTCTTGGTTCTTAAAGCAGCATAGGCAAATACCAAGTAATGCACGACGAGACCTTAAAAGTAAAGACATGGCTGGTATACAACCACCAATGTGGTTTGTTCTGTAATTTTAAATGCTGGAGGCCCCAAAAATATGACCTACCTTCCCAAAGACCTTCATAATCATATTGATAAGTTCAAGAGATTGTAGTGGTCATAAGGTGATGTTGGAGCTATGAGTCTTGTGTTCTAGGAAATGCAATAAAATAGTCGTGAATTTTTTATGCATTTGATCCAGAGGAAAATGGTAGACTGAGAATTTATTCTGGGCAGATGAACGGAGTAGAGCAGCCTACCAAGAGTTTGGGGATGTAATTTCATTTGATTCTACTTATCTAGTTAACAAATATCAAATGCCTTTTTGCCTTTTTGTCGATGTTAATCATCATGGCTAATCAACCCTCTTAGGGTGTGCCCTGCTATATGATGAGTCGGTTACAACATACAAGTGGGTGCTTAGGACTTGGTTAAGATATATGGACAATAGAAAACTTGCTGCCATAGTCATTATTTAGTGTAGCGCCATTAGCGCAACTATGCAATATATTCTTTTTGGAGCTCGTCATCGTTGATATATCTAGCATATAATGTACAAGAGACCTGACAAGTTGGGGGTTTTAAAAGGTTTTGCTGATATTAATGAAACATTGAAGGACATTGTGCACGACTCAACTTCAATTTTTTAATATAAAGAAAAATGGCAAGGAATGGTCTAACTTTTCAATCTACAGGGGAATATATGGTTGAATTCCCTTTTTGAGGGTAGGCATAAGTGGGTGCCAATTTTTTTTTGGTCCAATTTTTAGGCTGGGATGCAAACAACACAGTGGAGTAAAAACATGAATTTGTATTTTGACAAATATGTCTACTTGCAAAGCATTTTAAAGCAATTCGTGGAACTGTACTAGCATGCATTAAGCAACAAAATTGAGCAGGAAATGGAGGCCAATTTTGTATATACCAACACAATGATTTTCTATGCCACAACTTTTCTCTTTAAGAGGCAATTTTGAAAAGCATTCATAAACCGTGCCTTTAGCCTTATCCAGGCTGATGTTATGTCTACTTGGTATTATGAGGAGGAATCAAACGGAGCTGCTGATCGTTTAGTTTCTTATCAAGTCAACGAAAGGAAAACTAAAGTTGATGGTAGCACCAAGCATGTCTTATTCCAGGTGGATGTACAGGAACTTAATAATTACTTTAAATGTAGTTGCTTGTTGTTTGAGTTCAAGGGGATTGTGTGTAGACATGCTTTCAGAGTATGTATGTGCAAAAATATGGAGTAAATTTTTGATAAAAATTTACTGCGTTGATGGCACAAGGATGTTGGCCACTGTTAAAGCCAAATGTTTCCAGCTAAATTTGGAGGTAAGTTTTTTGTGGAGATTCGTCAGGTGGCAGACTTGCAGAAGATTTTCTACTCCTGTGTTGATCTTGCAATTGGTATTGAGGACAGCTATTTCTAACTGCACAGTTATCTTGTTAATTGTTACTCTAAACTCAAAGCGTACTCCAACAGTGTCCAAAGTAGTAGGTATGACAATGGGGCCAACAGATTTTTACCTGACCTCAATTCTAATACCCTTGAGCTTTCCTTCTGGATTCGTAGGTCTCGCAATGGATTCAAGATCCAGCTGTTGTTAAGATGTGGGGTCTACAAAAGGGGAAACAGATCCTATGCAGATCTGAAGCTTTCAGTGGTTCGAGATAGCGCAGTAGGTGGAAAAAGACTACTGATATTGGCAAAAATGGAAGAGTCGGGATATAGTTTCGCAAATTTAAACCATGAAGATGCTTAGTAATTGAACAATCAATTATTTGCTAACTAAACTTCCAAGTCCTCAAATTGGTCTAACATTTGTGTTCCCTCATTGGTACAACTGAAATCAAATGGCCTTTCCTTATTTCCACAGTCCCCAAATTTGCGAACTTCAAATGGTGCCAAACAAAGTTCTATCAATCAGGTATGCCACAGCTAGTCTTCCCACTAACAAGCAAGTTAACTTCTCATGGCACTCATGCCTGTTATACTATGAGAAAGAACATTCCAACACTTTAATTTTATATTGTCATTATTTGAGCACAATAGCTTGTCTCATTTATATTGAGAAAATAGATTTGTTTTTATAAATTTATTAATTGCTAGGCAACACTTAGCCTTGTATTAGCTATTATTGATATTCTTCCACTGAGTCTTGAACTATTGAGATGATTCCACACTGAGTACAGACATTGAATGCATGCTGTCAGTCACCTACCAATGATAAGAGCTCTTTTAAGGCCACACCATGACTCTTATTTAGTTCCATTCCATTGTGGAAGGGAGCTTTGTTGACGAAAAGCCATTTGGTGTAATTAATGTGCCAAGCCTCATTTTGTGAAATCCTCGACATACCTACTTGGCCTACCAACTCAACTATGCTTACCCCTTTCTCCAATCCCTCGTTTACGACATGATCCGAACCAGTACTCGTCCCTCCAAAGGTATTATGTTCTAGTACATTAACTAAAATAAAATTCATTAGATGTTGGTATTAACTGTCCTAGTGAGTGATTGCAAATACATAACACTATATATTCATGCATGTAAGTTGTTATCTAGAGCCCTAGATTGCAATCAATTGTCACTGACTTGTTCCCATACTAAAGTTAATGGATTGTCACGGGCATGACTATAGCTAAGATGCAAATTGTAGAAATATGTCAGTGAATGATGTTGGTGCGTGGTATACTAAATGTTTTGCTTTTTTAGCCTTCCCTTTGTTATATATTAACTTGCAACTTTTGAGATTATTAATGTTGCTGGTATTAATGTGCCTGACCATATATTTTTTACCTATATACCCCATTAGGGTGTCAAATGGAAAGGATTTAAACCAAAAGTTGTCTACTGGGCTGGTTTTACCAATCTATTGCAAGTTTGTTGTATCGTAGGCTTCCAAACTAAAGGTCATTTATATACAACAGGCAGCTTCCGATCCACCTTACTTCAGTTATTTTATTGACTTGTATTGGCAGGCCGATAGGAATACATAATAGAGTGTTTTGGTTACAAAATTTTTGTGCAAAACATAACCAAACGGTCAAGCAAAAGCTGATATGAGTCAACAAAGATTGGATTCATTATCGAACTTTGTTCATTAAACACTTCGGCCACACTTGTACATGCATAAGTTCTACTTATGCCAAAGCATTATTTTTCAAGCAATAGGCTCTTATTTATCCCCAACATGCGTCATTTGCCATAGTTGCTGCACCTACACACCATTGGGTTTTGAGTGCTCAACCCATATAATAGTCACTGCTCACCTGTCATTCCAGCTTACCGAATGTCATTTGCAATGGGGGTTTCACATTGTTGCATGTAGTTATCCTGCGCAACCGTCTTCTCCACACGGTCAACCATTCGTAATGGTGGAAATCGATCGCCCATTACGATCTCCCTGGCACGATTTGCACCCAGCTTCTTAACCATGTGTTTAGTAAGATCTCTAATCTCATAAGTCATGTCTGTATTTGCAGCCTTACACCTACTATAGGACTCTTTAAGGCCCCGTAGACTCCATTCCTCATTATTTAAAAAAAAAAGATTCATATTCAAAATTTTTCAATAGTTGGCTTCTAATTTAAGGGTTATAACTAAATGTAACAGGTGCTCACGATTCATGAAGGAGAGTCCCAATTTTGCGAGCTATTCTATTATCCGACTTAGGCCGACAATATGAGATAGACTTGTGGGCTAATCCTTGTGGTCTTTATATGCATGTCGTGCGTGCAAGTCAATAACTAGGTTACAAGGGGTCATGCTAAAGCCATTAAAATAAGCACTTACGCAACCTTGAATTTCCTGACAATATATTCTCATATCCATGGTGCAACTTTTTTATCTTGTCTCGTGTGAAAAGTGCTGAACTTATGACCTAGCCTACTCACAAACGATTGATGACATGATTGGAAAACTACTACCCCTTCACAACACAACAAAGCAGAAGCAACTTGAAACCTATGAGAGGCTGTCACTTACATTACAGAAAAGGGGATTCAGATATAATATGCAAGTGATAGATTGTAGTTCACGAACCATACACCCCCCTCAACATAGTTGCTGTTGTGTCGTCGACCATATATCTCATCATGTCAGGCACCAGTGGAGCCGGGGAAATGTATGTTTCAATTAATAGCAGCCACCAGAGCTTGCACGTCTTTTGTGGCTTACATGCTTATTCACATAAAAAATTTTAAACTTGTCTACACAGTTTGTGACCTAAGCACTATCTTCTTACAGCCTTGAAGAATGGTCAAGGCCGCGGATTAAAGGCCAACGAGCAAATTTCAAATTTTGCTTGAACTAGATCAATGCAAAGTTGAGGTAGAGGCCGTGAAAAATAAAGTGCGCTATCTATTATCACTCATTCGAAATTGCCATGGGATCAATATTTATCGCCCATGCAACAGAGTCACTGCAATACATCCGACTTTGCTAATTATTTTAAGTTTAATCAAAGACTAGCTGGCCAAAAGGAGCAAAGTGCATGTGGACTCGAGCGATGAAAGTGGTTGACATGCCTTGCAAATGTAGTGCATCTACTTATGAAATGTGAACAATTCATTATGAAATAAAATATCTTTTCTTATTATGAACTTGCTCATAAAAGTCTACTTGTCAAATATGGATGTTTACAATTCCTATACATATATATACGAAAATGGTAAGATCTTTGGCGTAAAAAGAAAGGGTTGATCCGTATCATCTTGACTTGGTTCTGATTTCTCTATTTATTTAAAAATACTGAGTCGAGGTCTTCTCCTACCCGTATCAAATAGAACATGTAGAGTCAAATCTTCTTTATGTAAAACCTGCTTTATTTAGATCGGGAAAATCATACATTTTTATGTATATATATATATCAATATTAAAAAGAGGTTGGTTACAGAAAGCTTCCCCTTATTTGTAGGTCAACAATTAATGAGTGTTAATTTTTGTTTTTTTTTTGTATTTTTATCTCTAATTATATTTTTTAAACATAATTAATGAGTTTTAACTTTTGTAATTTCTTTGTATTTTATTTTCCCAAATTATAATTTGTATAAATGTGAAAGTAATCTATAAGTATTAATAACCATATCAATGCTCCCTCAATTTGGCTACTAAAACGAAATTGGGGCTTTACATTAACTATTCACTAAGCTTCTAAATCAAAAAAATTTGCAAGTCATTTTTTAACAAGTATAATTATTTTTTTCTACAATAAAAGATAATAAGGCTATAAAATAATATTTTTTAAAAAAAAAATGTAATGGAGACTGATAATTAAATTTAACTCTTCTTTAACTTATATTGCATGTCATATCTATCTATTTATTTATTTAAATTCCTGCATTATGTTTCATGGAGATTGATTATGTCTCCATCCATTTGTACTCATGTGTTGTAAGTAGATTTAAAGATTCTGTTACATTAATATTTTCATTCCATAATTTTTTGTCAAGAAAAAGATTTTCATTACATAAGACAAATTTTTGAAATAATTTTATTTAAATAACAAATAAACAAATTTAAATGACATGTTTTCAGTACCTAATTACTCTAATTTTTAATATTATGTACACATACTAAAAATTTAAATAGAAGTAGATTCATAATTTTTTAGTACTTCTACTCAAATTTTTAGTTTTATGCACCATGCAACAACAAACATTTTTTAAATTATGTATAAATACCTATAATTAGAGTAGTTGTAAACTAAAATTTGTAGTACTTAAACGCAAATTTTAATTTTCATACCAAAAATAGTTCGCATACAAATTAAGTGTGCTAGCCTCAATCAATGTCTTATATAAAATGCATTTTTGCCCGTGATGATGGGAATAAATGAGCGTTACGACCCTGAAGATGTAAGACTATCAATGTCATACTTCGCGCAAAAGGAAGATCAGGAATATAGTCACAAGCCTTGTAAAATTATTGCGTAATAGAAATGTAGACATTATGGGAAAGTATGTCACTTGATATATAACAAGTGCAGTGACCTGATCGCAAACACCTTGGCCCATAAGCAAAATCACGGAACAACTTGTATAACGTTTTGATTCCACCAGTTCCAGCCAGCAGACAGGCACCATGTCTGGCAATAGAAACTCTGAAAATCCTAGGTCAAGTTATGCTAACGATTTTAGTTTTTCTATATAAACCAAGTATTTTTTTGTGGCTAATAAAAATGTGGTAACATTGATCTTGCAGCAGTGCCATTCCTGGAACCAAAAGCAGTAGAGCCAATAGTATAGTGGTTAGTTTGCCAGTGAAAGAAAGACTACAGCGGTGCAAAGCGGAGTATGCAGATCTGAGGGTGCAACTTGATAAATTGGTCATTCACCTCCATGACGTCCACGACATCCACATCAATGACTTATTTAACACAATTAATGACTCGCCTTTTCAAATGTCCACTGTATTAGAAACAATTCCAGATTGGATAACAAACCACGTGCTAGACAATCAGTATACCTCCTCGAGTTTTGATGATTAAGTTAACAAACTTTGTGATGGGATGTAATTTGACTTTGTGCTTTGTCATGTGAAGAATGTAATGCTCACGTATGAAAAGGAAAGTTTATTTACATGCCACAATACAAAAATTTTTATATATAGATTCACTAGCAACAACGACAAAAAAGGCACAGAATGTTCAAAAAATGGCAAGCTTAAGTAGCAAGTAGGTTGAGCTATATTGCTAGGGCCATGGCTTCGCGCTTACGCAGAGGTAGGTAGTACCAAAATTAGCCATGTTTTACTTAGCAACAACTACACCATCAACGACCTCTTTGTCCCAGTCAGTCTTTTAGGAGTAAGGAAAAACTCCTTCGCCACCTGATGAACGTTGGTCCCACTGCTGATTTCCCTTCCATCTGCGTCACCATGCTCTATGTCCTAAAAAATCGGCATCACTGTAATCCTCCTCGTTGGCGCCAGCTTCTCCTTCAACGCTTCTACTTCAACCTTATTAATGAACTTAGTCATCTTCTCAATTATTAGTAATCTTTGTCGGCTATCTCTCTCATAGCATCGACACTAGGTCAACCAGTCTTCTAGCCATCTCTCTTAACTCCATACGCTTCTGTTTTTGAGCTTTGCGACAGCTCTTATACATAAGCAGGTAGTCAACAGGACTAACATTAGCATAATCTGCAAAAATAAGGGGCCACAGTCTGTTAGAAGCAAATAGAATATTACGGAAGAAAGGAAATGACAATGCCAAAAAGAATGAGTACAAAAGCAAAACATCATGCACTATTACCATGGTAGAAAGAACCCGCCAGTATACACTGAGACAAACTCGGAGTTCATTTAACAAGAAAAAAAAGTGTCGTAAACAAATAATGCTCGTCATTAAACTCAGTTAGGTAAATCCATTAACACGGTAGGTGGAATAAATTACATAGTTTAGGTTGAGCTGTGGCAGTAGCAAAATTGAATGGTGGGGGCTGCTATTCTAAAGGTAGGCCCCTCACGTTATATAATGGCAAGTATAGGTGTTCACTATTCAGCTACCTAAACTGAACGACCATAATTGTTCCTAGACTAAAATTTTTAGTTATGCAAAATTGAAAACTGTTCCCGAATTAAAAATTCGGTTTGGTTTCAGTTAACTGTTCGGTTGACTGAATTTAATAATAAAAAAATTTAAAACTATGATCTAAATGTAAAAAATATATATTTTTGATATATTTTTTAAAAATTATAACTATAATTATATACAAACATGAATAAGTAATTATTTGCAACATAATAATATTTTATTAACATTTATTTATTATTAATTTTTGTATTAGTAATATTTTTTCCTATTATATATATAAAATAGCATTTTAGTTTGGTTTGATTAACTACAGTTTTTAATATTAATTGACACTGAACTGAACATTTCTATTTTCGTTTGGTTTAGTTAATTGATTATATAATCAGTTTAGTTAACTGAAACTTTTGTTTAGTTCGGTTTGATTTTCTCCGTTAACTGAAATTTTCAGTTTTTTTGAACACTTCTAGTGGCAAGATGCACATTAAAAGGCATTGTGGGGAAACAAAAATTTGGTGAGGCTATGTGGTGTAATATTGGGCCACGATCCATGAAGAATATACATATACACATAGGCAATTATGAACTGTAAGCTTCAGTGTTGTGTACCGGTTGAAACCTTGTCTCAAATTGTATACGCTCGGGTTCGAGAGCCCGTAGACCCACGCAGTGCCACTTTTGTTGCCTTATATTTAAGTTGTTTTTTCTTTCTTTTTTTTTTTACACCCAGCATTTGAATTTGGAAGCACTTCGCAACATTGACTTATATGCTTCTATATGTAGCATTGCTATTACACCCGGCTCGAATATTGACCTGGACAAAAGTCTACATCAATGGGTCGTTCATTCAACCAATGGGTCAACCCTAAACCTAGTCAGGTTTAGGAAAAGAAGAAGAGTTAAATTTAAATAAATAGTGCATGCAATTAAAGGAGAAGAATAGTTAAATTTAAATATTAATCTCCTTTACATTAATTTTAAAAATATGACTGTATAGTCATATTATCTCTTTCATTATTTTGATCCTTACACATTTTTTTTATTTACAAGCTTAGAGAAAGGTTAATGCAATACCCCCATTTCGTTTTATTACTTAAAAATAAAACAAAAGGATTGAGGGAACATTGAACTAGTTATTAATGCTAATATATTACTTTTAGAATTTTACAAGTTATCATTACAGATACAAATGTAAAAAAAAATTGCAAAATTTTCAACTCATTAATTATTTTTACAAATTATAATTAAAAATAAAAATACTTAAAAAAAAACATTACAAAGGGATTTGGTATATGTAATTATGTATTTTGTCTTGCATGGCAATGCAATAGACAAGTTTCGAAGGCTTTTGATTGTTGACCTTCCCATATATTTAATTACGAAAATTAGTTTTTTAAAAATGGATTTGGTTTTTTTTTTTAATTTACCATTCATTTAGTGTGGAAATATTTGTTCAATAATTTTAATTGATTAATTTTTAATACAAGTAAAAAAATAAAAAAGCCTCACAAAATACTAAGAGAGAAAAACAAATACACATTATGTCAACCAGCGAAGAAGAATTGAAGAATTGAATAATTGAATTGACATAGATAAATTACCATAACAAGTGAAAGCATTGAATAGTCCTAAACTCACGCTAAATTACGACATTTAATACCCAATGAAGAAGATGATGAAATTGAAGAAATAAACAAACTCCTACCTGAATCCAGCGTACAAAGGAGATTGTGTGGATACACAGATTGATTGGTTAGGGTTACATCTTTGATGATTTTTTTTTTTTTTTTTGGTTTCAAGTCATAGAGAATCAATATAACATTCAAATCTAACACTGATTGATACTAAGGAATAATGTTTAAGAAGAAGTTAGTTGACAGTTTTAAAGATATGTCGAAGCATGGTACCCTTCCCTAACCTGGCAACCAATATGATAGCTCCTCAGCCCTATGCAAAATGGGAAGCAAAATCAAAAGTATGAACTTCATGAATTTCAACTCCAACAAAGACTATTAGAAGGCTAAGTCAATAAATAAAAGTCTATCAGGACTACACTTTGGCATTCGCCATATCCTCAAGAGTGGGAAGATATGAATTGAAGGGGTACCTCACCACCCGCAAGGTAACATGCTGTCTACCATCTGCAGCAAACTTGGCCTGAATCACACAATACAAAAGCAAGACAATGAAAAACACAACATTTTTTATGATCAACAACCTTTTATATATTTCGTTGCCAAATCATAGAACTAAGAAACATACCTAGAAGTATAACAAGGAAGCAAACCAACCATCCCACAATTCAATTCCAATAAGCATAAAGATTCCACAGTCATATCTGCAAGTATGCAAATTAATTTTGACAACCTCGCAACCAAGTTGAATTTGACTAACAATTATGCATATTAAGTAACTACACAATAGAACCAATTTGAACATTAACGTAAGTACAAACTAGTGAGTGTTTGTACAGGCATGCGCCCCATCAAGCAATAGAAGGCAATAAACATGATAGAATGGCCATGCTATAAGGTAGAGCATGATTGATGTAATTAAACTATTAGGCGTAACTCAAATAAAGTACTTCAACATACATATTTCTCTATTTTGGAAAGTCCTCTGGTGCCACTACCTCCCACTGCAAAAACTCCTGAAGAAAATTAGGATGTTTGCCTACAAAAGCCTCGCGATCTTCGGTAGCTACAAAGGGCCAAAAAAGCCATTGTCAAATTTCATATGCTTCAGACTTACCCATGCATATGTCAGCAAGTTTATCAGTTTTCGACTCATAACATTAGTGGTGGATCAAGAATGTAACAAAAGTCTCCGCATGTTATCAGTAAGCAATTAGTCAATAAACAAGCTTGTACAAATGACATAACCTACCATCATATTCATTACATTTTCCTACTCCAAGGAACCCACGGTGTGCATTGAGTCAAAAACAATAAACATCCTACCTCGGATCCCAATACATATGGCTGACTAATATTTGTTATGCAATATCGGGAAAAACAACTGCAAGAAAAGTACAGCTATATGTGAGACAATCAGCTGTAAGAATGCTACTATATGCAGGATGCCTTATTGTACTTAATCAGTGTTAGGTAATAGTGGCAACAAATGCATCAAAAACTTTAAAATACCACAGAATTAACAACTCACATTATCACATGTAGACAAGTCAATATCTGCCCCAACCCAATCCTGAAACTGCCTCAGCCAACATTGTAAGTGTTGTTCAAGAGCTTCAACCTTAGCCTCATTAGCTTTTGCTTTCCCTTTCCTTTTCAATATGTGACCTATACTCGTTGATGCTTCTTGCGCTTTGCTAATATGAAGCTGCACATGAAATGACTCAAAATAAATCAACTATTGCTTATAAGAGAAGGTACAGTCACAAAGATCCATTGTTAGAATATAACCGAGAAAAGAGGATTTATGATGTAGGTATGCTTCTTGTGCGGTCAACCATGGAGTCCTTCATTAGCAACCAAATTACGATGGTCACAAACTGCAGCTAAGGATCAGTAGCATAACAATTGTAAAAGTAACCCTCACACCAGAACAACATCTAAGTTATGTTGAAATCAACAAATTCAGTTGTCACTCAACCCTAAATCCATATCACCCTTCGCTGCCAAAACATCTTAGAGTTGTATCTTTGTGATGAATTTATCTTCTACGATGACATACTTTTGATATATATCGCCAAGAGCCAGATTGACAACAAACTTTACTCAGTAAGCATAATACTTCAAATGGACATGACTTATATAAAGTAAAAAATGGATTGTGCAGTTTTAAAAGCACTTACTTATTTTGTCTTGAACAACCCCCCTTTTGAATAAATGTCACAAGCTTTGAATCTTTACTGGTGCTCCTCTATCTTGTTAAAGCCATCTTGTTGACATACGGGAATCTTGCACTTTGTGAAAGTTTTGGAAACCGTCACTCAAAACCCACAATTGTTACCGTACTCTTTGCTTGCTTACGTTTTGTAGAGCCCACTCCACATTACATCGATGACCTCAAAGGCTCCAAAACAACATATTGATACTATCACATAGACCCCATTGCAGATACCGGTTCTACAAATAAGGGTTCCTCAATTTGTGCCCCTACCTCCTCCTCGTCTTGTTGGCCTTGCTGCTTCTGATCATGCTCATTCTCCTCAACCTACCTAGTTACATCAAATACCACAACTTCCTAATGCTCGGAATCAAAGGCAAACAAAGACCTCATCTGTCGGCCTACAAACCTTGCCCTTGCTCTTGCACTAAAGTGGGAAACAACACTGAACACATGTACAAGCCCACATCTAGCAAACTATTGCTCAAATTGAGGATGCAAAGGGAATTGCGAGGGCACATAATCAATCTCCATAGCTCCATGCTCCATACTCTACACGAAGAGTGGACCACAATGTCAAAACTGTCGATCCCTCGTTTGATTTTTTTGGTCATCTCTACTTTTGTTGCCTCGTCCCCAAAATCAAAGGATGGAGGATTATTAAGCCCCCTCTCCTTGTTCACCAAACCCACCAAGTCCATAGTCACTTGCAGGAATCCCTTTCTGTCGAGGAACTTCTCTCTCCACTTTGGGACTGCATCTCGCTGAGCTGAACCAACTTGTCTTGTCCTTCATTCCGTGTTGGCCTCACCTCTCTTTCTATAACCAAAAGCAAATTACTAACATTAGTCCTCCACCAAAACACTGATGATTAAAATATCATTCATCCTAGTTCAGCATTGTTACTTACCATTATTGGAAGTTCATCGTTCAAGTTTTCAACTCTTTCACATTCTCATTTCTTCCCACCCTCCTGAGGGTGTGCCCTTCCATAAGCCATGTCAATAACCTATCAAGACAAGTAAATATTAGTGGACTATGTTTGTCATGAGTTTACAAAAATCTATTTCATTCAGGATATTGTTATTACCCTTACTTTTATAAAATCCTTCCCCCGGTGCATGTCCTCGTTCAAGGTATATTCAACTAAGTCACTATCTCAAGCCACAATTCGCGGCCCTTTATTCTAGTGCGATGAACAGCCAATATCAATGTGATTAAGATAGAACAACTGCACATTTCAAACATCCATATTAAAACTTCAGCAGACCAAATTTAGTGCTTGATTTATTATAACTTACTTATGCTTTATCATTAACTTACCAAGAGTATGAAAGGACATCCAGTGATACCTAATGTTTTGCCTACCTTTTCTACTATAGCTTTAAACTTCCTACTGCATCTCTTAAACATTCCAGTACATAGAGGCCCAATGATACTCCTTGCCATGTTCATCAACTACCAAAGCTCCCATGTGCTTCTTTGTAATACCTGCTGACATCGTTGGGCCCAAAAATGTGCCCAAGATAAACAATAAGCATCCATGTTTAAATAATACTTCAAAAGTTGCATCATTCATGTACCCAAACAGGTCTTCATCAGATATGACACTCTCCCCCACAAACATCGCCTCTATGTCTTTAAGTTGTCCCTTACAATATTTCGACGGAATAGTCAATGAACCTGTTGGATTACCGAGTATCTAGCCAACATCCTCACCATTAATATGTTTATCCATCGAGTCTTGTATTTTCAGAGATTGTGACTCCAGATCAAATCTATTAAACAATCATTCAATCAAACAATGGTCCATTCTAATGTTATCAATTCTAAACAAATCACCAAACCTCATTTCCACAATCCATTTTCTCTGCTTATCATTCATCAATTCTAGCACAGACAAAAGTCTCTCAGTTGTGCATCGAGTATTTGACAGCTACAAAATAAAGAAATTGTTAATTGCCTTTATGCACACAAATAAATGCACTGGCCAATGCATTAATTATATCATTTTCCTGACATACACAATATTGGTCCTATATTTAAACTTACAATTATAATGCGCTTCCTCCTGTGCTTTCCTTGTTGGCCTACTCTTCTGTCACAAACACTACTTTCTCCCTCTGTCGATCTTCCACTATGAGACATGTTCCTGGGTCAATGCAACAGCAACAAATTTTCTCTCAAGCCCCACACTTGTGCTTTTTATTAATATATTAACAAAAACTGAAAACAAAAACCTCACTAACATTTTCTATCACAAATAACTTATACTATATACCCTTTGACTTCTATCTTCCTATACTTTTCCCATCCAAATATACAATTAAAAAGGCTTCACCATAACAACTAGTACAAGTAAAACCACTAAAATGATAGATACCTAAAATAGGATCATTCAATTGAACCTTGTAAATATACAATCAAAAAGGCTTCAAGTACTTTATAGCGCTTATAATCTTACCTCTTACACATTGCAGATTCTGCGACTCTTATAAAAAAAATAATACCAACACCAACGACAATGACAGTAAAAAGACAAATTTATTCGCTGCCCTTGTTCCAAGAGAACAGCTAGTGCACTCAAAAAAATTGAATTTACTCACACAAATATCCCAAGCTCACAGATAAACTGCAAGAATTCCCCTCCAAAGTGCCCCATAAGGAGTACCCAAGATCCACCCATCCACTCCCCAACTAAAATTCAGCCCAAAATTAACAAAACTTGATTTATGCAAAGCATCAGATCATAAATTCAATTACTTAAAATATCAATAATAAAACAAGATCATGCAATAAACCTTGGAAAAAAAACAAACTTCAAGTACTTCATAGCACATATACCTATATTATGCATATATATATATATATAGGTTTGATCCAAATTCAAGCAACAAAGACTTAAGGTTTCCAGAGCAACCAAAGACACAAATCCACCATAAATGCAAATACCACCTGTAGGATAAGAATAATTTTTACAAAATAATTTAATTATTGCTACAACCCAACAAACAATGCTTATTGATTACTTAAATATGTATTCTTATTGTTAGGTACAAATTGTAATTGTAAGATCAAATGATTTATGAACCAGTATTCCAGTATTACTTTGAGCCTAAATTCAACAAGTCAATAAATACTACAACTTAATGGTTAGCAAGCAACTGGGACATTTTTAATTTAGAATACCACAAATGCCATCATATTTCTCTATTTGGAAATGCATAGATGTTAAGATTACCTTTTGACGCTAAAATTGATTTTTAAAGATTAAAACTTAGCTAATGTTGCATTTTGGCTGCAATTCTCTAATCCTATATAATATCCACTATTGGAGGACCATAGATAACATATGTTCTCCTCTTCCAACAGTAACTAAGAACAATGGCAAAAGGGCTCAAATTTTATCCATCAAATGTTCACAGCAACAATTTAATTGCAAAAAAAAAAAAAAAAAACAAAATGTCATTTGCTAGGGAGAAAAAAAATAATGGCATGATATTTAAGCCTGTATCCAACCAATCCAAACTCGCATCAGCATCGTTGCTAAAAATCTGAATCCTAAAGGCCTAACCTGGATACTGGACTCTGGGAAGTGATTAAAGATTAAAAGTATTGTTGGTCCCTAGGGTGAAGCCTAGAGGGGGGGTGAATAGGCTTCACAAATGAAATCCTCAAATAAAAATTTCTACAAATGAATGTAAACAAGAGATTGAAAGAAATACAATACCGATTTTTACAAGGTTCACCAAATGGCTACGTCCTTGGTCTTCTCAACAATCCCTCTCTTGGAGATTCTTGAGAGTTCAACTATAGGGTGCCTTTGGGCGCATCAATCACCACCATACAGTTTACAAGAAGACTCCGCAAACACCCTTGCGTCCGCCTTCAAAACGCTTGTTGCACAAGTCCCACTTGTCAACACCACTTTCCCTTTTCTTTTAGGTTTTCCTTCTTGGAGTTCAACCTTAACTCCTTACAAGATGATCCTCACAAGTCCCACTTGAGAGCTCTCACCTATTCTCACAATATATTACAATACAAATGAAACTTACTAGCTTGAATGCTAGTTTTACAATAAAAGCACTTAGAGTAAAAAAAGCCTTTTTGCCTTGAGAGAGATTGTGCAATGGTTGAATATAACTTTCTTCTCCAGTAAAACATCTTCAAGTGATGTTTAATTAGCTGCAAGATAGGTTAGCAACTTGTTAGAGCCGTTGCCATGGGTTGCATATGCATACCTTGTTGTTTCCCTCTTGACAGCTTTGCATTGATTCTCTTGTTTGACACCTTATGGTTGAACGGCTATAACTTGATACAGACAGCTTGAAAAATTGTGATTCCTTTTTTTTTATTTAGTAAACTGTCAGAGCTCTCTACCCACCAAATTTTACTATTTTTGAATGAGTATAGCATAGTCAAATAAATGTTTGAATACAGACGTTAAAGTTCCGTTAGACAGTCTGCACACTTTTAGTAGAACGGTAATATCTTGCAGATGGCTTGGAATTTGGATGTGATTCTTTTTGCATTGATTAATAGACAGAACAAATAATCTACAAAAAACATTTCACATTCAAATTCGTCGTGTGCTCTTCTAGCCAGCCGTTGCAATTCACTCCATGTGCACTGAAAGTTACTGACAGCTTGCACCCTCTTGGTATAAAATTCATAAGTTTTTCTCTAGGGCTCCAAAAATTGCACGACCAAGCTCATTTGAAACAAGACTTATAGTCCTGCCAAAATATATATATTTTAGGCCCAAAATATATTTCAAGTGAGTGAGTTTAGTACCTGAAATCTGTCCAAATAGATTTGCTCTTATGCTGTCTTTATAAGATAGTAGCTTAATAAGACCCAATGTGATATTTATCTTCCATGCACTTCCATGCACGTGTAAGATGGCATATGTGTACCTCTTTGGACTTCTTGAACCTGAATTGTATACTTGAAGAACATACAAATGAAATTCACTCATACTTATGTTAGATTGGTTCATAGCTCATTATCAAAACACTCATCATCAAAACATGAATTCACATTTAGTAACAATTTCTTAATGTATGCATGGGGTGTGAATTTTCCAAAAAGTATATACAACAACACACTCTACTAACAAATGTTTAAGAAATATATGGAACTTGATCTAAGTATTATTTACTTTAACAGTTGGCATTCGATCTAAATGTTTCATTTTTTCAATGGATACTAATTACAATATTTGGTGAGGTTACTAGGAAAATGATATATATATATATATATATATATATATATATTCTTCTAACATGCCTTAATTAAGCTATCCAAAGTTCTGCTTTCCCTTATTGGTCTCTAATGTTCTAGCAAAAATGACAGAATTTGCCTTCAATCAAATTATAGTTTACCAATATGTTAACCACTTGAAGTCAAATTATCTAATATCTTACAATATTTTTTCATTATTGACACTCCATTGTTCAATTTTCACATGCTATATGCCACCGTATTCTACAAATGCTACCCCCATTTGGCTGAATTGCAATAAAACACCCTCCTTCAAGCATGTAATTAATTTCGTGAACTTAACAATGGCTCTTATCCTTCTCATATTAATGCAACTGCATTGTGTATTTTGCAATAGGAAAAAAAAAAGATTAGCATCAAAACTATTTGAATCTGTCATGGTTTACTAATTAATGCACTCGTGACTGATTGTCGAAATAAAATTGAGTGGAGCACAAAAAAAAAATTAAATAGGAAGTGGGACAAGGAACGGATCGAGGAATCAATAACCTAGGATTTTTAATTTTTAAAAAAATAGAAATTACCTTAAAGAAATATGCTATCTTGAGCTTTCTTCTCCCTCTCCTCGCTCTATATATGTCCATCTCTTTCGATTCTTTTCTATTCGTGAAATTGTCGCCAAGCCCAGAAGTACTCTTGAATCAAAACACTTCTCCAAGAGTTGAAGTAATTTGGACCCCTCCCACAGATGAACTACGCCTTTGGAGCTTATCTAGGCAGTTCCCTCACATTCAAACTCATGCAAAACCCTCCTCCAAGAATCAAATAATTTGGATGATAAAGAGACCCAAATCACGTTTGAGAACAAAGGACTTTGAAGACAGAGTTTGCTAAAAAGAAAAAAATTAATTCGAAGACAGAGATTGAGATGAGAGAAAGAGTTGTAGAGAATATAATTTTTCTTTTAAAAAAATTGATTAAATTATTTTGTAAAACTCATTCATACCCTTTTTTTTATAATAACTATTATAACCTTTACCTTTTGAAAAGACAAACATGCCTTTCACATGCTCGGACCACAACTGCTGGCCACCTGTCCATATGGCTCTTGTGACGCTCATTCTATCAGCCACGTGGTCATCCTCGTAATCAATTAACAGGAACAGAAAAATAGGGCATGACCCACTTAGGGATGGCAACGTGGAGGGTCGGGGGCGGGTATGTCCTCCTCGTCCTTGTCTTCGTACCCAGCGGGGAGGGAATTTTGGTCCCAGTCCCCATCCCCGACTTTAATTTGAACTTAATTCTGAACAGCACAAACCAATGGACTTTTTTCCTATTGTTTGAGGCATCATTTTATAACTGCAATCAATTTTTAAAAGCTAAAAGCCTAATAATGTGTAATAAAAGTTATGATGGTACAAGGTGAAAATGTCATCTGCATGCCAAATTACCATTTTGACCAGCTGGGGTTTTAGCACTCATCCATTGCCAATAAATTACTCTAACGGTATAAAAAGTCGATGGAATAATCAAGGATACTCGAACTATTACCATAAAAATTGCAACCAAAATTGAGGCAAAAAAAATTTGCAATAAATAAATAAACAATATCACCGCTTCCTTGGTGGCGAGCCTTTAGCTACAGCTTTCATACTTTGTGAATCTTTAAAACAAACGAAGCGTACAAGTGTTTTCCCATTGAGGTGCAAAAACACTGGTTCCAATTTTCTTGTGGCAAAGAGAGCATGTACTCTCATTGGTAATCTTCACTACTGCTTTCTTTTGGTTGGAACAAAATAATAGGAAAGCACTAGCACGCCTAACCATGCTTTCAAGCCCTTGATGTCACTTTGTTAATTTGATAACACAACTTTCAATCCTTTGATCTACATTAATGTAATAACAATGTAAAAATTGTAATATTTAAGAAAACTAAAATCATTATAAGTTTTAGATGTAATTAAATCAAGTCTTTCACGCAAGATTTGCTAACATGCATGTAATCAATCTTCCATATTCAAATTATACTTGCTATTGGTTGGGAAACTTATATTATAAAGCAACCAATTTCCTTGCAATTTCACCAGTAACAGCTACATAAAACTTATTATGACTTAGTACTTCGTAATTCTAAATTGAATGTATTTACTGAGCTGTTTTGATTACATAAACATAAAAGCACACACTTAACCTGCTTTTCTATGGTCCATTCCCACTACCTAATATTCAGATTGGTTAAAACACTGAAGATTTCCTCAAAGTTTAAGTATTGCCCACACAAAGCATAGACACATCTACAAAGAGTTCTATTACATGAAGGCCATAAACAAATCACATAGCAATTACAATATTGGTCAAAAAGAAGTAAAAGCACATGAAAAAGGAAATCGTTACATCACCAGCCAGGATGCTAAACTTGCAATGACAAAGTTTTTATGTGAAATTTGATGATAGTCAAAGTTTAAATCATATAAACAAAGTAATTGAATCTAATTTGTTCAATGTTATTATTTCCAATTGCACTTTGTTTCTTCATTAACACCATTAATTAATTAAGTACTTGAAAGGAACATGTTTAAAATATTGTTGTACAATGAACTTTAGTCTACTAATTTCTCTTGAAGTCAGCGTATTTCAAGCAAAAAGCAAAGAATCTGCAGATCCATCGAAACTTTCCATAGAAAAAGCTCAAAACTTTGAAGGTAAATCACAAAGAATTTACATCAAAAAAATAAAATAGCGAGTAGGTAATTACCAAAGCTGTCAAAAACGAGGACAATCGCGGGCTTGGAATCAGAGGCGCCAGTATTGTAAATTTTGAAACCCTACTTTTTGGGTTTCTATTTTCCCAACGACTAGTAGTTCATTGTTGAAGAAGAACAAGAGCTGCAGAAAATAATACAATGAAAGGTTTGGGCTTTTGATGAAGATTTGGTGTTGTTTAAACGGCAGCGAGAAGATAACACTTGAAGGTTTAGGTTTTTAGTGCAAAATTAATAAATTATCTTTGTAAAAATATTATATTTATATATACATATATATATTAAACTAAGGATAAAAAAGTAAATTAAAAAATAAGTAGAAAACAGAGACGAGACAGGGACAAAGATGGGGATGGGGACTATCCACCCTATCTCCGCCTCCATACCCACAAAAAAAATCTCGGGGAACGGGGATCCCCACCTCATTCCCTGGTCAAATGGCGTTGACCTCGTACCCGTCGGGGCGGGTACGAGTAATACTCAATAAATACGGGTAAAATTGTTATCTCTAGACCACTACAATGACTTGCAGGGAGAGAAAGCATCCCCCAGGTGGCGGTGCTAGATAGGGCAGAATAATTGATGCATGACGTCATCCAAAAATACGTGTTTAACTAAGAGTGGATTGTCTTTTTTGGTTTCAGTAATCATTCTCCATTCAATAATCAAAGAAAGTAACGGTGGACATATTCAGGCAAGACCCCGTGCCCGTGTCGAAGTCGAACTCAAGTGGACCCCACAAAAAAATTTCCAAAAAAAACACTAAATCCTAAAACATACTTATATTATCCTAAACTTACTTATTACTCCCTTAAAAATATATATCTTTTCTCACTAATGAATGACCATTTTGTTGCAGTACTAAACAGAACTTATTACAACAAAAAAGTGGAATGTTGCAGTATTATGGGGAACTTGTTACTAAAAAATATGCTATGTTATTGCAATAGGATCAGCAATCAATAACCGCACGTCTACCTCCGCGTTGGTAGAGCGCAGACATGTAATTTTTCCTTTTTTTTTTATTAAAGTAACCTCCCAAAGTTAATTAGAGAATCTTACCTTGCGGAGACTCGTCCTCTCACAGTACTTTTAGAGGATATTCAGTGATTTTAAAATAGAAACTGCATGTGCAGATGAAATATGTTTTACATGAACATAATTTATGTGCAAATTTTCTCGTAAAATTTAGAGTCATTAGCTCAGGTGGCGGGGTGTTTCTTCTCCCTACCCTTTTAAACTTAAAGATGTTATTAAATAGAGCTAGCCATGGTGTTACTTTCATTCGTAGATAATTGTATTGTCCTTTTTTTTTTAAGTCTGATGCACCAAAAAAAAAAAAAAGGAATCTTACAGCTTTTCAATTTATCATTACAAGCAAGTCGTTTTCTTCTTGCTGATTTTACGAATGTTCTTTAAATTATTCATCACTGAGATTTGGGTATAATTTTTATCGAGTTACTAAATTTCAGTTTAAAACGTATGATTACAACCCTAAATTTTGATTTTCATTTTAATCAATTCATTTGGCGAGTTTCTGTTAAATTAACCAAATAATGTTGGACTGACAAGTTTTAATCTTCTGTGATTTAATATTAGGTTTAATACTTTGTATATATCGTAAGATGATGTTAATGAACGTTATATTGTTAGAAGAACATTACTATCTTTTTGGTCAATATGAGTTTAACGCCATCAAAGTTTTAGTAAATTTGAGTAAGTTTCACTATAAATGTTACTTTTAAATAAAATCGTTAGGTAAGGTCCTAAAAGTACATATCACTTCATTTTAAACAATTAATTACACGTTATGCATTACCTATGCTATGATTAAAAAAATTAATATACGAATCTTGCGGACCGTTAACATTAATTGATGAGGATTTAATTTATCTTTGTCTCGTACTTCTAACATTATTGATTAAGATACTCTGTTAAAATCTAGCTCTTAGTCTTGTAATCGAGTTTTAATGATTTTGTTCTTCTTACGAAGCCTTTTAGTCTTCCTTGTCACCTCATGCATCCTGTCCAAAGTATTTCTTAACATAGATATGTGGCCTTATAGCAAAGACAAGTCATCACGTTTCTCATTTGTCAACTATTAAATAATCAAGAAAGTTTAGGTTTATCCATGCCTAAGAAGTGATTCACTTCAACTTCAATATACATGATTGAGCATTTTTTATAACGAAATTGAGATATAAATCAACGCTTCACTGGATTGCTTATATTGCGGGGAGAACATTTGGAGAAAGAAAGTTACTTCTCGCAGAAATTGAAGAATGTCTTCTATCTCTCTAATACTTGGACTGGCATATTCCAATTATGCTGAATTAGGACTTATAGCAAGCAAGAATGCTTTACTTCATGGACTCATCTTCTTAATGTCATGCTGAAGTTGAATTCTATTTATAGACAAGTTACATAATTAAGCTTTTTTTTTCTTTCCTTTTCAAGATGGTTGTATTTCAAAATAAATGGTAAATACGTATCTAACATGATGTCCTGATGTTAGCTCCAAAATGACAAGATTCCATTCACAAAATTTTCAAGGTGGTGTGGAGCATATTTGGACAACAAAGACCGTATCTCATCTTATGAAGTTTGAATTATGTTTTCCTTTATAGAGTAATAAAGCATGGGACAATCTCTCCAAAAATACATTGTCACGCATAGTTGACATATCATATTAAATGTATTAGTATAACTCATCTTACATTATACAAATTTATTTTATTATTTTTTATTTTTAGTAGACTATTTATTTTGTAATATAATATCATGAGTGAGTTATATTTAAAAAAAAAAAAAAAAGAGTTGAATTAAACCCCCTTGAAAATAAAGATTGGGCACCTATCCTCTTTAAAAGGAACAAAAACAAAAATACAAAACCAATTTATTTATGAAATTAGATCTCAACCATTAAATTCAATTCAACAAAGATGCAGTACGTGTTGATAGGTCATATTAACGCTATTGTGCAAAGAAAGACACCATTCCATCTTGTTTGACCCCTTCTCCGATTCTCCCAGCAACATTTATCGCCTTTGAATTTCTCCTATGGCCTATGAACTGGACTAGACCATACTTAATTTCCTTAATGCAAACATGAAAAGAGAGGTCATTTCTTCCCATACTCCAATCCAAGTATTCAAATTAAATTTTCAATATTAAAAAAAATGTAATGAATTTCTTATCACCCACCAAAGAGCAGAGTACGGCTCTGCAATGACACCTATGACTTTGCTACAGGTTAAATTCCACACTCAATAAGAAAGCGGCCATGAGCCAAATTAGTCAAGTCAAAATATTAACTTTAGAAGCTACAAAGCAAAGAGCCGTGTGCCTTAAGAAGAGCTGTTCAGTTTTAGGTAGCCGACTAGCTACACATACTCAGCTACACAACTCACAAGGAATCAACCAGCAACAATTCACCGAAATTAAAATCTTTTTTTCTTTTTGCAAATTAAAATAGATAAGTAGAGACAATACTTTATCGATTTGGTAAAAAAATTTGTTCAAATTCTTTATTTGAAATAAGTCAAATAATTATAATTGAATCTCAATTGCAATAAATTTTTTTTAACAAAAATTACTCACTACAAAAGAAAACCACACAACACAAGTTTATATGAATGCCTGCAAACAATACCCATTAAAATGAACTGGCAAACAGCGATATCCATATATAAAGGATTTTTGGCATGTTTGTGAGATGGTGAGATATTATTTATTATATTTCCTTCACTTAATTGCATTTATATATCGGATAATTGTTTCATTTTATGTTCTTTATTTTTTGGCTGTATCATTTTATATTCAAATGGTATTTACCTTTTTGTCAAAAAAAATTTGTATGCGCATATAATTTTTTATTTTTTTTGCACATCAATATATATTTATTCCTACTCATTCCGAAGTTGTTATTTTTATTTACTTTTTTGTGAGTATAATTCACTCTTAATTTTTATATCACATAAATTTATTTTTTATTTTTTTATTTTAAGTAGACCTCACTTATTATAAGGTATAAAAAAATAAATAAGTTATATTTACTAAAAAAAGTAAGTCAAATTAAATTTCTCCCACTATTATTATTTGAGCTACAATATTTTAATTAATATTTTAAATTTTTTATCATTATTTCCAATAATCTGTAGATTATACATCTATTATTATTGATGAATACGATGTATTAAAAAAAAAATTATATCCACATAATATTTTTTTTACATATGATATTTTTATATGCGTGTCAAAAAAAACACTCAAATATTATTAGAGAGAGGGAGAGGGGGACTTAGAGAATGACAAAACTTTTTAGGGAGAGAAAGCGGGGCCTGCACTCAAACTCTCTACAATGACGCCATCTAACAACACAATCAATCCATGGTGTGCTCACAACGACTCAGAATTCTCTACCTTATAAATCCCGCCCCATCATTTGCATCCCTGCTCTTCGAACCTATTATATATTCCCCATAAGCCCAATTGTTTCAGAAATAATACTTTTTTGCTTCAATTTCTTTGCATTTTCTTTGTTATATGGCCGAGGAGTTTCAAGAATCCGAGGTAATCTTTTCCGACCAAGACCACCACCACGACAAGAACAACTGCAACAACTGTTACTTCAGCTGCCCGGAAATGGATGTGGTTGCACATTTGGACAACCCCAACTCGCGCGTGTCGGGTAATAACAACATGAAGGCCAAGAAAACGAAGAAGAAGACGTTGGTGGGTATTCCCGATAACAATGGAGAACTTGACGAGGAATACGACGGCGGCGACTTGGTTCCGCCGCATCTCATAGTGGAGAGACGTAGAGAAGGGAAGATGGCATTCTCGGTTTGCACCGGAAATGGGAGGACGTTAAAGGGAAGAGATTTGAGTGAAGTTAGGAACTCAATTCTTAGAATGACAGGGTTTTTGGAAACATGATGGTTATTTTATATGCTGGGGGTTAAGAATTGATTTGGTGCCCATTTTTACTTAGAAGGGAATAAAAGGGGAAAAAAAAACCATGTTCCTTTCTTAATGTGTAGATTTATATTTTTTTTCTTCTAAAATTATTAAGCTTAATTAATTGTGAATCTTCAATAAAATGTTACAGGAGAAAAAAAAAAAAAAAAAAAGGAATTAGAAACTGATGTTATTATACTAAGTGTGAATTGTTGGTTTCATTTGTTGTTTGGTCGTACCATATATGTGGGTGTGTGCAAGCTCAAGCCTACGACTTTTTAGCTTAATAAGGTTGTGGTTTCTTGCTTATGATGTAAGAAGGCTGCGGTGGGTTCATGCATTGGATGCGCAATGCATCCAGCGCATTTTCTTGCAGCTCTTGGTTGTAGGTTTGTCTTCATTTGGGATTCAGCCCCACATGAATGCCGGCCTTCTTACTATTTGAAACTGAGAGAGAGAGAGAGAGAGAGAAAGGCAGCTTTCCTATTTGAAACTGAGTGGAAATCCCTTTCATTCTTCTGATGCCTTACCAAAAGATCTCTAGCGACATTTCAATAATTAAAATTTAAATTTTTAATTAAAATAAAATATGAGATTTATAAAAAATAAAGAGTTGTATAACTTATAGTTTAATAAATTTTTTTATTAAAAAATAAAAAAAAGTTAAAATTTCTTTCTTTAACAGAAAAAAAAAAAGAAAAAGAAAAACAATCCATCGTCCAGAACTCCAAGAAAGTAATTTTCCTGACATTTGATAGTTTATATTTGAGCCCTCCGAAAAATTAAAGTTAGTACGCAGGAAAAGAGAGAGAGAGAGACAGAGAGAGAGAGAAAGAAAGACAGCAAAGGAGAAACGTTCTTAAAAATATGAAATGGAAACATTTCCATATACTTATCCTTTCATGTTTGGAGTAAGAGTGGAGGAACAATGTTTTATAGCCTATAAAGGATGCTATTTTGCTTATTAACATTATTTTGCTACAAACAGAAAAGTCGAACTCATTGAATAAAAAACAATGTATAATTTACAGCAGCTATTTCATTTCAACCTATGATTTCCATAATTATTTGACAATAAAATTGGCTTCATGAAGGTCGTTAAATTTTTTATCTAGTTCTTAAGATTGTAACAAGTTTATGATTCAGATTGGGATAAGACTTTTTTAGTTAGAATTGGTAAAATCACAAGTTGATCTTACAATTTCCATTTCCCCTCATAATGGACTTTTGAGTTTTAGTCTTTGAGTTAAAACATACTGTAAATCCCACAATACAATAACTTCTTACTCTTATTCGTATTGCTCTTACTCGTTACTTACCGTTTTATAGCTTATTTTTGGTCTTTGATGGCAAAAATAAGTTAATTCTCTCGTTAACAATATATATTAAAAAAGAAACAAAGACATGCCCTGGTTTAATTAGAATCCTAAATATAAGTCAGCAAGTAGGTAGATGTGGGGCAGATTTCTAATTTTATTGGAAATCACTATTTGACGACTACAACAAGGGCGAGGGGGAGAGAGAGAAAGAGAGGCTATTTGTTTTCTATACAAGACGAGAATTATTTTAATTTCTGTAAATATTATTGAGCTAATATTTATAAAATATTTAATTATGAGTTCTATCTCCTAGTGTTAGTTGAATTTTTTTTTTTCTTCTTTTTTGATGAAATTCAACGATTTTATGATTCAATTTGATGATCCAATCCTTAGCACCTTAAATCAATTACAAGTGAGATCCCGATTTTAACAAGTCATGTATAGAGATACACATTTTCAGGGCAAACTACCTTTAGTTTCAAACAAACCACAGCTGCAATTCTATCTCTTATGTGTCCACTATGGTGGAAAAAAAAAACAAAAATAAAAGCTATCATTCAATGTATTACTATATATATATTTATTGCTATCATGTCTGGGCAGCATTTTTTTTTTTTTTTTTTTGTCGAGAAAAGTTTAGAGGCAAGATAGATGTCCTTATTTAGAATTAGAGAACGCCTACAGAAATTTGCAGTAAGATTTATGTGTCACCTATTTAAAAAGAACTTGTTTTTGCTTCACCGAAATTGTCCAATTAGATTACGTATAGATTTCAATTTTCTTCTTCAAGATTGTAACTCACTAATCACCATTAACATAGACGTAATAATTATTGGGAATTTATTTCTTTTTCCTTTCCTTTCAATTATTACAAGGACAATGTTGGATTTTTAATATGTTTAATATCCTACTGACCCAACATGCTGAATTAGGGTAGAGAGTAATATCAAGCATTGACATTTGAAATCCAAGAAAGCGCAATCTTGTGTGTGAAAAAAACTATCACATAAGTTTAAGGCCAAAACTATAGCGTAGGAACTAAAAACTTTTGTATCAATGCATACCAAATTTTGATTATTAGTTTTTTATTTATAGTTGTGTTCCTGTTGTTTGGGAACTATAATATCCTTAGTTTAAACAGAAACATTGCTTGTCTGAGTATTTTTTGAATGGGAAAATTCTTAGGAAAATGTGAAATATTTCATCAGTTCATGAGGCAATGACTTGGCGAGTTCAATCCAATCACTTTTGATTTTTGAATTATAAAACCTTTCAGAAAAAAAAGGGAAAAAAAAAAAAAAAGAAGATGATGGGTAAATTTGTATAGGAGGATGTGAGTTTGAATTTTAGGTGTTTTGATGTGTTAATTACTCTATTATTTGTTGAGTTATACTAATTGAACAGTGATTGAGCTAGTCGGGCAGCACATTCTGGTTTTATAATTATTATTCTGTTCTTGATATATATTCTTCCTTGCCTCACGCAATTGTTACGCGTTGTTTTCATATTCAACATCATTAAAATAAAAGCCTTATCTATAATCAGAGAGACCTGGTTTGAAGATAAGGTTATACCATTGCGACCGAATGCATGTACGAGTCACAGGAACAATTTTTTTTTGATTGGTAAAAGTAAAATTTTATATATCTAACTTTATCTCAGATTCACTAAGTAAGAGTCTTATATATTGAAGTTACACCCCTTTTTTAATCTATGTTTTGGCAAAACAAAGCTTTATTACTCTACAACGAATTTCCTCAAACAGCACTTTTACCTGCTAAACAACGAAGCATGTAGCATCTTCATAGTTCCCAAAGCCTCCTTAATACCATGTCAAATCCACTTCAACTTCCTATAAGGCCATGCTAAATTGCTATTGTCTCAAAACAAGCATAATCCTGGACATATTCCTTTCGTATTTATGTTGCTAATTATCCAAAAGGACAACAAAAGAATTAATAGTTAATGATGACAGTAAACATACCAATCAAGAAAAAGCAAGAAAGTGACATGAAACAGAGACAGATACGTGTAGGTAAGAATTGCCAACAAGGCTAGAGGCTCCCATGCCACAACTGAAGTGCACTCTAGGAATATGTTAGGATTTTGATTAAAGACACCTAGGGTAGATTATTTGGTATGACCCGCATAGGTTGCTCCATTATTTGAAACGCGGGGATTGGCCTCTAGGCCGGACTACTAATGGATAATTCACATCTTAATTCAGCATCTATTATACACCTTCGATAATGACATTTTAAGCTTACATTTCTTGACACGTTTATGCTTGTTTCCAGGGATTTTTCGTACCCACCTTATCTTTTGTTTATATAATATATTTGCCAAAAATTTGTTGCACAAACCAAGTAATTTATCCATTTTAGGTTATAATTCAGTAGTTAATCAGCATATTTTTGCACTCAAAATCTCATATTTAAGTTCTCGTTTCGGTACCTTCCCCCAACAAAAGAGCTAAGTATCCCAAGGTGCCAAAGTTTGTGGCCAACATTGAGTTTTAAATTTATTCGTCGAGGTTTTAATGGCAGAATCTTATTGACTCTGGTGATGTTTTAATAATGAATTTACTTTTATGAAGACAATTGAGTCAGGTATAAAAAATAAAGAATAATAACTCTTATTTCAATTTTAAAATTCGATAATCGATATATCCGTAGCAAACTTTTTTTTCTTGGATAACAAAAATCAATTAGTTTTGACTTTTGAGTCCTCTAATCGACTGCTTTTTCGATTGTACGACAAACACTATACCTGATATTGGTTGACAATCTCATAAACGATGCAGTAGCGTAAACATGGCCAAACTTTAGCTTATAGAACTAGAAGCCAGTTCCATCTAGAAACGGCAAACCGACGGATTAGGTCATATTCGAATTGGGTTGTTTCGAAACTCGGGTTATTCATATTTTACGTACTTTGCATAATAGGTTTATCGGGTTTAGGATCATTTGAGTTTCAAATATTTTAAATTTTAAATTCATTAGGTGTCAAACTATTATTTGTTTGGTCATTCCAATTTTTGGTATTTCTAATTTCTGGTTGATCAAGTTTTGGGTGCATTGTGATTCAAGTATATTGGATTGGTTTTCGAGTCTATCAAGTTTTGAGATTGAGATATCTGAATTTTACATCAATCATTCTTATTTTCCTCTTACTTATCTTTAACTCTTTAAATTTTTCCACTTTCTCATGTTTTTACTTTTATATTGTTATTATGTTGCATTTTTATTTTATTTATTCATAAAATAATAATAATAGTGATAATAATAATAATAATAATAATTTTTATATTATAATAAAAATTAAATATTTCAAAACTTAAGATAATAATTAAATTGTAAATACTAATATAATTTTATCTACAATATTATTGTCATAATAATAATAATAAATATTATTTTTATTTTTATTGTTATTGTTATTATTGTCTACTTATTAATGATAATATGTCATAGTATTATAATTAGAAAAATTTTAAATTTTAAAAATATTTAAATTATAAATTAACAAGTGATTATTATTATAATAACAATAAAATTTTATGTTAAGATTTTCTTTTTGGATTTTCTATTTATGGTTATCATTGTAAAGTATATTATTATTATTATTATTATTATTATTAGTTTTTATTATAATTTCTAATTTTATTTTTATGGTAATTTAATATTTTTTAATTTGACATTACATTATAATATTTTTTGTATTTCATACTTTTTCATTTGATATTAATAAACATTTAATTTTAAATTATTTAAATAGTTTAAAAAAAATAATTTTGATTCTGATTCCTTACTAAACCAAACAATAATAATTCTGATTCCGAAGTAAACCAAACACATTATAATTTTAGTCATTCCGATTCTTATTCAATTTAATTTTAATTGCGATTCTGATTCCAATTTTATACTACGAACCAAACGCCTCTTAGTTGCATTACATGAATTTTTACCGTGTAAATATTTTAGCAAATTATATTTTAATTCTACAATTTTGTAATTATTAAGAAGTGTAAAAAAATTTTAGATAAGCTTAATTTTTCGATGTGATTATGAACTCTTTCTCAATTTGTGCGTGTCATCCTTGTACAAGACTTATGCTAATTTTCTCTTGATGGTTCTAATTTTATTGGATGTCCCGAAAGGAACTATATGATCACCAACTTAATTTATAAAGTTATGAATGTTGAAACCTCATGCCGATTGAGTCCTCCACAACACGTAAACTGGCTGTCCCCTAAAACCCTTCAATTCATTTTAGGCCCTGCCAAAATGGTTTGGACTTCAACGTCAAATGATAGCCAAGTTGCATGCCACTATCTGCAGTTATGAAAGACCAGTTAAACAAGTAATGTGGAGTGGGCTTCCCTTACGTTTCTACTGGCTAACCTTTGTTTGACCAAAAAGTTAGGGAGGGAAGAAAGGATTAAGGAGGTGAAGAAAAATGAAAAAGAGAAAAATTGGAAAAGAATAAAATTTTCATTCGCGATATGTTTAAAAAAAATAATGTGAAAAAAGAAAATTAAATTTTTTTTTAAAAGATGTTGGAAGGTGAAAAAAAATAAAGATGGTATGCACAAAAATATTAATTTTGCCCTTTATTCAAGAGACATTTTTATAGTGATAAAAAAACAAACTTTTATTGGTTACAAAAAAAAACAAAACAAAAACTTTATGAGCATTATAGCTTTTTTACTAAGAAGTGAAGAGATTAATCATTTTCCCTCCATCTCTTGACTTGAAAAGAAAATTCTATTCTTTTCTTTTCTCATCTAAAACCATTTCTCTCTCCCGAGTTAAAATGCACGGATACTCTAAAATTGAAGTTGTGTAAGTATCGAACATGCGTTGGACTTGGATACGGACACGTACTCGACACGCCTCGGACACATATCGGACACGCCTAAAAGTGTCTGACAGAAAAATTTTGAAAAAAAAAATTGGATACACAGTCGAACACGAGAAAAAGGTGTTTCAGACACGCCAAGGACACGTTTAAGGATATTTTAGTATTTTTATTTTAAAAATTTTTTTTAAAAATAGAAAAAAAGAAATTAATCATTTAGAATTTTTTTTGAATTCTAACCGACTTAATTCATCAGATTCTTCGTTTTATTGAAATTACAAAATCAAGATTCCAAATTTTTGTTGTGGCATTACTTATATTGTTTACAAATCAACGAAGGCCTCAAGCAACCCGAACAAAAACTATAGATAAGTTGCTCTCAAAACTAATAGAATAAGAAAAAAATAAAAAAGACTCGATTTTTTTTCTATTCCTCTTGTTAATGACGATGATTTGGCTTTCTCATGCTTACAGATCAAACACAAATAAAATTAAAATACACACACACACACATATATATATATATATATATAACCGTATTCATTCCGTATCCGTGTCCTAATTTTTTTTTAAATTGCTGTATCCCTGTATCCATATTACCTGTGTCTGTATCGCCGTGTCCGTATCTGTACAACCTAACTCCCAAGTAAGGGTACCTATTTTCCATTCTTTTCCTCTCCCCCCACCCCCTTATCCTTTCTTCCAAACAAAGAATCAGGCTCTGCTTTATACTTACTCCGTAGTGCATTTCTCTCTGAGTATATGGTATTTGTCATTTAATTTGTTCAGTACCAGAACTATGAGCTGCCATGCCAGGAGCTAATAAGACGGAAAAAAAAAAACAGAGAAATCACAAAACGAAAAATGACCGTTGCAATCATGTTTTAAACGACCCGACAAAACAGTAGAATCCAAGCAGTAGCCTGATTTTTGGAGAACGAGTTGCACTCACTCACTGCCGTGGATTACATATGCATAGGGGAGTGCAAATGCAAATCCAAAAAAAATATGAAGATTGATCATTAATTTCTGAATTCATCTTACAACAGGTTATGATTTTGCAAACCTTAATGATGGGTCAGATTCTTCTTCTGCGAAAATGAAGAAAACTGAAAATGATCAAAATACAAAGGAAAAAAACTGTTAAATTTCAAATTACATAATGAATGACATCAATGGCACAGGTGATGCTCCGGTGATCCCGAAGAGGAACCAATGATTTCAAGCGATCAGCTCGGTGGAAACTCACCCCATATCCATGGGTTTCGGTTGATCTCGATTAGATCAGAAAGAGAGAAATGTGCCTGCAAGGCCACTCCAGGATGCAGGTGGAAAATAAGACAGGCAATAGACGAAGAACGGAAGATTTTCCTTATGCAGTTTCTGGAAACAGACTTAAAAGCTCCTGCCATGCAGTTCTCAGTTCAACAGACATCTCTGATCACCTGTTCTCCAAAATCAGCTTCTGCGAGGTACCACTGCAGTCTTCTTGTTTTTTGGTACATAAGCAAACTGGCTAAAATCCACTGCAGCACTTGACCTTCAGCGAATAGTCGTGGAATTTTTAATGAAGATTATAGCACGTACTGTCAAAGAACGATAAGTATCAGGGCAACAACGTCTTACCTGCTAGGAGTACTGTTCCTTATATCCCTCAAAGGGGCACGGAGACCGCTGGCACGAGAACCAGATGAGAAACTAAATGATGAGATCACTGAAACAAATCTCTCCATTGATTTTTCTGCTATGTCGGAATATCGGCTTAAATGTGAGATATTGGATCCAAACTTTCCTTCCTCAGTTTTTGCATCCATAGGATTTTCGACAAGGTTAGAAGCATTTGTGCGTATATGCTTGGATTCCAAATTCTCCTGAAGTATTCAAAGCAACAAACAAAAGTTTAGATGTCAAGCAAACATCTAAAATAGCAGCACACGTCAACTAGCTGCAATTAGTTAATTCAGTCAGTTGGTGCCTTCCTCAAATACTTGGGATTGCACACTTCTAGAATATGGCAGGGTGATAAACCAAGCTCTCCTAACTCAACTATTACAAATAATGCCCCCCACACGATGGGGAAAGAAAAAAAAAAAAACAGAGCGAAAAAATTGCTAAAGCAAAAGGCAAAATAAAGAAATCACGTACTTGATCTAAAATGTCATTTGGCGAGCTCTTCCTTTTTGAGGAGACAGCATTAGGTTGGTTAACCTTAGAAGTAGAACTCTCAACGATAATGCCATCATTAATATTATTGACAGTGTCATCCTTGATTAAAACCAATTCTTGTTCATCTTCTTCAACATCATTCTTTACTGATTTATGACGAAAATAACGGCTTCTCACAATGACCTTTTTGTTTGCTGTGCTTGTTTTGCAAGTACGCTCGACAATACCATCTCTGCATATATTGCTTTCAACGTCATGCTTCACAAAAAACTTCTTCGGTTTATTATCTTCATCACTCACTGTGTTGTGCTGAAAATAAGAACTCCCTGCGGTGGCCATTTTGTTCCCCTTCCCTGTTTTGCCCTCACATTCCTTTAGTAATGCCTGACCAGGTTTATCAACTGAATCTTCAAATTGTTGATGCAAGGTATGTTCTGGACTACGCTTATCATCCAGCCTATCTTCTGTGTCAGCAGAACATAAAATATATTAACATTATGTATTAATTACTCTGACAAATGTTGCAAAACCTATCTGAAATAAGTTAAACCATACCAGGACTTTGAAATTCCGAAAACTCAAGAACTTGAGCCGTAAAACCATTTTCCACCTACAGAAGGAATATTACCAATGAATATGAGAGGACAAAAGACGAGCTGAACCAGTGAATTTTAATTCAAACTTTTGCTACTCCTGTTATTCCACTCACAACAGTATCAGAAAGGCTGTTCCCCACATTTTCAGCGTCAAATGGTGCAGCAGAAGAGCAGTTCATATCACTGGAAGCAGCCTCAACTCTGCAGTCTTCTGTGGTGCTCATAGCCTTACCATCCAGCGACATAGAATTTGTTGGCGATTTTCGAGGGGCCCTAAAGTTTCTCTTTGCTTCAAGTGATGCAAAGCCTTGTGATGTCAAGGAAAGTTAGAAACAAATATGTAGCATTTGAACAGAACAGACAGTAAGAAAGGCAACCTAAGCAAATTAGGGAAACGTTATGAAGGATCTATTGGCTCTTGCCCTGCCATTATTGTACCAAAAATTAGAAAGGCTCGTGGACATGATGTATCACCCTATCTAGAATTCTATTATTGAATAGTGCCTTTTATTCCTCAATAAACTTTGATCACCTTCATGTATGGACCTTCTTAATCCTCATTCTCATGGCGGTTTTGGAGAAGGCAGAATGTCACAAACAATACGAATGGTTAATGCCCTTTCATAATATATAAAAAAAATGTCTTCAAAAAAATGTAAAATGTGACAGCTCAGTGATCTATATATCAAGGAAAAGTCGCAGTTATGCTAACTCGAGGGACTCCAGAAAAATATAAGCTAAGATAACATGCAAAATGAATTATCAGAGGGGGAGAAACTCCTAAATTATTTTTCTTGTTCCAAGATATGCAAAAAATAACTAATTGTGCATTGTGATTGCAATATTTTTGTTACAGTTGACCAGAAGAAAAATTTCTACAATAGATGATGTAGCAGGTAACGTTGAAGCTTCTGGAGAATTACTTTAAAAGGATACAGAAGTACTTAGTTAGGAGATTTGTCTGCACAGGCAAATCTAGCTTTCTCCTTCCATTTTCAGATTTATATTTTTTGGATTCAGAATTTTTATTAAGCACCACCCCAGAAGTAACAGTTCCTCCCTGTCCAAGGTAAAAGCAGATGTCAAGAAAAGAAAAGGCAGACTCAAGCAATTTGTTAATTGATTATTATCACAACTCCCTCAATAAACCATATGTGAGCAAATGCCTAGATGATATTGTTGTGAAAAATGCTCAGAATACTAAACAAAACATGTAAAAATCTGAGAAAAAGCTACGCGCAAAAAGTACAACAGAAAAAGTCCTAATCCAAGAACCTAAGAACAACAAGTTATTTTTACTAGGCTAACACTTGGATGTTCATTATTTATGAAGTTGCTTTCTTTCTAAAAGCCTCATTTTTTTCTCTTCAGACTAGCAACTCGTGTGACTTTAGTTAACAGCACCAATAGCCTACTGAAGTTATGCAATGACACATATGGCATAGAATTCATTCAAGCAAATAAGTGTAAGTTGGGGACTAAATATTCTGATACTTATGACCAGAAAATTGGAAAGATCAATTACCATATACCTACCATGAGAAGGAGCCTGCTGTGCTTACTGGATAGATAAATAGACACATTATAGATAGCCACATGTGTGTGTGTGTGTGTGTGTGTGTGTGTGTGTGTGCATGCCTGTGTGTGCGAGAGAGGGAGAGAGAGAGAGAGAAGAAAATAAACCAAGATGAAGAGAACAGAACATACCGTGAATGGCATTTGCGTAAATGGATCCAGATCTCCTTTTGCTATACCCTTAGCGACATGCTTCGGTATTAGTGTGTTCTCAGTTAAGGTCTAAGGCTCCGGCTAAAGCATCTTAATCAATCAGAAAACAGAATACAGAAAAGTAAACTACTGTGAGAATTCATGCAGAGGATATGGGCCTAGGAAGTCCAAATCACTTCCAACATCATCAGATATGTCGGACAAATGCACAATATCTTCACTAATTGGATTGTAAACCCGTTGATGCTGGAAAGTCATCATTGCTTTCTGGAATGATTCTTCATAAAGAGAAGGGACAGATACTGTGCTGTATCTCAAGTGCTTGATTACCTAAAATGAACCATTCATCACTTTGGGAATAGCATATATTTACTTAGAAATATTACCAAACAGAATTCAAGCACTTTAATCTGGTAAAGAAGTGATAAATAAACTTTTTCATCTAACCATATGTTTTTTTTTTTTTTAGCTTGTCCTATCTGGTTAAAGTAATGTGATTGTCTAGGGCATTCAAGAGAAACTTACCTTGTCATAGCTCTTGAACTTTGTAATCAATGCATGTGCCCTTTTGAGTCCCATTCCTGGAAGTGACTGCAAATAGTCACAACCACTCAATATGCACATCTCAAGAAGCATATTCTTTGTAAATCCTGCAAAACTTATTTCCTTGTTCCGTGGAAGTCTGGAATGGTGGAATTCAACAGCTTGCCCATACTTGTCCATTTTAAAGATAATCTTGAGGGCACAAATAAGACATCTCAGTTGAGGCTCTAAAAGATAATGAGAGGAAAAAATGTTTATTTCAATTGCAAAAGCAACAACAGCTGTTGATAATTAGACAGATAAACTCACTCTGGGACAGCCAAATGGTATTAGATCAGAGTCCTCGGATATCACTGCATCAACTTGTTTGTTTGCTGCCAAGAAGGTCATTTGAGCATCTGCCTCATAAGGTGCCACAATGTAAGACACGTTCTCCTGCTTTAAGACCTTCCACATGCAACCATGTTGACAGAAGGAGCAACATTATTTAGTACCAAGAAGAATGCAAAATTCTTTGCATATTAGGTAACCAAATGATACAGTATCCCTACCTGGATTAGCTCATGTGCAATTGAAGGTGAAATATCAACAGCCTTCTGGTAGCATTCATAAGCAGCTGCTGAATTTTCATTTGACTCATGCTCTATAGCACGCGCAAGATTTTCCTTTCTTATCCTACATTGACAGTAGTGAGTTTATTTATTATCCTAGCAGAAACTTTATATATTAACATGCTTTTCAGGAAGTATGTGTCAGCTGCTGAAATGTAGCTAAAAGGATCATTAATGATGCCAAGGACCTTGTATGTAGCCAGAAAGCAACATAAGATTAAGAGCACCAAAGAGTATGGTAGCTCCATTTTCTGCATTTCTGACAGAGTGAAAAATTCGGGTGTTACCCTGTAGGTGATGTATATACAAAAATGTAGTCATTTAAGGAGTGGTACCAATACAAAAGACCAAGACAAACAAGACTACAAATCAAGAGCGGTAATTGCTGCCAAGAAGGTTTGAAGACGGAGAACATTTGATTCCAGCTCGCAGTAAGAATAGAACTAGAAAGCAATTATTAACAGTTTAAAAATGCTCAATTGGAGAAAAGAGATTTTGCAGTCAATTTGGGCCATAAAATGAGGGCCTTGACAAGTCGTGGCTTGACTGCAGTTAATGGTAGACACTAGTAATTGAAAAGCACAATTAATATGTCAAGGAATTATGCATACCTTGCGCGCTTGTTCTCTTGCTCAATCTTCATTGGAAGAGGACCTCCATCAAATACAAGAATAGGCGTGACCCCATAATGCCTAAGCAAATTTACTCTATGCATACAATACTCAATGTGCCTAAAGTATTGGAGACAAAATGCAGGTGTCATACTCAAATGATCCAGAATACTTGACAAATGAAGCCACATTCAATTAAAATTTAAGCATGTTTACAACTTTCTTCTAACTCTTGCTGCCAATTTCTACTCAAAAATTACGTTTCAGTTTAAGAAACAAAGAACAATTCACAATGATTTGCTAGGAATGATGGCAATACAATATCATAGGATATTAGAAGTCTACCACTAGCCACAAATTGAAAGTCATGAGAAAAAGTATAAAATAGATTGTCAACATGAAACTGAAGAAAAGGGATAGAATATTCAAGATATTTTCCTAAAAAACAGAAAATAAAATACTCTAGCACAAAAATCAGCTTTTTTTTTTTTAAGTAACACAAAAACCAGTTTGATAAGCTATTTAATGTGAAAATAATTTTGGACTTAATGAGGCGTATGTTCACAATAATAACGATCAATTAAGCATCCCCAGTTTTTGAAACTCAAGATAATCCGCCTTCTCATTCGTAGCAGAAGAAATCCTATGGTTCCTCTAGATGAGTTGGATGTCTATGCTTCCAGTTTCTGGAAAACGGTGTATCTGCCGTCTATCTTTAAAGCTTTTCACTGCCTCTACATAGAATGTGGAAGACACATTTCCATGAAACTTTTGTGCGTACCAAAACATATGCCAAAACCTCTCAATTTCGTGCATACCAAAACATATGCCAAAACCTCTCAATTTCAATATATACTTCCAAAGAATATTCATCTCCCTGAAGCTCACTGATTCCCCTAGAACAAGGGGAGAGAAAAAGAAACCGCAGAATTATTGCCAAACGGAGAAACAGATTGGGATCAAACTATAAAAGGCACTACCTTTATAATGATAAAATCAGTGCTATGGAGAATTTCCAAGCGGCAACAACAATGACACCCATGCACTAAAGCTCCAACAAACGGATACCCAGTATCCCGATTTCCCAAATTACAATCATTTTAACCCCAATCTTGAAAACCGCAAACAAAGAGGCATCTATCTCCAATATCCGCACCAAATATATATATATATATATATACAAAATACCAAAAAAAAAAAAAAAAAAAGCAAGATTCCATCAGAAAAAGAATACCCATTACCCCAGATGGACCAAAGCCCAAAACTTTTTCAACAACATCACAACACCACTGCTACAATGGCTACCCCAAACCACCCAACAACAAACATTCGTGAAAAAAATCGTAAATTTACGAATACCCATTAAACCAAACCGATCAAATCTCAAGATTTTCAGCCCAAAAATAATAATAATAAATATAGAGAAAGCAAGAGAAAAATACCTGGAAGTGGGCAATCCTTTGCAAAGCTGAGTGCTGCAAGACAAGGCGCCTTTGTGGAGCCAAGAGTAAGTATCAACAGCAACACGACAACCCTTCAAATCTCTGATATGGATAGGCACCATTGTGGATTTCAAGAGGGGCAGTAGCCCCTGTATCCCCATTATCGCTCTTGCTGCCTCTTTTCCCTCCTTCTTTCTTGATGTTTTTTTTTAAGTATTTATTAATAGCTTGTTTTAGCTCATTTTGATTTTTTGTTTTTGGGTCTGATTGGAATGGGAATGGGACGATTACCTGAATAATGCCCTATTTATTGACTTTTGTCATCGCGGAGAGAGAGAGAGAGAGAGAGAAGCGCCAACGTAGGATGGCCTAAACGTTGACATTGGCGGGAACAATTTTTTAGGAGCACTTCCACGAAAGAGTTTGATTTGGTATACATATATTGGTAGTCAGATGATACGCATATAAAGTGTATTTTTTACGATAAACTTGATTGTTTCTGTAACTGTGCTTATTATTTTTACAACAAAAAATAACATGTTAATTTTTTGTATTATATTTTATCGATCTTATCATAAAAATAGATAAACTCGTTACAATAGGTATACCAAATATGTATACCAAGGTAGGAAACCAAACTTTTTTCTTCCATGAAAATGGAATTATCGTCGAAGCTATTTTATTTTGCATAAATGAGTAAATTACTAATAATAATAATAATAATAATGACCAATGATGTTAATTATTAATTTCTTTAACTGTTTTGCATCAAAAAAAATTAATAATAATAAACCATCCAATCAAACCATAATAATGTATTAAGAGTTCAGTACAGAGTCCCATAACGGTGGATTTGTTTCTTAAAAAATAATAAAAAATTAATTTTTTTAAAACTAAATTAGTGTTTCTGTAACTGTGCTTATTATTTTTACAACAAAAAATAACATGTTAATTTTTTGTATTATATTTTATCGATCTTATCATAAAAATAGATAAACTCGTTACAATAGGTATACCAAATATGTATACCAAGGTAGGAAACCAAACTTTTTTCTTCCATGAAAATGGAATTATCGTCGAAGCTATTTTATTTTGCATAAATGAGTAAATTACTAATAATAATAATAATAATAATGACCAATGATGTTAATTATTAATTTCTTTAACTGTTTTGCATCAAAAAAAATTAATAATAATAAACCATCCAATCAAACCATAATAATGTATTAAGAGTTCAGTACAGAGTCCCATAACGGTGGATTTGTTTCTTAAAAAATAATAAAAAATTAATTTTTTTAAAACTAAATTAGTGTTATACTAAATTTTGATTTAAAAGAAAATCACTGCATGGGACGAACTTATGACTCTCCTGTAGCCATAAGTCTTAAGAAGTGTTTGGGTAAATTTTTAAAGATATATGTACATTTCATTTTTAAAAAATAAGAAAATATATGTTTAATAAATTTTTTTATATTACTTTTAAATTATATTTATTTCATTATACGACTCTTTAACAGCAGTTGATTCAATCAACTCAAGTTTACTTTTTATTATTTTTTGAGTTATTTTTTATTTTTTAATATTAATAACTTATATAAACTAATTTATTCTTAAAAAATATTTATACAATTTTATTTTTTTATTTACCACATAAATTACATATTAGATATGTTAATCTATTTTATTAATATTTGCATAAGCACGATATTTTTTTTAACTATTTTTAAATAATATTTTTTACTTCAATTTTCTGTAATATTAAAATTTATAAAAAAAACTCTTAAACAACATATTTTTTACCATTTAATGAAAATAATATTTTAAAAAATCAAAAATTAAGTGAAAAATTCTCAATATTATCTATAAAATATTATTTTAAAAATATAAAATCATAAAATATAAAAATAAATTTTTTAATATGATATATCTATATAAATTAGATGTTTAAATTAAATATTTTATTATTTAACAATAATAACAAATATAAAATTAACTAAATATTTCATTAATTTTATCAGCAATCAGTAACAAAAGAAATCAACAATCAACAATTAATAGTAACAATCAGCAACAATAACATCTATTATGTAACCTAATAGGCCCTTCAGTCACTCTACCTTTATTATATTAAATGCACTCGTGACTTTAGCTAAATCATGTATTAGGTGTTAATATGATCAAATTGAATTATTTCGAGTTTTTAAGAGATGAGAATTCATGCACTCAACCTTTTTTTTTTTTTTGACTAAATTGGGTGATTCATGTGCTGATAATAAAGTGCTTCTGGACAATTCTCCTATGAGTTTACAAGTATTCTTAAATGGGGATGGCCAGGGGACTTTGTTCCTAAAGACTGATTGTTTTCTTTCTTCACTTTGTTCTTATTTTCTCATATGTTAAAAAAAAAGACTTATTAAAATCAATTAGTTAACTAGATAAAAAAATTATAAATTTGATTTACCGTTTAGCCTCTTTTCTTGTAATAATAAATTTGATTTATATTTTAAACATATTAATAAATCTTACTTTTTTAAAGACTCTAAATTAATTAAGAGTAACAATGACAATTACTACCATAAATTTAGTCACATCCAAAAGTATTGAGCTCTATTAAAATAACAAATTCCTTAGATTTGCCAAACGCCTTCATTAACTTGTAATATGGCAACAAAGAACAAACGACTTTAACATTGCATTACACTAATGGTCGGCGTACGGTTTTAGCTCTTTATCATTATAAATTATAAATAGAGGTGTCAAAAAATGACCCGATCTGATAACTTGTTTAAAATTATTTCGAAAAAATTAAGTCAAAGACCCAATTTTCCAACCCGAATTCAAAAGCGACCCAATTCGAAAATGACCCGAAAATTTTGGTTTGGATCTGAATCACCCGTTGGATTAAGAAAAAGACAAAATAGTGAAATTTTTTTTAACTTTTACCTTTAATTTATCTTTTTTAAGTATTAATTAGTACCATTTTCATAAAATATAGATATATATAATGCAAAAACTAAATTTAAACGTTTAGTTCATTATAAAAATGAGTTTTAAATTTAATTGAAATGTTTCATTTTAGTGAAAAATAACTTAAAAAAATAATGGTTCAGTGCGAATTCGATCCAAATCTAACCTGAATCTGAAACAATACAACCTGAACTCGAACCGAATGTAACGTGACCTAAAAATAACCCAACAAAAAATGACCCAAAAAAAAAACAACTCAACCCGAACCCGACTCAACCTGACTTTTTAACACCTCTAATTATAAATGATAAAACCTACGCAACGGGCTAAAACTGTATTATGTATGTACACATATAGAAATTGTCCATGCATTTTTGGCCGAGTCCCTTTAACATTAATCTGAATTTAAGTTTTTGTGCATATTTTCCTATTTATAAAAAAAAATTTTAATAAAAGCACGATATATAAATTTAAAACTCGTGAACACTGTAAAACTAACGTCGTGCGGAATGGAGTGGACGACTACACCCAAACATTACCCAAAGAAGGGGGTTGGGTAATCAGTGAATTGGGTTTCCATTAATAGCAATATTTTTAAGGTGGGGACAGTGGGGTGTTGAATTTGATATTTGGATGGACTCATTTCATTAGGGGTTTTTCAACATGGAGTTGTGAAAGTGAAGTGAAGACACTTACACAACGCAAGCAAAGCAAGCAAGGAAATCTTGATAGAAGAAGGGGAGAGAAATTATTTAAGAAGACAAATGTTGAGGGCAAATCGATTAATAATAAAGCAGTCGGCTTCGTTACATAATTGGCATGGAGGAGGAGGAGGAGGAGGAGGAGCTGCTGCCGCTGCCGCTGCCGCTGCATTTCTTAATTCTCAGCTTCCTTCTCGAAAAACCACCGCCCGCTTCCTCGACATTTACCAGGTACTTCCTTGCCTTCTCCCCTGTAAATTTCTCTCTCTCTCTCTTTTTTTGTTATTATGTGTCTAATTTCTGGGATTTTTATTTAATTTTATTTCATTGGGGCTATATATATATATATATATATATATACGCTAATTGTTTGAGGCTAACGTTTGCAGATTGGAAACAAAGCGGCTATTGAGAAAGAAAAAGCCAGGCTGTAAGTTCCCCCTTCTTTCTTTCTTTTTGTTTTTCTTTTAAAAAAAATATATTATGTGATTTTAGTGATTAAGAAGTAAATCTGTTTTTTTTTTTTTTAATTCTGGTTTTCTTATGTAGGTAGAGGTGGATTAAGGTTTACTTAAACATGGGGGTGATGATTTTTTCTTTGTAGGGCAGTACAGATGAGATGAGCAGAGGGTACTTCGCGGATATTAATGAGTTTCAGAAACATGGTGGAAAGGTAATGTTATACGAAATTCTTTTCAGTTTGTGGTTCCTAGCTTGCAAATGTATGTCGTTTTAAAAATTTGTAAATTTTGTTGTAAAACTTTCTGCGGTACGTTTTATTCGGACATTGTTTTGTTGTTCAATGCATTTGCTTGTGTTTATGGTGAATCCTTGGTCCTGTAAGAATAGATGATGGGTGATCCAAATGCTAAGGTACATTGGAGCAAAGATATATCTGTATACCATAGACCTAGTCTACTTCCATGAAGGTTCTACTTTCATTCCTGTGAAATGGATACACCCCACATTAACCAGAGGGGTTGTAGCCACAGAGTGTCTTAGGCTGAATTGTAGTGAAGACATTTGAATTGTTTTTTGGGTTGGTGCCTGCTTTTTTTTTTTATCTTCGCATGCTGTGCATGGTAAATGGTGCATTGAGAGGCGCTGTGTTAGTTTTAAGCAATTTTGTTAGAGGGGCTCTTTTTAAGTTTATGGGTTTGATTCAATGATATGCTTATGCAGATTGCAGTCGCAAATAAGGTTCTAGTACCTGCAGTGGCAGCCGTGAAGTTTCCTGACTTAGAAGTGAGCTGTTCTGATGGTAGAACTATGAAGCTTCCCGTCAGGTCCAACGGGAAGGAGATGGATTCTGCCATATCAGATATTCCTAAAGCATCTTTATTATGCCTTTCATTTCGTGCAAGTTCCCAGGTATGGAGTGTGTAACTGCTAGTTTGTTGGATTGCAAGAATGTACTATTGAACTTGTATGGTGTAAACTTTAATCCGCGATTATTGCAAAAGGTGGCGAATTCTCTGTTTCGGGTTTTAACAGTTATAGATCTGTTTCTATAAGAGGACAATTCACAAGGAAAACACAAGGCAAAATTGTTGGATTGCAACTAACATCATTCAACTTGTCTTTTGTAAACTTTAATCTGCAATTATTAGAAAAGATGGCGAATTTGCTGTTGGTTGTTTAGCAGTTGTAGAAGTGTGCATATGAGAGGATGAGTTGTGAGTTATTAAAAATAAAAAAGGAAAAACTGAAGGCAAAAATTGGGCTATAGTAAATGGAGAAGAATAATTAGATTTGAACGAAGAGCAATACCAAATTTAGTTAACAATAATAATTTTAACTAAAACTTTGAGGAGCCAATCTGCATTTTTCTACAGTGAGGTAAGATATACCTGCACACTAAGAAAAGGTTTACCTCATATTAGAATCTCTGCGAGTGCTCGAGTTTGAATTGCTCTTGAGGCAACAATGAAGTGATTTTCCTTTAATGTATTTCTGTTCTAAATAAATGGATTAAGTTCTAAATGATTGCTCCTTCCCTATTACAGGCAATGATTAACTCTTGGAGTGTGCCTTTCCTTGATGCATTCCGTGATGCAAAAAGTGTTCAATTATATGAGGTACTAATGTCTATGCTGCTTCAGTGTCTAATATAGACTGCAGGTGTCAGATTAAGCTTTTGGAAAAGGGAGTGATCTTGCAGTTCTGATGTTTTAGCTTGTTACTAAATTAATTTACCAAATAGAAAATTAAAAAAAAAAAATTTGGTGCTTATGTTATGCACATGGACCTATGGTCCGTAGATCCAAATTTTGCATTACTTTTCAGGTTGCTGTACATCTTGAAGAATATTGAGGTAAACTAGGGAGCAAACTAACAAAGCACAAGTACTGGCACATGCTACTTCTTTAACTAGATTGATAAAGAACTGAAAATTTTTGGTTGATATAATTTAGAAAAGAAAATGAAAATTATGTCAGCGTGCATGCAACTTTTTAGATCTTTCAGGTTTTCCTCATCATAGATAAAGATGATGTTGTTGTTTTTACCATATACAGGTGTCATTTATAGACTCTTGGCTCCTATGTCGGAATCCTGTCAAGCGGATTCTTCTTCAAATTATGAGAAAATCTAACAGCCATCCAGATGATGCACTTCAGAGACAGATTGTTTATTCATTTGGTGACCATTATTACTTCAGAAAAGAACTTAAGATCCTGAACCTTCTTACTGGGTACTAACATTTTGGTCAAATTGGTATTTTATGCCATTGATATGATGACATCCTGAAGGAACTGGTTCTAAGATATGCATTCTCATTCTTAACATTCTGCAGGTATATATTCTTACTTGACAAATTTGGTAGAGTACGATGGCAAGGCTTTGGTTCATCCACTGAAGAGGAGATATCCTCCCTTATTTCTGGCACATCATGTCTTTTAGAAGAGAAATGATTCGGTCGACTCCCAATGATATATTTTCTCTTAAAATTTATTGTCAAGAATCCTGTTACAGGTTATAACTAAAATTCCGAGGAGCACAAACTTTAGCAGTGCCCTTTTCGAATTTTACAATAATGTTCTGGCGATGAGAAAACTATTTCAGTTTCTCTGTCGTATATGGACTTGTAAATGCACAATGCAGTGTTACAGGCCTGTGCAGACATGATTAATGGTTGTGAGATGGTGGCTGTTACTCGTAGGCTTTTTGATTCCCTGCATGTCTGAGATCTTGGATCACCAGAAAGCCTCTGCTTTCCTGCCGGAGTCCCGCAGTGCCAAACATTGAAATAGCCTGCAATGTCCGCGAAACATTTTTTGGTTTTTCAAAGGATTTGAAGAGATGAGCAAGACATTTGTTTTAAGAAGAGAATGTATTCCTTTATGCCATTGTGTAAACGAATGTGATTTACTTTTTGATGCCGACTCCAAGGCGTGTTTCTGAGAACATTGTTGAATATGCGTCTAATTGAGCAAGTCCAATCCATGGGACCAATGACTAAGGTTGAAAAATTTATACGTTGGTATTCATACTTAGTATTCATATTGTGACGAACTTCTTTATGTGAAAAACTTATTGTGTTTACAATAAAAAATAACGTGATATTTTTTATTACAAAGACAATAAGTTTCGTTACAGAAATAAATATGTTCGTCACAATATAAATATTAAATTTAGATATCAACGTATGGATACCAAACTTTTTTATTATCTTTGTTGGTGGTGACAAATACGCGTTGTGGTTACCAATATGGTCTACTTGTCCCGAGTTGTTAACTTGTAAAGCTTCTTTAGTCCATTGGCTTAGGCCTCCAGTTTGACCAAACAAAAAAGTTACTAAAATGGTCTGAAAGACCAGTCAGTGTGGAAGGATCGCGTTTCATTAGTTTTGAGCATAAATAAAGACGTAATATCATTTCGATCATTTTTGGAATCATATTAAAATTTTTCTTTTTTTGGTCGTACGTCCATTTCTTTTGTTTAAAAAATTTTAATTTCCAAAAAAAAAAAATTTGTGGGATAGTCTCTCAGTCCTGCCATTTTTCTGTTTGTTTTTGCTCTTCCAACGGCTCGAGTTTTAACATTTTCCAATTTGTTTGTTTGGCTAATGAGTAGAGTCATCGAGTTTATTTTTTATCGAGCTGAGTTTGAGTGTTTTATGAATAGATCATTTAACTTTATAGTTTTAACAAAAATATTTGAAATTACAAAATACGGAAATAGTGCGAACTGTTTGAAAATAAATTGTATCTAATTTAACTTACTACAAGGGATTATTTAAATTTTTGTAATAAATAGAACTAAATTTGATAAAAATATTCATTTTAGTAAAAACTAACTAATTGAAAAATAAGTTTTTTTAATTTTTTTCCATAATTATAATTATAAAAGTGTGTCTCTTGGTAGACAAGTTGCTGACATTGGTGAGGTTTTGTAATGCATCAAATGTACACAAATTTATTCTTAATTTCACACAAAAAAAAATTATTTTTATGACTCAAATAAGCATACCTAATATATTATGATAACATACTAAACTAATTTTTTAATGATTTTAAGATGAGCCTTAATTTTTTTTTAAACACATTATTCACGAATTTAAATAAGTCGAACTTACTTTTAATCAAGCTTGATTCCTCTATTAAACGAGTATTGATATTAAATTTGGAATTAACTTATATCAAGTTGAATCACTAAATTTTTAACAAAAGTACCAGCTCGTTTAAACCTTATAAATTTTAATTGTAACCTTAATATTCAAGACACAAATTAAGCTCTCTATGGAAATAACGCAGGATACTCATGCACAGGGTGGCCTTTGAAAATTCATTCATATTTTGGTTTAAAAGTATTAACTTAGTCATATAATTGGAGTTATAGGATTTTCATAATCTAACTAAAAAGCATAAAAAATGCTCTTCATCTATGGTGGACACTGGACAGGGGTTTGGTGCTCTTAAGAAAGTTGTGTTCTTAATTAAAACCTTCGGAGAACAAGTAGAAGACACAGACTGGCCTTGCACAAATTGCAAAGAGTTCTACATTGTGATGCTTAGAGCTCGCCACGGGAGACTGCAAATCAAGTCTAGCAACAAATTGCCAAGTTCTTTAGCAAATATGCTGCTGACTGGTCTGCAAAACTACCAGGGCTAGGAGTTTCCCTAGGACAAAACAGACTAGGAATTGCCCTTTGGATTAGGATTCTATACCTCCTAATGAGTTGTCTTAACCACTCAAAAATGATAGAAACTTTTTTTTTCAAATTTATAAAATTGATTTCGAAGTAGTAATACAGTGATGCAGACATTAGGCTGGCTGAATTAATAAAAAAAAAAAAGGATAAATGGTTAGATATAGTTAAATAAAAATACTTTCCTACTTATTACTATTTAAATGTGGTCATCTAATGTTACTCAAAAATAATAATGTTCTTGTTTTTTTGTTCATGAATTAAAAGGCTTATCGATGTAAAAATAAAAAATAAAAAATAAAAAATACCTACCAGCCACTGGAGATTGATGGGCCAATGCCCACAAATATGGGCTTGGGCCTCTGTTGGGATGCAACACATTTTCTTTGTGACATTCTCCTGTTATCTTCACCGGCTTTGGTTGCCCCATTGGGCCTCCCCGGGATCTGGCAGACCATTAAAAGACAGCAAAAGCCAGCAAGAGATAAAGCTAAAGCCTCGTAGGCCTACATGCATAATCAGAACCAGCAACAAACCTGCGCATGCAGGCCTTGCATGTTGATTCTGAAGGACATGTCTCTACTGGAGGAACCATCCAAGTAGCTTCGGAGAAGATGCTAAGAAAGAACATGGTGCTAAATTGAAAGAACATGGCGCTAATGAACTTAAAAAAAAAACATTAAAAAGGAGAAAGTAGGTAGGGAATCTTAAAAGCATCAATAACATCAAAACAATTAACCCCCAAAAAAAAAAATTTCCTGAAAAAAGTGGAAATAACCCAAAAAAAAAAATAAAAGTCAACAAACAAAAGTCAAAAGGAGTGAATAAGAGTAATTAAGTATCACTAAGAAACCTGATGGAAGTTTCTGTGAAAATATGAAAAAAATGGGTAGCAATTTAGCAGCTATATAGGTTAGGTCAATTGTAGGCCTTTCCAACATAGTGTAGGACCCATATGCATGATGCATGTGCATGTGTGTAAATATTAAACAAAAATGCTAACTAATTTTCCTTGGAAAGTTAAGTTATATGTGTGTTCACTTGGCAATCTCCTAGATTCTGTCTATACATCTCTGGCAAGAAAAGTTCAGCATAGTCCCACTATGGAATGCAAGCAATTAAAGAGCTAGCAGAGTGCATGTAGTGCACAAGTCATGTGCAGTACCTTTATTCAATCAACCCAACCCAAGAAGCCCAAGAACACGTCATAAAGATCTTCGTGGTCAAACCAGCGCACTTTTATGTTCCCTCCATCAACGGACCCTTTTTTATCTTCTTATGTATATGTAGGGGTCATACATACAATACAACTAATTAAAAGGGGAAAAAAAAAGATGAAATAAAACAGATACTTAAAATATTCGAGTTTGGTTCGTTTAATCAGCAAGCTTAAAAAATGAAACTTAGTGTTAGTATCATTTAGTAATTAGCTGAATCTAGCTGAACCTACTTGTTTCCAGTCAAAATCGCGAGATTTTAATAACAATTCATTGAATTTTATAATATTAAATTTTTATAGATAGACTTAAAGTGAATAAAAGGGCCACTTTAATGGTACTATTCAACCGAAAAATCGATGTTAAATTTCTAATTTTAGTCTATAGTTATAAATATATTGATTTTAAAAACTAACCCATCAAACGTCTTTTAATGAGACGACAAACAAGTTATATGCCAACTATATAAATGAGCTTTTCAAGGAGCTGCTAATGCATCTAAATGAGTTCTATTATTTGTTGAAACTTAATTCATTTATTAAACAAGTTCTAAAATTAGATTTGGATGTTATTATTTTATATAAATGTACGAGTTCGAACAAGATCTTATTGAGTCAAATTACAAAACTCTTCATGAACTTATCAACTCGTTTGCACCCTTACATCAATATATACAATTATAAGTGAAAATATAAAACCATGGCCAGCTTATTATCAGAGCCGGCGTGACGATGAAATCTAGGGTGTGGATTATGACCTATCAAATGGCTAATCTTAGCCAGTTTGCAATCACATGTGCTGGCATTCCAATATGAAAGAATAACATATAACGGTGAGGTTCAAGACGCCCATTAAATTGTTGAATACATTAAAAAAAAATTGTACTTGTCCATCAATTTAGTAGATTTTAATTTTCAACTGACTCGTTCCAAATTTAATCCTATGGTTAATTTGGTGCTTGGTGGTTGGTTATGGAAGTGAGATAATTAATTAGTTTCCAAAGCCAAAATATTAACAGGATGAAAATTTACCTCCGTTGGCATCTAATATGATGACCTTTTGTCAAATGAATTTGTCTAATAATGAAATACAAGTTCAAAAAATGTCTGATGATTGATTCAACTAGACTACATAGCAATACGGTAAGTAACATATGGGAGTTGTGCAGTTCATATATTAACTCATACGGTTTTTTTTTTTTAATTCAATAGATCTTTCACCAGATGACGTCGCATCACTGTATTTTCACAAAAATTTTCCCTAATTTGATTATAAACAGATAATATGGCGCACCCATATTTTTTTGCCTTAGTTTGGTCTTCCTTCTGCATCGGTGATAATGCTTGTCTAGGAACTGAGTTGGTCGTTATCTTGTTGCATGTCTTCTTTTGGACATTAGTTTCTCAACGAACCAATGACAGAAGGGGATAGGATGGAGAAGCTTCCTTCTGAATATCAATTTGCTCGATGATTGGCGCACAGGAAATGTATTGGATTTGGAGGACTAAACCATTTATTTGTCTTTTATAAATCATTGGATTAATTGATATGCCTTTTTTTTTAAGATATAGTGTAATATTTTTCATAGTATCTGATGGTTGTAAAAAAAAAAAGGGGCGAGCTTACTTTGTCTAAAAACAAAGCTGCGGTTTAGTGTAGTTCAATATCGTTGTGTTTGCCAAAATTACATTTCATGTCATTTAATCGTTGTCGGAGATCCCCATTACAAGTAACACTGTTTTACAGTTCAATTTCTACGAAGACACTAAATTGAATTTGTAAGAAATTGATCGAGTTAATTGGCTCTTCGTCAAGTGGTATTGAGAATTGTCTTTCAAAATATGTGAGAACAAATTCTAATCTTAATATTGTAGCATTAAATACAAAAGAAAAATGATCAAGTTGCCAAAATATAGAAATATAAGAATAGAAAGTGTAGAAAAAATAGAATATTGAAAAAATAATAATTTGAAAACTTATTTTTGTATTTTTTTCTCATGTTTTATTTTAATAAAATATTATTCTATCTTAAATTAAAAAAAAAAACAAAAACTATCTATATAGATAGACTAAGCCTTTGACATATTGGCGTGCTAAGTTGCAAACTTCTCCTACATTTTTGTGTATTTTTGTATCATTCTTACAACTTCTAAAATATTATTCTATCTTAAATTAAAAAATAAAAATAAAAACTATCTATCGAATTTAGATGGACTAAGCCTTTGACATATTGGCGTGCTAAGTTGCAAACTTCTCCTACATTTTTGTTTATTTTTGTATCATTCTTACAACTTCTAAAATATTATTCTATCTTAAATTTTAAAAAAAAAAACAAAAACTATCTATCGAATTTAGATGGACTAAGCCTTTGACATATTGGCGTGCTAAGTTGCAAACTTCTCCTACATTTTTGTTTATTTTTGTATCATTCTTACAACTTCTAAAATATTATTCTATCTTAAATTAAAAAATAAAAATAAAAACTATCTATCGAATTTAGATGGACTAAGCCTTTGACATATTGGCGTGCTAAGTTGCAAACTTCTCCTACATTTTTGTTTATTTTTGTATCATTCTTACAACTTCTAAAATATTATTCTATCTTAAATTAAAAAAAAAATAAAAACTATCTATCGAATTTAGATAGACTAAGCCTTTGACATATTGGCGTGCTAAGTTGCAAACTTCTCCTACATTTTTGTTTATTTTTGTATCATTATTACAACTTCTAAAATATTATTCTATCTTAAATTAAAAAAAAAACAAAAACTATGTATCGAATTTAGATGGACTAAGCCTTTGACATATTGGCGTGCTAAGTTGCAAACTTCTCCTACATTTTTGTTTATTTTTGTATCATTCTTACAACTTCTAGCTTTCTTTCAATTTTAATTATGAATTAGCTTTTGCATTTCTATAGATTAAGAAATGGCATATTGATTTATCACTTCACCTCCTTTACTAATAATAATATTTTAATAATTAGAAAAGCATGACTCTTATAACTGCTATTCTTTTGGCAACTGAAAGGATGCATTGGTTCATAAATCCCAGATTTTAATTTAACCATAAATTCTATAACTGTCCATGCTCAATACATATCATTTGCCTAATTCAAATTATTTGGAAAGCTAAAGGAGACATTAAGTTTTAGTACCATACGTCATTACCAAGTTTGTTTAACTAATGATGATTGCATAATCCACTCATTCTTGCAAATTTACAAGTATAATATATTCTTGGAAAGAAGACCTGACGGATAAAAAGAGAAAAATTGGACACCCTGAATTTCGGCTTTTAGGCCCGGATTTCCCTACTTAATCCAGTATCTATGCATTTTCTTTGTTATTAAAAAAAAAAAAAGGTGCTAAACAGATAACAAAGCAATAAATAGACAAAAATTAGAAAAAAAATCACCTCGAGGAATTACAACTCCAAAGATGTCTGCTAACAGCAGTGACTCCATACTGGGTAAAGGCTTATCCCAAACAATCAAATTCCATCATCATCAGAAGTTCCAAATTAGCTAAGAAATTTGCGCAGTAATTAACTTCGTAAAAAATATGTTCATCTGAGTGTTTTAAGTGCTAAAAGCAAAGCTCGAAAACAAGCCCTTTCATGGAAGGAGGGAGACGTTTGATTTTTCGGACGTTGCGTTTATCCCATTCTACATTTACTTTTGAGATATTGTGAGAAGTGAGCATAGGAAGGAGTGTCAAAAGTTTGAGGAATGGACAAAGAGGTGAAAATTTAACCTAACCAACTGCTTCTTAACTTTTAATTTAATCATGAATTATATAATTCTCAGTATATTTCTCTTTCATATAATTATCCTTTTTTTTGTTAGTTTGTGTTTTGGGTACTAGCCAATTCCAATTTTCAGTTTTACAAGAGAATAAAAAAGAGTTAGGTCTTTGTTCTTTTGCAGGGACTCAACAGTCAACAAGACATAAAATACAAGGGATCTTCTTGACAGTAATTTAATGGAGATTTGAATATTTAGACACTACTTTATATTACCATCAAAATCTTAGAAACCTTATTTGATATCTCATCTTTTTACTTTTATATATGACTTCAGAATTATATTGATTTATTTTAATTTCTTACAAAATGCAAAAAAAATATTATTATTTTTTCACAACAATTAACTAATTATGTTTGTTAAATTTAATAAGAATAACGCAAGAGGATAGCTAGTCTTTCAATCTACATGAAAGAAAAAAAAATAATAAAAAATAAAAATCTGCACAGAAGCAAACAAGCCCTTTGGTCCCCTCGTTACCCTATCAAAGCAGTGACTAAAATTATGTATGAAAGAACAAAATAAAAAAAAATCAAACAGTACTGTGAGATAGATATATTTAATAGATTTTTAACTGTGTAGCAATACACTAAAATATATATATATAAAAACAAATAATTCATCTAATAATTCATATGCATATTTTCTTTTTTCAAGTACGTAACAATACAGTTAAAAGTATACGAAAAAACATACAATCCATCTAATGATTCATAACTATATTTCTTTTTTAAATTAAATAAATTTATTACTAACTTATGTCATATCTGTCTTTTCTTTAAGCAGAAGAAAAAGATATATCGTAAATATATTAATTATTACATTTATAAATTAAAATTGAGATCACTCATTATTTTTTTTATTTAATCATCCCAATGATATGAACTCACTACTCAAATATTATTGAGTCCAAACAAATCTTCTTCAATCTAATCATAATGTTAACGAATTTAAAATTAGTACTATATATATATATATATATATATAATTAATAATTAAAAAATAATATTCCTTTTAAATACAACCATTAAAACTGAAGTTTAGGTTAAAAAATATATATATACAACTGTCAGTCAGACTGTTATCTTGAATGATTGGTACCAGCCTCTTTACTGAAATTTACTGCATTGTCACCAAAAATTTCCAATACTAAATAATTATTTGACTTTTAAGTGTACATGAGCGTCCGTATCATGGACGTACTTGAACCCGTTTCACTGCCCTACATGGCTAGTAGGTAGTGGACATAGTGGTCAAAACAGCTGCCTCGGGAAATGAACCTGCAAACAAACAAGTTTGCAAAATGACAAATTTGGCCTCTTCCCTTGTGCCGACGGTCTCCCCGTCCATTTCATTCTCTTTCTCCTTCTTTTTCTTTTTTTTTTTTTAACTATAACTTAAATTAAGATTGACAGAATCAAATCAGTTATTAAATTTAAAATATTAATAAATTAAAATTTAATCGGTTAAACCAGTTAAATCGGTATTTGAACTGATATTTAATAATATATATATATATATATATATATATATATAAGTAATTAAAAAAATAATATTTATAGATATTGATTACATATTAACTTTTTTAATTTTAAAGACTAAATTAAAAATTTTGATTGAATTTAAGATTAAATTAAAATTTTTAATTAAATTTAAAACTTAAATTATAATTTAAATAAATATTGGAGGTCAAATTATAATTTATAAATTATTGATTTACTTAAAACCGGTCCAACAAGTTTAGTTTTGATCGATTTTTACTGTTTTTGACCAATTTTAACTCATCCGGTTCTTATAGGAAAAATAGCATGAATCCATCTACCAACCGTTGTTTATTGGAGGTTACCAGTTGAATCGGTCGGACCGTCCGGTCCGAGTCAGTTCTGACAATAATGACTTAAATTATTAAGCTACTCAAAAATAAAGTTGGCAGAAAATTGTTCATCAGATGGATTCATCTTTAGAGTGTGTTTAATTCAATTTGAATATTAATTAAGACCCATTTTTATATCATGGTTTTTCATGCATGAAATTGCGCCCAAATACAAGTGAATTCAAAATTCATATAATTCTTTGTCAAATATTATGATTTTGGATTAGCTGATTAACTATCGGTTTAATGATTTGTTATTTGAAGTGTATTTAAAATTGTATGAAAACTCGATGGAAGAAAATGTTGAGAAAGAAAAATAATATAAAGAAATTCTTCGCTTATTTGATAACAAAAAAGATAACGAAAATTATGTGAGAATAGGATAAAAATGGCTCACGACATCCACTAAAAAGCTAGAAAATAATCACTAAAATGCTCTTAAAGTACCAATCGTTGTTTATTGTTTTTTTTTTCCCCTTTGAATTCGTTTATATCAACTGTTGAGTTCTAATTTTTTTTTTTTTTTTGGTTAGAAATTGAAACTAACAGAACCAGAACTTGTTTGTGTTTTTTTGGCAATTTGGCATAAACATTATTATTTTCATTCTTGAAAAGTTTCATCTAATATACCCAAAAAAAAAAAGTTTGTAATGAAACGCCAAAGTAGTGCATAATCGTCCTGAACTTATACTTTTAATTTTGTTTTCTCATTTTCACCTATCTAAATTATGTCCTATTTTGCAACTACATAACATACTGAAATAGTCTCCATTTTTTTTTCCCTTGTTATTAGGCGTAAGACATTGGCGTCCATTAATAAAATGTTTTATTATTATTTTGATGTTAAAAAAAAGATCAAATTATATATTATTAGAACGTAATAAGCATAAGTGTCATTTTATAAGTATAAATTTTCTTTCAATGCACTTTCTCACTAAATTCAAAACAAAAAAAAACTATACTTTCCATTCAATTTCTTTTCTACCTATTTCTAATCTCACCAAACAACTAATTAGAAAATTGTTTTCTTTTTCTTTGTTTTCTTGCTTCTAATTTTTTTCTCACAAATTTCTTTCACATACATCGTTTATCCAAACAAAGCATTAGTCTCTAATCTAAAAATTAAACTCTATTTGATATTGCAACCAGTAATTTGAAACCAATATTGATTATTCACAATCTGAGATAAAGATCAATGGATTGTAGGGCTATGTTAGTCATAAATCAAAGTAGCCCAAACTTTCTCTTTATAAGGATGTTTTCAATGGTAATAAAGTGCTAAAAGATGAAAAATGTGGACTACATTGCTATCTTTTATTTATAAGGAAAGCATACCACAAAAAGTTAAAAAATGCCAAAGAATTGTGCATTGGGTTGTGCCAAAGTGGCCGAAGATATGCTGCTGGAACGTAAAGATATTGGCTTTATTTTAAATTGGTGGTTGCTATTTGACCCTTCAATGCTAAGAAAAGAGGAGGATCCCCTAATGTTAACAAGGAAATGAGTTTTATTACGTATTTTAATCTTCAGTAATAATAAAATAATCATACATTTTATCTAATGATATTTAATAATTTTTTTTTTAATTTTGGCCCATATTATTTTATTATTACTTTATTACTATATATATATATATATATATATATATGTTGCTACTTGGTATTATTCTAAAGCAATTTGGTGTAAAACCAAAAGAAAAAAAGAGAAATTTGGTAGGGTCAACAACTGTCCTTTCGATTTCTTCTTCAATTGAGTAAAAAGAAGTAGACAATCATTTATGTTTTGGTCACCAAAAGTAATTGTTCCAAGAAATAGTTTGAAAAACAAATCAGTTTAATCGACTTAAATCAAGGTTTTTTTTTTAGCAAGAAGATGAACTATACTTTATTTAGATTTTGTAAAAGGATACATCTTCTTTGATAGTGTCATAGACAAAACTTCAGAAGTTAAAATAGAAGGAGGTTTATGTAACCACTAGATCACGAAAACTTGCTGCCGGCCAATTGCCCCACCGTTGTCCAACCAAGCATTTGTCCATCGTTGAGAATTATTTTACTTAATTTTTAATTTTTTTAAAAAAATATTAATTTTTATTAAATGATAAAAATTATTATATTTGAGATTTTTTTAAAATGTTAATATTAAAGAAAATTGAAGTGAAAAAAAAATGTTATTTAAGAATATTTGAAAAAAAAATTATTGAAATTATATAAATACTAATAAAATAAATTAGCATATCTAATTCATGTGTCAAGTAAAAAAAAATTATATAGATATTCTTTAAGGGTAATTTAGTCCATATAAATTATTATTAATATTAAAAAGTGAAAAATAATCCGAAAAGTAGTAAAAAATAATCAACTGCTGTTATGAAGTGAAATAAGGAAATAAGTAGAATCAAATAGCAATACTAAAAAATTTACCAAACATTTATTTTTCTACTTTTTTAAAATAAAATGCAAATGCACCATTTCAAAAATTAATCCAAACACCACCTCTCGACCCCTTGCACAGCTAGCAAACTATTGGATTCAACAACAATAAATTCCAGGTTCCAACTGCCTCTCGCATTGCTTCTGGGATTGAAAGGAGCTCCACCACTTCGGCTTGATACTTGCCTAGAATAAATTTTGAGATAGCAGACACTGGGTGCCGTGTTCATTTATGCATGTAGCGCCCACGCCTTACCCGTCTCACCACAAGCTACATCATAACATAATTAAAACACATTTTTTTGTAAAATTATTATCAGCAACTTCTTATTTACAATGAAGAAAAGTCATAATTAAATGTTATTTCAACAAATTAATTATATGTTTAGAAAAAAGAATTAGGACTTAATTATATATTTGTTCAAAATTCAAGAGTAAATTTTGAATTTAGATAAATTTTAGAGCCTAAAATGTATATTTTAAAATCATGAATCAAACTGGTTTGACCAATTTTTCACTTTAACATCCTAATTTTTACCGATTTAACCCAATTGTGACTTTTTTTTTCACCTCTTCCAATTTTATTATAGGACCAAACTAAAAATCCAGTTGATTCTAAATTTTTTCTTTCAATTAATCGGTGGTCTTGTTTGATTTTCAAAACATTGGTTGAAAGCCCTTAAGTTCATTCTGCAGTTGCTTTCTGAAGGGGACAACCAGTGAAATGGCAAATGTTCCTTTTTTTTTCTTTTGGTTTTTCTTAAGACATTCAATTTTGAAAACGAGTCTAATTATAATTCACTGGTGCCTAATCTCTTTATTTCATAGAGTTGCTTTCTAAAGGGGACAACTAGTGAAATGGGAGATGTTCCCCCTTTTTTTTCTGTTTTTTTCGATACGTTCAATTCTTAAAATGATTGTAATTATAATTCACTGGTGCTTAATCTCTTTATTTCGCAGAGTTCACACTTTCCTTTGGATTCAACTTCAAAGTTAGCACATTAATTTAATTTAAATCAATAGTGTCTTCATCACAATCAAGCTCTTTTAATTTTTTTGGCCTAAGAAAATCTGTATGTAGTTAAAAATGATCCAAGATATAACTAGAATGGAATATTAAGTCAGGTCCCTACCTTTATAGATATTGCATAATTGATAAATGCTATTTTTTTTAACTCTTTATTAGTTAAAGTTACTTCCAAAGACTTTATCCCTGTTTTGTTTTTTTTCTGTCCAAAGATTTTTTACCTTTCCATAATCACATGATCTAACCATCGATGATCTAGTGGTAAAAATCAAACTTACCAATCGCGAGATTCTGACTTCGAGTGCTATCAGAACATGTGATGAAATTAAACGTACATAACACTCCTTACGTCACAAATAGTCTAACTTTAGGTTAAATCTACGGAATTTACTCTCTCATGAGTTTAATAGTAACAGCATAACATACCTAGAGCAGGTTCCACCAACCTTTACTCAGTTTTTTAACCAAAAAATAATCTCATGATATACATGTCCCTATGTAAGTTAATTCTCTGCAATAGTTTTCTTTTTTTCTTTTTCTTTTTAATGAAACATTATATGCATTTATATGCATATGAAGTTTTTTTAAGAATAGTTAATAAATGTATCGTGCGTTTAGTATAAATTAAAATATTCTGTTGAGACCTCTTCAACAGAATATTTTAGTCACTTTATTATTATTATTATATTTGAATTTTAGTCACTTTATTATTATTATTATATTTTTTTTTTCTTTTGCATACCAACTTCCCTTGTAATAAAAGAAACCCTACTTGACGCGAATTAGCCAATAAAACATCTCTCTTCCAAATGTATACACCATGCTTTACACTATCATATGGCTGCTTTGACTTGGCTTGCAACCACTTAAAAAAATGCAGTGAAATAATCAAACTAAAGAAACCCAAAAAAAAAAAAAAAAGAAATCTAATAATTCATATTGTTATGTATCTATAGTGACGTGCTCAACAAAAATTTTAAAGAACTTCTAAAAAAAGAAAGAAAAATGAAACACGTAGAAATTACCTACATGTTTCTTGTAGTTAGTTGGCTCACCAAACAAGAGAGAAGCACACGATTGAAAACAAAAGTGACATATTCTTAATAATTTGATAGTTGGTACTTATTAATCATAGCTATCATCCTCATAAATTAATCCCACTCAGATTCTCGGTAAGCCGCCCTGTCACTAACTAACAAATTCTTATATAATATTAATGTTATTTTATTATTCATAATGCAATATTATTTTATTTGATATTACTTCCTATAATTGACCCTCGACCCCACTCGAAAAAAACTATATAAAGGGAACGTAACCAGGAAAAAATAAAAACCATAAATAAAAAAGTAAAAATAAAATAAAACATTTGCAATAAATTCAACTATTATTAATTAATTTAGCGATAAAAATTGTGTGGATTATGCCTAAAAAAAAACTTAAGCTTGAATTCTCTAGATGCATTAAATGTTTAAAATAGAGAGTGGAGATAGTGAAATGTCGTATTAACAATCTTAAAATTTATCTGGAAGAAAATTTTTATGATCAAATTATATAATATCATATGATAAAATAAAGTATAGGGTAATAAAATCAGTTAGAGTATCTATATTACATAATCATAAACACATTTATTTATAATTAATAATTCACACTGTTTATTGTTGTCAAGCATTGAAATACTTTTTTCTTAATGTTTGAGATAAGAATTTTAAGATGCGACCTTTTTATATGTCGAAACAATCCTCGGTACCTAATTAAATACTAGATTAAAGAAATCAAGAGTTTAATTATGTAATTTAAAAATTATGTAGATTAATTTTAACTATCAATAAAATAGTCACATAATTTATTTAAGAGTATATAACAATTTATTTATTTTTTTAAAAAAATTATTAATAATATTTCTTCCTGATTCAAGAAAATTCGGAATATTAATGATACCTAAAAAGATGTCTATTTGCATCTTTTCAATTAACATTTTTATAAAAAAAAATTAAATTCATGCAATTTCAATCATCAAATAATTTATATTATTTTATTATTATTTTTTTAATGTCAAAATCTTGCTGAATAGTATTTTCCAACGAAAAATATAGATAAATACTAAAAATTACAGACAAAGAATAATTATAATATAATTAATTGATTAATTTATACCAATATCTATTCATTTTTATTTTTATGTTAACAAAAATAAACATATTTTTATTTATTTTTTATTATAAATAATAATTATTTAATTATAAAAAATAATTAATTTAATATATTATAATTATTTCTCGTCTGTCATTTTGGCGAGGGACTCATTTGTCAAATGCTAAATAGTGTCTAACGTGTGACATATGTCTAAGCCGCGTTAAATTAGCGTCGGTCAGTTTAACTTTTGTCATCCATACATACATGCACATATATTAATGGAAAAAAAACCAAAATGAATGAAACAACCTCTGTTCTGTTCTCTGTGTGTGTGTGTGTGTGCATATATATATATATATATATATATATATATATATGAACTTACATATCTTAATAAAATATTTTAAATTTTGTTTCAGAATAAACTGTACTTATTATTTTTTAAACGACGATTGATATTTTTAAAATGTAAAAATAATAAAATATTTTAAAAATATTAATTTTCGTTTCAAAAATAACAGATACGGTTATATTCGGAACAAAAATCGACACACCGAATTACTGTATATATAAATTATATATATATATATATATATAATTCTGTACTGTTATTTTATCTGCCGTCTTCTCCATATCTCTGTCTCTGTTTCTTTGTTTCTCTGGAAAATTGTCTTGTCAATCTCTGTTTTGGGCTGGCTGTCTCTGTTTCAGTTTCGAAAAACTCGAAACCTGACCGTTAAATAGACAGCCTATCCTTTTGGAAGCCGCCACCACCATCTCCACCTCTCTGCTTATTCTGTACAAAAAAGCAAATTCTTCAACATAAAGCCACACATATATAGAGAGAGAGAGAGTGACAGAGACAGAGATCTGAAAAGATAGAGAGAGAGAGATAAATGGGGTGGGCCGTCTACGCGAGAATTGCGGTGGTGGCCGCCGTGGTGGCGGACTTGGCGGCGGTGGTGGTGTGCTCTTTTCCGGCGACGCTGACGCTGGAGAGGGCGATTCCGCCGAGCCACACCTTAGAGCTGAGTCAACTCAGAGAGAGGGACAGAGTAAGACACGGCAGAATGTTGCAGTCCTCCTCCTCCTCCTCCTCCTCCTCCTTTGGTGGGGTCGTTGATTTCCCAGTTCAAGGCACCTTCGATCCTTTCCTCGTTGGGTTAGCTTCTTCATCATACATCATTTCCTTTTTATTGTTTACATTCTATTGAATTTTGTGTTCTTCTGCTTCTTTTTTTGCTTGGTTTATACTTTGGTTGTGTTTTTTGGGGTTTCTATTGTGGTTTAAAGTTCGAAGCTTTGGTTTTCGTTTAGAAATGGTTCAGTCCTATAAAGGGGAAGTAATTTATGCATATTTTAGAATCTTTCAATGTGTGCAATTGGGCTGTTAATTTCTCTCACTTGTGAGTTTTGGTGGTTCTTGAAGGCTTTATTATACAAAGTTGCAACTGGGGTCTCCTCCAAAAGATTTTTATGTACAAATAGATACTGGGAGTGATGTTCTTTGGGTTAGTTGCAACTCCTGCAATGGTTGCCCTCGAACGAGTGGACTTCAAGTGAGTTCACTTTCCCTTTATCCGTCTTCTGTATTAATTTGTTTCTGTCACATTTGAGTTTGTGAAACAATTGGAGCAATTTAGTCTAGCAATATTTTCAATTTTTCGTCTTTTGGTTCTTTTACAGATACCACTTAATTTGTTTGATCCTGGGAGCTCATCAACGGCTTCGTTCATCTCTTGTTCAGACCAAAGGTGCAGTCTGGGAATTCAATCATCGGATTCTGCCTGTGCTTCACAAACCAATCAGTGCGGTTACACATTCCAGTATGGTGATGGAAGTGGCACATCAGGCTACTATGTCTTAGATTTGTTGCATTTTGATGCTGTTGTTGGCGGGTCTGTGACTAATAATTCTTCAGCTTACATCGTCTTCGGGTGAGTTGTCATGAATCTGTTAAAATCATAATATTAGTGGTGTAATATTTATTTCTCGGAACTGGGAATTCATGGATTTCAATGGGGGGATTATAAACAGGTGTAGCACATTACAGACTGGAGACTTGACAAAATCAGATAGAGCAGTTGATGGAATCTTTGGATTTGGGCAACAGGGCATGTCTGTAATCTCACAACTGGCTTTGCAGGGAATTACCCCAAGAGTGTTCTCTCACTGCTTGAAAGGAAATGATGCTGGTGGTGGTATATTGGTCCTTGGAGAAATTGTAGAGCCAAATATTGTTTATACTCCACTTGTCCCGTCCCAGTATGCTCACCGCCCTAGACTTTTTCTCCTCTTAAGAAACCAATTATATTCCTAAACATATGATTCTATAATATCATGAAACTTTGGCAGACTGAATTATGTGTATTTAAATCCATCTCTTCCTAGTTTCATAGCTAGTCTGAATTTGTTCATTGCAGCAGATAAGTGTTACATAGCTTAATGTTACTGCTTTACCCATAACATCTTTATAAATATTGTGTCTTGTCTGGCATGGCATTTCCGCTGCCCAAGTTTATAGTATTTTCTAAAATTGTCGGTCTTGTGAAGTGTGAACATTGGTTGTGTGTTAGTTGTTAGTTGTTTCAATAATGGAAGATTGTTGATAATCTAGCTATCTGGCTTCTGCTTGCACAAAAGAATATTGACATGGGATCCTCCTGAAGTCCAGGAGTAAGAATTTTTCATGGTCACTTGTTATTGAATTAAACATGAGTAACCTGTTGTGTTCAGAAATGCAACATTTTTCTTTCTTTGGAAATAAATGTTTCTCTTTTTGGCTTATTCGTATGAGGTTGTTTGGTTTTATTTGCACTTTTAGCATTTTTGGAAAATTGTGATATTCCCTCTGTTCACTCGATTCATTAAAGATCTGCAGTTAGCAAACTATATGGTCTTTTTAAACTAACAACATTGTTTTCAATAATTATCTCTGCTTTAAAAGGATAATGAGGGAATTTTCCTTTCAGTGCTCTGTTTAACCATAGTGACAATTATGAATTTCTTACCTATCAATCACTGACTCAATGAGTTCTTCTTGTTTGAGATTTCTATCTTGTATTCTTTTTCTAAGTGCTGATCATCTTTTTCATGTCACATCACTACTATAATCTGAGAATGCTTCCTTTAGATGTAACATGAAACTGAGGCATATCGAAAGGTGTGAATTTCATGCCTATGATTTCATAGGATAGAATGTCTTCGCTGGCCGTGGAGGGTTGATTTGCATGTTTGACCTTTCCCTTCCAGTTATCACTAAACTATGACGATATGTACTGATTTGTGTCTCCATTAAACCCATACTATTCATTACCTTAGGCTCCAATTTCTGATGAAACAAGTCAGAATTGTAAACTTAAGTCCAAGATGCTTCTGTTTGCAGATTCATCTCTCCAATTTAAACTGAGGGCTGAAGATATATGCTTTTCATGAAATCACTTAGATCAGCTTTGAGCTTGTTTATTGTTAAACCTTCCACTCTGCAGCAAGCACAACCAGCCTATGAGACATGATTTAATTTCAAAATAGCTAACTTCAAGTGATACCATCTCAAACTTAAGGTCTAATAATTGTTGAGAACTTGTTGCCATTGGTTTGTTGGATCTCCTAGATTGCATATCCATCTTGAATATTTCAGTGCATAGGCCATTCTGCTCATTCCAATTAACACTTGTCACTCTGAGATTGCAGGTCTCATTACAATTTGAATCTGCAGAGCATATCTGTTAATGGGCAAACCTTACCCATTGATCCATCAATTTTTGGAACATCAACCAACCAAGGAACAATAGTTGATTCAGGAACAACCTTGGCATACCTTGCAGAAACTGCGTATGATTCTTTTGTCAGTGCCGTAAGTCCAAAAAAAAAAAATTTCTTTCTGTTTTTTCTTCATTAAAAATGAATATTAGTATAGATCTTCATAATAAATGAGAATCAGCCCCCGTTTTTATATTTTTCTTAAGAATATACTAGAGTTTGAAATGTAATTGTGTACGAAGTTAGTTTAAACTAAACTATATTTGTTGACTTCTTTCGCAGATAACAACTGCTGTTTCACAATCTGTGCGTCCAGTTCTTTCCAAGGGAAATCAGTGTTATTTAATTACCTCCAGGTTCAGTTTCTAAATTTGCTCTCTAAATTTATCCTCTGTCTATGTTGTTGTTATCCAAGGTTGTCTTATCGCACAATTATTTGTCTACTTTATTGGCAGTGTCAATGACATGTTTCCTCAAGTTAGTTTGAACTTTGCTGGTGGGGCATCAATGATTTTAAATCCTCAGGACTACCTACTGCAGCAAAACTCCATTGTGAGTTTCTGTGCTTGCTATTTACTAAGTGATTTATGGACATTCTTCCATTTGCATGGAAATTACGACTCTAAGTGACATGGATATTCCTCAGCTAATCTAAGATCTTGCCAGCGATTGCCTAAGATTCAATATTTGGTCTTTATTATGTCTAGAATTTCAGTCTTCAATGTTCAGCTTTTGTCTCAAAATTGTGGGAACGGGTTAACTTTCAGTATTTGTTCTATGCTTTTCTGTATTACTTGCCCAGCCCCTTTTTTTTTTCTGAAATATGTTAACTTCCGCGTCAGCATGGGGCTTGCATTTTTATGTTTAAGTCTGCTGCCTTGAAGCGGTGAGGAACCTGCCCTTGGTTTCGATTTATATTTGTGGTCTAATTAGCTCTTATTTTTTTCCTTTCAAAAACATATTACAATTTAAGAAAGCTGCTTCCCATTGATTTTTCTATTACATTCATTTGTATTGTTTAGCCACTTTGCTTTGGTGCTGGCCTTTGGTAGCCTTATGTTCTGCTAAAAAGAACAACAAATAAAGCATTGTGGTCATCTACCTCATGATTCTGTTGCACATTATTCATTGATTTGACATGGCTTCTGAATCTCTAATCAGGGAGATTAAATTTGTATTACAGGGCGGTGCTGCAGTCTGGTGCATTGGCTTTCAAAAAATCCAAGGTCAAGGAATAACAATTTTAGGAGGTATAGACACCAATCTTTCTCCTGCCACTATGCAAAAATCTAGGAAACTCCATACCTAATTGAGTGTAAACTCTAGGTTTATAATCTGAGTCAGGGATATAGGCCTTTTACTGAGCTCTGAATTTTCTGACAGTTCAACTGCTATAGAATACCTAGAGTTTTTGTCAAAGGACAAAATAACCTTGCCCGTGAAGTCTTGGCTTTTTGACCTCTTGATGTTAGGAACATTGTATCTGAATTGCATATAAATGTAGGAGTTAGAAGCATAGGAGTTCCTCTTGCTATTCTAGAACCTGTCCTCATAATGAATGCTCCACAAATTTGTTATTCAGCATATGCTTTTCAACATGGTCTTAATTGTCATTCTGTTTCATCCCCCGAACGAATTTGCTAGTATTCCTCTTGTATTTCGGCCTTTTCTCATGCAATAAGATTCAGCGTACTATGTGTTCGTTGCTCAATTGATAGCTAAGCCTATTGATATTACCATATGCATGGTTCTCGATACAGTATGTGCACTGATCTAGTGATCACCACTCTCCTGCACAAAGTCATGGCCAAGATAGTTCCACATCAAAGTCTGTTTGTAATTTGGGGGATTCTCACTGACGATTCAACTTTGCCATTTGCTATTTCGTACTTGATATTCTGTTTCTTCTGCTCATCATTCTTCTTCACTGTATTTAGCAGCTACTTCTGTGGACAATATTGTGAAGCAATTTGTGATTATGTAACAACAGTATTGTTTTCTTTCTGCAGATCTTGTTCTGAAAGACAAAATTTTTGTCTACGACATTGCTAACCAACGTGTTGGATGGGCTAATTACGACTGTAAGTTTGCAATTGTCTTCCATTGTAGGCACTGAAATTATGTGAATTTAGAACAATATGATGTCTAAACAAAACACCAACGCAAAAGTCAGCCAGAGCCATGCAAATGGACGATTTTTTAAGCTTGTTTTCTTGAGAAAAAAAAAAAAGGACTTTTTTCGCACCAAAATACTTAAACAAAAACATTGCGATTATCTCACTCATACAGTGATAATTAACTACTAATTTACCATCAGGCTCGACGTCGGTGAATGTCTCTACAGCAAAGAATACTGGAAAAAGCGAATTCATAAATGCTGGAGAGCTGGACAACAACAGTTCACCACGGAATGTGCCTTACAAACTGATACCAATGACTACAATAGCTTTCCTGGTGCATATCTTTATACTTGGTAGTTACATGTTCTTGTAGCATACCCTTCAGGTTCTCCTCTAAGGCTACCATTGGTCCTTTCATTTTAATGCTCTTTCCGGTTTTTATTTGCGGCAACCGGCAGGGCTATGTACTGTTGGTTTAGCGGCAGCCGGCGGCTGCCTGGTGTGCAATAGGCTTGTAGTTTTTGTTTTTAGATTTTTTTTTTAAGAAAACATTTCTATTTTCTTTTTTAATTTCGAATATGTATCTTGTCAGCCATGCATACCTGTGATTGCCGTTACAAAAGGAGTCATCCCATTGGTTGTAATTACTTACATACGGATAGGATTAATTTATAGAGATTTCTTAATTTTTGTGCCCTCTTCACTGAATTTTTTCACAAATTTTTGTGTTAAATTGATCTCTTTTGATGTTGAAAAGAATCAAATTCTAGGCAGAAATACGAGTGCAAATGAAAATAAGTTTGGCTCTTCTCCGCGTACAGAAGGAAGAATTGAAAAAAAAAAAGAAAAAAGGAAAATGTTGGTGGCCACACTGTAGCGCCATACGTTTCTGTCATATGTAACAATGTCTATAATTTTTGTAACAACAACTATATTTTGTGCAACAAAAATTGATAATTTATTTTTTTGTTGCAAAAAGTATATATGTAGTCGCAAAAAATTTGTGTTTTGTTGCAAAATGACCGAACATATGGCAGTACAGTGTGGTCACCTAATGGAACCCAAAAAAAAAAAATTATCAATGTACTTCCTGAAACGAGATAGGAATATAGAGCTAACATTTTGACGGCAGTTAAGTTTGGAAAGAATTTTTTAACGGTGTATATAAAACACATTTTATGGATGGGACTAAGGCTTTAAACAAGCAGCAGAATGTAGACAACATAATTTGATGCTTGAGAGCTACATTACAAGTTAAATATGTTCAACATATGTATGTATAATCATCTTCTGTTGCCCAGAAGCAATGGATTTTAGTAACTAAAAATTCCAACATAATGGCCATGTGAACTGGCAATGCATAGGATAGGCAACTTACAAGAAATGATTTCCGGATTTATTCTCCCGTAACTAGCTTGAATTGGGGGCATTCGTGTGTGTGCTAGGGGAGATTTATGATAGCAATGTATTTATAAATATCTTTACCTTGACTCTGTTTTTGGAGAGCTATTTTATTATTATTATTCTTTTCATATGAGTTGCACAAGTAAGAATAGCTCGTTTCGTTTACGTAAATTTCATACCTTTTTATAAAATTAAAACATGACCTCTGTAATAAATATCGTAGCCACTAAGGTGTCCCCCTAATCCTAACACTAAGACAAGAAGAAAAACTATGGAGAGACACAAATAATTAATCTATAGAAGAAAACAAAACAAAACAAATCCTGCAATAGCATTTCCTAAATAAGAAAGACTGCATAAGGTCCTTGTAGTTCACCTACTGAACAAAGACCAGGTTGGTCATTCAGTTGCAGTCACTCAAGCAGGAGACAATGAGGAAGTAGGATAAGCCTATCGATGATTAACTGTGGTTCAAAGTAATGCTAAGAACCATTCACGAGCACTCTAGCAAGATGCACGGAAAACGACACAATTTTTGGGAATTTATAATTTGATTCATTTAAAAGGTGAATGAAGTTAACCCGACCTAAGATGTGAATTAAAACCCAAAAAAGAACACAGAGAGAGAGTATGGGATCCAGTTTAGATCAACCTTCATCTGTCCCTTGTTAGGAAACTTTTGCTCAAAAGCCCTCAGAGAATAAATTTCTGAAGATCATCAGGTTGCTTGCAATAGTTTTTTCCTGCCGCTGGAATTAGTGTTTTTTTTTTCCTCTAGGTAAAGAAAATGAAGAATTAAACTTAATACCCTATAGTCTTTTCACGAAAAATTGCGACTGTACATAAAAGTACAAAATTACAGGAGAACAAAATAACAAACTCATAACCTAATACCACACTCAACTAACCCCCTATGGAATTACTTTTGTACATTGAATATGGTATCAGGAAGGTACACTTGGCATACAGTAAATGAACAAAGTCATTGGCCGCAGCCACGTCAGAGATGCACCCTTCGGCAGTTAGGCCCTGTCTTCTTTCGGCATCCTTTTGGCCCAAGTAGGTTAACCGGATGTTTTTCTTTAAATCAGCTTTGCAACGAAGTCATTTATTCAGAGTCTGAACCGCTAAGCAATTTATAGTTACAAATATTCAATCACAGCTACGACACCCTTTTGAAAAGCAACTCTTTTTTTTGAACAACTTTTACAAAATAACTTGGTCTCCAGGAAGAGAGGAATCTCATTTTCCGTTGCAGATTCAGAATTGAGCCCTTTCAGCTTCTCAAGCCAAAGAGCATTCTTAATTTAACTTGAACCACATTTATTGCATTCAGTTGTTTTACAAATTAGAGGCCATTTAATGGCAAAAAGCTACCTTCTCTCTCACCAGATAGTAGCATCATGGATATCATACAAAACTATATATTTAGACCATACTTAATCTAGCAATGCTAACTATTCTCAATCATATTAAACGATAGACATCCTAGGGAAGATTAATAATATCAATTCGGTATCAAAAAAAATTCCAGCTAGGAACCAAAAAGGGTGAACAAAATTATAATGCATCCAGTACAAACTGATACAAACTAGTTCAACCTGACTGTTGGAAAACTGATGCAAACCCAGTAAACCTGATTAACAGACCAGAACAGCATCCCAATTGAATATATATCCACAAATCACCTAGAAAATAAAACAGCAGCAGTCATGCTGTCATGCTCAAAAATAGCATCTGCTAACAAAAGCTGTAGTTCCTTTGTTTGGTTAGTTAAAAAAAATAGAGTTTGGTAAAGCCTCATTCCTTTCAGTATCGCCAGCCGATATTTACTGGTAAAACTTTAGGGTTGCAGTCCAACCATGTGCAAAATTGTCCCAAAACTACCACAAGAACAAAGGGCTGAGTACCTCAGCAATAAAACATCACATCTTTCACATTATCTTTGATACTAGGAAGAGGCTGAACCTCCATTTTCCCCCCTGTTGCGGCCCTCCCACCCGAAGATCCCGCATCAGATGTTTCACCCTCACAGTAGTAACGAGCCCGAAAAGCTGCTAAATGGGCATAGTAGGCAGGAGGCGCTGCACAATTTAGAACACATTAGCATGTAAAATAATAATCAATCAGCAGGAAATCAGACCAGGGTCAGACCTATCGATACAGATCGGGTGCACCTTGCATACCTGACAATGATGGCAACAAATAATTACAATATTATTCAACTTAAGGATTGTCTTAGACTATCTTACATGAAAATTACTTCAAGAATGACTTTAAAATATTACGTGTAACATAGATTGTATGTCAAAACTTGCAATTGATCAGCTGTAAACCGGTTTTCATCCCACAACACATGGTAATGTGTGGGCCTGCTTGTGCCCTGCATGCATCACATAAAACACAAATCATAACGCTTATTTAAACATAAAAATGGAGTCCACACCAAGAGCAGTGGCTCACTACAGGTCAAAATTATTATTAGGCTAATATAACATTAACCTGAATTCCGGCATGACTATTCAGATAGAAGTCAAACTCTGTAGGATGGCATATCTTAGACTCCACAATAGTTCCTGTAAGACGAGTACAAAAATAGTTGATGCCGAGAAAGTGCACAGCCAATTATCAAAAGAAGACTCTCTTAAACCTGGAAGAATGTTTCCACTCCTGTCGGTCTGCCCACGATTGTTGTGGTCAGAAGGAAAAAGGCGTGTGTGGTGCCTCTTCTGAACCACGATGAACGTAACTGGTGGTAAGTATCCCTCCTCCAAGGATTGACAAGCCTGGAAAGAAAAGAATCACACATGAATAGAAGTTTTAGTGATGAAACATTGTACAAATGAGATTTGACTAATCATATTTATCATGATAATCATATCATTAACCATGAAATTTCTGTTGGCTTGCAGATCTTAAGAATGATTACAAGAACATGGTAAAAGATAATTTAACATTAAAGTGAAAGGACCAAAAAGCATAAGACGTGTGACTAGCAGGTAAAGCATACAGGAATTGATGCCAGATATATGAGAATAAAAAGGTGTATTCCTTTGACTGAACACAACAGGCAGGGGTAGGAGTGGCTATATTTCTTGGAGCAAACTCTAAGAGAGTATGAACCGCATGGATACATGCTGTGTCTTGAAGTGCAAGACAAATCCAAATCATCTTTGGCTACGAAAAACAAAGCTATAAGTAATGCAACTAAGAGTCTCATGGAGAGTTCACTACCAGCTCGGCCACATGCAAGGGGAGCTCGCTCTATTCCCAAGTTTTTCCAACTCGTAATTCATTTCTGACCATAGTGATGTTAATCGTGTTGACATTCATTAGTAGCTTTGTTCATCTTTATATCATTTCATCTATGTTCGGGGTTTCACACAACCCTCACTTTGTGTTATTTATCCAATTTTACTCTTTTTTATGGCAATGTTGGTGACAGGAGATAACTCTCTTCAATTATTCATCCAACTTCATGATTTTTAATCTAAATTGAACCAATGCATTGTCATCAATTCTCAGTAAAGTCAGTAGTACCTTCCATATCGCATCCATTTCATATAGCAGAACCTGGTTAAATTGCCCCTCACTAACACCATCTCTGCCATGACACGTCATCAAAAGATATTAGACATGTTTGCACCAAGCAGATATTTTAGGATTCAATAAAAAATTTGTTACCTGTAAAATATTATCCTCAATGGTTTATACCCAGTAAATCTGCGGAAAGAAATTAACAATTCTCTGCAAAACAAATAGTAAGGGAGAAATAGATTTAACCATTTTCAGCAGAAAATAGGGACATTGAGGAAGAAAAATGCTAAATGCTTACCTTATCATTCCCACATGAACTAAACCTTTCTTAGGATCCTGATATGTTTTGTAAAGGTCTTGAATAATTTCCTCCCGATGGGCCTGTGCAGAAACCAATCCTCTGTACTTGGTTACCTCGGGCCAATCCATTGAAGCCACAACCTGTCTCAGTCAAATTTAGCCCATTGGCAATTTAGCATAACGAAGGAAAGCATATTCAACGCAGTGTACAACTTACTGCAGCAATAGAAGCACTAGAATCCTCCCCCGGTTGGGGATGGGTCACATCAGCACCAAATACAATGGTCGGCGCATCAGTCAAAAGAGGAATGGGACCATGTAATACGTTGTTTCTGCCCCCAACCTATAGTTTTTCACTCTTCAATTAAAATGTATGAAAGTTGCCAATGATATTCAATGACAACATACGCACAATGAAAGAAAAACTGACCTTAACATTAATTTTTAGGGCAACATTCTCAAAATACTGTTTACTGAATTTAGAAGCCATATGAGGCTGACAGCACTGTGAGACAATTCCCAACTCAGTTTCACAGATTCGTTTGATTTTTCCTGCATCCAAGTAGCAAATCTGTTTATAGAGGGCAAAAGAAAAATCCATAATGAATCTCATTTTCTACTACCAACCATAAGACCCCGTTATATCAGGTAAAATAATTATTAACAGCTGCAGCTGTTTTCCTTGCCGGTTTTGATGCTTTTCTGCAGACTGCTTGTGTATATCAACAAGAGCCTTCTCGATTTGATTTGGACGGGCTGAACGTATTGGGACAATGGGGTTTGCATTGAATTGCTGGCATAACATTAAAAAACCCAAAAGTTAATCTAACAAGTCAAAATTGAAACTTAAAAGACAAAGGAAATGATAACGGAAAAGATAAATGAAGCCATACCATTCCTTTAGACAAACACATCTCAATCAATTGCCTACAGAATTCAAATGGCAGATCTTCGCGGACTCGTGAAGAGAAGTTCACACAAGTCCATGATTCCACAATCCCACCATTAATCATTTTCTGAAAATAGTCAATGCTTTAGTTGATCTTTCCAAAACACCAAAAGTTTTTACTTTCAGAATAAAAAACCTAAAATGTATTTAAAGCAATTTATAATATGACGTCATGTCCGGCAAAATTGTTGAAGTAACATGACGAAAACCTGTAAAAGATGATCCATTACTAATTGCAACTTATAATCTATCATTCGCATAAATCTTTTATTATCGTAACCATTTCATAAGTATATATAGGAAACAAAGTGCACCTTGTTAATCATGTTCCATTGGCCGAATTGGGGTTCAACAATTGATTCTTTCCCAGATTCATGGTATTTAAGCTGCAGATACAATGGAAAGAGGTTTCGAGGATGTAAAACAAATGGGAATGAGAACAAAATAAGTTAGATATGCATACAAAAGTACAGAAACGCATTGCAAATACCAATGGACGTGGCAAAACTCGAGCGTCAACATATGCAAGTTCTTCTTTCACTTGAATTCCAAATTCATCTTTCACAAGTCCATCACTGTTATACCTGTTTCTCGATACAGTCTGCGAGTGCCAACAAAAGCCATTAACATACACACAACAAAGTCCATAAAAAAGCCCAAAACAGAAATGGTTGCATATGCAAAAAAATTACAGACCTGCTCAATGTATTTCTCCCTATCTCTCGGGCGTTGACAGTTTGCCTTCAACAAGTCTTTCACTTGCCTATCATTCAATTTCTTGGAGTATCGTTGTCCGTCAGCAATTCTGCAAAGCTACACGGCAAACAAGACATTAATTTTCAATAGCCCACTAAATTAAAGAAACCAAAGAAATATGTCCTCAACAAGAGTGAACCTCCATGGGCAAGAAAACAGGTCTGGACTCCGTGCCAGACTGTATGGCTGGCAAAGAAGTGTGCTTGAGCCTAATGTTGTACTTTTCAAGGAAATATTGGACAACGGACACTTGGGTTATCTGGTCATCCAGAGTAAAACTGGAAAAAAAAAAAGGAAGCAGGGAAGTCAAAATAAACTATGAAACGATACGGCAAAAATCACAAAAACTGTTTCACATAACTACGAGACAATTGCATCAAGGCCTACCCTAAACATCAAAACTAAAACAATCTGTCATGAATGATTGAAATAAACCATAAATATTCTGTGTTTCAGAAGTTGATGTTCCTCTGAGAACATTCACAGATTCATTAATAAAAAAAATTCCCTAAAACAAAATTGCAAAGGTTGCAAAAAAACTTTAATTGAAAAAAGAAAAAAAAATCCAAATGCCAAAAGTTTTTCCTTTTTTTTTGGGGGGGGGGGGGGGGGACAGGAAGAGGCAGTTTAGCAGTTCTAAACAAAATCTTCACAATATGGCAAGAACAACCCTTCAAAGCAAATGAATACTAAACCTAATCTTCACTACCATAATTAATCACAACAAAATTGATGTACCAAAAATATATCATAAGTGAAACTAGAAGCTCACGTTAGCTTGTTCAAAGGTTGAACAGATAAGCCAGTGATCTTGTAACTTCTAGCCCTGTGAGTCAGTTCTACCTTAATTCCTTTCAAGGCCTTCTTCACCTGTGCATTACAGCAAAATGGCACAAGCAATTAAGAATCAATTTTTCATGAAAAAGAAATAGTGGACTGGCAACATAGATCTCATTTGTTTAAGGCAGCAAGGAATACCTCATTTAATCCCTAAATAATTAAGATACAACCAAATTCATTTTCACATATAAATCATAAATTACAGGTTCCTTTCAATTCCTGTATTTTGAAGGTTCTTGGACTGACTAAAAGACTTCTTTCCCTTAATGAACATAAGTAGACTTTTTTTTGCCCAAAACTCAACAACAAACATATCTTGGCCTTTTACCATGCTCATCCTTTCTGCAATGCTAACGCTGCCAATAATTCACTAATCAATAACTGAAACTAAAGATTTAGCCATACAATAGACACACCTTTTGACGGTCTAGGTCGGAGAGGGGCCTTGACAGGTCTCTGGTATTGAACTGCTTTTGTATAAAGTCAGTCACCAGAATAGGTTCATAAAAAGCTCTTGCAGACACATCTGTCATGTGAAAAATTTAGACATTAAAGCCCACTAAGCAACACCCTTGAAGTTAGGCCTCAAAAACACATCAGTTGAACGGAACAATACCAATGTTTAGGGATAAACCCATCTGAGTTGGTCTCAGACTTTGGTAGTATCCCCTCCAATACTCAAGACCGTTGGGTAGCTCACCCTTCGGCCCCAGTGAGGTTGAGAAGAAAGATCTCCCAACAGCAACGCACCTAATTAACATTTCAAATTCATGAATTGGACTTTACAATCTAATTTAACAAATCACAATCATCATAATTAAAAGGAGAGAAAAAGAGAAGGGAAGAAAAATCCCATAAGTCCTTAGCAGGATTACACTTTAGAAGCTGGTGTTCTCAGAACAATGTCCAAAATTTGTATAGTTTCCTGCGGTACATCCAATTGTCTACCATGTAGAAATTGCTGCAAATGATGAACATCAACCTTCGACGCAAATTTTATGGTCACCCTGAATTGCCGATCCTTCCTGCATAAGAAACAACAAGATTATTGTTGAGCATGATCAAAACTAAAAGACTAGAGCCAAACTCACAGTCACTGCAAACACATTTTGACATGCATGTGTACAGCTGCAGGTATACCATAGTATGCAGATGCACACTAGTAGGAAGATTAATTACCTGGTTGACTTGGATGACCCAGCATCGCCTTCTTTCTCAGGAAGCTTCACAACAAATTCCTTTGATTCAAAAGGCAGAGCCCCTGCTGTGTATAGGCTTTTCCTGCCGTCATAAGCTGGCTTTCGCCCACCAAGATGGGAGGCACCATATTGTTCAACAAGCCGAGACATGACATCCCGATTAATTTGCTTAGACGTAACCTCAGGGCTTATCGTAACCTGAGTTAAAGATATTAACAAAGTTTTCAGAAAGCCATCTCTGAATAAATCCAGAAAACTGGAATATCAAATTTGCAAAACGCCAAACAAAACCCATAAACAAGAAAAATAAAAAATAAAAAAAAGGAAAAATTTCCCAGTTTCCATAACTAAATCAAACTACCAAATATCAAAGTTTTTAAAATATAAAAAGTGTAAAAAAAAAAAAACACAAAAGAAATTCACAAAAAAAATGGAAATGTTCTGGAGCCCATCACTTCCGTTTTTCTTGCCACGGTAAAAATCGCAGAAATAAGTTCTTTACGGGAACGAGAAGGCCTCACCATTTCATATCTTTTTTTTTTGTTCTTTTCTTTCATCAACAAGACAAAATTACAAAACCAAAAGCAATACAAACAAATGATAAACTTTACGCAAGGGGCTGACGCACAAACAGCTGCATCACCAGTATGTAAGGACAAAATGTGAAAAAAAAAATATATACATATATATATATATATATATATATATTTGTACCACCAACATAAATTAAATCCGTCGATTTTTTAAGTAAGAATCTAACTTATAAACCAAAACGGAGACAAGGAGAAGATAGTGAAGAGGAGAGAGAGAGAGAGAGAGAGAGAGAGAGAGTTACATCATAGTGATGAAGATCTCTTTGAGCAACTTGAACGAGAAAATGATTGGCCTTAACGACACATTTCGTCCCAACTTTACCAAATCCAGGCCGCCTTGGAGGAACGAGAGCCTTAGACGACGACGGCGGCGGCGGCGCTGTTTTGGTCGTCGTACTCATCTCAGCTAATGTCAACTTCTTCTCAACGTCGGCGCCTATCTGAGCCACCGAAGATGAGCTAGCCACATGAGCAGGCGGCAACGACGAAGAAGAAGACGCCGCTGCTTGCGAAGGAGGAGGAGGAGGAGGAGCGGCAGCCGTAACAGGAGGCCGGGCTTGGACTGGAGCACGAGGAGAGGCAGCAGACGAGGGCGTAGTCAGCGGCGGGAAGGCAGAACCTGGCTGAGAAAATGCCGGCGGAGCATGACCACTGGCCGGACTGGCCGCATAAGCGCCGCGTCCACCTCGGCCCCTGCCGCCATCGCCGCCACGGCCACGGCCTCGACCTCCGCGCTGAAACGAGGGTGGATTATCGTCACCGCCGCGAGGCTCCGACCTCCGGCCACCGCCTCGACGAGACATTGTTTGATTTGACGAAGAACAGAAAAAGAGAAGACCGGAGGCCTTTGGAATTAGAACAAGTGAGAGACAGTGAGAGAGCGAGAGCGCAGCGTTGATTTATATACACAAAAAAAAAAAAAAAAAATTAAATAAATAAATAAAGAAAGAAAAAAGAGACAATTTGGAGATGACGTGGCCTCGATGGAGGGGAAGAGCAAAGAATGCGTGAGCTGATCGGTAAAATTATTTCTGACCATTATGCCCTCCATATTTTCAGCTTGCCTCCTGCGTTGGTTTTCCTCTTTTCTTTTTTGTTTTTTTGTTAGAAACAAACAGACAATAGAAGGAAACAGAGGCAGAAAAAGACACTTCTTGGAAAACGGATTTGGGTTAACATTTTTTCTTTTTGGTCAACGCGTTGGCTTTATGAGGTTGATTGGCATTTACTAGTTTTTTTTCCCAGTTTGATGTAATCTTTTTTGTAACTTTCAAATTATTGGAACCCATAATATGAACGAAGGTTCTTCAATGAAAATTTGCTAATTATGAACTTTATTCACTGCAAATGGATTGTTGCTTAACTACAATTTCAATTAATTTGATATTTTAGGAGCATTTAAGTAGGGGACAATTCCCATTATTAGTGTATAGAAAAGTTAATCCCATCAATTTTTTATCCTCAGGCAAAATTTCATCGATTGATCGTTAGATCGATTAAAAATAAATCACTAAATTTTATGATCTAGTAATAGAAAAATTATTTATTATCATACTAAAAATTATAAAGTTTATATATAACGCTGCCTAATGGAATGGTGCATATCGAGTTGAGTTGAGGGGGATAAAACTGTCATTGGGGACGGACAAAGGAATTCCCAGCCACGAAGTAGCATCCGCCAAAAAAGCTGTACGGAAAGCGTGTGGCATCTTTACCTTAAAATGATAATCCCCGCCTTTACGACTGACGACTAGAGTGTTTGGACCGACTGAGGAGGTGGCTCGGAAGGCCGCTACGGATCATTTTCATGGGGCCCAGTGGAGAGTGGGATCCACAATAAATATTTTTTTCTTTTGAATTTTCCACCGTTTTCCTAGCGCGCGGAAAAAGAATGTTAACAGTCTCGGTCTGGGAAACTTCCAAGAGTAGTTATTCTGGTGAAGTTTTCAGCTGTAATGCGTCGTTCATTATGCCGACACGTTTCGAGCAGATGTTCGTCGGTCTTTGTGAAGGACGTCAGTTTCTAAACATTGTACCAATCAAAACTGGGCTCTACGGATCTCTAAACGGACTAGCACGCTTTGGATTAATGCCAAAAAACACTCTTGACTTCCATTTTTCTTTTTCTTTTCTTTTTTTCTTTTTCAGGTTTTGCCTTTTTTCAGATCTTTAACTCTTTTTAGGTTTAGGAAGGCGAAATCAATTCTTTACGAAGGGTTTCTTTACCGTGAGAAAAGGTAAGTAAAAATTAGAATAAGAAAAAAAAATCATAATTATTCTATTATTTTTTTATCTTTTTTTTTAATTTATTTTTTATCTATTAAAATAATTTATTTTTTTTATAAATTTTTCTCTCACAATCTTTTTTTAATTTTATTCTCACCATTTTATTTCTTATATATTTCTCATTAATCTAAATAATTTTTTTTAAAACTTTCTTTTTCGCTTATTTAAAATAAAAAAAAGACTTTTTTCTCATTAAAGGGGCCGCGCACTCTGATTCTTTCCCCGCTCCCCTCTTGTGTTTTTATTACTTTTTTTACAAGTTAGTCCGAAACTTTTTTGAGACTCATCAGTAATTTTTTTAAGAATCTAATTTAGTTAGAATGGTAAAACATGTATCTTTTATTAGAAAATCTGAGATTTGTACTTCGACCTCCTCCCTCACCAGCCCCTTAACTTCCATCTCCATTACAAGCAAAAAGAAGAGTAATTTTCTTATTTTTATGAATCTTTACTTTCATCTCAAAACAAAAAATAACTCGAGACTTCGAATAAATTTAAATTCTTATTTAAATTGCTCTTATATTTCCTGCCTATGTGTTAATTGATTAATAAGTATGTTAGGCTTCATGAAAGTTCGCATGGACACGGTATCCAACGTATAAAAATTCGAATGAACTTAATTTGGTTAATTGAGGAAAAAAAATATAGGTAATTTTTTTCAGTAAATGAACTTTTTAATAGTTATTTTCAATTATATAATTTATTCTAAGTATATAATTGGTATCAGCATCATAAAAACAATAGAAAATGGAATCAAGTTGAGCATTACATGAGATAGGACGTTGAGAGAATTCCTGGATTTGATTTTAAAGTGAGCGTAAAAGCAATTGATTTCAAAAACTTTGCCTATTTCGATTTAAATTTTCATTTTTGTTAGAACTTTATAGTTTTAAAAGTATGAACATTCATTGGAGGTCCAATGGTATTGGTACGTAATTTTTAGAACTTATGAATATCAAAGAAGTCATAAGATTATTTCATGAATAAATGATAGAATCTTAAACCTATTACTATACTAGTTATTCTATATTACCAGACACCCTTAAATATATTAATATTACCATTGTTGGACATTTATCTAAAATAGTATGCGAAATTTAGTTGATACTGTATTTAATGTTAACAATAATGAAACATAATACAGAGCAGGTATTTAATACATGCTGGATTTCTAGAGCCATAATTCAATAAAATAAAATCTATCATATAAGTTAACAATAATGAAACCACCAATTACATAAGACTATAACAATGATTGTCATGGGACGTGATAATGATAGATATAGCGTAATGGCTAAGAAAACCAACAAGAATCACTTTTAAAAGAACCATTCTGTCGCGCTTCTTTTTTTTTGATCCACGTTAAAAGGGGAGCATGTGTTTGAGAACTGAGCAGCCTCCTGGGACAGCTCCGCAGCCACTAAAGCAGGATCTTTTGGACGTGGCATGGCTTAGGGCCTTGAGTGACTGGCTGAATTTTATCTGTTGGGTATCTTTTGGGTTGTACACCCCTCCTTGGTAATAAAAAATAAAATAAAACAAAATTATATATTTTAATTTCGCTTTTATGGCTAATTCGATTTGAATTATATATATGTATATATATGCCAAATTAAAATATGTAATTTTATTTATTTATTTATTTTTTTACCAAGGAGGGGTGTACGACCCAAAAGTGTATATATATATATATATATATATATATATATATAAAGAGAGAGAGAGAGAGTATGGACCATTAGATCAACGAATGAGACTAATAAAACAGATTGACAGAAAATTATAAAAAATAAAATAAATAGTAATTTGTAAGAAAAAAGTAAAAATTAGTTATTTAGATTGATAGAAAATGAATATAAAAAAAAGTTGTGAGAAAATAATATAGTAATAATGATATTTTTTGATTAAAAATTTTTTATTTATTCATTTTTCATCAAATTAAACACAACATATGTATGACCGAATATAATTTTTTTTAGAATAAAATATGAGGGAATATTTTTTTTTTTTGATCCACGTTAAAAGGGGAGCATGTGTTTGAGAACTGAGAAGTCTCCTGGGACAGCTCCGCAGCCACTAAAGCAGGATCTTTTAGACGTGGCATGGCTTAGGGCCTTGAGTGACTGGCTGAATTTTATCTTTTGGGTATCTTTTGGGTTGTACACCCCTCCTTGGTAACAAAAAATAAAATAAAATAAAATTATATATTTTAATTTCGCATTTGTGATTAATTCGATTTGAATTATATATATATATATATAGAGAGAGAGAGAGAGAGTATGGACCATTAGATCAACGAATCAGATTAATAGTGTGCTTAGATTGATAGAAAATTATGAGAAACAAAATAAATAGTAATTTGTAAGAAAAAAATAAAAATTAATTATTTAAATTAATGAAAAATGAATATAAAAAAAAGTTATGAGAAAATAGTATAGTATTTTTTTTATTTTTCATCAAATTAAACACAACATATGTATGAGCTAATATAATTTTTTATTTAGAATAAAATATGAGGGAATTTTTTTTTTTTAGAAGAAATATGAGGGAATACTTAAGAATGAAGAAAGACGTTCAAAAAATAAAACATTAAAAAAATAGGCTTATGTGGGGAGGAGGGCTGCTATAGCAAACCACCAGTAGTAGGCTTACATGACACGTCATTAGATAACTGGTTCGAGCTACTCTGATTGACGTCGAGCAAAGATTAATAAGTACTTATGGTTGTTTCATTTTCCGTATACGATATTAGCTGGGTGTATTTTTTGTCTGTTTTTTTTTAAAATAATATGTTATTTATTATACTTATAAGTTCGGACTGACCTTATCTAACTGTTACGTTTTTATTAACTAACTCCTGTTAGAAAGAAGTCACTGTCCGAAATTGATGGGCGTTAAATAAGATTTTGTCGTTAGAAAATACAATAAATGCCAAACCCAATAATACACTTAATATTTTTTTAGTCATAATAAGCACATAACTATTTTGAGGGAGGAGAGTTGCATTTATAAGAATTCAAATTTAGGTCACCACTTGGAAAAGTATTTTGATTAGTCACAAAATTATTATTTAGTATATATATATATATATATATATATATATATATATAGAGAGAGAGAGAGAGAGAGAGAGGAGGAGAGTTGCATTTATAAGAATTCAAATTTAGGTCACCACTTGGAAAGGTATTTTGATTAGTCACAAAATTATTATTTAGTGTATATATATATATATATATATATATATAGAGAGAGAGAGAGAGAGAGGTGTGTGTGAATTTTACCATTCGCCGAAGCATTGAAAGCGAACCGAAACGTGTTTGGTGCTAAATATTAGTCCACGCGAATTATGTAGCGTGTTAATTATTCCCTTTGTCTCTCAATCACTCCTCGTGTCTCTTTCTCATTCTGAACGTGACGTATCGAATTTTGTACACAGCTTCCCTAGGCTATACTAATTAGAATTCATAGTTGAATTTAAAAATAATCGGAAATTATAACAGTACGAAATAATGTTTTATCTACATTTAATTCAAAATTTCCTCACAATTAAGACTAGATGCAGTAAACAGTGGATATGAAAAAAATTAAGTTGGCTTGTAATGAATTTTGCTTGCTTAGTTTATTGAGCCTAATATCATATCAAAGTTAACAATGAGGTTACTTAAAATTTATGTTGCCGTAAGATCAAAAGCCACTAAAAATTTCAGCACGTTCATAGGAGGTGAACCAACGCTTCGGCTGAGAATGGGCCGGCAAAACGAATGGAGCACTTTGTTAACCACAAAACGGGCTCTATGTTATTATTATTATTATTATTATTTTAGCAATTGGGCTAAACTAATTATATGTACTAGGATCCGTCTACTGGGAGGAACAAAGAAGATTCATTGCACATTTATTTAAGGGAAAAATGCATGGTTGCTGACCTGAGAGTGGGTGGGTTAGGATTGTAATTAATATGGAACAAAATATTTTTTTTGTTAAATTTAGAAAAAAAATAGAGCTAATTATTGGATAAACTGTATATTTATTTATATTTTATTTAAAGTGAGTTACGTAATAATATTTTTAATATCACAAATAAGTACATGTTTTTACCGTGTGAAAGTTTCATTTTGATTTTTATTAATTTATCTAAAAATTACTATGAAACTATTTTGTAGAAGGCTTCGTTGGACAATTACATCTTTTTGCTCTACACTTGCCTTAAGGATAAGATCCGCAAAATAAAGGATTTTGAAAATAAATTTTATGTGGGACGAGTGTAAAGGTATCACTCCCTTATCATTATTGTTTTCTAAAACACTTGCTAATATAATTATCATACAGTTATCACATTAAAAGAAATAAGACTACCTCACAGAAAAATAATAAATAGAAAAATAGTAAGAAAAATGATTGTAGTATAGTTTTACTTAATTTTTTTTGTTAAATCATTTCCTTTTATGATTGTCTCCACTTTTCCCCACCACATCAATTTAAATAACATAGAAGAAATAAGCGATGACATGTAAAGAGAACATAAGTGTCAAATAATATTCATGGGTCTGGAATCATACTAAAAACTCAAGCTATAATATGATATAAAAAGAAATAAAACTCAAACGAGTCAAATACATAAAAATAGAATAAATCAATTAGTACAAATAAAAAAAAGTAAACTAAAATTTAAAATTATGTTAAATAATGTCTAATTATTATAAATTATATTATAAACTTATGACTTATCAATATAAAACATTATATCATTTAACAATAACAACAGGACTAACATAGAAATTATCGTGATTCGTGGTGGGCAAAAACGATACCATGATACTATAACCAATCCATAATGTTATAAGTAATTGCCCGGTATAAAATTGTGAGAGATGAATGAGAACTCTTGATTTCGTGCATTTTGTTATTATTATTATTATTATTATTATTATTATTATTATTTTATCTCTTCAGAGATTTTTGGCTTCTTTTATTAAAAGAAAAAATGAGAGAGCTAAGAGAAAGAGAGAGATGAGATGCAAGTAATGATATAAGGGTTTATAAATTTACAACTAGGTTTTTTTTCTTTGGTTTGTTTGCACAAGGACTAGATAATAATAAGCCTCAAAATAATTATTAGCGGGTTATGCTTGACCCTATCTCCTTCATTCTTCTTGTTTTGTATGGGCATTGCCTTTAGTGAAAAAAACAAGGGAAATAGAACAAAATAAATAAATGAAGCATGGAAAGTTCGAATGTTAAGGCTCTCTCTCATTTCTCTCTAAAAAACTTTACCTTTAAGCTAGTGTTTCTCTGGTCAGCAGTGATAGCTCACTACGGTCATCAGCCAACCACCTTTCTCCATTTTTTCTTCTCTCTTCCTCTTTTTCTCCATTGACCCTTATGGCCACTGCCCTACTTCGTTTCTTCCCCTCCTCCTCCTTTTCCTATCTTAATTCTCTTCCATGGCTGTTTAGGTTTTTTTAGATTTAGTTCGTTTCAAGGCACCAAGAGCCCTTATCTTGCCAAATCCAGGATTCCCACGATATTGGCATCATTCTCACCCTCTCGGCCGTCTTCGTTGGCACTAGCACTATCGCATCCATTGCCGTCCGCGATAGTGCTGCCATGTTGACTGCCATTACAGTTGCCGCCCAGGACCTCTTTGGTGCAGTCAAACAGGGTGTTTGCCGGTGCGGTTGACATAGCATCAGCTACTGGAGAAGCTGCCGTTTATGCCACCAAGGGGTCGTTGACGGTCCCACTGCTGTGGATTTCACCGCTGTCGTCGCCTTTTTTGCCACCGCTGCCCTTTGTACCATTGCTGTCGCCTCAGAAGCAGTCTCCTCGACTGGTGCCGCTACGTCTAGGGCCGCCGGTGATAAGGCCACGGTCGTCCCCTTTGCTGTGTCCACCGTCATCCTTGCTATTGAAGCCACTGATCGCTGCCTCTAAATCTCTATGTTATTGTATTTTGGGTTGGTCCCTAAGGTGTGTTTGACTATTGCTTTTGTATTAAATGTACTGTTGTATTTAGTTTTTGTTGTGTTTATCTATTTGGTTAAGATTATGAGAAATTGTTGTTGGGTATATTGGATTAATTTCTATTATAAGTCCACCAAGGTGCAGTGCGTGCTACTATATATAATTTTGTCTGAATGAGATAGATTCATTTGAAACAACGGTTTCAGATAGGTCTAACCTCACTTCGGTTCGTTCCCTCGATAAAGAGTTTCATCTAACTGGATTTTATGTCCAGTTAGTTTTTAAGTCCTTGTCAGCCAGTCAAATGTAGATTATTTTGATCATTTCTTATTTTTATTTCGTATAAATTTCTCTGACACCTTTACGTTGAATTTATGTACGGATTTTCATAATATTAATGCAATATTTTCCTTCAATAAAAAAAAATCTATTTACAAGGATATCTTTGTATAAAAGTCAGACATTATTTGACCCAAAAAAAATAAAAGGTCCAAATCATCCAAATATCAAGAAGAAATTCATAAATTCTTTTTATTTTTGGTTTAGAGGGAGTCCTATTGGCCATGATAGAGGAAGAAAAAGTGAGGTCAGTAGAATTTGAACCCCGACATAATAGTTAAAGGACACTCCCTTCAATTATTTAAGAAAATGCTCAACTTAAAAAAAAAAAAAAATCATAAATTCAAAACTCGGGATGCTACATAGGCCAGCCCATTTATAGGATGTTTGTTTATCCATCTGTATGAGCTATTGAAAATTCCATGCAATACCTCTCCATTATACAGAATGATAAGGGTTTGGGCCATAAATCAGTTATTTTATGGTGTTGGGCCGGTCTAAATATAAAAATAATTTTAACTTGTAATACATCTAACACTATTTTTATGACAAAAACATCTAACATTATTTTTAAAGAAGTAATGATTGTGTATTGTAAAAATTTTTTCATATTAAAAACTACCAAACAATCAAGACTCTGTGATGGATTCCCTTAGTCCCGATGATATAATGTGCTAACCTGGAACATTTAATGTAAGCAAAAGATAAAAAAGATGAGGAATAATTCTTGACACTTCACTCACTATTGGGGCCTATTAGGCCATAATTTCTAACCCAAACTCATTCATAAAGATTTAAAATTAACCAATATAATCATATTTTCAACAAAAAAGCTGGTTGCATTTCTTATTGTAATTAATAAAAAAATCATTAGTTTGGTTCATTTTAATCTTTTAATAATTATAATAAGTTTGGATTAGAGATTTGATGGTTCAATAGGCCCAATTAGCGAGTGAGTTATCAAGAATTGTACAATCATTTCTTCTGGTTTTTTTTTGGGGGGGGGGGGGGGGGTGGGTCATTGTTTTTCTTTGGTTTATGTGCTTAAATGGTTCAGGTCTACCAACATACGAGGTCTTATTGTGACTAATAATGTCCGTCATACAAACTTGATGAACGAGCCTAAAGAAAATATAAGACCCAAACCCATTAAAGTGTTAGTGGACCTATATTGTGTTGGGTCCATAGGGTAATAAAAACTTTTGCCTAAAATAGTTCATTTGATGGGTGGGTTTTGGTTTTTATTTTCTCTGTTGTCCTAAATATTACTAATAACTTTATTTGAATATTAGCAATAAAGCGATCCGATTACATAAGTAAATTTTTTTTTTCTAAAATTACAATATGATGTTTACTGAATATCAAGAAATACTATCAATTAACGGACATAGTTGAGGGATCATTTGCACCAAAAAAAAAAAAAATAATAATAATAATAATTGAGGGATCATGTCTACAAGTTTACCAACCAAAGTGAGGTTATCTCGTTCGAAGGTTGGCAATGTTACTCTCTCTTTCCACTTGCCTTCCCTCTTTTTCTTCTTCTTTTCCTTTTGCTTTCTTTCTTTTCTTTTTTTTTTTTTTTTTTTTTTTTTTTGTGTTTAGCTTTGCTTTCAGCTTTGGGGGTGGGGGGGGGGAGAGAGAGAGAGAGAGAAGAGAGAGAAGTTTAATGGTTCAATTTTGCAATTCACAATTTATTAATTGGAGCTTTTAATTATTCTTTAAAAGTTAAGTATCCAGGTTTTGATTTTGATGTTTTATTAAATTAAATTGAGTTTGGATTTCATATTTGGATTGGCCAATAGTCTCATATAGGTCCGCATGAAAATTACATAGCATGTTAGGTGTTGTCAACGTCAGCCATCTTAACACGTTAGCGATCAAATGAATTCCATTATATGGAGATGATGTTACAAAAAAAAAAAGTTCTACCAATGCTATTCTTACTTTTTTAAGTTTCATATTGATTTTTGAAAAATTTCGAAATTTAGGATATATATATATATTATACATGAACTCCTTCTTTTAAACAGATTTCGATGGTGACAACAAGACTTTTTTTTGTTATAACTTGATTAATATCAACTTTTTAATTCAATTATAAGGATATATTCAATTCGATTGATTTTAGCTTTAATCCATTTTATTTGATATAGATTCTTAAATAAATAATCTGATTTCTTATCTTTCATAGACTTTTAATTTGTCCCTTAGAAAATACGCATTAGTTATTTAGGTTTTGATTTTGATGTTTTATTAAATTAAATTGAGTTTGGATTTCATATTTGGATTGGCCAGTAGTCTCATATAGGTGCGCATGAATATGCATATTAGGTGTTGTCAACGTCAGCCATCTTAACACGTTAGTAGTCAGACAAATTCCGTTATATGGAGACGACGCGTGATATATTTATTACAAAAGAAAAATTTCTACGAATATTATTCTTATTTCTTAAAGTTTGAGATATATTTTTGAAAAATTTCAAAATTTAGGATATATTTTTTTTATACATGAACTCTTTTTTTTAAACAGATTTCGATGGTGACAACAAGACTTTCTTTTGTTATAACTTGATTAATATCAACTTTTTAATTCAATTATAAGGATATGTTCGATTCGTTTGATTTAAGTTTTAATCCATTTTATTTGATATAGATTCTTAAATAAATAATCCGATTTCTTATCTTTTATAGAATTTTAATATGTCCCTTAGAAAATAGTAATACGCATTAGTTATTTAGGTTTTGATTTTGATGTTTTATTAAATTAAATTGAGTTTGGATTTCATATTTGGATTGGCCAATAGTCTCGTAGAGGTCCGCATAAAAATTACATAGCATGTTAGGTGTTATTAACGTCAGCCATCTTACCACGTTAAACGAATTCCTTTATATGGAGATGACGATGTGATATATTTGTTACCAAAAAAAAAAAAAAAAAATTCTATGAATGCTATTCTTACTTCTTAAAGTTTGAGATAGATTTTTGAAAAATTTTCAAATTTAGAATTTTTTTTATACGTGAACTCTTTTTTTTTTAAAACAGATTTTGATGGTGACAACAAGACTTTCTTTTGTTATAACTTGATTAATATCAACTTTTTAATTCAATTATAAGGATATATTCAATTCGTTTGATTTAAGTTTTAATCCATTTTATTTGATATAGATTCTTAAATAAATAATCTGATTTCTTATCTTTTATAGACTTTTAATATATCCCTTAGAAAATACGCATTAGTTATTTAGGCTTTGATTTTGATGTTTTATTAAATTAAATTGAGTTTGGATTTCATATTTGGATTGGCCAATTGTCTCATATAGGTCCGCATGAATATTACATAGCATGTTAGGTGTTGTCACTTAGCCATCTTAACACGTCAGCGGTCAAAAGAATTCCATTATATGAAGACGACGATGTTATATATTTGTTAAAAAAAAAAAATCCACGAATGCTATTCTTACTTCTTAAAGTTTGAGATAGATTTTTGAATATTTCAAAATTTAGGGTATTTTTTTTTATACATGAACTTTTTTTTTTTTTAAAATAGATTTCGATGGTGACAACAAGACTTTCTTTTGTTATAACTTGATTAATATCAACTTTTTAATTCAATTATAAGGATATATTCAAATCGATTGATTTTAGTTTTAATCCTTTTTATTTGATATAAATTCTTAAATAAATACTCTGATTTCTTATCTTTTATAGACTTTTAATATGTCCCTTAGAAAATAGTTATACGCATTAGTTATTTAGGTTTTGATTTTGATGTTTTATTAAATTAAATTGAGTTTGGATTTCATATTTGGATTGGCCAATAGTCTCATATAGGTCCGCGCGCATGAATATTACATGGCATGTTAGGTGTTGTCAGCGTCAACCATCTTAATACGTTAGCGGTCAAATGAATTTCATTATATGGAGATCACGACGTGATATATTTGTTATAAAAAAAGTTTTATGAATATTATTTTTACATTTTAAAGTTTGAAATAGATTTTTGAAAAATTTAAAAATTTAGGATTTTTTTTATACATGAACTCTTTTTTTTTTTTTTTAAAATGGATTTCGATGGTGACAATAGGACTTTCTTTTGTTATAACTTAATTGATATCAACTTTTTAATTCAATTATAAGGATATATTCAATTCGATTGATTTTGTTTTAATCCATTTTATTTGATACAGATTCTTAAATAAATAATCTAATTTCTTATCTTTTATAGACTTTTAATATATCCTTTGGAAAATATGCATTAGTTAGGAACTAAAACCTCTATCTTTGAGATTTCGTGTTTTAATTATGAAAATATGAGTTTTGTGATTTATAAAAATAAAAAAAGTTACCTCTATTGTATAACTTATAACCTTCATAATGAATAAAAAAAATGTTTATAGAATGCATCGAATTGAATTCTACCCGATTTTCCCCAATTTTAATGAAATTAAAATACTTATTCTATCATGGTTGGCCTCAAAAAAGGACTTATTCTATCATGCCACTGTATTTTTTTTTCTAAATTTGAAAATTTAATTGAATTCTTGTACTTCTTAAGAAAATGAAAAAAATCAGAGGAATTATATTGAATTTCGAAAATTTTTTTTATTCCAAATAAGTTGTCAATTGTAGCACTTTGATTTATAGATTAATTTGTTGTGTTTGTTGAGAGCAAAATGACGGCTGCAGACTGGTTAGGAGTTATACTTGAGTCTTGGGTTTTGAAAGGTTGTGGAAGTTTTACACTCAACTTGTACAGAATTGCTATTTAGCTTTGCATACAGATAGCCTGCGGCTCTCCATTTGCAAGAGGCTGATGTTTATAATTTGGGGCCTCCTAATCGTAGGTAACGATGAGTAAAATTAAATCGATTAAAAAAAAGGTGGGGTTGGTTTAGGTTGGACCAAACTCTGAATTACTCAATCGCGCATCGCATTATTTAAGGTTTATAATATCTTGAAATGTTTTCGATGGTTGATAGGTAGTGGTGATAACAAAATATAGTTTTTTTTTTTTAATATTGTCCGCATCCCTATAAAATATAATTTTGAGCTATAGTCATATAAGATGGTTGGTTTCAATTTTTGCGGTTGCTCGATTCTCAGAACTACAATCAAAATATTAAGTATAGTTTACTTAAATTACAAACTATATCTAATCCTTTTTAAATAGTTTAATTTAATTTTGCTCAAATTAATCCAGTTGATTAGACGGTGTTGTGTGCATCCCCAATTTGATTGATATGGTGTAGCACTATTGAGACACAGAGGACCTTTACGCGTCCACCAAAGAAGGAAGAATGAATCAGGCGTCATGCAAGTTCATGATGTTTCACATGTTGAGTTTAATGTAATCCACAACTTGATTGCGAAGTCCATTTTGTCTTCGTCCTAACATGGTTGGGCGAGCAAACCCTGCTTTTTTTACTTTTTTTTTTATTTCGAGCAAGCCCACCAAACAGTCAGATTTTCTTCATTTTTCAGTAATCCAATCAACTGCCAGGTCACTATCTGCAGCTAATACTTCTTCATCAATCAGTGGTAATTGGCTCCTATGAGTTCATTCTATTATTTTGTGAATCCAAGTTGATGTGGGTTAGTCAACCAAAAGCAAAGGCCATTTCTTTATGTATGGCCACATCACATCCACCTGTCAAACGATCTAAATTGTGATTGCTCAATTACATGAAGATGGTGGACTTTCACTTATTTGTTTCTTTCCACGTAAGTCAACTGATTGAAGAAAAAAAAAAAATGAAGCAAAATTTCAACAACCACCAACCAGTTCCCAGCCTTTTTTTTTTTTTTTTTTTGTTTCTTTTTTATAATATTTGCAAATCAATGTGACAGCTAGGTGAGGTTGAACCTAGTTCAGGCAGCTTCAAAATTTTCAGAATTACACTGTCTGGATGCCGCCTCTAACGTCAATTTTCTTATCCTTTGAGACTACGTTTATTGTTCTTGAATGCCTTTTGTTTGTTCCCTTTTCTTGGTGAGATTGTTTAAGAAAATAACATTCTTTTTTTAAGCGTCTTACAACTGAGAAATGACATTTCCTTAAAAAAAAAAAATATTATTTTTATGAAAAATTACTCACTTTTTTTTGTTAATTGAATTTTATTTTCTATTAACCAATCTTTTTGAGTCTCTCAAACACAGAAAAATGTGAAAACATGAAACAAATGAACCCTACCCTAGATTTAATAAAATTTCCTTTGAGATCTGGCCCCTTGGGTTTGAATCTTAGTCAACAAACACGCTTATTTTCTCAGTTAGGCTAACTCTAGTGTTTTCTGTGTTTTTCTCTCATTTAATATATACCCACTTTTGTGGTATAAACGTTTGACATATCAGCATATTCCCATTATATTCAATCTTTTTTTTTTTTTTAAATTCTCTTTAGACTTTTGGGATTGCATTTTTTTTAAGGTAGCAAATTCGGTTGGGAATGATTTTGTCTGCCTAATTACTTTTTTAATAATTGGTTGCATGTTTGCAATGGGGTGTACCCTATAAGGCTAGAACGTTTGAGTCAGCTTGGCACACGACACGAAAGTATTATAATTAATGTCCAATTGTTTTATGGGTAATATTATGTGACCCTTCAGTTTTATTATTTTGAGTTTTCAGATCTTAGAAAGACTTGCTGAATATTGTATCTATAACGTCTTATGATGCTTTAAATTATCTTCTTTTGTTCTTTACGTGAGGTTCCTCTCATTTCAACAAATATTATGGGATCCCTTTGTGTCTTTCTATTTTCTTAATAATGAAATTGACATTGATTTATTAAAATAAAAATATTAAGATAGATAACTATTAAGTTATAAAATTCAAACTTCCTTTAATAAAAATTTTTATGCGAACTAGTTGAATTCCTTTTTTTTTTTTTGCCGAAAACTAATTTAATTCTAATTCACAATAACATGCTGCAGAAATACATTAGGCAGAGGAGCAGATCATTTTTTTTTAACATCTAGTTATAGTTAGTACTATGTTTTGACAATAATTGCTTAGTCTAAACGACGTGGATTTTGATTTTGTTCCTTTAGTTCATCTTTCATGGATTCATACTTGAATGTATTAATTATCTTATTTATAATTACTAAGAGTATAAAAATCAAATATTGCTAAAGTATTAAACCTTAGATATTTATAATTTATACGGGCTTCCTTACCTTGAGTGTTTAAGTGGATTAAAAGTTCTAAGCTATTTTTCGACATGGTATATTAGTGGGGGCTTAGTCTTGTGTTTGACTCGTTCAGTTTAATTTCTTTTTTTTTTTTTCCGGTTAAGAAGGAGGGCAAATCCCAAGACTAAATAGTCACAGTTCGTTGGAAGTAGACACCAATTACATCCTCTAACAAAATAGGACGCAAGTCAGTCGGAGGCTCAATTTAATTTCATTTTGTTATGTGGTAATATATAAAGATTTGTTATGATTTATAATGTTTACGAATTTTTTATTATATAATTTGAATTTTTTGGTGAATTAAAACTTAATAATAATAATAATAATGATAATGATGATGATGATGATGATGATGGTTACATTAATAAAACTCTGATTTGATCATGTACCATTTGGGATTCTGTGCATGATAATCATCTTGAAGAGTTTCTTTGCCACTCCTTATGGAGCAATACGATTTTGTAAATGGGTGGTGAAAAATAAATGTTCTGTTTAAGGCAAGTCGATAACTTACATTTTCTTATTAGGCATTCAAAATCTATCATTTCTTCCTCAAATTTACGTTGTCGTTGTCCCTTCCGGCTTCCGCGTTTGATTGAAGGCAAACAACAATAATTTTTTTTTTCTTTGAAAAATTCATATTGATTTGCACAAAAATTTCATTCACATGTGATGCGCAGTTGCGCAAGCATGATCACTAGCTTCTACGTTCTAGTTATTTATGTAATGGGGTGTGCTTGCGTGGGTGTTTGAAATTGCAAATAGTTAGAATGTCAATGCATCTATATACATATATAATAATTTTCTTTTGACAATAAGTAAAAAATGTCAATGCTTCTTATCCATAGACTGATCATTCTCTAGCTTGCCTAATCCTCGTCTCATGTATATGCATACACGTTTATATGATTGCGTTTAAAATCATCACCACTTGCGATTTACTAACAAAAGTAAAGGTGTATGGACCAAAAAATAAATAAATAAATAAAGGTAAGAAAAGTATAGTTATATATTTTAATTTTAATAAATAACTTATTATAATAAGTTTATTAATTAAATAAAGTTGAGCGTTAGTCTTTTTCTATCGTAAACTAGTAACGCGACGCTAAGTTTGGTGTAATTCAATGCTAGGTTATATTTAATAATAATTTGACAGCCAAAGTCCAAGAAGGTTGAGCATGCTTTACTAGAGGGCTTTTCTGGTGGAGTTTGGTTGCTATGGGATACTGACATAGTGCAACTTGAAGTTATTCATCTGCCCCCACAAGCTATTCATGCAGTAAGTTTTGGCACGTCAACTTTCCAAGCTAGCAGATTCATTGGGAAATGGGAACAATGGTTTAAAGTGGTTCACAAGAATGAAATTGATAACTTCTCGACGGCCAATCGTACACCAAGGGTTGGATACCATGAAAGTGGTTTCATGGCATTATAAGAAAAGCATAATTACAATTTTAAAAACATTTTGTGTCTAAAAATTTGTAGTTGTAAAAAGTCGAAGTCCTGTTGCAGTTGAGTAAAAATTCAAGCAAAAAAATTTTGAAATTCTAATCGTTTGCTTGTAAGAATGGCTCCAATATACAAAAAAAAAAAAATATATTTATTTTTCAAAATATATACTCTTGATAACATTTTTTAGATTTCACAATTAAAATACCATCACGAAATATTGATCTTTTGAATCTTAAAATTGAATATATTCATGAAAATAATACGGTAAATAGCATATCTGAATTTATTTTAATCACACAACGGTAGATAGAGTTTTTTATGTGTTAGGAAAGGAGAACTGAGAAGCCAGGTACATATAATTTAATCCTGAAGTAAACGGTCAAGAGTAGTTGCATTAATTTACAAAATAATGTATATATTATTTCTTTATTAATTAGACAACTGATTTGAATTAGTTCTAAATGGGCATATTCTTTGAGAATATTCTAACACCTTGTACCTAGCTGTTGCTCTTTGGATTGAGTTTGTCACAGTAGGATACAACTTCTATGCTCATCCAAGTGTTTTCTATTCTCCTATTGATAAAAGTAATTTTCTCATTTATCAAAAACAGATCTAGATATATAATATATTGATAAATTATTAAAACCATAACATTTCTTCTCATTTATTTAAGGAAATAATTTAAAGCACCGACAACCGTGCATTTTTTGTTTTTTAACAACATGCTACAAAGATGCTGTGGACTAAATAAGGTTAGTGCATATCCTATTGCAGGAATTACGGATTGTCAACATATCGGATAGGTTTTTTTCTATAGTAAACATGTTACAGATGCAGAGGAAAAGTCTGAGACTGTAGACATATATTAGCAATTATGTGTAACTGTTGGAGTTTAATATGTAATTTATATAATGGGTTTCATTCAATAACTGAAAGTTTTCGATGGAACAGTTTATGGACATGCATAGTCTTAAAATTTTATGATTAAGAGATCAAATCTACTTTTGTTTTCATTCAATAGCTTAAACTATGCAAGAAGCAACAAAATTTGAGCCTAAAATATCATAGTCAACTGCTATTTGCTTCAGATATGTAATTATATAGGATGGTCAAAAGAAGATACATAATTACTGTATCATAGCGCTTTGAATAATAGGATCGGGCTTTTCGGTGTATGTGTTTCTTTCTATATTCTAATTCCGTTACATTTGACATTTGAGTTGAAACGCTTTCTTTGCAGGATCAATAAGCAAAAAAAATATATGAGCCTAAAAATTGGCAAGATCCAGTAGAAGAGGGATACAGTTTGTAACAATTACTTGAGGACACCAGTATATAAAATGTCACAGTCAACTCCTATTTGCATCAGATATATAATTACAAGTATGAGAGTATAATCTAAGGCATATGGGTATCTTTCTAAATTGTGATTCCATTTAAGGGTCCGTTTATTTGCTGTAAAATAACTTACATTTGTAAAATATTTGCAGGGGAAAATATTTGCAGTAAAAATAATGATTTTTCTTTATCACTTACTTATAGCACAGTTTGTGTTTTCCCTGAAAATAACTTCAGTTCTGCAAAAGGAGAAGTTATTTTACCTGAAAATCTAAAAATTTTCCCCAAATTTTGCCTATGTAAAATATTTTCCGTGAAACAAACGCCGGAAAACCTGTAAAATTTTTTTGCTGTAAAATTTTTTCCTGGAAACAAACACACCCTAAGTTAACGTATCTTTACAACAAATTGTGTAAATTCTCTATATTGAGCCATATGTACCAGAAAAAAAAAAAAAAAAAGAAAAGAAAAGCTACTGAGTCATATATATGTTCATGTATATGATTCATATTAGCTACTGAGTCATATTAGCCTCGCAGATTTGTCCAGTTCTGCTATTCGTCTAATTTGAACGTTTTTGCCTGAATTTATTCAATTAATGATCCATAATTCTCGGTATTTTCGTGATCCAATCTTCAGTTACATGAACGAAAACTCGTCCTGAAATCCTGATGACATAAATTATGAGACTACATTAATCTAGTCCAAAAGGCAAACTGGAACAGCTGGATTTTTGCATGCCTGTGAGTAGTTGTAGTACAGATTTTGGAGCTGGTGTGTGGAATTGTAGAGAGAAAAATTTTCAAATTTGTATTTTGTGTAGAACTTTTTAGAGCATTCGTTTACGGGTCTCTATATATGAATAAAACCAAAATTTGCCGTTAAAAACAAGATTATTAGACTACACCGTTTTTCACGACTTTATTACTATAAGATTAAGATTCTAAATAGCATTTCTTGGGGAAGAAAAAGACAAATAAATGCCCTTTCTTTGTTTTTTTGGGTAAAACTTAAAAGGAACCCTTTTTCTGGTAGGTGATATCTAGTACTCGTTTATTGAGGGCACCCTAGTAAATCTTCACCAAACCAAACCATGTGCGTAGGTCTCCCACAATATAAATGGAGATGTTCGATGCCTCACATGAACACATGAAAACAAATACTTTTCTTACAAACTCAACCTAATCCTTCCCCTTGTCTGTCCGTCTTGTATTCCCAATTGAATCCTCAAATCCACGATCCAAACCATGAAGGTGAAAATAGAGAGCACTAGAATTATCAAGCCAATCTATGAAGGCACTGACAACAATGGAAATACCCCAACAACATTATTTGAGTACATCCCTCTCAGTGTATTCGACAAGGTGACTTACGACGTCCACATGGCAGTCATTTACGCCTATCGCCCACCAACACCTCCAAATGCAACCATTCAGAATGGTCTTCAAAGGGCATTATCGGAATACAGGGAGTGGGCCGGCAGGCTTGGTGAAAATGAGAAAGGTGATCCCGTCGTTTTTCTCAATGACAAAGGCGTCAAGCTTGTTGAGGCATCTGTTGATGGCAGGCTTGACCAGATCATGCCCTTCAGGCCATCCCCGATCAGCCTCAGCCTCCACCCAAGCTTGAAGGGTGTGGAGGAGTTGGTGCAAGTGCAGCTCACAAGGTTCACTTGTGGCTCATTGGTGGTGGGGTTCACGGCTCACCACCATGTCGCTGACGGGCATTCCACGAGCGACTTCTTAGTTGCTTGGGGCAAAGCTTGCCGGGGACTTGACATGAACCCGCTGCCTCTTCACGACCGCACAATTTTCAATCCTAGAAAACCACCTTGTTTTGAGTTTGAGCACAAAGGAATTGAATTCAAGAGCAAGGATCTCATCAAGGATTGTCCTAATTATAATCAGCAGCATGATCACTTTGTGGATGATATTGTAGTCCACAAGGTCCATTTCACATTGGACTTTCTCTCCAAGCTCAAGGCCAAGGCTTCTCAACCATGTGGAAGCATTAACAACAACAACAATAATATTTGTAGCACTTTTGAAACCTTGCTGGCTCACCTATGGAGAACGATAACCAAGGCTCGTGGGCTTGGTGGACTCGAAACCACATGTATTCGAATCTCCGTGGACGGCCGGAGCCGACTGAACCCCAGAGTACCTAACGAGTACTTTGGCAACTTGGTGCTATGGGCATTCCCTAGTGCAAAGGTCAAGGACCTATTGCGGGAGCCATTGCCTTACGCGGCAAGGCTCATTCACAATGCCATTGCAAAGGTAAACAACAATTATTTCAGGTCATTCATCGAATTCGCCACCCACAAGGCTCCGGAAGAAGACCTGGTGCCTACCGCCGTCATGAACAAGTCTGCTCTGTGCCCCAATTTGGAGGTGGATAGTTGGCTGAGGTTCCCATTTTATGACTTGGATTTAGGAGGGGGGAGTCCTTACGTCTTCATGCCATCTTATTTTCCAACAGAAGGAATGCTGTTTCTTCTGCCATCATTCATAGGAGATGGAAGCATAGATGCTTTTGTGCCCCTTTTCCATGACAACTTGGCATCTTTCAAGCAAATTTGCCATTCGCTGGACTGAGAAAGTGCCCATATGAAGTATTTTTCATTTTCCCAAGTTCTTGTCCAAATTTTGTTATCTTTTCTTATAGTATGGATCGAGCTGGCCCATGTGCCTGGTTCTTTTCTCTCATGGCTAGTTCTTGCAGAGAAATTGTCATGTTTCTAGGAAGTAGACCTCCCAACTGACTACTTGTTTCAATTATACGCGAAGCTACGTTGGGGGTCACCTTTCCCAACAACTATGATGTATACCTCATGATAAAAAAATTGAAGATTTATATATGTATAAGATGTTATCGATGAAAGAAAATTTTTACCCTCTTAAGAGACACTCGAGTCCTTTAGAAATTAGGCTCTTATTTTTAAAATCTTAGGTTCTAATATGTGGCTTATGGAAATCAGAAGAGTTAATTGTTGTGTAACTCACACGTCAAATGCACTTTAAGTGGACAATTTTTTTTTGTGCACTGTATAGATGGCAATTTAAAAATAAAAAAAAGAAAATAGAGATAACACGCTACAGTTTTGATAGAGAGAATTACTTTGTATTCACCATGCGCGGTGGACCGGAGCCACTATACTATACCAAAGGCCATTGTTGGAGCATTTTGGATGGGAGCTCAAGTGCTCCAAGGCGCAACGTGCGGCTATTCCGCCTCCGTGTACTTGTGAAAGTGGCTGACAATTCTCTTATGTACATCATGGACATGGAGGTATAATCTTTGTTCTTTGTTTAAATGAAATCATGAATTCCATTTTTAATGAGAAAAATTCTGAATTGATCGTCGAAGAAGTTTACAATTCGTAGAATTGTTTAATTTGTTTGAATCACTTTTTTTTTTTAAAATATAACTCAATCTTAATTTTATACCACAAAATAAATAGAACTTATTTGAAATAAAAAAAATTATATAATAAATTTGAGTTATATAAAATTAAGAGTAAATTATACTCATAGAATGAAAGTGAATAAAATAATAAGTAATAGTAAAAGCTTGGTTTGGTAGGTAACTTGCTTAAAATGCCCCTTTTAAATGAAAAACGTGCTTTTTTTTTTTTTTTTTGAAGTGTGGTAGTATGTCTACATCTAGATAATTATTTATGTGAATATATTTATTTTGAGGTCTAATACAAGATTTTTTTTTTTTTGGAGGTACATGGTTTGTTCAATATGAAGGTGACAAAATAATTCAATTAAATACCTTTGATCGTTTTGTATTTCAAATATGGGATAGGGCATTGGGGGTATAATCTCGCACTGAAGCCTACAAGCGCCAACATGCACACAACTTTACGTGTAAAATGGGTTAAGCCAAGGCACAGATTAATGGATTCCTTGATTTCTCAATCTGTTCGATTTTTTATGACCCGCCCTCATGGAGCCAATTAAGGCACAGATTGATAGTTTGGCCCAACAGGATGCAAATTAGGCACAAGTAAAAGATTCGGCTGAGGTACAACAGACCCATAGTTTCCAAGCTCACATTCCAAATATTTTATTAAAAGTTGGTATATTTTTATGATTAAAAGTCTCAAATTTTAATTAAAATTATTTATTATTTTAAAAAAAGAAAAGAAAGAAAACTGGTCCTACTCCACGACACAACATATTTTCCATGTTCACACGTACAATTCATGCATATAGATATTTATTGGCCCTTGGATGTCAGCTTCAGTCAACGTCCATTAGGTAAATACAATTTGACTTTCAATGATTAATCAGTTGGTTTGATAATCAATCATATTATAGGCTAAACATTGACGTCGGCTTGAGAGCTGGAGAGACATTAAAAAAAAACAGAGACAACGAAATTGGTTGCAACTATCATATTTGAGTTGGTGACATTTTTTGTGTTTGTCGTCGATCATGTTGGGCAGATACATATATCTATTCTACTCCTACCTTACATATTATTTATGCAGAAAAATGTACAGGACTCGAGGAAAGTTGCTTGTTAAGTGTCCGTAATGTAATTTAAAAATTTTTACAACCATAATTATAAAATATGGAATGAAAACAATAATAATATTTTTTTTATCGCAATTTATATCAGTTGGTTAAAGTTTCAAATTTATTGTATTACTAACATTTTGTAGGAACATTTTTTCAACCCATGTACTGGAACCCATTTTATACGTATCAGTTAGTTAATTATTATTTATTAATATGATTAGGGACATAGTCCCTTGCAATTGCAATACTTGTTTACATAAGAAGATAAGCTATCAAAACTTTCCTGTCAAGCTCTAAAGCGAAAAAGGATAATAAATCAAAATTCCTTCTCCAGTGGTTTAATTTCTTTTTTCAATTTATCCATGGAAACAAAATCTTCTCTTACATTAAACTTTGTAGTGATTTAAAATGTTGTAATGATATTATACCTTGACAGGGCATAAATATTTGGCTACTGGCGAAAAGAATTCACCATGAATCCAATAGAATTGAATCTCAGTCCTATCATAATCGTGTAGGTATTTCTTTTATTTAAAAGTTTAATATTCCTAGAAGATTTTACAATGTTCCTCCATCCCACTAAAATGAATGAAATTAGCATATGCATTGGTTATATTATTTTTGCTTGTTAAGGGAAAACACAAATATTTACTCCAGTCGAGGAAGATCACATAAAGTAACGGATATATAACCCAATCTGCATTTTTACTTGTTATTTTTAAGGGAAACGAAATTAAAGATTTCGGATTAATGGCAGCCAAGAATACGCCAACGAGTATTATGTTATAAAAAAATCTCATGAAGCATAAACGTTTATAGTGAACTTGATTTTTTTAATAGTAAACCTGATTATAATTATTTTTTAATATAGTGAACCTGATTATTATTTTTATAGTGAGTAAACTTTACTTTTATAGTGAACTTGGTTATTATTATTATTTTTTGATCTATTAAGAGACTAATTGGATTATAAATTATATAATAAAGTAATTTTCTCCTGCTCATAAATATCACACTGCTTCCTAAATTAAAATATGAACTTCTATTATAAAAGTTTAAATTTTAACTACTAAGTATCTCGCAATCAACTTGATTATTTATCCAACAAACATTTTAAAGAGATGTCTAAGGCTGTTAACGAACCGAGCTGAGCTGAGCTTTGTCGTGTTCAAGCTCAGTTCGTGAACATATGCCCTGAACTCAAACTCGGCTTGAGCTCCATTCGAACTTTAATAGCTGAGCTCGACTCAATAATAAACTATAAAGCTCAAACTCAGCTTATTGCATTATATTTTTCCAAATTTTTGTTAATATGAGCTCGATATATGCTTGGCTCAATATAAGTTTGGCTTGTTCAAGTAAAATCTTTTTTAAGAATTCTAAAAGTAACATTCAATATAGGGATAATTAATAAACAAGCATATTATTGAGCACATTATCAAACATTTATCGAACATTTTACTAAATATCTTATCGAGCTTTTAACGATTTGTTCAGGAACATAAATGAGTCGAACAATCTCTTATTCAAATTCGACTTGTTTGGTAAACAAACTTTGAAATAAAGCTTGATTATTGTTCATTTACGTTACCGAACGAGTTCAAACGAGTTTTTATCAAACCGAACAGCTGAATTTTTATTAAGAATAGTGGTTCGTTACCAGTCCTAGAGATGCACAATAGAAGTACTTTAGTTAGAGCCTCATCATTGGCTGGACCATGCAACCTGATTGGGCCTCCCCATCATTCTCGGCACTAGACCTTGTGCATAGGACAACAATTGAAGTGGTGAATAGCCCAGCAACTTAATCAATTGGGCCTTTTTTAATGATTAGACCGCAAGTATAGTGTAAGAACTAAAAAAAGTTATGTTCCAAAATACAAAAGACACTCATAATGCGGACCTTAGACAAGAAAACATTCTTTGGGCCAACCAGGCCTAGCCTGCTTGGTCTGGGGCTATATCTCTCAGGGGTTGGCGGGATCCCAGCCTCCCCCATTCCCAACTATATATTTTGTTTAAGGAATTACCATTTCTGTTGGTCTTATTTTAATGGGTTGAAGAGTGCAAGTACTTTTTATCTTTAAACTCGTGTTTTCCCCCCTTCAAACCACTAACATGATTACCTGCTAATTATTATCTGTGTTAAAAAAAAAATCCATGGGTTTGCTAGATAATTATTATGTAATGTAGTACATAATTTTAGGAGGCGAAAAAAAAAGGATAAAACTCCGAACAAAAGGGTACACCCTATAAAAGCTCAGTTATAGCTATACGGTTTCTCATCAGTAACCAGTTTGCCTGAGACCAAATATCATAGAATCAAGGAGATCCAAACTATGGTAATTCTCTACCAATATGTTGCACCTCATCCTACTTTTGCTACATTTAAGTTTTAGTCCATTTTTTAACAGTCAAAAAATGCACACATTTCTTAGTTTTGCACACCTTGGAGTATCAGTTCCTGATAGCACTGCAATACATACAGTAAATCGTTTATTGAACAATCTATGAGTGACAAATTAGACTATGTTTAAGTATTTGAAAACACCATACATTTGTCTCCTATACGTGACCCAAAGACAATGGGCATTGTTGTCCTTCACCTTCTCAAATCACTTGCAAAATAATCAAAACAGTATCGAGTTCTATTCATGAGGATAAGGAATAATTTATGTTATTTACATTTCAAAATATATGATAGGGTTTTCTCATAGTAATATTCGTTCTCTGAGCAGCAGAGAGGAATTAGGCTCATATTGATTTCTTAGCAGGTTTACAGATTCTTATCGTAAAAACAAAGTGATAATATCATCTTCCAGTTATCAAAAGCAAAGTGCCAATGCTGGCAATAGGTCTTGTATTCGAGTATTAGTGACTTTGTTCTCATTTGTTGATCTTTCAACCTTTCTTGTCACAAAAGAAAATAAAAATGGATAGCCTGCATTTTTCTAATGGGAAATGCTTACCCTAAAATGTTAAAATGTTGATTTTTTTTTTCTCATATGCCAAAAAAAAGCATTTTGACAAACTTTTGATTTTTTATTTTTGGGTAAAAAAGAGGAATATTTTTCTGTTTGATTAGATAGATTATTAAAAATATATATATATATATTTACCTTTTATTTTGGAATTAGCAATTGATAAAGAATTTTTTTTTTAGTAGTGCTTGATGGTTCAAAAGTTTTTTTTATGATTTTGGTTTTTTTGTTGATGTAGTAAGAAGTTTTTAGTAATTTTACTTTATTTTTTAAAACTAAAACCTAACTGGATTTAGTGTTACCTTACAATTTAAGAACTTTTCATGAAATTTCTTGAAAAATCTTTCATGATATTTATCTTTATTCTTTTTTTTTTTTTTAATCAGGCTAGATGACTACCCTAAATTAGCTATCTGTTTAACATGTTCAATGACTAAAATTTCCATTGTATGATCTACATCCTTGCTAATGTACTAGTAATTGTTTTCTTCCCTCAAATAAATTTCTTTTTTTTTTTTTGAGTCTACTGGAGGGTCAAAACCTGTACAACTAGAGTGGGTGGGGGAATTTGGGAAAACAGAGGCTCGAACCCCTTTGTCTCCCATGTGGGCAGTATGCCCCGTGACCAGTCGAGCAGAAGCTGCCAGTCTCAAATAATTTTCTCATAAGTTGATCAAATGCTTGTAATTAATTATATTTGACAACCAACTATACAAGGACAAGTAACATTTATTTTCAATATAGCATTGTAAGTTAGCAACAAATATTCTAAAGTATGTCTTGTTTATGAGAAACAGACTACTTTTGCTGTCACATAAAAATTAGGCACTGGTGTAGCAACTTTGTTTGTTCTGGTGTTTTAGTTGGGGTGTACTTACCAAGGCTTGTATTCTCTTAGTTTTGGGTATCATTGGTTTTATCTAAATGCTATGAATGATACTTTTAAAGCAAGTTTTAATTTACAAAGAAAAAGTGGATATTCTGTAACACAGCAAGTAGTGATTTCGACATAAGAAAATGTGTTGGCTTTTATCGGGTTTGAGTCAAACTTCATTGTTTGTCCATAATCTATCAAAATCAGATTGTGTAGAAGCAATCTGGAGGGTCTTCCAATGTTAGAGAAGAGTCTAGATGTGTTTATTCCTGACAAAGTCTTTTAATCTAGTCTTCGATTTGGATAAGTACGATTTCGAGTTAGAAAGGGCGGTCGACGCAGCTAGGGGACTAGATGGTAAGAGGTTTTTGGATAAAAAAATCCAGGTTAAGCTTGCATCCTATCAAGATTCGTAGTCTTTTGGCACTTATAGAGGAAGGCCTTGGTCTCCCCTTAATACTGTTCATTAGGCAAACACACCAGCGAGATGGGTGCCTAGATAACGAGTGTTGGGTAAGTCTTACAAAGAAGTGATGGCAATAGTGTTGAGGTCCGAGTTGGGCAAAGAGGTAAGGGTTAAGGACAATCTGATTACTATCTTGTCGTGATTCAATATACCCCTTAGGAAGAGGATAATAATTGGCTTTATAGGAGTACTATAGGGCTGGTGTAATCTCCAAAATTCGTGGAGTCAATTCATGGGTATCTTTAAATGGGTAGATTTTGTCCGTTTGTAGTCACAATCATGGGCAGGTCTAGGTCCTTTTTTGACTTTTGATACTAAACAACAAATGCTAGACACAATTGAGAGTGTAGGTGATTGGATCCATCAACACTTCATTAAACTTGAGCCTTGGAACCCAGAGGTAACTTGTAAGGACAAACAGGTTTGGTTGCGCATTGAAGGTCTACCTTTGCAAGTTTGGAATAGGAATTTTTTTTATTAGTCTTACATGGGGGATGTTTATGGGCCTTGATGATATCTCTGATTAGAGGTGGCAGTTAGACTGTTGTCAGGTATATTTGCTAGTGTCTATTGATACAGACATACCTAAATTGGTTGCGGTAATGGCAGATGGGAAAAAAATTCATAGAAAATTAACAGTAGAACAGATCAATTACCCCAAAGCCTCATAGGGAACATCTACTTCTATCTCTAATGAGACAATAGCGTTGATGAGAGCTAAAGTGCATGAGGTTAGTGAAACATCTGTTCAGTTAGAATACGGGTAGAAGGATATGATAGACGCCACTGGCAAAGAAGGAAGATCGCCAAAGAAGAGAAAGGGAGGAGAGGAATTCCAAACACAACATCTGTTTAGCTCTCTGCTAGGAGAAACTGACAGTAACAAGCCTGATACATGAGGTCTGAGTTTGGAGAAGTGGGTCTCAGCCAAATGGATACAGATATTCCTCATACTAACTAGCAGTTTGAATTTCAAAAAAATGTTTACAATAAATGGGATCTTGCATAAGGCTTGGGTTTTTGGGCTCGAGAGGGAGTTGGGCCTACTACTATTATCTAAAGGATTTTCTTGGGCATAGAGGACTCTCAAGTAGGGCCACAAGCTTGGAAGCTAATTAAAAAATCTATAGATATAGGCCAAATAGCATTCTAGTAGAGGGAAGAAAATGTCTTTTGGATTTTGGGGTTGGGATACAGCATGGGTCAAACATCTTGTTAAAAGAAATTGCTCATTTAGAGAAGAGAATGCCAAGTTTTATGGATGACCATAACATTCATTCTCTAGTAAGCGTGTGTGACGTTCTTAGACGTAGATGATGCAGCAGCAAACCAAGATAGACGTCAGTGATGCAACAACAAACCAAGACCAATTGTTGCAAAGTCATAGAAGTTAGCAAAACAAATGTACCAAATAGTTGAAATTGAGGATTGTTTCGTCTTGTAGTAAATAATAATATCCAACTTGCATGTATGTATGCATGCATGAAATGAGTGGTGGGTGTTATTTGTCTTATGTGCATAATAGTATAGTCAATCACATAGTTTGTTGAATATAAAAAATGTAGCATGCAAAATCTTTGTTCTTATTTTGTGTTCATATCTGCAAGTCAACGTGTGCAGTCAAAATTTATTGAATTAGTTCCCATTTATTTGTAAGCCTATAAAAAGTATGCAGTGACCATTGTATGTGATAGAGAGAAAAAAAAAGTTCAAAAGTTACATGTTTTAAAAACTCTCTCGTGCTCCAATTATTTTTGCTCTATTTTTCCTGCTCTATACAACATTTATTTTCTCTACTCTTTCTCAAGTACAAACTTCATTTTTACTACTCAAATAATTCCTTTCGTTATCAAACACTTGTACACCTTTTAAATCATTGCATCAATAGTGGTATCAGAGTTTAATCAAGTCTTAAGCTACCTATTTGCAGTACCCAAAATCAACTAAACACCAACATTTGTAGCCATGACGAGATTAAACACAACTAGAGCGCAAACAAGCTCTAGCTATTCCACAGTAGCCTCCAACAGCACCAGATCAATTTTTGCACCATCTAGCATTTCATTTCCAGAGGCACAATTGTTTGCAGGCCAGAACAATGATTGGGCAGTAATGATAGAAGCATTTTTGCAAGTCTATGAGCTGTGGGACGTCATTGAGTCAGGATGCGAGCCACCAAAAGTAGGAATTGAACTTAGTGAGGAGGAGAAAATTTCCAACAACAAAAAGGCAATTAAAAATAACTGAGTTTTTAGTCTAATTCATACCTCAGTAATTGAAAAAAATTTTCCTAAAATTGTTATAGCTAGGACAGCCAAGCAAGCATGAGTCAAGCTTGAAAGCCAGTACAAAGGTGCTGACAGAGCTAGAGAAGTCCATTTGCAATCCTTAAGAGTGGCATTTGAAAATCTAAGGATGAAAGAGTTGGAAACAATTCAAGAATATTCCAGTAGAGCAGAAGGTGTCATAAATCAACTGGAGCTGAACGGACAAGAGGTGGAAGAAAAAAAGGTGGTCCAAAAACTGCTAAAGAGCTTACCAGAAAAGTTTGACTTTATAGTAGTAGCAATAGAACAATCAAAAGATTTGTCACAACAATCTTTTATAGATTTGTTCGGTTCTTTAAAAGCACATGAGGACAGGATATTCTAGAGAAATGATGGAGCAATTGAAGGAGCATTTCAAGCCAAGTTTAAGCAGCAAAAAGCTTCAAGATACAAAAAGCCACCTAATGACAGCAAACCATCCAACGCTGCTGAATCAAGCAGAAGCGGTAATTTCCTTTTTGTGGAATCTGCAACAAAACCAACCATATGGAGAAAGACTGTTGGAAAAAAACAATATTAATGCAATAATTGCTAGAAGATCGGTCATTTGGAGAAAGATTACAAAAGTAAAGTCGGACAACAACAACAAGGGAGACAATTCTAGCCAAGACAATCGCAACCTCCAAGACCATAACAGCTGCAGTACCAAGCAAGACCTCACCAGCAAAATCAGCAAGGAAACGTTATTGAAACTACACAGGAAGTTCATCTTTTTTTTAACTTGTCACATTGATGATCGTGACAATAATTACAATTGGCTTGTTAATAGTGGATGCTCAAATCATATGCCTAAAAATGTAGACATATTTACAAAGATAGACGAAGGCTTTATAGGATTCATGAGGGTAGAAAACGAAGCTTGTGTAGATATAGCAGGCAAAGGCACTGTGGCTATTCAAACAACACATGGTACAAAATTCATTTCTGACGTGTTGTTGGTGCCTAGTGTGAAGCAAAACCCGCTTAGTGTAGCTCAAATGATGCAGTGTGGATATTATGTGCATTTTGTGAATAATGCATGTGTGATTAATGATCCAAACGATGTTGAGATAGTTGTTGTACCAATGATCAACAAAAGCTTTCAATTGAAGTGTAGAAATTCCATTGATACAAGCTACAATATGCAAGCTGATTAGACAGAGCTATGACATAAGAGATTTAGTTACTACAATGTTGAATCTCTGAAGTACTTTCAATCTCAGAGTATGGTAAAAGACTTACCACCATTATAGGCCATTTCTAGTGTTCGTCAATCGTGCTAGATGAGAAAACAACATAGAGAGCCCTTCTATACAGCGATGCAATCCAGAAGAGCAAAAGAGAAGTTGGAGCTAGTTCACATGGACATTTGTGGTCCAATGAGCTCACCTTCCTTGAATCAGAATCTTTATTTTGTGCTTTTCATTGATGATTATACCAAAATGACTTGGGTTTATTTTCTCAGGCACAAATCTGACTTGTTTTCTATTTTTAAAGACTTAAAGCTCTAACAGAAAATCAAAGTGGTAGGAAAATTAAAGTTCTTAGATCTGATAAAGGAACTAAGTATACTTCAACTCAATTTGATAGATTCCTCACAGATGAAGATCTAGAGCACCAATTGACAACTGCCTACACTCCACAACAAAATGGTGTTAGTGAAAGAAAGAACATAACCGTCATGGAGATTGCGAGATGCATGCTAGCTGAAAGGAATTTACCAAAGAAGTTTTGGGCGGAGGTAATAAGCACTGTCGTGTACCTACTCAACAAACTACCTACCAGAGCTGTACAAAAGAGAACTCCAATTGAAGCTTGGAGTGATCACAAGCCCTTCATCCAACACCTGAGAGTTTTTTGCTTAGTGTGTTATGTTTACATTCCATATGTCAAAAAGAGAAAGCTCTAAGAAAAACAATTAAAGATATTTTCTTGGGTTATAGCACTCAATCCAACGGATGTAGAGTGTTAGATCTGCAATCAGAGAAGATCATCATCAGTAGAAATGTCAAAGTTGATGAAGATGCTGTATGGAATTGGGAAAATCTAGTGTTGACCAAAACATAGTTACTAGTATCGTTCCTCTACAACAAGTTCAAAGCCAACCACAAACAAATAGCACTGTAGATCAACAGAATGACTTGGAGCTGATGGACTCACACTCAACTCCGTGTTCACCAATTTCATGCTTAAGGAGTGTACCTCAAGTTTTTTCTGGAGAGTCATCACTAGAATCACCTATTCGAAAAACCAGGAGACTTTCAGAAATTTATGAACAATACAACTTCATAGCATTTGAGCCTCATAACTATCAAGATGCTAGCCAGTATGATGAATGGCAAGCTGTAATATAGGAGGAGCTCCGAATAATAGAAAAAATTAGACTTGGGAACAAACACCCAAATCTGATGAGAAAAAAGTTATTATGGTCAAATGGATCTACAAGACAAAACTGAACCTTGATAGCACAATCAACAAGCATAAAGCAAGATTGGTGGCCAAATGATATGCTCAGGAAGTAAGAGTTGACTACACAGAGACGTTTGCTCCAATAGCCAAACATGACACAATTAGATTTTTACTTACTTTTGCAGCACAACAAGCATGGACCGTACATCAATTAGATGTAAACTCAGCATTCCTCAATGGAATTTAAGAAGAAAAAGTGTTCGTGGAGCAACCAGAAGGATTTTTGGTCAAAGGAAGAGAAGACCACATCTACAAATTGAAGAAGGCGCTTTATGGTTTCAAACAAGCACTAAGAGCTTGGTATAGTAGAATTGATTTATATTTCAATGAATCGAGATTCATGAGGAGCCCTAATGAACTCACTCTGTATGTAAAAAGGCAAATTCATATGACATAATAATTATTTCATTATATGTAGATGATTTACTTGTCACAGAAAACAACACATACTCAATCTAGAGGTTCAAAGAAGAAATGCAGAAAGAGTTTGAAATGACAAACTTGGGACTCATGCACTACTTCCTAGGGATGGAAATTCAGCAAGATCAAACCGGTATTTTTATCTCTCAACAAAAGTATGTAGCTGGCATATTGAAGAAAATTCAAATGCAGAAATGCAAGTCTACATCAACACTATTGCCAGCCAATCTAAAACTGTCAAAGTTTGATAGAGAGCAAAAAACTGATCCAAAAAACTACAGGAGTCTTGTTGGCAGTCTATTGTATCTTACTACAACAAAACCTAACTTGATGTTCATAGCAAGTATGTTGTCAAGATTCATGCAGTCACTAACCAATATATACATGAGAGTAACTAAACGAGTGCTGAGATACATCAAGGGCACTCAAAATTATGAAATCAAATATGAAGCAGACAGTGATGTAGAATTCCATGGTTATTTAGATTCAGATTGGGCAGGCAGCATCGATGATTTTAAAAGTATGTCTGGATACTACTTTCTTTATGGTTCAAGAGTAATTGAGTGGAACTCGAAGAAGCAGGAAACAGTTGCACAGCCCACTACTGAAGCTGACTATATTTTAGCTTGTGCAGCAGCAAATCAAGCTATTTGACTTAGAAAAATCGTGACAGATTTGCAACAATCTGTCATAGGATCTATAGTGATTTATTGTGACAATAAATCAGTTACAACAATAGCTAAAAATCTAGTTGACCATGGAAGAACGAAATACGTGAAAGTCAAATTTCATTTTCTCAGAGAAGCAGAAAATTCCAATAAAATCTAGCTGTTACATTGTCGGTTAGAAGAACAAATAGCTGACATTTTGACTAAAGCGTTACCGGTTACCAAATTTAACCATTGCAGAACCAAGCCCGGCATGATGAGCTACTGCATCAATGAGGAGTCTCAAACGTCGGTGATGCAGCAGCAAACCAAGACAAATTGTGAAAGGAAGAAAATTGTAAAGATAGACATTGGTGATGCAACAGCAAATAAAGACCAATTGTTGCAAAGTGATAGAAGCTAGCAAAATAAGTGTGCCAAATACTTGAAATTGGGGGTTGTTTCATCTTGTAGTGAGTAATAATGTCCAACTTGCACGTATGTATGCATGAAATGAGCAGTGGTGTTGTTTGTCTTATGTGCACGGTAGTATAGTTAATTATGTTAGTTTGTTGAATATTAAAAATGTAGCATGTAAAGTCTTTATTTTTGGGTTGTATTCATATCTGCAAGTCAGCGTGTACAGCTGAAATTTATTGAATTAGTTCACATTTATTTGTAAGCCTATAAAAAGCACGCAGTGACCATTACATGTAACAGAGAGAAAAAAAGTTTAAAAGTTACATGTTTTAAAAACTCTCTCGTGCTCCAATTATTTTTGTTCCATTCTTCTTGCTCTATACAACATTTATTTTCTCTACTCCATTCTCAAATACAAACTTCATTTTTACTACTCAAATAATTTATTTCCTTATCAAACACTTGTACACCTTTTAACTAATTACATCAACAAAGGTCTTAGAGGAAAATTGTCATATAAAATCAGTGGGATTAAGATAGGGGCGTGTGATATCTAAGGCACTTGAAAGCCCTTGAAGAAGCAACAGAGGGGGGTTGGCGAGCAAGAAGGCTTGTGATTAGGATCTGTCAAGAGTTGCAAGGAAAGCTGTTGAGAAGGGTAAATGTACCATAAAGTTTCCAATTAGAGAGATATTGTCCGAAGGTGGTTTGCTAACTAACAGCCAAATCAGGATGAGATATGAACTATTGTGCAAAGAAGCCTAGAGAATTTTTGCAAATTGGGAAACTTTTGAGGTGCCACCCTATGGAAAGGGATGAAACGGTTCTCGATAGATTGGCCAAGTGATCCTGTGAAGAGAACCTCATATAGGCTTAGCTGTACAGTGGCTGAGGAAGTTAGGAGTTTGATGTTTTTATGATTTTGACAACGTTAAATGTGGGGTTTTGGAAGGTCTACAAAAAGACGGCCTTGCGGAATTGGATAGCGTAATTGAAGTTGGGAGTTACTTTTCTTCAGGACACTAAGTTACATAGCATTATTGTTCCTCCTCTGAGGCAACAATGGAACTGGCTAAAATCTAAGAGTTGGTCTCCGATGTAGTTGGGTCGACTAGGGGAGTGATACTGCTATTGGATCATAAAGTTTTTCAATTAGAGGAGAGCTAAATCAAACAAAAGTGTACTTTTCTCCCATTAAATAGAATTATAGTGTTCGATAATATTTATGCCTTTAATAATTTTGAGGAGCAACTGGCCCAATGAGAAGAATTACATGCTATTAAGAGGATAATCACACAATTGCTCAGCTTAGAGACTTTGGTGATGATCTTCAATTGGTTAATCTTCCAATGACTGGCAGGCGATTTACTTAGACTAATTTTAGAGCTATTCCTTCTTTTATTTATTTTGATAGGTTTTTGATTGATGCTAGTTGGCTTCTGTTAGTCCTTAATTTGAGCCAATAGGGTGTTGACTGTCCTTTTTCTAACCATTGTTGAGTTTGTCTAAGGGTTGATGAGTCTAATTGGGGTCCAATACCATTCAAACTCTTTAATAGTTGGTTTTTGGATGGCGGTGCAGCTCAAACAATAGAAAGATGCTGGAAAGAGACATATTTAATTGAAAATCCAAGAAAAAAAATATTAATCAGGCCAAAGAGTGTCGAGAGTGGCTTAAAAGCTTGGAATAAAGAGAATTAACAGTCAGGTAATGGTAGGCTGGAATAGGTTATTAACAATTAAAAACTGTAAAGCTTGAATAGGAATCACAAGTGCTGAGTGAAAATGCATGGATTAAGTTTTTTATTCTTAAAGATGAATTATAGAATATTCAAAAATGACATGGGCAGGATTAGAAGTAGAAATCTAGGATAAAATGGCTTTCAAAGGGAAACAAAAATACAAAGTTATATAAAATTGTAGCATCGAACAGAAGGAGCAAAAATACAATTGAAGAAATGAGGGTAAATGGGCAAGTCCTTTCCTAGCCAAGGCATATTTGGGATAATGTGTTCTTACACTTTCTAAATCATTTTGCTGTATCATTAGATTCTTACTTTATTATGGTTGAGTTGAGATTTAAACAGATAAGTACCGATGATTGTCAATAGATTGAGAAATCATTCACTAAAGAAGAGGTTTGGGAGGCTGTAGTTGCTTGTGATGGCGATAAAGCGGCTAGGCTAGATGGGTTTAATTTACATTTCATGAAGCATCATTGGGATTTGATGAAATAAGAGCTTATGGGTTTCTTGTTGGATTTATATGGTCATGCCAATCTTTACCAAAATATTAATGCCTCCTTTATAGTGGTCATTTCAAAAGTGGACGTTGTTTAGTCACTCCATCAATTTCTTCCAATTTCTTTAGTAAGATGTTTCTACAAGATTTTGAGTAAGGCACTGGCAAATCGATTAAAAGTAGTGGTGGAAGGGCTAATGGGGTAAAACCCAATCTGCTTTCTTGAAGAGTGGGTTTATTTTAAATAATGTGTTGATAGCTAATAAGGTGATTGATGAGCTAGGAAAGAGAAACGAAGGTGGGCTAGTTATAAAGGCTGATTTTGAGAAAGCTTATGACTCAGTAGAATGGAAACTTGTTAATGTAATGATTTAAAAAGTGAATAAAGGCTTGATAGGAGAAAAGATTATTTTTACAGTAAAAATAAATTTTATATATAGTAAAGAATGGAATAAAATAATTAGAGCACGAAAGAGTTTTAGAAACATATAACTTTTGAATTCTTTTTTTCTCTCTACCTCATATAATGGTCATTGCATGCCTCTTATAGGCTTACAAATAAATGTGAACTAACTTAATAAATTACGACTGCACATGCTGACTTGCAGATATGAACACAATCTAAGAACAAAGACTTTGCATGCTACATTTTTAATATTCAGCAAACTAACGTGATTGACTGTACTACTATGCACATAAGACAAACAACATCCACCACTTATTTCATGCATACATACATGCAAGTTGGACATCATTGCTCACTATAAGACGAAACAACCCCCAATTTTAACTATTTGGCACACTTGTTTTGCTAGCTTTTATGACTTTGCAGCAATTGGTCTTAGTTTGCTGCTACATCACCGACGTCTATCTTTACAATTTTCTTCCTTTCACAAATTGTCAAGGTTTGCTGCTGCATCACCGACATCTAAGACTCTTCCTTGATGCAGTAGCTTATCATACCAAGCTTGGTTCTACAATGGTTAAATTTGGTAACCGGTAACACTTTAGTCAAAATGTCAGCTGTTTGTTCTTCTGACCGACAATATAATGGCTGGATTTCCATGGAATTTTTGGCTTCTCTGAGGAAATAAAATTTGACTTTTATGTGTTTCGTCCTTTCATGGTCAACTAGATTTTTAGTTATTGCTATAGCTAATTTATTGTTATAATAAATCACTGTAACTCCTATAACAGATTGTTGCAAGTATGTCATAATTTTTCTAAACCAAATAGCTTGATTTGCTGTTGCACAAGCTAAAATATATTCAGTTTCAGCAGTGGACTGTGTAATTGTCTCCTGCTTTTTTGAGTTCCACGTAATTGCTCCTGAATATAGAGAAAGCAATATCCATATGTATTTTTAAAATCATCGATGCTGCCTGCCTAATCTTAGTCTGAATAACCATGTAATTCTACATCACTGTCTACTTCATAATTCCATAATTTTGAGTGCCCCTGATGTATGTCAACACTTATTTAGCTACTTTCATGTATATATTGGTTGGTAACTGCATGAATCTTGACAGCATACTTCCTATGAACATCAAGGCAGGTCTTGTTGTAGTAAGATATACTAGACTGTCAACGAGACTCTTGTAGATTTTTTGATTAGTCATTTGCTCTCTATCAGACTTTGACAATTTTAGATTGGCTGGCAATGGTGTTATTTTATACTTGCATTTCTGCATTTGAAATTTCTTCAGCATGTCAACAACATACTTTTGTTGAGATATAAATATACTAGTCTGATCTTGTTGAATTTCCATCCTTAGGAAGTAGTGCATGAGTCTCAAGTCTGTCATTTGGAACTCTTTTTGTATTTCTTCGTTGAACCTTTCGATTGAGTATGCGTTGTTTCATGTGACAAGCAAATCATCTACATATAAAAAACAATTAGCATGTCAGATGAATTTGCCTCTTTCATATATAGAGTGGATTCATTAGGACTCCTCCCGAATCTTGATTGATTGAAATATGAATCAATTCTACTATACCAATATCTTAGTGCTTGTTTGAGACCATAAAACGCCTTCTTCAATTTGTAGATGTGGTCTTCTATTCCTTTGACTGTAAAACCTTATGGTTGCTCGACAAACACTTCTACTTCTAAAATTCCATTGAGGAATGTTGACTTTACACCTAATTGATGTACGGTCCATGCTTGTTGTGCTGCGAAAGCAAGTAAAAATCTAATTGTATCATGTCTGGCTACTAGAGTAAATGTCTCTGTGTAGTCAACTCCTGCTTCCTGAGTATATCCTTTGGCCACCAATCTTGCTTTGTGCTTGTTGATTGTGCCATCAGGGTTCAGTTTGGTTTTGTAGATCCATTTGACCCTAATAACATTTTTGTCATCAGATTTGGGTATGAGTTCCCAAGTCTGATTTTTCTCTATCATTTGGAGCTCTTCCTACAATGCAGCTTGCCATTCATCATACTAGCTAGCCTTTTGATAGTTGTGAGGCTCAAATGCTATGAAGTTGCATTGTTCATAAATTTATGAAACTCTCCTAGTTTTTCAAGTAGGTGATTTTGGTGATGACTCTCCAAAAAGAACTTAAGGTGAACTCATTGAGCATGAAATTGGTGAACACAGAGTTCAGGGTGAGTCCATCAACTCTAAGTCATTCTGTTGATCTATAGTGCTATTTGTCTATGGTTGGCTTTGAACTTATTGTAGAGGAACGATGTTGATAACTATGTTTTGGTCAACATTAGATTTTTCCCAATTCTAGACAACATCTTCATCAACTTTGACATATTTACTGATGATGATCTTCTCTGATTCCAGATCAAACACCCTATATCCAAAGTTGGGATGTGACAAAGTTGGTATTAGAGCTCAATTTTCTTTTATACACCTTATTGTATTCTGATGGGGAATATGCATTCTAAGTTCCTTGGGATTCAGTGTAGCATGCCACTTAATCTCGTTACCTTAGAATGGATAGGTCCTGTGTCTTAATTGATGTATTGGCAGAGTTTAGGTTTTGTGGTTTGTTATCCCCAGCTAAGACTTATTTTTTTTAATTATTTTTATTCATGACAACTAACATATGAGGTGTGTATCTCGTGTCTATAGGATAAAATGCCATTGAAAACTCGAGTTTCAACGACTCGTGAGCCAGAGGCACTCAATGAAGAATCAAGACCACATGACCCACTTGCAACTCGGCCTAGATGACCCAGGAGTCAGTACGTGCCACCAGCTGCAGAAATGTCTGCTGCAACCATAGCCTCTGGAGAACAACAAGGACACGGAGTTGCCGTAGCACCAAGAAGGGCCATCACAGCTGAGGATCTGGCCTTGGGACTACAAGGGACACAGCAGGCCATACAACAAATGGCTGGAACTTTAGCTTGAGCCCCGGCACACCAACCATCAATGGGAGTTTATACGTCCTTTGTAGATTTTATGAAACTGAAACCCCCTACCTATTCCCATCAAGAAGGGGAGGACCCAAAGGCATGGCTGATGGAGATGGAGCGAAGACTTGACCCGATGGGAATTGATAATTACAGAAAGGTGGAGTTAGCTATGTATCGACTCACTGGAGAGGTCATCTTGACCTGGTACAATGGTTGGAGGGATAGCTTGGGAGGCAGGACTGTTCAGGTAACTTGAGAACAATTTCATGCTGAGTTTCTAAAAATTTATTTACCTCAGAGCGTCTGGATAGGAGAGCATATGAATTTGAGAACTTAAGGCAGATGGGATGTACTGTTGATGAGTATGAACGGGAATTTAGTCGCTTTGCCAAGTATGCCACATATCTAGTTCAAGATGAAGGCAGAAGGAAAAGAGATTTTTGAAGGGCCTTAACACTAGTATATACAAAAGTGCAATTTCGATGTATCTCAGATCATATTCAGCAGTAGTTGACTGGGCACGGATGGTAGAAGAGTGGACAAGAGAAGAACGTGATTATACACAACAAAGGAAGGTCAAATTTGATACCAAATCCCGAGGTAAAGGGAGTTTCAGAAGAACTGAAGAACGAACCCCATAGACTCAGCTACCTGAAAGAAGTCTCTCCCCGAGAGGAAGGATAAGCTATCCGCAGAGAAGGGGATTCCATGCTTATTCAGGGAGTCCTTCTACTGGGCGAGGACCTAGTACTGTCAGTGGGAGTACACCACTATGCGAGTATTGTGGGAATCTACACTCGGCAGTGTGCCACCACCAGACTGGTGCATGTTTCCATTGTGGACAGATAGGACATATGATTAGGGAGTGCCCAGAGCTTGGGAGGCAACCTCGCTTAGCACCCTCACAGGCTTCGTTACCATCACCTGCTGTAGGCCAGTCACGAGGGCGAGGTACTTCTAGGACAAGTAGCTCTAATGGAAGTCGTGGAGGTCGAGGACAAACATCATCTAAGCGTGGATAGGCTCGGGTCTATGCCATGGTACCTAGGGATGCAGAAGCTTCTAATGTTGTGGTAGCAGGTACCCTGACTCTTTATTCTATTCCTATTAGAACTTTATTTGATCCTGGCTCCACCCATTCATATGTGTCATACACATTAGCCTCTAAATTACTCGTCAATCCTAGACCCTTAACCATACCATTAAATGTACATAATCCTATGGGAGGAACCTTAGGCGCTGATCAAGTGTGTGAGAAGTGCATAGTCCGAATAAAAGAACATGATTTTAGTATTGATTTGGTGGTGCTTGAAATGATGGATTTTGATGTAATATTGGGAATGGATTGGTTAGCAGCGCACCATGCACTGTCGTCAAAAGGTGATAACCCTGAAGTTGCTAGGTGAATAAGAGATTAAATTTCAAGGGAATAAAAGTTCTGTACCTTACAACCTAATATCTTGGTTAGGAGCGAAGCAGATGATTAGACGAAAATGTTTGGCTTACTTGGCCCTTCTACAAGATGCTAGTAAACCTATACCCAAAATAGAAGATATCCCAGTGGTGCAAGAATTTTTGAAAGTGTTTCCTGATGAGTTGCCAGGATTACCCCCAGATCAAGAGATTGAATTTTGTATTGATTTACTGCTGGGCACCGAACCTATATCGATCACTCCATATCGAATGTCACCTGCTGAGCTAAAGGAATTAAAGGTGCAATTTCAGGAATTACTGGATAAAGGGTATATTCGCCCCAGTATGTCACCGTGGGGAGCACCAGTGCTGTTTGTTAAGAAGAAAATGGGACTATGCGACTTTGTATTGACTATCGTCAGTTGAACAAAATCACAATAAAGAATAAATATCCTCTACCACGGATTGACGATCTATTTGATTAGCTGCAAGGAGCTTGTTATTTTTCAAAGATTAATTTGCGCTCAGGGTATCATCAGTTGAGAGTGCGAGAAGAAGATGTACCCAAAACAGCATTTTGAACTCGATATGGTCATTATGAATTCCGTGTACTGCCTTTTGGGTTAACAAATGCCCCTGCAGCTTTCATGGATTTGATGAATCGAGTCTTCAAGCCGTTTTAGATCAGTTTGTCATTGTGTTTATTGATGACATCTTGATTTACTCTTCAAGCAAGGAAGAGCACAAGAAGCATTTAAGAATTGTTCTGCAGAAGTTGAAAGATGAGAAGTTATATGGCAAGTTTAGCAAGTGCGAGTTCTGGCTTCGAAGTGTGACATTCTTGGGCCACGTAATATTTGAGAAAGGGGTTGAGGTAGACCCAAAGAATATTGAAGCAATTAAGCAGTGGCCGCAACCCACTACAATAGGAGAAGTTTGCAGTTTCTTGGGATTGGCAGGTTATTGCTGTAAATTTGTGTCAGGATTCTCTCGAATTGCAGCATCAATGACTAAATTGACTCGAAAGGGGGTCAGATTCGAGTGGACAGAGGAGTGTACTAGAGACTTTCAAAAACTTAAAGAATTACTTACATCAGCACCGGTGTTATCCCTTCCATCAGGAACTAAAGGATTTACAATATATTGTGATGCTTCACGAGTGGGACTTGGTTTTGTGCTAATGCAAAATAATAGAGTCATTGCCTATGCCTCTCGAAAATTGAAGAAACATGAGCAAAACTATCCCACTCAGGATCTGGAGATGGCAGCAGTGATCTTTGCACTAAAGATCTGGCGACATTACCACTATGGTGAGACTTGTGAGATATTTACCGACCACAAGAGTCTGAAGTACATCATGGAGCAAAAAGATTTGAATATGCGTCAGAGATGTTGGATAGAATTATTGAAAGATTACGACTGTATTATTAAGTATCATCCAGGTAAAGCAAATGTTGTGGCTGATTCCTTGAGTAGGAAGTCTATGGGAAGTGTAGCGCATATCCTAGTAGAGAGGAGACAAAACCAAAGTGAATTGAACCAATTACTTGAGTGGGGTTTAAAGATGTCAGTGGGAATATTAGGAGCTTTAATAGCTTACTTTCAGGCTAAACCACAATTGAAAGGAAGCATTAAAGCTGCTCAAACTAGAGACCCACATTTGCAGAAGATTAAAGAAGATGTGTTGACTGACGCACGCAAGAATTTTTAGTGGACTCTAAAGGCGTGCTGTGGTGTGGTGAACAACTTTGTGTCCCAAGTTTAGACAATTTTTGGAGACAAATACTGAAAGAGGCACACAATACTGTGTATACCGTGAACACTGGAACAACAAAGATGTATCAAGATTTGCGCTGGACGTATTGGTGGAAGAATATGAAGAAAGATATAGTAGAATTTGTTTCAAAGTGCCTCGTGTGTCAGCAAGTTAAAGCTGAACACCAAAAGCCTGCTGGAACCTTGCAACCCCTACCAATCCCTGAATGGAAATAAGAGAGTGTAGCAATGGATTTTGTGGTTGGATTGCCACTCACACGGGATCGACATGATGCCATTTGGATCATCGTAGATCGATTAACCAAGAGTGCACATTTCTTGACAATCCGAGCGACTTATAGTTTTGAAAGGCTAGCTCAACTATATGTAAATGAGATTGTAAGTTTTCATGGAGTGCTAGTATCTATTGTATCTGACAGGGGACCACAATTTACTTCGCGGTTCTGGAAGGAATTTTAGAAAGCCATGGGGACTCAATTGGAATTTAGTACAGCATTTCATCTACAGACAGACGGCCAATCTGAACGCACCATACAGATTTTAGAAGATATGCTGCGGGCATGTGTGATGGAGTTTGGAGGTAGTTGGGACCAACATTTGCCATTGATTGAGTTTGCATAAAATAACAGCTACCAATCAAACATTAAGATGGCTCCATATGAAGCCTTATACGACCGTAAGTTTCGATCACCGTTGTACTAGGATGAATTGGGTGAAAAGAAACACTTAGAACCTGTTTTGGGACCTGAAATACTAGAAAGGAATTTGGAGAAGATTCGTATGATTCGGGATAGTATGGCAGCTGCCCAGAATCGACAAAAGGCATATGCAGATCATCGAAGACGTGAATTGGAGTTTATGGTAGGCGATTTGGTGTTCCTGCGAGTTTCACCAATGAAAGGTGTACTTCAATTTGGAAAGAAGGGAAAACTTAGTCCGCGTTTCATTGGTCCATACGAGATATTGGAACGAGTTGGAGCAGTAGCTTATAAACTGGAGCTACCACCAGAGTTATCTTGGATCCATCCAGTATTTCACGTGTCAATGTTACGAAATATCTTTCCGATCCATCGCACGTAGTTATTCCCCAACCGGTTGAGCTGGAAGACGATTTGACCTATGAAGTGCAACTAGTTGAAATCCTGGATACTAGTGTAAAGAAATTACGCTCTAAAGAAGTCATTCTAGTTAAAGTAGCTTGGGGTACCCAACCTAGAAGAGAAGTCACCTGGGAAACTAAAGTGGATATGGAAATGAAGCATCCACATCTATTCCCAACTCGTGGTAAGCGAACTTAACACTTTGTAAATTCAAGGACAAATTTAATTTAAGGGGGATAGACTGTAGTACCCAGAAATTTCTTGTAAGTTATATTATATATATTGGGTAAAAAAAAAAAAAGAAGAAGAGTTTGACGGAAAATTGTTTGTGATAGTGGGGGACAATAAAATTGGGAAATAAGTCAATGGAAGTATTGGATTAATTGAGAGAGGATTTTACAATAGAGCTCAAAGACCCCCACTACACCTATGCTCAATTTCTAAGTGCCACAAATCTTTTTCCTATTGGACAACGTGGCATCACTTTATGCAATTGCTTAAACCATTTTTACTTCTCCTCTAATCCTTTTACTATCTAGTTATTAACCGACTCTTCCTCTTAAGCTTACAATCACATTCCTCAATTCTACCATGTTCTTCCTTCGCCTATAATATTTTCATTTCAATAAGCCAAGCATCTCTGGTTCCTTGTTCTTATATAATACACGTATTCTCTCAACCAATCACTTATCTCCCACGTTGTTCTAATAGGCAAAAAAAAAAAAAAAAGGTGCTTCCTTCACTCACATCGTTGCCTACATACAAGGGGTTCCTTCAAACAATGACATGGAAACCATACTACCAAACCTCTCTCTAGGTATACTTACTATCCCTATCAAGGTTTTAATCCAATTAATTGTAAAGTCAAAGGGGTTGGTGTAGTTTTACACCACAGGATAATTAAAAGATCCAATAAATTACTGTTAACCATGAGTTAGGAACTTCGTGGTCTTCCTAAGGAAAAACTTAAGAATCAAAGGTAAGTCGATAAGCCTAGGTTATAAAATAACTTACAAACTAGTTTTACAAATGAATTTGGGGAGTTTAGGACAACTTAACGGCATCTCTCTCTTGTAACTAGTTTATAATCTGAGCTTAAGTATTAATTTGTCTTGTAATTTCTTCGATATGTGTTATAGGAACGACTGACGCCTTGCCAACACAATTCAACTCTACCAGTTAGGTTTTAGAATACCATTGTATACTGTCAGTAATCCTGACACGCATAACACACTAGGTTACCTTGTTTGTTTATTTATATTATTTGACATAATTTTTATATGGTATCTGAATATTCATTTTCTATGGTTTAAATTAATAAATTATATTCTAAGTGATAATCCTAGATAGAGGAGAGTGAGTTGCTATATTTAATTATTATTATTGATATTTATGCCTGTTTCTTGTGACCATAAATACTTGAGGAATTGCTACTGTTGAAATTTAAGATAAGCACAGACATATCCAGTTGGGACGGGTTACTAGGCGCTCAGCTATCGGAGGCTGTGGTAGACAGTGTGCACACTATGCTTGTATCCGTGGCACACCGCAGTAAGCAGGTGTGACCACAATTGACCATGACAGGGGAGAGATAGTGTTGGTTGGCTAACTTTTATGAAGTGTGTATTAATATTCGATATGCTTATTGCTCTGCTCTCTAGTTATGTCTGTGAGATATTTACTTGACCTGTAACCTGGAGTTACACCTATATATTATTTTAGACATTTACCTATTTACTTATTCTATCCTGATCATAGTTAGTATATTCACTCTCCCGTTTTATGCACGTTAGGCTTATTCACTGAGATATCTGTATATCTCACTCTTAATTTTTCTTTTCTAATATTTTCAGGTTTTGAGACTCGAGTCCCTAGTAAACGATCGGAGCGTTCCTAGAGGCTGTTGGGGGTACTTCCTTGTGTTTATGTATATAGTAGACTCCGCTAGTACGGTCTTTCTTATATGCCGGTATATATTTTCTGGGTTGTGATAATGGGTCTCGTCTGTTGGACCTTAGCTTTCTAAGCATTTGGGCCTGTACTACCTTTTGTTTATGATGAGTATTTGTGTTGTTTCAGCCTCTATTTTGGACCGAGAATTCTGTTTTTGATGTTTCTTTGATTTAAGGCTTGCGGTTGTCTCGAGGTGGGTCCTCCATCTGAGACTGTCGCGCCGGTCACATGCTCCAAAGTTGGGATGTGACAAGAAGGGCTCTCTATGTTCTTTTCCCATCTGACACGATTGACAAACACTAGAAATGACTTGTAATGGTGGTAAGTCTTTTACTAGACTTTGAGATTGCAAGAACTTCAGAGATTCAACATTGTAGTGACCGAATTTTTTGTGCCACAGCTTTGTCTGAACAGCTTGTATACTATAGCTTGTATCAATGGAATTTCTACACTTCAATTGAAAGCTTTTGTTGATCATTGGTACAACAACTATCTTAACATCGTTTGGATGATTAACCACACATGCATTATTCACAAAATGCACAGAATATCCACACTGCATCATTTGAGCTACACTAAATAGGTTTTGCTTCACATTAGGCACAAACAACATGTTAGAAATGAATTTCGTATCTTGTGTTGTTTGAATAGTCACGGTGCCTTTGCCTGCTTCGTCTACATGAGCTCCGTTTCCCATCCTTAAAAATCATGTAAAGCCTTCGTCTATCTTTGTCAATATGTTTACATTTCCAGACATATGATTTGAGCATCCACTATCAATAAGCCAAGTGCCTGTATTGTCACGATTATCAATATAACTAGTTGGAAAAAGATAATCTTCCTATGTAGTTTCAACAACGTTTGCTTGCTGATTTTGTTGGTGAGGTCTTGCTTGGTACTGCAGCTAGTATGGTCTTGGAGGTTGCAATTGTCTTGGCTAGAATTATCTCCCTTGTTGTTGTTGTTTGGCTTTACTTCTGCAATCTTTCTCCAAATGATCGATCTTATTGCAACAATTGCATTGGGACTTGTTTTTTTTGCCAACAGTCTTTTTGTATATGGTTGGTTTTGTTGCAGATCCCACAAGGAGGAAATTTTCCTCTTCTATTTGATTCAGCAGCGTTGGATGGCTTGTTGTCACCTGGTGGCCTTTTGTATTTTGAGGCTTTTTGTTACTTAAACTTGGCTTGAAATGCTCCTTCAATTACTTCATCATTTCTCCAAGGCATCCTATCCTCATGTGCTTCTAAGTAACCAATCAAATTTGTAAAAGAGAGTTATGGACCACCTTCTACACTACTGGAATATTATTGAATTGTCTCTGACTCTTTTATCCTCAAATTTTCAAATGTTGCTCTTAAGGATTGCAAATGGACTTCTCTAGCTTTGTAAGCACCTCTGTATTGGCTTTAAAACTTGACCCAAGCTTGCTTGGCTGTCCTGGCTGTAACAATTTTAATTTTAGGAAAAAAATTTTCTGTTACTGAGGTATTAATTAGACTGGGAGCTCAGATATTTTTAGTTGCCTTTTCATTGTTGGCAATTTTCTCTTCCTCACTGAGTTCAGTTCCAGCTTCTGGTGGCTTGTATTCTGACTCAATGACATCTCATAGCTCATGGACTCGCAAAAATGCTTCCATCTTTACTACCAAGAAATCATAATCTTGGCCTACGAATGGTTATGGCTTTGAAAATGAAATGCTAGATGGCGCAAAAATTGATCTGGTGCTGGTGGAGGATGCTGTAGAATTGCTAGAGCTTATTGGCGCTCCAATTGTATTTGATCTTATCATGACTACAAATGTTGGTGTTTAATTGATTTTGGATGCTGCAAACAGGTCCCTTAAGACCTGATTAAGCTTTGATACCACTGTTGATGTGATGATTTAAAATGTGTATAAATGCTTGGTAGGAGAAAAGATTATTTTTGCAGTAAAAATGAATGTTATATAGAGCAAGAAGAATGGAACAAAATAATTGGAGCACGAGAGAGTTTTAGAAACATATAACTTTTGGACCCTATGTTTCTATGTACCTCATACAATGGTCATTGCATGCCTTTTGTATCCTTACAAATAAATGTGAACTAATTCAACAAATTTCGGCTGGACATGCTGACTTGCAGATATAAATACAATCCAAGAATAAAGACTTTGCATGCTACATTTTTAATATTCAATAAACTAACGTGATTGGCTATATTACTATGCATATAAGACAAACAACACTCACCACTCATTTCATGCATACATATATGCAAGTTGGACATTATTACTCACTACAAGATGAAACAACCCCCAATTTCAACTATTTGACACACTTGTTTTGCTAGTTTTTATGACTTTGCAACAGCTAGTGTTGGTTTGCTGCTGCATCACCGATGTCTATCTTTACAATTTTCTTCCTCTTACAATTTGTCCTAGTTTGCTGCTGCATCACTGACGTCTAAGAAAATTCTTGGATTTTGCAATGGTTGCGATGGGTTTTGGTGAGAGGTAGAGGAGCTGGATTAGGGAGTGTATTCCTACGGTAGACATGTCAATGTTAGTCAATGGATGCCCTGCTAAACAATTCAGAATGAGGCGAGGATTTAGACAAGGAGATCCTCTTTCTCCTTTCCTATTCTTACTTATTGTTGAGGCCTTAAATTTTCTTTTAAACAAGGCTTGTAGGTTGGTGCCGTTAAGGTGATTATCTTAGGGGAAGAATTGAAGTTGTCACATCTACAATTTGTTGATGATACTATTCTTTTCAGTGTGGAAGAATCTGAGTCAGTTGAGAATTTCTAATGGGTGATGAAGTATTTCCAGTGTTACTCTAGTTTAAAAATTAATTATTCGAAGAGTACAATCTTAAGATTTCAAGCTGGACTATTAGTAGTGGAAAATTGGGCAAACTTTAGAAATGCAAGGTGGGGGAGTTGCCGATTAAGTACTCGAGTCTTCCTTTAGGATTAGTCTAAACTCTAAATTTTTGTGGGATCCAATCATTCACAAGACAAAGAGCAGGCTGGGAAGATGGAAAGGGATAGAGTTATCAAAGGTTGAGAGATTAGTCCTTATCAAGTCTTGTCTAAACTCACTGCCTATTTATTATCTCGCTATTTAGAATCCCCCGAGGGGTGGTAAAGAGAATTGAGAAGTTACAAAGAGACTTTTTTATGGTGAGAGTGGGGATAAGAGGAAAATCCATCATGTATCCTAGGGCTTGATTAGTAGAATGAAGCTATGGAGTGGTTTGGGTAGGGAAACTCGATGATAGAAATGGTGGCCTCTTGGCCAAGTGGCTTTGGTGCGTGACAAAGAATAATGAAGCGTTGAGGGTTAAAGTCCTTAGAGGAAGATATGAGGGATGAGCCCAGTGGCCATGGAGTTGGCATATTAATCCAGTGGAGAAATGTATATTCGATTGCAACAGAAAGGAGTAAGTTTGCCTCTGTGATGAGTTCCAATTTTCGCTTTGCATTGGGTAATGGTTCTTCTGTAGACTTCTAGCATTAACCTTGGATTGGACAATTTGCGTTAAAGGATAGGTTTCCACGTTTATATGCTTTGGCAACATGTAAAGAAGGGCCAATAGCATCATTTGGGAATCGATGTGATGGGGTATGAAATTGGCAGATTGAATGGAGAAGGCCACTTTTTGAATGGGAAAAAGACCAACATAAGTAGTTCGTGGAAACTATTACTTCAGCAAAAGTACTGGTGGATGTGAAGGATAGAATTGCTTTACAAGGTGAGAAAAATGCGGAGTATTCGGTTAAATCATTTTGTGCAATTGTTGATGAAAGCAAAGGTAACCAGGGGCTTTTCGGTGTATGGGTATCTTTCTATATTCTAATTTCATTACATTTGACATTTGAGTTGAAACGCTTCCTTTACAGGATCAATAAGCAAAAAAGATATATGAGCCCAAAAATTGGCAAGACCCAGCAGAAGAGGGAAATAGTTTGTAAGAATTACTTTACGACACCAGTGTATAAAATGTCATAGTCAACTGCTACTTGCTTCAGACATATAATTACAAGTATAAGAGGATAATCTGAGGCATATGGGTATCTTTCTATATTCTGATTCCGTTTAAGTTAACGTATATTTACAACAAATTGTGTAAATTTTCTATATTGAGCCACATGTACCCAAAAAAAAAAAAAAAAAGAAAGAAAAAAGGAAGCTACTGAGTCATATACATGTTCATGTATATGATTCATATATAGTTTTTCCATTTTTTTTTTTTTAATGATTGAAGGGTTAAAAATTTAACATAAATAAATAAATAAATAAATAACTGAAGCAGACTTGAAAAGTAAATGAACAACTGATTGTGACTGTGAGTAGCCTCAAATGTTCTTATTAAAGTAGAGGATTCATAAATGGCTTTAGCCTAGTAAATTAATTTGTCCAATTTAGTTGTTCGTCTAAGAATAATGATATATTTTATGAAAATTGTATCATAAAACATTCTAAATATTACTATTAACAATAAAACTAAATTTTTGCCGTTAAAAAAAATGCATTATGAGACTACATTTTTTTTCACATTTTGGTTACCATAAGATTAATATTCTAAATAGCATTTCTTGGGGCAAACAGAAAGACGTAAATAAATCCCCTTTTTTTTTTGGTTAAAACTTGAAAGGAAACCTTTTTGTGGTAGGTGGTATCTAGTACCCCTTTATTGAGGGCACCCAAGTAAATCTTCACCAAACCAAACAATGTTATTGGTTCTTTCACTGTATAAATGGAGACGTTCATTGCCTCACATCAACTCATGAAAACAAATTCTTTTCTTACAAACTCAACCAAATCCTTCCCTTTCTCATTCTGTCTTGTATCCCCAATTGAATCCTCAAATCCTCGATGCAAACCATGAAGGTGAAAATAGAGAGCATTAGAATTATCAAGCCAATCTATGAAGGCAATGACATCATTGGTAATAAGCCAACAACATTATTTGAGTACATCCCTCTTAGTATATTCGACAAGGTGACTTACGACGTCCACATGGCAGTCATTTACGCCTATCGCCCACCAACACCTCCAAATGCAGCCATTCAGCATGGTCTTCAAAGGGCATTATCGGAATACAGGGAGTGGGCCGGCAGGCTTGGTGAAAATGAGAAAGGTGATCCTGTCATTTTTCTTAATGACAAAGGCGTCAAGCTTGTTGAGGCATCTGTTGATGGCAGGCTTGATCAAATCGTGCCCTTCAGGCCATCCCCAATATGCCTCAGCCTCCACCCCAGCTTGAAGGGTGTGGAGGAGTTGGTGCAAGTGCAGCTCACAAGGTTCACTTGTGGTTCATTGGTGGTGGGGTTCACTGCTCACCACCATGTCGCTGACGGGCATTCCACGAGCGACTTCTTAGTCGCTTGGGGCAAAGCTTGCCGGAGACTTGACATGAATCCGCTGCCTTTTCACGACCGCACAATTTTCAATCCTAGAAAACCTCCTTGTTTTGAGTTTGAGCACAAAGGAATCGAATTCAAGAACAAGGATGTCACCAAGGATTGTACTAATTATAATGATCAGTACTTTGTGGATGATATTGTAGTCCACAAGGTCCATTTCACATTGGATTTTCTCTCCAAGCTCAAGGCCAAGGCTTCTCAACCATATGGAAGCATTAACAACAACAACAATATTTGTAGCACTTTTGAAAGCTTGCTGGCTCACCTATGGAGAACGATAACCAAGGCTCGTGGGCTTGGCGGACTGGAAACTACATGTATTCGAATCTCCGTGGACGGCCGGAGCCGACTGAACCCCAGAGTACCCAACGAGTACTTTGGCAACTTGGTGCTATGGGCATTCCCTAGTGCGAAGGTGAAGGACATATTGCGGGAGCCGTTGCCTTACGCAGCAAGGCTTATTCACAATGCCATTGCAAAGGTGAACAACAATTATTTCAGGTCATTCATCGACTTCGCCACCCACAAGGCTCCGGAAGAAGAGCTGGTGCCCACCGCCGTCATGAACAAGTCTGCTCTGTGCCCCAATTTGGAGGTGGATAGCTGGCTGAGGTTCCCATTTTATGACTTGGATTTAGGAGGAGGGAGTCCTTACGTCTTCATGCCATCTTATTTTCCAACAGAAGGAATGCTGTTTCTTCTACCATCGTTCATAGGAGATGGAAGCATAGATGCTTTTGTGCCCCTTCTCCATGACAACTTGGCATCTTTCAAGCAAATTTGCTATTCCCTGGACTGAGAAAGTGCCCATACAAAGTATTTTTCATTTTCCCAAGTACTTGTCCAAATTTTGTTATTTTTTCTTCTAGTTTGGATCGAGCTGGCCCATATGCGTGGTTCTTTTGTCTCATGGCTAGTTCTTGCATAAAAAAAGTCATGTTTCGAGGAAGCAGGCCTCCCAACTGACTACTTGTTTCAATTATACGTGAAGCTATTGTTGGGGGTCAACTTTCCCAACAGCTATAATGTATACCCCATGATAAAAATTGAAGATTTATGTATGTACAAGATGTTATCGATGGAAGAAAATTTTTACCCTCTTAAGAGACACTCGAGTGCTTTAGAAATTAGGTTTTTATTTTTAAGATCTTGGATTCTAATGTGTGACTTATGTGGATGAAGAGAGTTAACTCTTATGTAACATACACGTCAAATGCACCTCAAGTACTGGACAAAAAAAAATTGCAAAAAGAAAATTTTATGTGCACTCTATAGATGGCAGTTTTCTAATGCCCATTATTGATGGCAATTCTTTAATGTGCATCATGGGTATGGTATAATTTTTGTTCTTTGCTCAAATGAAATCATGAATTCCATTTTTAGTTAGACAAATTTTGAATTGACCGTCGAAGAAGTTTATAATTTGTAGAATTATTTAATTTGTTTGAATCACTTTTTTTTTTATAAATATAATTTACTCATAATTTTATACTATAAAATAAATAGAATCTATTTAAAATAAAAAGAATTGTATAATAAATTTAATTTTTAAAATTAAAAATGGATTATACTTACCAAATGAAAGTGAGTAAACAAGTAAGCACCATTAAAAGCCACGTTTGGTAGGTAACTTGCTTAAAATGTACCTTTCAAGTGAAAAACGTGATTTTTTTTAATTTAAGGATGGTACTATGTCTACATCTAAATAATTACATCTGGACAATTATTTATGTGAATAAATAAAAGCTTCTTTTTTAAGTGTGGTACTACGTCTACATTTAGATAGTTATATATATATATATATATATATTATTTTATTTTATTTTATTTTTTTTTGTGTTTTGGATGTACATGGTTTGTTCAATATGAAGGTGACAAAATAATTCAATTAAATACGTGTGATCGTTTTGGACTTCAAAGATGGGATTAATGCATGGCGGCATAATCTCGCAGTGAAGCCTGCAAGCGCCAACATGCATACAACTTTACATGTAAAATGGGTTGAACGAAGGCACGGATTGATGGATTCCCCGATTTCTCAATCTGGTCCTTGGATTTTTTATGACCCATATGGGGCCAATTAGGGCACATATTGATAGTTTGGCCCAACAGGATACTAATCAGGCACAAATAAGAGATTCTGCTGAAGGACAAGACGACCCATAGTTTCTAAGTTGATATGGAGCTCAGTATCCAAATATTTGATTATGACACGACATAACATGAAATTAGTACTGAAATCGTTTTTATGATTGAAAGTTTTGAATTCCACAACACAACCTATTTTACACGTTTACATACAATTCATGCATATCCATTTTCAGAAATGGCCCTTTGATGTAAGCTTCAGTCAACAGTTAGGTAAGCACAATTTGACTTTTATGATTAATTGGTTGGTTTGATAATCAATCATATTATAGGCTAAACATTGACGACAGCCGAGAGCCGGAGAGAGAGAGGGATTAAAAAAAACATAGAATACTTATTTGATAGAAGCTATCGTACTTGATTTGAGTTGGCGACTTGTGTGTATCGCCTATCATTTTGGGCAGATACATATGTCCATTCTACTCCTACCTTACATATGTTTTATGGGCATCATTACGTGTACATGCAATCTGCAATCCGCAAAAGATACGTAATTAATTCAACAATTTTTTTTTAAATTTAATATATTTTTCATGATTTAACGATCTAGTTTATTATGTGTCAACTTTATGTTTACTATTAGATATTTACATAGTTTTTCCCATATTTCATATGTATCAATTAGTTAATTATTAATGTGAAGTGATAACAAACCTATGATTAGGGACACCCTTGCAATTGCAATAATTGTTTACATAGGCAGACAAGCTATCAAAACTCTCTTGTCAAGCTCTAGAGCGAAAAAGGAAAATAAATCAAAATTCCTTCTGAAGTGGTTTAATATCTTTGTTAATTTATCCATGGAAACAAAATGTTCTCTTAAATGAAACTTAATTTGTAGCGATTTAAAAGGTTGTTATGCTATTCCACCTTGACAGGGCATAAAGATGTGGAGGAGTTGGTGCAAGTGCAGCTCACAAGGTTCACTTGTGAGGTGTGGAGGAGTTGGTGCAAGTGCAGCTCACAAGGTTCACTTGTGGCTCATTGGTGGTGGGGTTCACGGCTCACCACCATGTCGCTGACGGGCATTCCACGAGCGACTTCTTAGTTGCTTGGGGCAAAGCTTGCCGGGGACTTGACATGAACCCGCTGCCTCTTCACGACCGCACGATTTTCAATCCTAGAAAACCACCTTGTTTTGAGTTTGAGCACAAAGGAATTGAATTCAAGAGCAAGGATCTCATCAAGGATTGTCCTAATTATAATCAGCAGCATGATCACTTTGTGGATGATATTGTAGTCCACAAGGTCCATTTCACCTTGGACTTTCTCTCCAAGCTCAAGGCCAAGGCTTCTCAGTCATATGGAACCATGAGCATTGACAACAACAACAATACTTGTAGCACTTTCGAAAGCTTGCTGGCTCACCTATGGAGAACGATAACGAAGGCTCGTGGGCTTGGTGGACTCGAAACGACATGCATTCGAATCTCCGTGGACGGCCGGAGCCGGCTGAACCCTAGAGTTGCCAATGAGTACTTTGGCAACTTGGTGCTGTGGGCATTCCCTAGTGCAAAGGTCAAGGACCTATTGCGGGAGCCACTGCCTTACGCAGCAAGGCTCATTCACAATGCCATTGCCAAGGTGAACGACAATTATTTCAGGTCATTCATCGACTTCGCCACCCACAAGGACCCGGAGGAAGACCTGGTGCCCACCGCCGTCATGAACAAGTCTGTTCTGTGCCCCAATTTGGAGGTGGATAGCTGGCTGAGGTTCCCATTTTATGACTTGGATTTAGGAGGAGGGAGTCCTTACGTATTCATGCCATCTTATTTTCCAACAGAAGGAATGCTGTTTCTTCTACCATCCTTCATAGGGGATGGGAGCATAGATGCTTTTGTGCCCCTCCTCCATGACAACTTGCCATCTTTCAAGCAAATTTGCTACTCCCTGGACTGAAAAAAAGTCTTAACAAATCGTCCCCACAGAGTCTTCTCAGTTAATTGACCCAAAAAGAACAAAAGTTTCGGCCATGCAGACATGGATGCTCCTTGACTCCTATGGGAGGAATTCAGAATCCATCACCTATATACAGTATTTTTCATCATTTTCCAAGTTCTTGTCCAAATTTTGTGATCTTTCCTTCTTGTTTGGATCAAGCTGGCCCGTATCCTTGCTTCGATCTCATGGTCAGTCTTGCATAGAAATTGTCATGTTTCTAAGAAGTAGGCCTCCTACCTAACTACTTGTTTTAATTATATGTGAAGCTATAATGTGTAGCCCAAGAAATTTGAATGTGTATAAGATGTTATCTATGGAAGAAATTTTTAGTCCCTTGCGGCAACATGCATACAACTAAGACATGTAAAATGCGTTGAGCCAAGGCACAAATCGATTTTTCTCAATCAGGAAAATATAGAGATACGTGTGGAAAAATAGACGTAAAACAATCACAAAACAATCGTCTGATAGAATTGTGTAATCAAATAGTTGTTATTTACAACAAAAATTAATAAAAAAATAATATAATATTAATAATTTTAATAATTTTTTATTATAAATAACAATCTTTTGATTACACATTTTTATCGGTTAACAATTCTATGGCTGCCCCACGTTTATTTTTCACGCGTTCATGTATTCGTATTCTTCTCAGTTTGGTCCTCGGATTTTTTACGACCCTCAAGGAGCCAATTAAGGCACAGCACATATAAGAGATTCGGCTGAGGTACGACACTACCCATGGTTTCTAAGTTCATATCCAGCTAATTATCCAAATATTTAATTATAACATGGCACAACACGAAAATGGGTCCTATCCCACGACAAAACCTAGCTATTTTACATGTTTAGATATAACTCGTTCGTATTTATATTTTTATTGGCGGTATGATGACAGCTTCATCAACATTAGGTAAGCACAATTTGACTTTTATGATTCATATTATAGGCTAAAAATTGACGAGAGCGAGAGCTGGAGATTGATAAAAAAAAAAACAGAGACAACGAATTTGGTTGCAACTATCACATCTGATTTGAGTTGGTGACTTCTTGTGTGTATCGCCTATCATTGTGGGCAGATACATATATCCATTCTACTCCTATTGATCGAAAACAAAAGGTCAAAATTTTAAATTAGTACCTGATGTTTAGGTCAAAGTCGAATTATAGATACAACATTTTTTTGATAAAATCGGTCCCTAACATTTTAGCTAAAGTCTAATTAAGGGTACAGCGTTTTTTTTTTTTTTGATAAAATCAATCCCCAACGTTTTTACCGTAAAATAATTCAGTACTTTTATATTATCTGATTATCTAATTTACTAAAAAATGCATTATCTATTACATCACCTCCTTATAGGATACAATGTTATTAAAAATATGATAAAAAGAGGTGATCTAATAAATGATATACTTCTTAGTAAATTAGACAATTAGATAATAAAAAATACTGAATTATTTCATAGTGAAAACGTTGGGGGCCGATTTTATCCAAAAAAAACCGTTGTATCCTTAATTAGACTTTAGCCAAAACATTGGGACCGATTTTGCCCAAAAAAAAACGTTGTATTTATAATTAAACTTTAGCACAAACGTTAGACACCAATTTAAAATTTTAGTCAAAACAAAAGAAAATGTTTCTACTCCTACCTTACATATATTTTATAGGTATTAGTTAGTTAATTAATAATGTGAAGTGATGGCAAACCTACGATAGGTACATATTCCCTTACAATTCGAATCCCTGTTTACATAAGCAGATAAGATAAGCCACCAAAACTCCTCCTATCAAGCTCTAGAGCTAAAAAAAGAAAAAAAAAATCAAAATTTTGTCTCAAGCGATGTAATATCTTTTTGAGCAATAATACATAACTACGCATAAATACCAACGTAATCTCATTTAACGGATCTGACAGTTCTTTTTTGAATAGATTTTGTTATTCAACAGTTTATATTACTTTGTTATTATTTTGAAAACATTATCGTGAAATCCAAAACTTTTTTCTGATATTTTTTTGAATTTATCCATGGAAACAAAATCTTCCTATGAATGAATTAAACTTTCGGTGTTTGCTATTTATATTTTAAAACATGTGAGTATAATTTACTCATCTTCTAAATTACCTCCTACCTATTGTGGAGGTTAATAAGTAAGAGACTACCTTTTAGCTGAAAACCCAATTATTTATTTTTATCCAAATAAAATTCTTTCCTAATACACCGTAACCCCTTTCTTTCATCCTTTTGAAATCCAATCAGATCGCTCTTTAAACCTACAGCGTCCCACTCTTCGAAATCCAATTCTCTCCTAATGGTGGATTCTACTGGCCAATGCTGTTGTTAGATGGGTGCAGCCATTAAGAGGGCAAAGGAAGTGCCAATAATCACGTTTTTGCTCTTATTGTACTAATACAGAAAACATTTTGGTACCAAAAGATTCAAAAATGCTAGAGAAAATCTGGAAGCGAGGATAATACACTTCGGAACATATGACATTGATCGACTTGGAATCATACAATAGTGAATTGCAACCGAGCTTAATTTGCTTCACGACACAACAATTCTGAAATATATTGAACAATTGAAAAATACAGCAAAACGTTATGGATTTATGAAAATCGCATGTCAGTATTACCTGTGGAAAACATTCTTATTTTACATTTGTTAGGATAATAGAGATGTTCAATTATTGGTTAATAATATTCGTTATTACCGAGGTAAAGGGAATTTGAAACAATGCCCCATATCAAAACATTGTGCACATAGGTACTCGAAAAAAAAAAAATCCAGTCAAATAGGTACTCTAATTTCAAGCATTTGCACTTAATTCTAAAACTTCGAGTAGGTGAGTATTTAAAACTAAATAACTTGAATCATATTATACTCAAATTAGGAACATATGTATTTTATTTCAAAAATAAAATATATTTGGTTACTTAAAATTTGAGTCAGCTGGTACTCAAATTATTTATATTTAATTTTAAAAATTTTGAGTAGAGAGACTCAAAACTAAAAATTTAAGTACAATTATATTTATACTCAAATTTAAAGTATTTGTACTTAATTTTAAGAATTTGAATTGCTTGTACTTAAAACTCAAAATTGAAGTCTTCTCGTATTCAAATTTGGAGTATATGTACTTAATTTTTAAAATTTGAGTAGTTACGTATTCAAAACTAAACATTTAGGTACAATTGTACTTATCGTCAAATTTAAAATACTTATACTTATTTCTAACAAATTGAGTAACTTGTACTTAAAATTCAAAATTTAAATCTCCTTGTACTCAAATTTAGAGTATTTGTACTTAATTTTAAAAATTTAATTAGTTAGATGTTCAAAATTAATTTAAGTATAATTTCACTTATACTCAAATTTAAAGTATTTATACTTAATTCTAACAATTTGAGTAACTTGTACTCAAAACTCAAAATTTGAGTCTTCTCGTACTTAAATTTGGAGTATTTGTACTTAATTGTAAAAGTTGAATAGTTATGTACTCGAAACTAAAAATTTAAGTACAATTGTACTTATATTCAAATTTAAAGTTAATTGTAACAATTTGAGTAACTTATACTTGAAACTCAAAATTTGTGTTTTCTCGTACTCAAATTTGATGTATTTGTACTTAATTTTAAAAATTTGGATAGCTAAGTACTTAAAACTAAAAATTTAAGTACAATTATACTTATACTCAAAATTAAAGTATTTGTATTTAATTATAACAATTTGAGTAGCTTATACTTGAAACTTAAAATTTGAGTTTTCTCATACTCAAATTTTGAATATTTGTACATAATTTTAAAAATAAGTAATTTTATGCTCAAAATTAAAAATTTAAGTTTACTTATACTCAAATTTATAGTACATATTTTTAAAAATTTATATAGTATGCACTCAAACAAAAAAATAATGTGAGTCTACATGCCATTAAGTGATTTGGAGAAAATTAATTTCATTTTTTCAATATATATACTCAAACTGGATTCCTTTTTGTACATTAATGCATTATCATATTTAGAAGATTAAATTTCATTTTTAAAATGATTGATTCTGAATTCTTTTTGACGTTTATATTTACATTTTATAAAAGTCCATAATTCATCATACAATCAAATTTCATTTTATTATTTTGTTTTCAAAAGAGATACTACATATATGCTTATATCATTTAATAAGAAAAGAGAAATTATAGGGTTGGGGAGGGCTGCAACCTGTTCTGGGAAACAAATTATTGAAAAAAAAAACAAGAAGAAGAAGAAGAAGAAGAAACAGAGGTGGTTTGTTGGGGCAACTGGTTGCCCCCTTATCCCTTTGGAGTGAATCATTTTGTTTGAGTCAAAATAGAACCCCTAAACTTCGTAGCGATTTAAAAGGTTGTAACTTGTAATACTATTACACCTTAATTGACATGGTATACATATTTGGCTACTGGTGAAAAGAATTTACCATGAATCCAACAGAATTGAATCTCGGTTCTATCATAATCAATTAGGTAATCTTTTTATTTAAAAGTGTAAGATTCCTAGAAGATTTTACAATTTTCCTCCATCCCACTAAAACGAATGAAATTAGCATCCATTGGGTAGTTTTTGGGAACACATAAGTATTTAGGGTCTGTTTGGATTAACTGTTGAATGTTGCTATTACTGATTGCTATTACTGATTGCTGCTGTTGATTGTTGATTCCTGCTTGCTGTTGGTGATTGCTGATAAAATTAATAAAGTATTTAGTTAATTTTATACTTGCTGTTACTGTTGAATAATGAAATGTCTAATTTACACATATAATTTATATAGATATATTATATTAAAATTTTTATTTTTATATTTTAGATTGATATTTTATAAATAATATTGAGAATTATCTTACTTAATTTTTAAATTTTTTAAAAAATATTAAATTTTATTAAATGATAAAAATTATTATGTTTGAAATTTTTTTATAAATATCAATATTAAAAAAAATTGAAGTGAAAAAAAAATTATTTAAAAATACTTGAAAAAAATTATTGAAATTATATAAATACTAATAAAATAAATTAACATATCTAATGCATCTGTCAAGTAAAAAAATAATAGTAAAATTATATAAATAATCTTTAAGGGTAATTTACTCCATATAAATTATTATTAATATTAAAATGTAAAAAGTAATTCAAAAAACACTAAAAAATAGCTTGAAACTGTTTTTCAATCAACTGCTATTAGGAAGTCAAATAAAGAAATAAGCAGAATCAAACAGTAATACAAAAAAATTTACCAAACACTTATCTTCCTACTTTTTAAAAATGAAACGCAAATATACTCCTTCAAAATCTAACCCAAACACCTCCTTAGTCCACTTGACGAAAATCATATAAAGCAACGGATATATAACCCAATCTACATTCTTTTTTTCCTTTCTCTATTAGAAGGGGAAACAAAATTAAACATTTCGGATTGATAGCAGCCCAAAAAAAAAAAAAAAAAGCGTGAGTGTTATGTTATAACTGATCATAAAGCATGGACATTTATAGTCAAAAGGAAAAAAGAAAAAAATCATGCCTTAGAGAGACAGAGAGAGAGAGAGGCAATCTTTTTTTGGGGGGAATCCTAAGGAAGGTACTACACCCAACAAGGTAAAGGGAAATTGGGACACACGAGCACTACACTGTTAAAGTTAATTTAAATTTAATTTTTAATTATTATTTAAATAGAACTTGATTGTTTAGATTTTTTTTTTTTATTAATATATAACGACGTGTGATTTATATTTTATAAATATACTTCTTATTATTATTGTATAATATTATTCAATTAATAAATTAATAGTATTGAGTTAAATTAAAGCTAAGACACACTGAAACCATTGCATCCTCACCGTATCTTAATCAAGTGACTGACGCACTCCCTACGGAGGCCGTGACAACTCGTGCGAGCCCAATAGTAATGTAAGGCCGTAATTAACTAGCTAGCCAATCGGCGGCTTAGTTTCCGTCGTGAAAAACATGAGTATTACAACCATATCAATCCTCTATCCACTAGCTCTCGGCCACTATCATCAAGGTTTTGCATGTGGGCGTGAACGTGAGACTCGATTCTGAATAGTGTTCAGGGGCATTTCTTATCTGTTCCCATCCCAACCGTCTCCCACAAATTACACCCTTTTCTTTTTCTGTTCGTATGAGATATGTTCATTTGCTCTTTTTTTTTTTTTTTTTTTTAGAGAATAATACACATAAAAGAGGATGACTAATGATATTCAAACTGTCACCTCTCACTTGAACACACTGCTCGATAACCAGTTGAGTAACATCATTTCTTTCATGTTGATATGAGACTAGAATTATTAGATTATCATTTTCTTTTTTTTTTTTTTTTTTTTTTTGGTTAACAGACTGATTGAAAGTCCATACTTGGGCATATAAAAGAAGCAGAGTGTGGCCTAAATAGGGGCTCTACCTAGGGTGGTGGGAGGCTCATCCCCCGTGCTAATGCCTACCTCCGCGCAACGTGATTCGGCCTCCCCACCATTTCTCGGCACTGGACTTTACGCATGTGGACAAGCACTGAAATAGAGGAAACTGGATAGCCCTGCAACGTAATTAATTGGGCCTCCTTTTAATGATTCGACCGAAATTATAGAGAAAAGTTCTGTTCCAAAATACGAAAGAAAATGATGAGGAAAACAAAAGACCAAGGGCAGAAGAAAACCAGTCCTTGGTTTTCAAGATAATCGTTCTGGTAAAGGAAAATAGATAAGTAAGATAGTATCCCATACACCCAATAGAAAAGATTGCATCTTTTTACTGCATACAATGAATAAGGACCGTTACATTAAACCGCTGAGGAAGCATGCACAGGCACAATCAATGTTTAAGGCCTAAATCTTTAAGTTTTTTTTTCTATTTGAGGGTTAAACCTTTTTAGTTTTCTATTTAACGCTTCTACTTTTATTTTTTATTCTATTCAAGTCCTTTTATAACCAAACCGTCAATTTTTTCGTTAATTTTGCACTGTGTCCGTTTAGTTTAACGGAAAAGTTAACGGTAAATTATAACAAAAGGACTTAAATAGAACAAAAAATAAAAATATAGGCCTTAAATAAAAAATTTAAAAGGCTTAGACCTCAAATAAAAAAAAAACTTAAACATTTAAGTCTTAAACATTAGTTATCCCAACATGCATATAATCATTCTTTTGCAAGCAATTTGAGACCATATTTTTGTGGAAGTGCAATGTAGGAAGCATTTGTTTGCCATGTAGAGCCTTTGTTATTTCTTCATCTCAAGGATCCAAGAATAATCCGACTTCAGACTGGATGAACTGATATTGTTCTCCCGTTCGTTGTTAAGAATTGGTCCAGTCTACAGCCCCTGCCCACAGGTTGGACCAGACCCAGGCCAGTTATTAACCTATGCTCCAAAGAACAGTCGGCTCGTTGGGTGTGAGTTCAGAAGATTGAGCATTACTGGATTGGGACTGACAAAAGGCCAGGATTACAGTAATAATAATGCACAAAGTGTGGTCAGCTCAGCAGTATGCTTACATGGTCAATTACTCTGGAACTTGGCCTCAGGCATTTCTCAACGCTCATCCTACTGCAGTATTGGTAGTCTAAATTCCCTCATTTATGTAACATAGTACATAATTTTGGGGGGCCAAAGCTGGATAAAACTCCAGCAAAAGGAAGAACTCCGTGAAACCTCGATCATAGCTATATGGTTCCTCATCAACTCATACAAGACGACATATAGTGGAACAAGGAGACCCAGATTATGACAATCTCAATTCTCTAAGAATATGTCCAACCTCATCCTAATTTTGGTACATCAAAGTTCTAACACATTTTTGAACGGTAAAAAATGCACACATTTCGTGGCTCTGCACACCTTGGAGCAGCAGTACCCCGAAAGCACTGCTAGACGTACAAATATCTATTGACAATCTATCAATGACAATTAGACTGTGTTTAATTATTTGAAAACACCATCTAATTGTGTCCTTTACATGACCCAAAGACAAAGGTCCGCGTTGTCCTTCACCTTCTCAAATCACCTGCAAAATGTACGGAAAAAAGTATAAGTTCTGTTCAACAGCATAAGGAATAATTTTCGCTACTTTGGTTTCAAATATATGATAGGGTTTCCTCGGAGTAATTGTTCTCCGGGCAGCAGAGGGGAATCAGGCTGATATTGATTGCTTGGCAGGTTTACAGATTCTTGCCATAGAGATGGTCACAAGATCATCTTTCGGTTATCAAAAGCAGGGTGTTGTTGCTAGCAACAGTAGACTAGAGGAAGTAGAACTTACCTAAGCTGAGTAATTGCTTATGTTACAGTATTTTCCTAGCCCTTAAATATGAATACATCAGAAAAAATGCTATAACAGCACCAACAATAATTCCAGCCGTTGTTAGCCAAAAGGCAAACTGCAAAAGCAAAAGGAAGAAAGGTTATGGTGATGTGTCATTTTTAACTTAAACAGGAAAAGGAAATGCATTGGAAGAACGATGGTTTAAGCTTCAGAAAAGCAAACATACCACATGCTCTTCAAGATAGGACTTCAAATTCATGCCAAAAATACCTGAAACCACAAAACACCGTTTTTCATTTTTCATTATGGGCACAAATGAAAAAAGGAAATATTCACGCAGCACTTTACCATGTTTCAAAGGATAAATTACGGTGAGTGCCATGATTATGCTCCCTGCTCTTTTCAACCATTTATCTTCTCTTATCCACTTATTCTTATTTTTTCTTCCGGTCAAGCTAGAATTGACCAATTTAAATATTATGGCAAACTAGAATGACGATGCTCTATTTTGCAGCCTATTTTTCAGCAGATGCCACATTGATTGGAATGATAACTGCTAGAATGAGACACTGGTTGCAATTACAGCAGCAGTTCTTGTCTCCCAAGTCATGAAATTCTACAGTACTAAATCCTTCAATGCTGACTGCAACTGTCATTCTAGAGAGTGCTATGCACATGGCATATTAATAGCATCATTGCCATCAGAGTACTAATTACATGCCTAGGGAGGAACAAGCTGTTTCCATGCAACTCGAGCATATACTGCTCCCAGTCACAATGATGAAGACATTGCACCAATTTCCTAGATGGTGACAGGCATACCTGCAACTAGAGCACCAACTGCCACACAAAATGTCCCAACCTGGAGAAGTAATTCCACCCTGCTCACTTCAAGCCTCCGAGAGCTGGTATAAGCAAGAGATTATCATGGTAAAAGGTAAAATACATACAAAGACAAGAAGCAATTTCCAGCAACTATTTTCTGGTCAGAAAATCAATAGTGTATTTCTAGCCTGGCCTACACGACAAGAATAAGGACAATTTTCTCCACATCGCAAGTCCAGGAATATAATTAAAAACTCTAAATTCAAGACCGTTTGCCTTCATCCCAGAAAACAAAAGGAAATTAACCAATAGAAGCCAATTGTTCACTTAAGATGAATTTAATGTGCAGATTAATTCTTAAGTTTAAATGACAAGCCCATCATTCATGGGCCCAGAGACCCTAATGAGTAATGACAAGATAGAAAACTAGAATAAAATACCCACCTCAGATTAACAGCAATGGAGTCTTCCATTTCTTTTGCAGAGTCAAGAAGTCTTTCTGATTGACCATGACAAGATTCACATCTGCAAAGGACATAAAACAGTTAGTTTGCTTGCAGATTCAGATCTTCAAAGGATAAAGCTCAAGCAAATATTGCTGTATCCAAATAACATGGTATTCATGAGTGCTTGTCAACTTATTGATAAGTGTTAACCATTGTTACTGCTATTATTCTTTTTACCACAACAATTATTTAGAGCTCCACTTGAACCTAGAATTTGAACCCAGCTAAAAATTTAAATTACTATTCCTGATCAAGTCTAGATTTCCTTGTAAGTTCTACAACCATGCCTCAGCAGATAATTCTATGATGTCCACTAATAGACAAGTGAATAATATATAATCGGAATCAGATAGCATCATCTGTTAAGATTAAAAAAGTTGACCCATTCTAACTGTTTCAATGCCTCGCTACAGGCCTAATATCACAGTAACGTGGATACATCAAGTTTTAACTCCCAGATGAACACGTCTCATAGGCACCAATTATAAGCATCCAGTAGTGCAACATTGATACTATGGTGGAATGTATCACATGTGGTAAGGGACAACCACAAAGACACGCAAATGAAAAATTACTGATATACTCCTGATATACAGATGAGGAAACATCATTCATTAACTGAAATTTAGGACCATAGTCAGCTTACTGTATGGCCCTCACAGCCTCTCTCAATCACACTTTGAGGATACACTGATTACCTATCTATGAGATGAGCTTACAGAAAGAAAAAACTCATGAAGGGGAATTTACAAGAGAAGTTAAAATTCTATGATAAACATAGCATAAAGAGAATAGACCACCATGCCAGATAAGCCACAGATCAGGAAAGACCTTTGAAGATAATTTTCCAAAAGCATCTCAATTTCCTCCTCCTCTTCTGCACATGTCATAGTCAAATCACATGCAGACCAAAAACTGCTTTCAAAAATCAAGAATTTCTCTACCAAGTAAATTTATTATAGAGCTTACCCTCAGCAATCTGCTTATCTAAGGGAACAGAACATTCCACATCATCACTTCCCCTTTTAAGTATGCAGTTTCTTCCCATTATACATATACGACGTATTTCCTGTGGGTCCTCCAAAAGATCAAGTAGCATTTGTCTCATAGCTCCAGCCCTTGAACCCAATTCAACCTTCCAAGCATAAGTGAAATCTTTAAGAACTGACAGCAGTTTTCAATGTCATCCACTTCTCATTGGTTATTAGATGGTATACCAAATTTTGCTTGCTAATACGAAGTTCCTCCAATACGTCAGCAGTTAGCCGGTTGGGCAAAACCTCAAGGAGAGCTTGAACCTGAAATGAATCACTATCATGGCAGATGAACATGTAAAAAAAAAAAAAAAAGACAAATATGTCATTAGAAATTGGTGCAAATATCCAGGATATTTGCCTTGAATTCACTTCTCAAATACAATGACTAGTAAAAAGAGTTTTAAAGACAGTCTAAAGAAACAAGAAGGGAAGGAAGCATAGCCAAGAGAAAAAACAAAACAAAATATAAGACATACTCACTATGTTCCATACTCACACGAGGTTCAATAGTCATCAGTCTCTGCTCCAGACGTTGTACTCGTGAAAGCAATGCTGCCTCAACAACCTATAGTTAGACACAAAAAGCCTTAAGCATGTCTGCTTTTCTAAGTGTTTCAAACGTTGATGACGGTCATAGCATGTCTGCTTTTCTAAGTGTTCCAAAGAAAATGAAGAAATTGATGCAAATGCAGAAATTGATATTCTCATTTAACTCTATTTTCCTTTGGGAAAAAAAATAAGTACTGCATCCAAATGCATGCAAGCAAATATATAAGAAGGATAAAACTGGTATCCAAAAGAAAAACATATTTAAATCATAAACCACTTGACACTTTTGACATAATGCATTTACCTCAAGCTCAAATGGCATGCAAGGTCCTCCATTCACATTTCTAGGGTTCAACCGAGGCAATAAAGTGTCTATAAAAGCTTGGCCTCCTTTACTAAAATGTATCAGCACATAGAAGAAGTAAACCACTGTTAGTGGAAACTAGAACAACATAAAAATAGAAAATGCAAGGGGGGTGTAGAGAGACAGAGTAATTAGATGAGTCGTATAAAGCATAGTTACCAATTGTAATCAAATATAAATACATGCTCCTTCATTGCTATTGCTCTTAATGAACCTAGATTTAGCAGTATAGCATGCTCGCGAACCTACAAGTGGATCACAATGAATTTGTCATTAAAATCCAGTCCTGTTGATATCATTCATAAGCAGACAAATCATGATGCCAAAAAAAAAAAAAAATTGTGTCTTGGCTCTAGAACAGTGAGCTCAAGTCTCATTTCATGGTCCTTATTCATCCAGAATAAACAAATAAACAACAAAAGGTAACATATTAGGACATGTAACGAGACATAATACCAGCAACGAGGGCATTGAGTTTGTTAAAAACAAGGATGGATCGACACTTCGGATATCCCGTGGGCGAAGACCTGATGAGAAAAGGACTCGTAAGAAGAAAGAGCTCATATATCCCAAAAATATTAGCACAAGAGTTTTCAGTCGTAATTTCAAACAGTATTTTCAAACAGTATTGTGTTATGAGTTAAAATCAGCACCACCTCGAAATTAACACTGAAATTTACATGGGAAAATGTGATTCCCATACGGAATTCAAGACAAAGAAGCGATCTCAAATAGTACACTCACCACTGGACTTCAACAATTGCCGTCTGTTTATTTTCCTAGTAGACACCGCTCCATTTGACTTCACCTCAACAACCTTAAGATGTCAAAATCAGGGCAACATATAAAAGCAAGAAAAAAACAATATCAGTTGCCAACCAGTTAATCCCAGAAGAGAAATGTGTTCATCAAGCAGCATTGAAAATATGATAAAAATTGTGACCAGCAGCTCCAACCAAATAACCAAAAAGAAATTCATCGTAGCTTGTACCATGCTTTTTCACAATGAAAGGAATAAGGTAAACATTAGGTAATAATATTTAGGTAATAATAAAGTAATACGAGCCGTTTAATAATTGAAATTTAAAAAAAGAAAAAACATAGAAACTAATAGATACTGTTGAATGAAGTATGTTGAATGAAGTATGTGAGAACCAGTTACGTGGCTAACTAAAGTAAGTTGCCTAGGGAAACTCAAGAAATAATCGATCTGCGTGCCTTGTATCCTACATGGATTTATTCAAGCATTTACGGAATCAAGTGCGCATGCATTATGTGCTGCGAGAGTCAAACTTCCACGAAATCTATTTCAACTAACACGAAAATTCAGAACTCCACTAAACACCAAAATTGCTGGAAATTAAGCCAAGAAAGAAAAAAAGAGACAAAATCCATAAAATTTAAAAAAGAAAAAAAAACCTCATAAACAGGCTCGCGAATACCGAGCGAGAGAGAATCGCCGTAGGCAGTGGAAATCCGTACAGCGTCCTTGGCGTCGCCTCTGGCTTCTTCCTCTTCGACAGCGGAGATCGAGGAATCCGAATCGCTCAGGCGATCATCCTCGGCCGATTTAGTTAAGCACCGCGCTCTGAGGGAAACACTGACGGCGATCGGGACCACCGGAGACTTGAGCTTATGAGCGGAGAGCGGAGGAGAGTGGTAGAAGAGAAGGTAGTGAGGCTGCGCCGGAGACTGAGAGTGGAGCATTATTGGAAACTGGAGAATGTGAGGAGATAGCGCCATTTCTCTCATGCTCCGCCTCCGCCTTGGCTTCTCTGGTCATGGAACAGTCTTGCGGGAAAGCAGAGTTTGTGTGAGAGAAATGTGCGCGTTGCTTGTTTGGCTGCTTTGGTTGGTTTGGAATTTGGAGGGATAAATGAGAGAGAATAATAAGATTTTCACTTTTTCAGTTTTTTTTTTTTATTGTTTGTTTAAATAAATAGGAGTGATTTTTGTGGCCTGGATTTGGTTTCGTCATCAGGTATTTTAAAAAGGTGGAATTTTTTGCTTTTATTTGTGCCTAACACGTGGCAACGTCTTGGAGCTATTTGACACCTGACCTTATTGTTGCAGTTTCATGTCAAGGTCTCACGCTTTGTGGTTGCAATGGGGAGGTTAGCATTTTTTGTTCTTAAATTTTTAAATTTTTTTATATTTGGATTTTAAATTTTTTTAATATTTTATTTAAATTTTAAATTTTTTAATTTTTTACTATATCAGTCTTTTAAGTTATAAAAAGTAGTCAATCTATTAATAAGTGAGTTTAATTTAATAAAAATTATTTAAAAAAACTTAAATATATAAATTAAATATTTTTTCTATCAATAAAATATGCATATTAAATATTTTTTTAATCAACAAATATATAAATTAAATAGATAACATGCATATTTTTTACAAAAAAGACATTCAATTCATATATTTAATCTTTTTTAAATAATTTTTTGTAAAGTTAAAATTATTTTTTAATAGATTGATCACTTTTATTAAATAGATGGATTAATTTGGTAGAAAATTAAAAAATTTAGAACTCAAATGAAATGTCAAAAAAATTTAGAATTAAAACAAAAAAAATACTAAAAGTTTAGAATTAAAAAAATACTTATTCCGGAATAAGTACTGCATAAAAATTAAAAAAAAAAAGTACCGCGTAATTTTATTTTTCTTTATCTAAATAGTTAGCGAAGTTATAATCCGGTCCATAGTTTAAACGAAAATTTTAAGTAGACGAAAAAACAGTAGACATAGAAAAAACGAGAAATTTTTTTTGTGCGATTAATTAATTTATTTGTATAATAAGATGTTAAATTATTGTAATAAAATTTAAAAGTATTTATTTATTTTTTTTAATTATAAAAATTAAACATCTAATTATATAAATAAATCAATTAATTTCAAAAAAATTACCGTCTTTTTTACGTCTTTTTTTTTTCTTTTGGTCTACGTAACAGAGCTCATTTTAAAAATCAGATAAACCTCGTGGTTAGACCAGCGAACCAGTGATTTGAAGTGTAAATAGGTTTAATTCTCTAATCTGATTCGATAAAAAAAGTGACTTGGAGAAAATCGCTTGACTCGATCTATCAATATCGTAAGATTGACTGCTTCTGAAGAGTGAATTGATCGTCTTAATGATAAAAATTTCTTTTGTTATATTTTTCTAAATAATTGTATATAATTATATTATTTTATTAAAAATAATTAATGCTTAAATTTTTATTTTAATAACATTTTATTTATTTTTATATCATGTAAAAAATTTAATTTTTTTTGATAAAAACAATATTTAATCTTCTTATCTTGATTGTTGGGTTCATCGTCAGCGAATTAGATCCCAGATCTAGTCAAGGTCAAGTACAGATTTATTAATTATGGTCTGGTCCAAACAAAACTATACAAGTTAATAATATTTAATGTTTTATAATCTATTTAACTTTTTTTTTTTTGTGTCTCTGGCTTAATTTTATGAATTTTAAATGAATGTAAATGTTTTTTCCTTAGAATTATAAGAACGTTTTCATGTTTTACAATTAAAGTATATACTGTGAAGTGTGACTAATAATATAATTTTTGGCTGAATTAAAATGTAAATTTGATATTTTTAAGTTTAAATATATTTAGTGGTAAAATACTTTTAGGACAAAAAAAAAATTTAAAAATTAAAAATTAAAAAGAAGATCTAAATAGATAATAACAAAATGAATTAAAATAGTTTAATATTCTATTAAACTATTAAAACGTGTATGATTTGATGCACCGAATTATCATATTTATGAGATAATAAGTTCACATTAATATATTCTATATTTATCTTATTAATTAAATAAATATAAAATAAAAAGAGATAATTGACATCAAACTTATACGATCATAGTATATCTTATAAAATAAATGCACTCATAATATCTAACTTTCAAATCCCCTATATGTTCTCTCTCTCTCTCTCTCTCTCTATATATATATATATATATATATATCTATATTAAAAAATCAAAAAATGACGACGCCACTCCACAAATTTATCAAAAAGGGAGAGGGAATATATAAGTCATTTAAAGGTTAGGCAAATTAATACTCATTCTATATAAATTAGTGCGACACAGTAATATCATTCTTTTTAAATCTAAATTATAGTCCTATGAATGTTTTCATTTTTTTTTTTTTGGGTGATGTTGTCGAATTTTAAGAAACTGTACGAAATCAAATTGTAGGATTTTGAGGAATGAATTAGATTAACCTACAAATTTTTTTATATGAAATTAATTTTTTTAGTTATAAGAAGTATCGAAAAGTTCAAAATTAGGCTAAGAGATCTAAATAAAAGGAACCCAATAATTGTATTAAAAGGATATCACAAGAAATTAATTTTCTTTTCTTAGTCTTTTTAAAATTAATCTAGCAGTAGACTCTAGAGAGAAGAAAAGGTAAGGGAAAAATCTGATCTCTCAAGGCGGATGAAATTAATACTCTAATTTTTTTTTATTAAGCTACCGCAAATACTATTTTCTTAATCAAATATTTTTTCCTACAAAAACTTTAATCACATAAAACTAATTTTTTATCTCTCGCGTGAAATTAATTTTTTATTATCCGATAAAATTAATCTTAAATGAAAAGGGCCCATTAAAGGCCCGCTCTGTAAATCTACAAGGCGGATCGAAAAACCTTAAGCCACCGCACATTTTGACATGACAATAAACATCTCGTTTGTTTATTATAAAATAATTTATATTTATAAAATATTTATAAAAAAAATATTTATAGTGATAATAATAATTTTTATTTATCACTTACTTATAATATATATTATATTTTTTCTATAAAAAATTTTAATTATATAAAAAAAAGGAGTTATATCACCTAAAAATTTAAAAATTTTTCCTAAATTTTACTTATATAAAATATTTTCTGTAAAATAAACGATAAAAAATCTGTAAAAATTTTTTTTATAAAATATTTTATAAGAAACAAACACACTTAAATGAACTTGTTATTTACTAAAAATAATAATAATAATAAATGAACTCGTTTGATTAAAAAAAAAAATTGATCAAAATAATAATAATAACAATAAATGGACTTCTTGTTGTCAGTTTAAAAATTCTGAATTCGAGGACAAAAAAATCCCAAAAAAAGAAGACACACTCGGAAACAATAAAGAACGAAAATGGCCGTCGAGCTAAAATCAAAACCCGAAGAAGAAGAAGAAGAAGAAGAAGAAGAAGAAGAGCACCAACAACAAGTGGAACAGGAAGAAGATGTAGAACAAGAACAAGAAAAAGAAAAAGAAGAACTCGATGCACCTTCACATCACCCTTCTGCGCCGCCCGATGAGGTTGGTTACTCACTACACTCTATCCAACGCTTCTTCTTCTTCGAGTGTTTTAAATTTACTTCTTCTCCGAATTTAATTTACTGGCTCTACTAGAAGCTTATCTCTGTATTCACGGTTGTTTAGAAACGAAAAAATTTGGGGATCCAATGCAAATTTTATTGTACTAGATTGCTTTGAGTTGGAGATTGTAAGGTCATGTTTGTAATTTTCCTATTTCATGATGAAGCATTGAAGCTATATTGCTCAAGTTTATGTGCTGATATAATGGCACTATTTTTTATCTAGTTAAATTTAAATTATATGCGCTTGCATTATTTTTATAGTTTTTGTTGTGCATTTTGATATGTTTGTGTGTTGTGAACGTGACGACATTAGTTGTGGATGGTGTTAGGAGTTCAGTATGATTAATTTGAAATTTCTCCGGTGGTTGCGCAGTTGTTTGACATTTCAACAACGGTTGATCCTAGTTATATCATTTCGTTGATGCGAAAACTTATTCCAGTCACGGTGGATACCAGCGATGACCATGTTAAAGTTTATGCACCTACGGTCATGGATGTTGTTGACAATAATTCTGACAAGTCTGCTCGTCGAGAAGGGGAAGATGAGGATTTGTCTAATGGATCGAAGTGCCCTGGCATGTCAACTGGAGATGAGGTTTGGGAGGAGCATGGTTGTGTTCTGTGGGATCTTGCCGCGAGTAGAACTCATGCAGAACTAATGGTACTTGGGCTTTTCCTTTCTTCTTAGTCTTTCCTCTCCATCCTTTATGACATTAGTTTATTGTGTTTTTTGTTGCACCAAAGTTGAGTAGCTATTTTTTTATTAAGCCGGCACTTAATTAGTAGTTTCAAACTTATGTTCTGTAGATATGTTTGATACAGATGTTCAGCAGATGTTCAATTTCTGGTAGTTGTATTTACTTGATTGTGTTTTGGTTTACATATGCAGGTGCAAAATCTAGTGCTTGAAGTGCTTTTAGCAAATCTTAGGGTTTCACAGTCAGTACGTGTTACGGTGAGCCATGCTTTCACTTGGTCTTGAATTCCTTTGAAATTGAATTTTCAATTGTTTTTCGTTTTTTTAGTTCAAGCTTGATATGTGGTGTGGAAATGGTTTCTTATTTTGGTCTGGCCTGATGGAAGCAGTTATTACCTAGTTTTGTGAGATTTTGATCCTTTCGATTGAGTTTTCATTTTCCCTTGCTTTCTTAGGAAATCTTAAAACCATTTCGTTATATAGGCTCAATTATTAAGAGGGATAGAAATACAGACAGAATTTTCTAAATAGGATGAGGCTTAGATGGCTTAAATGGTGGTATGTAACTCGAGTTTGTGTGACCACAAAATTCCCATTAAGTTGAAAGGTAAATTTTATTGAACATCTATTAGATCAACGATGTTGTACAGTAGTAAGTGTGGGGCCGCTAAGAAACGTGCAAAAATTGAGTGTGGTGGAGATGAGAATGCTTAGATAGGTTTATGATTATTCTAGCAAGGATCAAATAAGAAATAAGGATATTCGTTGCAAAGTATGTGTGCGTCCAATTGGGGATAAACTAAGGGAGTAGCATTTATGGTTTGGACATGTCCAAGGTAGTCCTAGAAATGCTTCAATTAAGGGGAGACCAAATCTGGGTGGATGATGAAAGAAGTGTAAGATGGCGACCTAAGTTAACTTGGGAATCATTAGTTATGAAGGATTTAGAATGATTACACCTCGCATTAAAATCAGTTTTATAGTAAAAAAGACTCATGTAGCCAACTTGATTTAAATTTGAGACAAAGGCTTTGTATTGTTGTTTGTCCTTAGGAAATATGCCTTGGCATTCTTGGAAACTTGGCCTGCCATGAAGTACCAATGAAGCACATAGTCTCCACAAACGGGATGATTGAGACAATAATCGAACAATTGTTTTCAGAGGACACACAATGCCTATGTGAAGCTTCTCGGTAAGGAAGTCTTTTTCATCAATGACTCGAGAACTTTATGTAGTCAATTTTGTTCTTATTTATGGTAGTTAGTTGCACGTGTTATCTCTGAAGTTGCTTGTTTACTGATTGTATTGTGACACAGGCTGTTAACCTTGGGTCTCCAGGGTGGTGAATCTACTTCATGGGCTAAGGCATTGCAGTCTGAACCTATTCTGGGTCGTGTATTGTGGGTTGCAGAAAATACCTTAAATGCAAACCTATCAGAAAGGGTAACTTTAAATCTTTTGTGCAATATATTTTTGTCTACTTCTAGCAAACAGCTGATATGTAAGCATTTGGGGCTCTCACCCTCACACACACATATGTAATAAGCAGGGCTGGTTCTTGTGACAATGCAGAAGTGTTATAAAACAAAGCTGGTAACCTCTATATGTAAGGTTATTCTTTGGTGAAAGTTCAAAGCCCCTCATTCTTGAATTCCACGAAGCATCCACGAAAGTAGAAGCTCCGGGAAATGTTGATTGATACCAATAGATTGTCTAAATGCCTTCATTTGTGATGTGTCTGATGAATTGTTTATTTCGTGATTAATATGCTTTGTTCCCAGCAGCTAAAAATCCTCCCTGTTTGACAGAGCACAGGGTTAATATTGGCTATCATTGAGAGCTCAGATAAAGTTTCAAGTGTTCTTCCATCTCTGATGAAGCTGAATTTGCCAAATCTATTAGTCAGTCTCTTGGCTTTCGAAATGAGCAATTTATCTGGTGACAGAGTACCTGAAAGGTATGGCTTGTCTTTCTTTGTGTTGAAAGGTTTGACATGCTCAATATGATGCGTTACATGTGTTTTTTGGCTGTATCAGATTTCTTTAAATTGTTGCAAAAATTACAAACAATTCAGTTGCTGGTGAAATAATTTATCCCATCCCATTGGAAAATTGTTTTGCTTGATTTCATGGTTTTCTTCTTCTTATACGTATTGTTTGGTTATCATTCGGCCTAGTTCCTAATGTCAATTTAAATTTTTGGTGTGCTGATTGTATTTACCTCTTAGAAATTCATAATCATGAATGAAAGATAGACAATAGAAACTGTTGCTTTGCCCAGCAAAATATCGTTAATATTTGCTGACCGCTCCTTCCTTGTCAGTGAAATTCCTTTAATATTGGTTGAACACTCCTTCCTTGTCATCAAGTTTTATTCGGCTGGACCTTGTACTGGACCCCAAACAAAGAACAAAGGTATAGCAACCAATGCCATTAAAGTTTGTGTGTTGCCTGTAGCATTGAGATGTAAGGACAAATGTTCTCAACTGTTTGTCCAATAAACCATAGATTATATAATTGTTTTTTTTTTGCATGGCAAATATTCTTAATTGTTTCTCCAATAAACCATACTGTGTGCAGTGGCTACTGTTTTGCGTAATTATAAGTATCAGTTTATCAAGTGGCTATTGTTTTACACAATTTTATCGAATGCTATTGGTTATTCCACACAGTGACTCCTATAAAATTCTAATATTGCCCCCCCGCCAACCCAGAAGAGACTGCCAAGTATGTGCATGCTATGGTATAATTGATATTTATTGCATAAATCATTGCAGGTACTCTGTTCTTGATGTAATCCTACGTGCCATTGAAGCTCTTTCTTCTGTAGACGGCTATTCCCAAGAAATCTGCTCCAACAAGGAACTTTTTAACCTAGTTTGCAGCTTAATCAAACTGCCGGATAAAGTGGAGGTATTGCATATCTATAGAACGACAGTTCTCTTTATGTCTTCTTTCTCATTAAGGCTGTCATTAGTAGATTGCCGGACGTTCAAACTCTTTTTTTTTTTTTTTTTGAGCATCTTTTCTGGAGGTTTAACTTGCAATTTACTGCATTGGAGTTTTCTGATAGTGTGCTCTTTTTAGAACCATGTACTTTGTAATGCAGTTTTAAGGAAAAAAACAAAAAAAAGAAAAAGAAAGTAAAAAAGCCAGTAAAGGGGTGAAATTCTTTACTTTGCTGTTATTATATTATATATAGTTTTGAGGGATGTGTAGTTTTTTACTGAAAAAGATTTTGTTTTGGAGTAAAAATAACATTAATAAAGTAAACCGTTGAGGATATATATGGTAAACAACAAATGAATATAATTGGTTGAATTTTCATAGAATACATTTGGCCCTTTTCTAGGCTCGATAGTGTGGGAGCCTCATGTACTTGGATGTCGTTCTTTCTTTGAAGTTTATTCTAACATGTAAACCAAATAATAATCTTGCTGCAGGTTGCCAGCTCTTGTGTTACGGCTGCAGTTTTAATTGCAAACATCCTGTCTGATGTACCTGATCTAGCTTTAGATTTATCAGAGGGTAAGTTTTATCTCATATCCATGATCAAAACTGTGATACTAGTGAAAATGGATTGCTCATACTAGTCTATCAAGCACATACTCTATTGGAGTTGACACTGTTGATTTGTGCAGATTTGCCTTTCATAGACGGCCTCCTTGATATATTTCCTTTTGCTTCGGATGATATGGAAGCCAGGAGTGCACTCTGGAGCATTTTGGCAAGGATACTTGTTCGAGTTGAGGAAAATGAGATGAGCCTTTCAACTCTGCATCAGTATGTGTTAATCATAGTGAAAAAATCTGACTTGATTGAAGATGATCTTCTTGATCGACAGTTAGATTATCTCCATGAAGAATCCAAAAGTTCAACCAGTTCTGAAACGAAACCAAATGCCAGGAGAACTGCCGTATCCTGTTTCCACTTTCTATAGAGCCAAAAGAGAATAATGCATAAAATTTGTTTCAGGCCCAGACTGTTTGCTATGTTTATAAGTTTCTTGTTTAGTATAGCACGTCTGCATTATTTTTTCCTTTTCCTTTACTTCCACACAGGTTGAAAGGATAATCAGGATTCTAAATCAGTGGAGTGCAGCAAGAAAATCTCCAGAGGGGACTGACGTGATGGCAGAACATGGCATAATTGATGTAAATGTTGGCAGATTATTGGATTGCTGCCGTCGTTATTTGGCTTAAGCTTCCCGTCCTCTCGAGGCTACTGTCATAGAGTTGAATTAGAGGGCATTAAGCTTTTTGTATTTGGATGTGTAATTAGCAATAGCATGCATATGATCCTTCTTCAGATCCCCGCCCCATGGAATGACAATTTCGTGCGCTTGGACGACTTTTTTTTAATTACTTTTTAGTTTGTAATTTAGTGTAGAAATGCAACATTAAAACCTTTGAGCTTTGCGATGTTATTAGTAATTCGTAAGGCAAATACAGGAAAGACAAGACACTTATTTTGCCTTCTATCATCATGCTCTGGTTGAAAATCCATGCTCCAACTTGTTGCAATCATAGTTTCCACCTTTCACATGTTGAAATCTAATCAACGACACTTGTGCCTGGGAAGATGAAAGCTTCGACAGTAACTGGATATAAATCTTTTTTTCTTTTCTGATATAGAAATGATAACGCACTTTTGAGAAAAGGGGAAAATGAACTTGCATATTTTCCTCAAATTGTTGGAGATAAACAACAAAGCCCCTCAAAGTGACGGTAGTTGCCGTAACTGTTCTCCTCACTTCACACCAGATTGATCTGAGTTCCAACTTCTAATACCCAATTGTTAGGGTTCCAAGCGCGAGAAGAGGAGAGAAAATTAGGGGAAAAGAGATTTGCGTGAGAAAAAGAGGAGTAGAGAGAGATTAGACATTATAATATTTTTTGATTGCTTACAAAGAAGCAAAGTGACAACAATCAACACTCAATTACCCGTTGAGTCACTTCACCTTAAAGATTTACAAGACAAGAGTTAAGAGTACTCTTTAACAAGACAAGAGTTAAGAGTACATAGTGATATGTTGACCAAATTATCCTAACTTATTGTCAAGAACTTGGATAACATGTTAAAAATTCTCTCTACTTGTTTAAATTATTAGAAAGTTATGAAAAAAAAAATTGTTTGGATGGATTAGAAAATTATGAGAAAGAAAATTATTAAAAAGAAAAATAAATAATAATTCATGAGAAAAAAAATTGTGAAAAAAACATGACCAGAGATAAGAAATGGACGGCACATTGCTGTAGAAAATAATCAGTTGAATCCAATTATACATCCAGCCACATAATCATCCCTCTAGCATCTCACTTCATGCAATGTTAAAAAAACAATAAGAAATAACGCTTGCATCAAGATATAGTTGGACCCGCAATACTGCAAGTTTGAACAGCAAAATAAGCTCAAGTTCCTTTTGGACATCGCACCATTTGCTTGCTCGTATTTGTGAGAACTATAATCCTAGCCTCTGCCAAATTTTATGTACAACATACAAATATATAAAACAGGCAATTCAGATTGTTGTTCCAGTATTAATTTACCCATCCCCAGCTGAGAAAAGGGAATAACAAGGAGAAGCACTTCGCGCACAAAAAATTTGCCTGCAGTTCTCAATTCTTGCATAATATTAGCAGACTCACAAAAATTCTTCAATCAAAGGCTGATAGAAAAGTTTATAAGCTTCCATGACTTCCAAATACCACATGGCTTCTCGATCCGGGAATAGTGAGAGATCAACAATTTTATGAACCTAACAATAACACGATTCAAAAGGACCAAATGTTTTAGTTACTGCTAAGATCATTTGAAAATTAGTTTATATTCGTATCTAATCAAAACTCACTGGAAAGAGATATTTCTTTCTCCAAAATTTGTTTTTCTAGAAATAGTACTTTAGCCATCATTTAGATTACTAGAGGACAAACCTTGGTGTAGTTTTGCAAAAACAATCTCTTTATGAAATTAAGAATAAGGGTAAGATGTATTCATTTGATCCTTCCCTAAACCCCACGACGTGGGAGGCTTGTCATATTTTCAGTGATACACCTTTACCAAAGAAAAATTCTTGGAAATTCTTATGTTTAAATGAATGGCAAGGTCTAACCAAAATTGTCACCCTTTAACCAGTATCAAAACATAACCTTTTTTCTTAAACAGAATTCGTTTTATTAATTTCTCAACTTGGAACCAGATGAAATAGTACAGTTCCTTGCATGAAGTAATAGAAAATGAGCATCATTGCATGACCATACAAATACAAATAATTATTCATACAGTGTCTGCACTGCAACTATCCGTATAATTTTGTACAATTGTAATCAAAAACATATGAACCAAAAAACAAATAATGATATTTTTTTATTTCACATTTTATCATTATAGTTTCACAAAAGACACTACATATTGAAATATAAATATTGTAGGAAAAATTTTTTGTACGGCCATAAGCATTTACTTAAAAAAAAAAAAAAAAAGACCAAATTGATAATTTAACTGCATTAAAAATTTACCTTAATCATGGGGTTCTCATCCTTACGGTCAAAATACCCTCCGACAACCATCACATACATCCCTGCATAAACAAACCCACAAAAAATACCAAAAGAAAAAAAAAAAAGAAAATAATTAAAGCGCTTTGTAGACAGTATTACTCGTGCCTGTGCTAGAATGCGCCATTCATCGACGCTAAAGTACGCCAACGAAAGAGGGTTAGAAAGGAACCTATGTCCCACTGGAGAAGGCGGAACTCGCCGGAGAGGCAAAGCTGGATGACGCCGGTGCCATCGTCGAGGAGCAAACGGCCGTCGCCGTCGTTAGAGACCAAAACGCCCTGGCAGTTGAATGGTTATAGAGAGAGAGAGAGAGAGAGAGAGAGCAATTGCAGAGGAGAGATTAAATAAAAGGTGGAAATGGAGAGGGAAAATAGAGAAAACCTGAAGCCAGGCGCGCTGGAAGAGAATGCCGCCCAGAGAGAGAGCATTTTGAGATGGAGTTTCGCGGACGTCTTTCAGCTGCACGCACAGCAGCTTCAGCGCCGCTAGGCTGTAATCCATTTCTCGCGCACGCTCAGCGGTGAACAGATCAGAAAGTGACTGCTGCACACAGCGGAATTCAACTTTCAAAAAAAGCTTTAGCTTCGTATAATAGTTTAAAAAATAAATAAAATGTTAAATATCGATCAATTAAAGTGAATTATTATTTTAATACTATTTTAAAGAAATTAACGAAAGTGAACCAATGGTCAAGTTTCGGAGGAAAAATAAAAAAAAAAAAAAAAAAAGCTGTCTAATTCGGCTGTTCCACGATTTCAATTCCAGTTTGATTATTATGGTTTAAATTTGTTATGAACAGTTAATTAGAACGGGTTGATGGAAAAGGGTTTATTGCAGTTAATATCGGGGAAAGAGGATTTAGAAGCATTAATGGACAATTAAAGCTGATCGTTTAAGTTCTTAAGTAGGGTTACCACTTAATTAGTAAGCTGGCATTTATGGACTGTTTAGATCTGCAAATTTATATATATATATATATATATATATATATATATATATATATATATATATATATATATATATATATATATATATTTTTTTTTTTTTTTTTTTTTTTTTTTTTTTTTTTTTTTGAGATCAGATCTGCTATTTTAACTTAAATCGTTGATTGTAACTACATGAGAAACAGCTGACACGCTGCATGCAGTCAAATAAAGGGGGCACGAATAAAAAAATATCGATTCGATGTAACTTGATCCGACCATATATAAAGCTTAAAAAATTTCAATTCAATTTATAATTTTATAATTATATATAATTAGTAATATACCAGTAAAATACGCAGATTTAATAATATTCATTAATTATTTTATTTTACTTATAAAAATAAAAAGACGTTCTAATTTTAAATATTATTTTTTTAATAATTTTTATATTATTTTGAAAAAATAAAACCACTTTTTTCTTTTTAAAGAAAAAATTAAAGATTTGACAGTACTTTTTTTTATTTTCTTCTATTTTGAGGAAATTTTAATGTAATTCTATTTTTCCCTTTTTAAGAAAGAAGATGTAAATTTGAGAGATTTTTTTATTTTTATTTTTTGGAAATGGAAAATAGCTTTTTCTTCTTTTTTATTATTTTCTTTTATTGAAAAATTTTATAATTAAAAATATTTAATTAGAGTTAAAATAAGAATATATAAATCAGTAGAGTTAAAGTAAAAATATATAAATCAATAGAGTTTTTATTTAATTATAACGAAATTTATATCATTTCTTTATAGAATCTTATCTTTGATTATAATAAAATTTTCATATTTATATGATATTTTAATATTTTTAATTTACAAATTTATGAAAAGTTGTTGTAGGGTAAAGAGAAAAAACTAAAATTTTCTCTCAGTTTTGACTTTATATACTTACAATATAGATTAGTTTCGAAAGTCACGCATCTCGCGTGTATTTTTTCAATTTTAATAAATATTTATAATCTTTTAATAAAAAATATTTAATTTCAATAAAATAAAAAAATTGTGGAGTTAATTGTGTATTTTAAAAACCTAAATTATATCTAAGAAGTCAATCTCAAGTAGTTTCTTATGAATTAGATTATGTAAGTGATAGATGAATCAAATTAAAATTATGTAATGATTACCGGATAAAAAATTAACACATTATGTTATTATCATAACAAAATAATGAAAAAAATATAATCACATTATAATATCTAGTTTTCAAACTCACACGATGCACGACTTTTTTTCAATCTGAGTAACACTATAAAATCTCTCGCATGAAGATATAGATCTTTATTCAAAAGAAATTGCAGAGATTTGCAATGTTTATAATCTTAACAGAAAAATACTAAAATTCAAGTAAAATGAAAAAATATGGAGTTTTAAGCTTCATTTGCTGGATTAAAAACATCTAATTATTGCCATTTATTTTTATAATTTGGTAGTTTTTCAAATTATAAAATAGAAAATTAATTTGATAGATAAATATTATGCGCCACATTTTTAAAATATAGCAGTAAGTCATACATACTGTAAGATGACAAATGAAAGCGAAAGAATATTACCGTTTGAACAATAGATTTGTCCACACCATGAGCGGAAATGGCCTGAGTAACAAAGAGATCTGCAATGGATTGTTGTGATCAAGGGCCTTCATTATAGAATCCGCAATTGAAACATCAGTTACCGAGTGTTAACTATTGCTGCAATGAAATCAGCTCACCTAGGCAATAAATACAGGTGACAGAATCCAAGATGTTTATAATTATATATGGTATTACATTTTGCAAAGATATCTTTTTTGATTAACAAATTATTTCCGTACATAAATTACGATACAAGCTTAATATTTTAGTCTTTTTTAGATTATTTGGATTGTATACGAAAAGAAAACGTGACCTGACATTGATTTATTGCAGCACAATCTCTAATTGGTCACAACTTTTAACATACTTCTCTCTATTTTTCGCGATTTCTCTCTCAATGTTCTCAATTTCTCTTCCCTTTTCGCTCTGTCCTTCTTTGAGACTTTAAGTGTTTTTCAGATGTAGTACTAAAACTATCCAACATGGTAATTGTCACATGATTAAATTTTTTATTTAAATTTTTGTTTTATGATGATGTTAAGCAACCCTTAATCTGAGTCAACTTGCACACAAAGGATTTGCGTTAAAAAAGACATAAAAGCATACGAAAATATTTTTCAATTTTTATTATTTTATCACAAAATATATAAAGGGACAATAGTCACTTAACTCTTTATAATATTCACTCTCTCTCTTTCTAAGAGATTTCTCTCTTACTGAGTATAAATGATAAACTCTTTCTTTCTAAGTAATTTCTTTCTTCCTGAGCACAAATAACAAATTCATAGTGATTTCTCTTTACTGAGTACAAATAATAAATTTTTTCTCTCTAGTGATTTCTCTCTTACTGAATATAAATGACAAACTCATAAAATCTATTTATAGTTGATACCCTCTATTATTTAGCGCTTGGAAATAATCGTTATCTCTTCATAATCTCTATCATGGTTGATAATTCTCATATTCTTACGATCTTATCCACAATTCAATTCTGATAAGTCTTATCTCTCACAATCATCTATCACTTGATCTCGATAAATTTTATATTCTCATAATCCTTAGTCACGCACGATATGATAAGTATTATCCCGATGCTTGGTGAACAAGATAGAGCCACGCCTGCACATCCTGCGTTCCACATATCACCAGAGATTCAGTCTCATACAGTACTATGTAGTGTCATACAGTATCGTGTAGACTTAGTCAACATCCATCATTATATTTTAGTCTCTTGGCTCAAGCCCATAACCCATCTAATGGAATCCACGAACATGCACCTCAACATCTTTTGTTCAATTCATACCTTGGTCCACTCTAAGATCTATATGTAGGCTCATGCTTAAACTAAAATCTCTTAACTTTCACCTTACTTTAAGGAATGTCCAACCACTCTAAAGTCTCATACTAAAAATTAGTGTAAAGTACCACCAATTCTAACATAATTAGTGTTGAAGGGAGTAACAATAACTTACGTAGCTAAGAAGAGAATAGGATCATTCAAATTGCACAGAATGTAACATATATAACAGGAAATAAGGTGAGTACATTCCATAAATTTCTTATGCTGTCTTCAGTCTTACTCCCATCGCATGGGTTGAAAAATGAAAGTTACAAAAATTACCACAAAAGTCACAACACTAAAAATATTTTGAAAAAAATTTTAAAAAAATCCTAAAACTCGCCTGACGCTCATCAAGACGATGGTTTTCTACGTAGAATGTCTCTCAAGTTGGTCTGCTCTCCTCTTTTAGAGATGCCGTCAATGTTGGCGTGGTCTGCAAATAAATCCATTAAAACATAGGTATTAATTACTTGATCTTAATTTTTGACCAATGGTTTTTAATGAACATCAATGCAGCCGGGGGACGAAAAACTCACGATTTGAGAGACTTCAATAAATCAAAAATAGGATCCATGAATTCTGATCGCTCAAAGACAGTGGTGATCTCAAAATGTCAATAGATGCAATCTAAATATGATTTGACAGGAACAAAATTAATAGAAAAAATCAGAACGTCACTGATGAGCTTGCCAGAGTTGATCCTGAGCACCTATGGACGATTACAGTGGAGGAACATGTAGTGGAGGCAGCAGAGAAAACTTACAAATTTCCTTCTTTTTTTTTTTTAATCCTTTACATACACCAGATCCATGGCTTCTTCTGATGTCTCTGCACTAATGTTCAATCAAATAGCAAAAATTTAGCCAACGCCCACTTTAAAAATAATTTGATTCGGTGAGTAAATTTAGACCATCATAGGTATGATTAGAAAGAAAAAAAAAAGAAAAAAAAAAAAGAGAAAGGCTGGCAATAAGGAGAAGAAATAGAAAAAAAGATTTCCTTGCAAGAATGAATATATATGGACATAAAGCCAAAAAATAAGTTATAACCTTCTTCTTCTTCTTATACACGTCAAGAGATATCATTATTCCTGCCCTCTCTCTTAGTGGCCTTGTTTGGAAAAAAAAAAAAACAGAAACTCAAACCCCTCAAGCAACATATGATATATGGCGTTCCTGATTGTTTATGGTGCATGTTCATAATAACAAATAAACAATTTACGGAGATTAATAGGAACAGATTATTTTGTGAGCATGTTCATAATAACAGATGAACAATTTACGGAGATTAATAGGAGTAGATGAGAAGGGTAGAATCATGCGTGTTAAAGGTGGAAGATAATATAATAAGCCCAATAAGCAAGAAGGTGTAAGAGACGTGACAGAACTCAGCTGAAATAGTTTTGATAAATTATTTCGTCTTATTTATAAAAAAAAAAAAAGATATGCAGCTCCACAATTCTTTATTATAATGATTTAAAAAAATTTAAATTTGAGATAAATACTCTCACATCAGTAGATTAGATTTATATGATAATAGTTAGATAAATTTTAAATTAATTTGTGAGTTTATCATAATAATATATTTTAATTAAATTTATAAAAATAATTAAAATATCAAGATCTCAAAAAATTATGAAGCATGTCACCTAAGGTAAAAAAGTCTCTAGATTCAAAGACAAACTTTCTCTATTTTTCTAATTTAATATATTATATAGATAAAGATTACAATCCAAACTGTGTTTGGATTAATAGAATTGTGATCTAACCTTATAATTCTCATTTATTTTTATAACAAACTTTTGAATTTTTATTTAATTGGACTAAAACATAATGTAAATTATGCGATACAATTTTTACTCTGGAAAAGATAAGTGGGCGTGAATGAGTGGAAGCACGGTGGGCACGCAGTAATTTAAACCGTTAGATCGTGAAAAGTGTAATTAATTTTGAAAATTCAAAAATCAATAAATCGTTAGATATCTTCATATTAATTACATACCTTTTATTTGTTTCACTAAATATATTTGCGTGGTCAAGCTTTTTTCACTCATAGTTTAATTGCTCTATAGCTCTTCTCTAGTTGCCTATGATTTGGTAGTTTTCACCGCGACTTGGTAGCTTAGATCACCATCCGACATAGTTTTTGCAATTTGACTTAGATTTGAATTTTCGTTCAAACAATCAATTTGGCGCCCTAATGTCGGGTTTGAATTATCTAGTAATGGTTAGACGTCGGGTCCAATTTTCAACAATTGCTTGGTGGATTGTAATAGAGTCGATCTCAAGCCCAACAGTATTCAAATGATAGGTCTTTTTATGAGAAAATTTAAATAAAAATATTAATAAGTGACTTATAATATTAACCCACAAATGTGAAAAAGATTGGGATTAGTTTTTTTTTTGGGATCTCTAAGTTTTCAACAGTTTGAACTTCGAAATCATGTCAGTAAAAAAAAAAATCGATTTCAATTCATTATCGTTAAAAGAAGGTCACAGTCGGGTCAATAAAGTTTTTTCCATCATTTCCACGATTATGCGATGACATATCTACCTATGTGGCATAAGTTTCAAAATTTGATGGACAAGCGGTTATTTTACGCCTCTGTGGTGAGCCATTTGTTCACGTAATAAAAATTTCCTGACGCAGCGCATTCCCTCCAAAGCTCTCTCTCTCTCCGCTGCCCACCTGATACCCCAAATGTAACCCTAAATGACTTAAATGTGGTGCAATCAAAACAATGTACCTGAAAAAAAAAATAAACAAGTAGAAAAAAAGTGACTGTTGATCGAGACCGAACTATGTAATCCGCCCTCCATTCCAAATTGAAACCATTCAATAGGTCTAACATACAAAAATCGACAGCACTCAGAACTCAATTCATGTTCAGAAAGCTTTTGGGTCTTAGAGAAATGGTGTTTCGTGTCATCGAGGTGTGTTTATTATAATTTATTTTAATGTGTTTGGAAAATAAATAGAGTATATGATGGGTTTAGGTTGTATGAGGATAATTTTGTTGATTGTAGTGAGTTTATGTTTAAAATAATGTTCATTGTTGATTGTTGATAACCCTAAACCCATGTGCAGTTACGGTATAAGTTTTGGTTAACAGGTGTTTACGTATGAATATGGTTATGAAAATTTTAGTAGTAAGTCTGTGAGTTTTTATATCGTAAGTTTTGAATTCAAATTTTTATATCTACATTCTCATTTTAGCTGATCCAAATTGGGATTATTTTAGATATAAATATGATACACAGTATTGAGAGAAAGTTTATACGTATAGACTCTAGTGATAGAGACACGTTTAATTTTATTAGAATTTAAGAGGTAGATCAGTCCCTTTGAGATTGTTATATGAGATCTTAATAAACAAGAGTTGTTCCAACTGCGGCAGATTTTTTTTTTTTGTAAAAAAAACTAAACCGAAAATTTTGAATATACTAAATTGAGAATTAAAACCAAACTGAGAATGTGAGTGAAAATCTTGATTCGGTTTCTCTTAATTTTAATTGAAAATTTTAAAATGATAATTTAATTGTAAGAAATATTTTTGATTTATTTGTTTGAAAGACATTTATGATTATCATTATGTATAAGATAAATAAGTATTCATTTAAAATATAATAATACTTTGTTAAGATTTATTTCTTATTAATAATTCTATTAGTATCTTTTAATATTATTAGAATAAAAAATAAAAATAAACATGTAGAATAAAATTTCGTTCAATTTAGTTAATCGTGATTTTCTAAAACTAAAAATCGTAACTGAACTGAAAAGTTCAATTTACATCAATTCGCTTAACCTATTATAAGATTTAATTCGAATAACTAAAATTTCAATTTAGTTCAATTTTCTTGATTAACGAAATTTTCTGAGCACAATTATAACCATGTTTGGTCAACGACCGAGAATAGTGTTCTTGATCAATTTTCTAGATTAACCGAAATTTTTCAGTACTTTTAACACCTAGTTTTTGTTTAGTGCGGTCCAGTTCAAATTTTATTTTAAAAATTTTAATCATTCATGATTTATAAAATGGTTCAAATAATATATAGCATGGTTCACATAATCACAAGTTAATGTTACAAAGAGAACAAAGATTTATGTGAACAAACAATTAGTTTTTTTTGAGATTGAACAAACATGAAATTAAGTGTATTTTATTAATAATCGTTGTCACAAACAATTTTGTGAAACTAGGCAACAGCGAAAATTCAAATTCCAAATCATTCTACCTAGCCCCAAATTCCAAGAAGCTGTAAGCGTATAAAATTATGTAATTAAGAGATGATAGAAATGCCAGCAAGCAGCAAATCGTCAGCTAGAATCTTGTTTGCAGCCTCTGATGGGTGAAAACCGTCCCAGAACACATACTCTGACGCATTCTTACATGTTCCCACAGACTTGGCATTGCACAGTATTGATGTCTCCACCAATCCTGTTCCACAACAAGCCCTTCTCGCCTCTGCAAATCCTGCAGGCCGCACAAGTTTAAATATTGAATGTAGACCCAGCTACAAAAGGTTATAGAAGAGTAATAATATGTATCATGAAACTCATATGATGAAACATCTTGATTTTGTACATTATAAAAAAAATTAATCAACTTTTTAACACCTTATGAACTTAACAGTCGGAATTTTTTATAATACAGTTTTTGATATATTTATCATTATTTGTCGTAGAAAGGCATATGTTTTATGTACCATTGTCCTCAGGCTTCGTAACAAGGTTGTAGAGAGGTTGATAGATATCCAGAACAATCAACTTGAGGCCCGAAAGCTTGTTTTGTAGGCTTTGAGATGTAGCGTTCAGTTTGTTATTGAAAGAAGCTGCATCTTTGTTAAGCTTGGCTACGCATTCATTGCTGTCGGAGCCAAATGTAGTGATAGCTGCCGGCAGGCATCCGAGAGGCGGCAACGTTGTCACCCCAATTTTTCTTGCTCCCAGATCATACAAATCCTGTAAGCATAATGTGACAAATTTAGCAGCTGAACACGGTTGGGTAGCAGAAATAATCTGTGCATTATTCAGGACCTGAATGAATTTTGCATAAGATTGCATGAGAAGATCTGAGAACTGATCAGGCGTGTAGGCCTCGTACAGAAGAGGGTCAATGTAATAGTTTTGCATGAAGTCACTGCTTCCAGAGCTAACAAAGTAGGCTGCTCCTGATATAATTGATGATGCATTGGATTTCCCTGCGATTTCCACTATCTTCTTCTGATACTCTTTGTAGTGCTTTATTTGCTGATTCAATGAGATTGAATTCTGCACCGCGAAAGCGTGAAAGCATAGATCAGTAGTCTACCAATGTAGGGACTAGGGAGCCAGAGAGCACTAATTCTGAAGTGAGGAATCAAGTGGGAAAAAAGAAAAAGGCAGTATGCAGAGCGGCCAGAGCCTAGCACTAAGCGTGATTTGTGCTTTTGGGTTTCCATGAAGTTACATATAGCTTTGACGTAGCGTTGTAGTAACCAGAAGCACCAGAGGCAAAGTTAGCTCCAATCAATAGATTGTTGCCTTCAGCTTCTTTGCTGAGGTATGCTGGTGGGTAAGAAGTGAAGCCTATGTTCTCAGCTGTTCATGAAAACAAACAGGAAGCAGAAGGCTAATTAGTAAATCACAAAATCAAACACAGAAAAAAAGGGAGACAATATAATGGCATTTTGGCATAGGATACCGGTAAAGTCTGTCGCAAGCTTTCCATTGCAGAATCTACCAGTTGCAGAGTGATTTGCAAAATCTCTACCATAAGGTGGGAAGTTTGCTTTTACAATGGTGTCTAAGTGGTTGTTGTTGCCCACATCGACAACCGAGTCTCCGAATAGGAACATGGCAGGAACCAAGGGTTGAGCATTGGCAACAAAGGGCACCAGAGCAAGAACAAGAAATGAAGAAGAGAATAGCCATAAACAGCCCATAATGTTTAGCTTCTTTCCACTTGTGAGACTTGCTTGGAGAGGTCTATGCAAGTGTTTATGTGTCTGTGAGGAGAAAAAGAGTTTAAAGCACCAACTGGAGCCGTCAGGATAGCTTTGAGGTAGCCTTTATTTACTTAGCCAATGCCAAACAAAGGTTGAACCAGTCAAATTTAATAGTCTAAAACAATTAGCAGTGGTTCCAACTAAGCTCAATTGGCGTGTCTTATAGAGCTACCAATTTTAGCTGTCCTAGCTTCTGAGACAGCCTCTTCAATCGTTTATCCTTTTTGAAGTAGGAATGTAACATGCTACGAGGGCTTAACTTTAAAGCTTTGATCTTGAATTTTGACATAAATGGCTGCAACTCACAGTTCTTGCTGGCCTTAATATTTTGCTCCGTAGTTGTTTACTGATTTGCAGCTCTCCAATCACTATCAGATCCGTAAGATACCAGCTAAGGATTTGTGACCAACATGTTATTTGGGAAATCTACGTCTATGATACGAGGAAGGCCAGCAGGGCTACTTTGTATTCAGTGACCATGCGGGTTAATTTTTTTTTTTTTTTTTTGTCAATAAAAATGTTTATTAAGTCATAAATTATATTATGAGAATAAATTACTGAAGTATCTATTAAATAACTATGTCTAGCATTTTTCCAATAATGTCATTAAAGTCATTTTGATTTTGTCATTTGCGGGCTTTGTTTTTCTCTCTCTCTCTCTCTCTCTAATTCCAGCTTACGACCAATGTAACAATTGACATGCATTAGCTGGACCTGGATCAACGTGGCCTCTCTTTATAACAAAGCAGAGCAAGACAACCTTAGCCATGGCAAAATATAATACTGTTCAAAAACTACCTAACTCGCCAAAAATTATCTAATTTGCACCATACATACCTGCATTTATCAAAATTATAAGAAAAAAAAATTATTCGTAGTTTTTAGTTTTTTAAATCTATCAAAAGCGGATTGATAGTAGTTTTAATGTTTTGAAAGATAATAAACCTTTTACTATTATTTAAAATATATAGAAGTTTCACTAGGTAAAACAATATACTAATTCTTAGTAGTTTGATTTGAAAAAGTGGTGTCCATCTTATTGCTTTTACATTCGTATCATCTTCGTAGTTCGTACACATCATATTTATGTTTTAGGCCCCAAGTAGTTAAGAATTCTTTTCTTTGTTTTTTTCTGTTGCTAGACTACTAGTTTTATACATAGTGGGAGGTGGCTATAGAACTCGTTTGTGCACGTATACACTATATTTGTAATTGGGTTGTGTTCTAACAAATTCTCTTCATACTGATTATTTGTCCGTAGAATAATCAGCCCACGATGAATTTGCAAAATGACGGATTGGGTTGACCAGTTTAGACAATTGATAAACTAATAGTGATTTAGAAATGTTTGAAAATTTCAAACTATCGTGACAGTTTAAATGTAAGATTTCTCTTTAATCCACCCAATTCAATCCTTAAATACCCCTAGCATAATGTGTTTGTGATCTGGGACCGAACATAGAACTCCATCTAACAAACTTGTTGGGCTTCAACACTTCGTCAACGAATGGCCTAGGAATGGTTACTAGCATGTAAGCCTTTTTTTCCCCCTCCAACTTGCATGGCTAAATTTTTTGCTGAAAAAGAAGAAAACCACTGGTTTTACCGGTCTTTAGCACTACAGAAAGAATTGATTATTTGTTGTGCGGCAGAATTTGAGAACCTTAAAATTGAGTAGGTGAAAAAAGAGAGGAAAATTGGAAGCCTATTTTTTTGTATCCCTAATCACTCAAGTACCATACCAAAGAAAACCAACACAATAATTGAGTGATTTTCAGAGAACTCCATGAATTGCTAACCAAAGCTTCCACCTAGCTGGTCCTCCTTGCTTAAACAGCAAAAGTAGCATGACAGAGGACACTCCAGAAACTCATTCATTTATCCCTTTCTAGAATTTTGGATTTTTTTATAAAAATTTTCAGACTTTTTTGGAATTTTCAGATTTTTAAATAATTTTTAGATTTTATTTTTAAAAAATTGTCATGTTGACATGGTATTGAGTCGGAAAACAGATTTGACGTGAGTTTTCATTTTGTATTAGTAATAAAAAATAATCAATTTATTTAGCGACCATAAGTTGACGAGTCATTTAAAAAAATGAAGCGAATCTAATTAATTTTAAAATCGGATAAACTTGCCAAGCAAAATCTTGATTTTTGGCCTTTGTCAGGCACGTTTTTTTTTTTTTTTTAAACTAATGACATGAGTCCTTAGTAATTTGACCTTAAGGTTTAGAATATGTCATGTTACCATTGGTGAGCATTCCTGATAGGATACGATGATGATCTTAATTAATGCGAATTACCAAAAAAAAAAGAAGAAGAAGAAGAAATGACGAGCTTTTTTTTTTTTCCAAATTAGTTCGTACATTTTCTTTTTCTTTTTCTTTTTTTTTACAAATTTACCGCAAACATTTGTGCAGAAATTATGAGAAAGAGAGGGACTAAAGAAGTGTTAACATTCTGTCATTTGGTAGGGTTCATCAATTGTGAGATTTTCTGCGATAAATAGACAGGGAGTAAAATTCATTTAGGTTAGTGTGATTTGGGTTTTTTGGAGTCAAAGCTGATGGGAGAAATTGGTCCTATAGTGTATATGTATTTTCTTATCTTTTTGTTTTTGTAATTTTTATGTAAATTATGAGCGAGTATTTGTAGTGTGTTTGGATTGAGAGAAAGTTGTTTAGATAAAATTTGGTGAAAAAGAATATAAGAAAATAATATAATAATAATTATATTTTTTTTCTTCTTTTTTTTTTTTAAATTCGAACAAGCCATTAGTGTCAAGATGATCCTAACTTAAAATTTCACAATTGAAAAGCCTATGGTGGGTTTAACTTTTTTGTCACCGAGCATTTTGACGACATGCTTATTAGCATCAAATACAAAATTCACTTTTTTTTTTATTGAGCAAAAACCAAATGATACACAAGAGAAATCCAAAATAAAAAAACATGAGCGTATGGTGAAGTCCGAGGGCGAAAAGAAAATTACATGGTGGAGATAAGGGTAAATGTTTATGGCCCGCTTGATGCTGTCTTGAAATTTGTCTGTAAAGTAATAATTGTTATATTTTATGTAACAATAATGATAATATATATAATATAAAAATAATTTTATTTTATTACATATTTTGTAAATATAATTACAAAAAATTCATCATTTATTACACAATAGATAAATTTTTGGGCCATTTTATCACACTATGTAATGGATCCCGATAAGATAATTACATCTAGCTCACGGCGATGACATTCAACACGCGCGGCCCAGACAGCTGGATTTTGGTGTCGGTGCGCGGGCCAGAGCATCCGGGCTGGTTTTGTGTATAGCCGTAAATAACGGACAAAAAGCAGGGTCGTGATCGCATCATCAATGCGCGCACGCTAAACACATGCAGAAACCCAAACGACGTCGGATATCTAGAAAAATGGAAATAACCAAAAAAAAAAAAAACTCTTGAACGGTTGAGTGTAGTACGTTATCTTAACTTGTTACTCTAATCAACGTTAGATTCTTTTTTTTTTTTAGCACAAAACAAAAGGTCTTTGAAATTGGAAGTGTATTGGTCATAGACCCGTCACCTAAGTCTTATTAAACTCAAATGAATCTTTTGTATGTTTAATCTTAATTTTAATGAATTTAAAATTTAATACTTCGTACTTAACATAAATCCTTATATATGAGGAAGTGGTCCTTAGTTGAAAAAAATTAATTTTGAATTAATATAGAAATAAATACATCAAATTACTAACTAAACTACTATTTTAAATAGTTAAATATCAACTTCTTCCCAGATAAACATAAGTGAAATACAACTAAATTTTATTTAAGCGAATAATGTATAAACCAATAATTTCTCATTATTATATGATATATTCAGCTTGCTGATTGAGGTAAAAGACAATTATTCATAAATAACGTGTTCACATTCTTAAATCTTGCTTGTGGGGTTTTGAGATTTCTTCTTTCTTTGTCCGTGGTTGGGTCATGATGGTAAAGAAGTCTTATAAGCATATTTAAATGGGCTTTATTGAGCATCTTAATTTAAGCAATATACTTAAAAATTGCACAATTTATCAAACAGCATTACTAGTTTATCAGTGTTTTTGCCAATTTAAATCATCCAACAAAAACATATTACTTTAATTCTATTTTAATTATATTAAAGGAATCTCATCAAATATTATCCTATTTAAATTTAACCAAAAAAGAAAGAAAGAAGAAATCCACCATAGTCTGGGAGTGAGGCGTGGAGAGTGAGATCTTGGCGTGTTATGAGAATATATTCGATTGGGGCAGTTGGAAGTTTCTATTTGAACATGGAACAATAAAGCACAGAAAAACAAATATGGATCCTTGCAAGCTAGGCCTTCTTATGCCTTTTTTTTTTTTTTGCCCTTCTTTTCTCTGGAATTTGTCCAGCTGTATTTGATGCGTCTCCACTTAATAATTATGGATTTGTTACACCTTTTCAAGATAAAATTGGAATCCTTGTATTCGAATTAATTCTAGATAGAAACAAGCAAAGAATAAAAAGACGCTTAAGAAAGTTTAAATGCGGTAATGCTAATGTGAATGAAGAAAAAATTATCCATTAATTTGTTCTTTCTTTTGGTTTTTATCCATTAATTTATTTTTAGTGCCTGGTAACAAAACGGTTGGTTACCACCACATAATTATACAAGCGAAAATAAAACTAATTAATTTCAATAACGATTAAACAGTTATATCAAAGTGTCTCAACATAGTATTTATAAGGGTTCATATTTAGGCGTATATAAATCATTAGATGTTTGACATTAAAATTTTGTTGTCTATGAACGATCGCCCCATAAGATTAGCAAGAGTCACGTATCGTATCGTTTTCTTTTTTTTTTTTTAGTCTAGACCGTCCAGTATTCAGTCCATTAGGTTGACTAATCTGAATCGACCCGAGTAGTATCCTAAATGACGGTAAAAATCGTCCAGCAGATATTTAACGCAGTTGCATTTTCAGAACTCGAAACCAAAACTTTTGATTAAACAAACTCAGATCCTCATCATCTGAAACAGCGCCTACTGATTATCGTATCGTTTTCTTATAAATACATTTTTGAATCTTATTGGGCGAGTCCTCTTTTCCCCTTTAAATTAATGGTCCCGGTTAATGAACTAGAGGCAGATGACATACAAATGTTCGAGTCTTTATATGAGCAAAATGGCATATTGTTTAAAAGAATGAGAGAGAAACATTAGGTAATATTATAATCATTAACTTAATACAAACTCAAAGTAATGAGTACAACCACAAATTGATAACCAATGAGTTAATGAATTAGTCACTAGTACAAACTAGAAATAAAACTACAAATTTATAAATAATTACATGCCTAGGTGGAGAGAAACATGTATCACCAATAAGTTGTAATTTGATCATATTATAATCATCTAAAAAAGATTAAAAGTTTTGAATTTAAAATTTAAGATTGATCAACCAAAAAGATTAAGGTTAAAATTTTAAATTGGTGTCCAACATTTAGACTAAAATTCACTTATAGATATAACATTTTTTTTAGTACAATAGGTTCCCAATGTTTTTTACTGTACAATAATTTAATATTTTTTTATTATCTGACTGTTTAATTTACTAAAAACTATATTATTTACTCGTTGTGTTATCAGATCATCTCTTAATAGAATGTCATGTTAATAAAAATATAGTAGTATAATATTTTTTCTTAATTTTTTATTTTTTCTTATTTTTGAAAAGAATTAAAAAAATTAAAATAAAATATCATAATATTATATTTTTAATAACATTGTATCTTACTAGGAAGTAGTTTAATAAATAATGTAATTTTTGATAAATTAAACAATCAAAGAATAAAAAAGTATTGAATTACTTTACAATAAAATTATTGAGAGTTGATTTTATTAAAAAAAATGTTATATTTATAATTAAATTTTAATTTAAATATTATATACTAATTTAAAATTAGGATTAAAAATTAAAAAGAATAAGAGAGAAGAAATACTCCGGTATAAAATAATAAAAAATCTCACAAAAACTGCCATAGGTCGAAAAAGAAAGACGTCGACCCAATTAAAACGAGATTCCTCTTGGGATTGGTGCGCGCAGAACGCTTGCGAAAATCGAGTGGATAACAAGCATGAATAACAAAATGAACCACGTGAGGATAGGAAGGCAACAGCTCACAGAAGCCGCCCACATGCCAGATTGCCAACGCGTCTGCGTCACTTTAGCAATCCTCTCTGGCTCCCACAACAATGACAGCAAATTAGCAACTGCCACGCGCTTCTTCTGTTTTATTGCAGAGTTTCGTCCAATCCAATCTTGCTCTGGCATGTGGACTGACGGGGCATTTTGAATTTTGAGTGGCTCCAGATAGATTCCTAGAATTCTTATATTTTAGCCCATAATTAATATTTTAAAAAATTTTAATGTATACTCTATGAAAAAAATGACGATATTTATAAGAAAAGGAAGTTATTCTATTATTTAGTTTATAGGTTAATAAATTTTTTAATGGGCAAAAAAAATCTTATATTTTATATTTTTTTGTAATTAATTGTTAATATTCTGAATTTTTTAAGTAATCTTAAACAATTAAACTTTTATTTTTGTTCCACACAAGCCTTTTTTTCTAACAGAATCTGCTCATCCTAATAATATATATGCAGTTTAACCAATTTGAGATGGCATTAAAAACTTAAATATATCACACAAATATTTAAATACGTCTATGTACATTTTTTGCTAAATTTTTCTCATTTCTCCCACAAAAGAAAAAACACTTAATTTTGCAAAAATTTAGATTTTTGTCTTTTATATGTTGAAGAAAGGAGGAAAATTCAATTAAATATGTATGTATGTATAAATCTGTATTTTTAGGGTATATTTGATTGTTTTTTATACTTTCTTAGTTAAGCCAAATTATATATATACCAATTTGACCATTTTTGTTTAAAAAAAACAAATATATAATGAAAATGGAATGTTTAAGACTAATTTGAAAAATTAAAATGATTTGGGATTCAATTGTAAAAATTATAAAAAATTGAGAACTTAGAAATGGTTTATCTCCTTACAGCTCTATAGTTTTCATTTAAATAACATTACCTTCATCAATGGTTTATCCTCTCTTATGATTCATTTTATATCAAAGCAAAAATTAGTAACAATGCAGTAGAAGTAAGACAGTTGATGCACACTGACGTGATGTAAGAAGCGAAAGATCTATTAAATTAAAAAAAAAGATATATGAATCATTAAAAATAGCACACATCTTTCACGCCCCTCTCAATTTATTATTAAATATTTAAATCTTTTATGATATAAGTACGAATTGATTAAGATTTTCTTTGCAAAACAAAAAAAAATAAAAAAGCCTTTCGCTATTGCATTGTTGTCAAATCCAGAACGGACCGGCCGGTTCAACCGGTCGGACTGATGACCGGTCAAAGGTCTGGTCCGAGTTGTAGTCTAAATTTTCTGCAGACCGGACTAGTCAAAACTCGGTCAACGGACCGGTTCAACCGATCGGACCGGTAAACCGGTTCTGGGTTGACCGGATTGGTCATTTTAATAATTAAGAAAAAATTTCACACAATTTTGTAGAATTTAGTTTTTGAACTCTTGACCTCCAACATGAAAGGTAAGTCTCATACTACTAAACCAACTTATAACTTATTGTTATCTTTTGTTTTTTACTTATTATTTTCTCAAATGTCTCATATAATACACATACTATTTTATGTTTCTTATAAATTAACACTTACTATTTTCTTTTTTTTGTTAAGATAATTATTAATTTTTTAAAATTTTTAATTCTATCCTATAATAAATTCTAAATCATATATTTTAAATTTATAAATGTAAGTATTCTAATACATACATATGTATTATAATATTACATTTTACATATAAATTTTGATGTATAATATATATAAATATATTTTTTATATATTTAATATTAAATACCTGTTTTAACGGTTCAATTTTAAGTTTAATCGAATGAACCGGTTGAACATTAAACCACTAAATTTTCTACTTCAGGTTCGATTTTTACAACATTACGCTATTGATATTAATAGTAAATAACATCAAAGTCCAACTGATTGGGTGACAAATCCCCCATTAATTAGCAAATCTTTTGCGTATCGAAGCTGATTGTAACTGAACTTTATTATAATGGCAATAAAGTTTCTGATTTATTTATAAAAAAAAAAATTTAGTCGTTTACCCTGAAATAGTCATAATATTTTTTGAGCAACAATCAGATAATCTTTTTTTAGTAATCTTTTTTGAGTAGTCATAATCTTAATCTTAATCATAATCTTTGTTTGAAAAAATGTTAATCATAATCTTATGTTACTGACATTTGTTTGTTTTTCCCAAAAAAGTCTCTCGTATACAGATGCGCTACTGCATGGCAAGACAAATGGACACTGTGAGCCACTACACCACAGGCTCTGTGGTGTGGATCACCAATTGGTATACGTGTCACACGGATCTGGCGAGTAAGTTTCCGACACGCACACTTGAGAGTAGCATTTATCGAACAGAGAGCAAAATGCAAATCGTTATTGAGTGGTCAGCTGACTTTTAAGAGATTAAATTTCGGATAAAAGATTTCGACTTCACATAAATATTTTTTTTTTTATATCTACACGTATTTTTTTAATATAATTATAAATATTTTTTTATATAATTATAAAAAAATATTAAATAAAAAAATAATATTTTTTATATTATTTTTTATCATTATAATTATATAAAAAATATATATAATTACAAAAAAATACGTGTAAATATAATAAAAAAATTTCATTTATCTATCAAATTTTTTTAAAAAAATAAAAATTATATACACTTTGATCTTAATAATTTTTTTTGAACTCTTAATATTACAATTAAATTGTATGATATGATAATTTATTTTTTATAAAGCTTTTTTATAATTATTATTTATATTTTTAATTATTTGTATGTTACATATATTTTACTTTTTCAAATAATAATTTTTTTATAATTTTTTTCCCACAATTTTTTTAATCAAAATACACCATCTATAATATTACACGCCATGCCGAGCATCGCGCTTTTCCAAATTCACGAGTGCCTCGCGTTCCAAATAAGATTGCCTTCCCGCTTGCCACTCTCACCGGTCCCTCCTCTTTCTCAATCAGAGCATCTCTCTATTTCCTTTCACTTCGCACTCCGGGCGCACGTTAGCTTCCACCACCGGCATCACCGTCAGCGCCGCGCCATTTCTCCTCCACGCGCGCGCGCCGATACAGATAGATACATAAAAAGAAGCAAATACAGACACTCTTTGATTTCCGCGGTTTAATCTATATATATAAATATGGCAACGTCGGTGAGGATGGATCTGGATGGGAGGCCGATAAAGCCGATGACGATATGCATGATCGGTGCCGGAGGTTTCATAGGGTCCCACCTCTGCGAGAAGGTCCTTGCGGAGACGCCGCACAAGATCCTGGCCCTCGACGTTTACAATGACAAGATCAAGCACCTCCTCGAAGGCGAGTCCTCGAGGCCCTTCGCCGGCCGGATCCAATTCCACCGACTCAATATCAAGCACGACTCTCGCCTCGAAGGCCTTGTTAAAATGGCAGATCTGGTGAGAGCACATTCTCTCTCTTGCTGTTTCTTTGTTTCTTTTTTGTGTTTGTGCTTCTTTTTTTTTTTTTTTTCCTGGTGTTAATGCGGCGGAATTGTTCGGCGCAGACGATAAACCTGGCGGCGATCTGTACGCCGGCGGATTACAATACGCGTCCCTTGGACACGATTTACAGCAACTTCACTGACGCGCTTCCTGTGGTAATGCTTGCATTTCATCGCTTTCCTTTTTTTTTTTTTTTTTTTCTGTGTTTGTCATTTTGGCTTGTGGCTGCTGATGCTTGCTGTAGTTTAAGATTTGAGCTGAAAGTTGAGGAGATCTTGTCATTTGTTTGTCACTGTACTTTTCAACTTTGAGTTGGAAATTGAGGAGATTTGGTTGTTGTTAGGTCCATTGAAATTCAATTAATTGTGACTGTTGTGGTTAGGTTAAGTACTGCTCGGAGAATAACAAGCGTCTCATTCATTTCTCCACTTGTGAGGTGTATGGGAAAACGATTGGGAGCTTTCTTCCTAAGGACAGCCCCCTTCGTCAGGTGAGCCTTCCCTATCTTCTTTCTGTTTGTAGCATTGAATGGATTGCATTTTGGGGGGTTTTTTTTGTTTTTTTAATTTTTTTTTGTGTAAATAGCGATAGTTGGACAACCATTCCATTAAATGTGAGTTCAGGTCCTGTAGCTCTGGGATTTTCTTTATAATTGTACAGTATTTGTTCGTGATAGAATGTCAAGATCTGATTCGTTTCAAGTTCCATGGTTATACGCTTTTTTTTGGTTGACTGTTGATTGAAACATTTTGATGTAAACTATTAATTTAGTGACAGAACAGAATTTGTAGCTTTTGGGAATTATTGCTTTGTTCAGGGTAATTACTTTTTAATTACTTTTGTATGTGGTGTTTAAAGTTTGATCATTGTTTTCTTGGTATTTTTTGCCCCAGCTTGACATTTAAATCAAATTGTGTTTTTTGATTTTCTTGGTTCTCCACTTCAATGGCAGATCCATGATTTCTCTATCTTTACATTTGGGACATTTGTTTGCATGCTTGCGTGAATATAACTAGGAGGTGTTTAGTTGTACTCCGGATTACATGTTTAAAGTTTCTATGTTGAGAGGCATAAAATTCTGAATCACTCTGTGGGCTCTTGCTCTGTGCAATGTCATATAAAAACTGACTAGAAATATTTGAACAACAGATCTTAGGATGGTAGTGTTATTCTTGCTTTTATATCTTGCAAAACTGAATTAGTTGCTGATTTGATGCTCAAGTGAGGGCAGTTTCTATGGTTTTGATGTGGGAGTAGTATTTTTGTGATTAGGTATACCATGCTAGAATGTGTTGTTGGTGGCTTAGATGAATTAGGAATTTGGGTTGTGTGGGTCAACTTTGATACGCGAAATCCCTGTTACAAATCATGGCATTCTGGTCCCATCTTTAGGTCTTCTGTTAGGCTGTTACTGGCTGTTAGATTACCTTGATGTTTTGGAGTGCTTGAAGAGTGCTTGAAGTTTGCCTTGTTTTATCCCTCCTATTTTTATTTTTTGTTTTTAGGCTTGCTCTACTTGTCATAGGAAATGAGCCTGACTGCTTATGCCTTGTTGTAATAGGATCCTGCATTCTATGTTCTTAAAGAAGATACTTCTCCCTGTATTTTTGGTTCTATTGAGAAGCAAAGGTGGTCGTATGCATGTGCAAAGCAATTGATGGAGAGGCTTATATATGGTAATTTATCTTGTCCAGTGATGCGGCTATTTTTAAGATATCTTTCGCATTTCTCTGCTGACTTTATGTCCTATTTGTTACAGCTGAGGGTGCAGAGAATGGACTCCAGTTCACCATCGTGAGACCTTTTAACTGGATTGGACCCAGAATGGACTTTATTCCTGGCATTGATGGCCCAAGTGAGGGTGTTCCTAGGGTTTTGGCATGCTTTAGCAATGTTAGTTCAATTTTTCTGTCCCCTGATTTCAAGCACCTAAAGTTATTATCTGTTGCTGTAATTTTATTTGCTGTGTCTTTTCCTTTATTTCAGGCTCTGCTACGTCATGAGCCACTGAAGCTTGTGGATGGCGGCCAATCCCAGAGAACTTTTGTTTACATCAAGGATGCCATTGAAGCTGTTCTCTTGATGATTGTATGTTCTGATCGGCCGTTGCTACCCCTCCTGACCCTTCTTTCCCCAACATTGTCCATGCAATGTTATAGCTGAGTCGTGTGATCTCTCTTATGTAGGAAAATCCGGACAGGGCCAATGGTCAGATTTTTAATGTTGGCAATCCTCACAATGAAGTTTCTGTTAGGCAGCTTGCTGAAATGATGACAGAGGTAGTTGATTTGTAATGATGTGCCCTTCTGTTTCTGTAGATAATAATAGAAATACTGAGATTAATCTGCTTCTAAACAGGTCTATTCTAAGGTAAGTGGAGAACCACCTTTGGACGCACCAACAGTCGATGTCAGCTCCAAAGAATTTTATGGCGAGGGATATGATGACAGTGACAAGAGAATTCCAGACATGACCATAATCAATCGACAGCTTGGTAGTGCCTTCTTTACTCCAGCAACAACCTTAATCAGTTTGAGCTTCATGTAACTATGGCGTCTTGATATTTATTGGCTGCATTTGTGGCAGGTTGGAATCCCAAGACATCGCTGTGGGACTTGCTCGATGCAACCCTCACATACCAACACAGGACATATTCCGAGGCCATGAAGAAGGTTCTGGGAAAGCCTGCGACCAGCTGAGGAAATATAAAGTTTGAATTACATGAAAAGGAGAATTCTTGGTTGAGCTGATAATTGGCAGGAGTTCCGATTCTTTTATAAAGAAATCTTAAAAAGATATCTTTGTTGATTATATACGAACAACTTTTGTCTTCCCCGTGTCAGTGGTCCATGGGTCACTGTAGCTCGGGAATGTCTTTCTATCAATCTCGCACGTATATTAGGCTCCATTAGGTAAGCATATGATGTTCTGTAATATGTAATATAAGCTTGAGATACGAAATAATGGGGGCCTTAACTCTCAGGTTTTCTTTTCATTCCTGTCTTCCTTTGTCTACGGCAGTGTTGTATCGATTCTCTGGCACCTATCTTAATTTTTGTTCGTTGATTCCAAGCCGGTAGGCTGTTAATTCTTTGTGCAAAATTTTAACCGTTTGACATGGCTTCCCGTGTTCCAAATTGTGTTGATCGTGGTTTGTACTAATTTCATTGAGTTCTAATGAGGTGCTTTTTACGTTTCGATTCATATCATTGGCAGCTTTATGGCTGACATTCATATGCAGCATAGTCGAATCCTCCCGACAAACAAAGAGGTTCAAATCAGACCACCGACAGGCAAAAATTTAGGCGTGGATGCGAAAAGTCAAAGCCCTGGCCGCTGAAAATCATTCAATCCCACGGAAAAGCTGCGGATTGGATTAGGAAAAAATTAGGCTGCCTGGATATTATTTTTTTTTGTGCAATAAGAATGATATTTTATGTAAAAAAATATATATATATTTTTTTGTATTTTTTTTGTTGCATAAAATAGTTGCCTTGTTGCACAAAATTACTGTCTTGTTGCATAAAAAAATATTTAAGCAGATGATTCTGGAGATGTAATGGCACCCATTGGATTAATGGATTTAATAAAGATCCATCATGGAACTGTACACGGGTTGAACGAACTAACAAAGATCCATCATGGAACTGTACACGGGTTGAACGAACTAACACATTTATTGATCGGTGGTTCGGTTAAATAAGAGCTTCAACTTAATATTAAAGTTTTCTTAATAAACAAACTAAGTTTGAACAACAATGGGTTTGGCTCGTTTTTAAAGTCATTAAAAAACTTAATATGTCACTAGAAATTTTTTTAAAATCTTTAGTGGCCTTATTTGAAGCATCCAAATGGTCTTTTGCAAAAGTAAATGTAAAAATGTGTACATTTCCAGACCCCACAAATAAAAGAATTTTGTGCCATGGGACATCCTCTTATATTTATAATGATATACTATAATTAAATACCTATTTGTCAATTAATATTTTTCATCAATTTAATTTTATTTTTAACAATAATTTTGATAATTTCAATTGTTTCTACTAATATTGTGAAGTTAAATGAGTTATTATTTATTTTTTTTGTCATAGTTAAATGAGTTATTCATTAACAACTTAAGACTTTAATTGATAAAAGATGTGCTTGACTCAACTCAATTCATTACTATTTACTAATATTGAACATGTCAAAGTTGGGCTGAACTTGAGTTTCGTTTACATTCCTAAATATCAGTTATATATATGGGTTTGGGCAATCCGAATTAGGGAGTTGGGCTGGACTTTGACTAGGTCAATAGGCCCATGCTTAGGTGGCTCCAATGTAGCAAGTACTGGGCCGTCCAAATTACACATTATGCCGCGCATTATGCCACATAACACATCATCGAGTTTTTTTTTTTTTTTTAAAACAAAAAAGCATTTAATGGTGAGATAGATTTAATAAAAACCAAATAATTAGAGTTTGAAAGTCGGGAAAAGTCATAATATTTTAGTATATTAACTCTGAATTATACGAACCAGCGCTATTAAACAAGTATATAGGTTCCCATGAATAAAAAAAAAAACTAATTTATTTGATGTTTTTTTTTTTGGGAATAAATGTTTAGGCAAGAGGAAGCTGTCACAATCTAGAACGAGGAAAAATTGCAAGCTCACAATTTAGAATTAGAAAAAACTACAAGCCTTAATAAGGACTTATAATGAAATTCAAACTTTGAGTGTTTGAAGCGAGAAACAAAAATTTTATCAGCTGAGCAAACCTTTTGGTTGGAATTTATTTGATTTGTTTGAAACAAATGATTGATTGATTTCTTAGTTGGTCTTGCTGGTCGTGCATTTGTCTGTGTTCTCTGCTCCAAAAGGCAGCAATGTGGCCTTTTAAAGCATTTTCTTAGTTGTCCTTACCCCAAGATTCTTCTATCAGGTAATAGGCATGCTTGTTCAGGAATTGGAGCACATAAAAACAAAAAAGAATTGCATAAATCTAAGGCATTTCTGGATTACAATTTTAATATAATATGCATCCACGGGCCAAAAGAGCTAGGTTTCCATCTTTTATAGCTAGCAAATATGACGCACAACAGATGGAGGATGGCTGTGTGTGTGTGTGGGCCTCATAAATTGACAAGGCAACAATATTTGAATCGTAATTGCAAGGGCAGTTAAGAATCAAAATGGGTCTCCCACCAGGCCACCACTGGTTGTGAACATGCCTATAGGGGCCATGATGGAGACGCCAATGAGCTTCTTTTGATATAATGTGAAAAAATACAGCAAAGAAAAAATGTCTTCAAGAATGTAATTTGGAGAATTTATGGATGTGATTTCATTTGTCTTTTCTTATTGTTATGAAACAGTGACAATTAACCATTTGGTATACTGCTATATTGCTCTCTTTTTTTAAACGATTCTATACTGCTTTCTCAAGCAAGGGGGAAAAAGCCTTTGTATCAAAAGCTTGCTAATCTTGTTTTGTAAAGTTATGTTATTGTGTTTAATTCATATCTACACAATGCACTATTATAATTTTTAGATGTATATTTTTCATTTTTTGATACATAATTGTAATTAACAAATGAGAACCACATATTTGCATCAAATGTCAATAATAATTTAAGGTATATCCTGTTATTAATTAAAAAAAAATGTATACAATTATGTTTGAGATGTACTAAATATCATATGGGTGTAATTAGATTAGAAAGCATCAATAAAGAACATTTTATTAAGGTATGCCTTTCTTTATATTTATTTATTTTTGCCTTTCTCTATCATTGTAAATGTTAAATTCCTATAAGCATGAAATGTACCCAAAATGGTTACTTGGCACTTGGGCTGGGGAGTGCCAAATTAGAAGCCAGCATAAATCCATGTCATCAAAAGCTGTTTTAGAGAAGTGGGGCCCAAAATGATGACAGTGCATACTGTATAACCCACCTTGTTCTTCTTCTCCTCTCTTTTTCTTTCTTTCTTTTTTTTAAATCTTGATAGGTAATTAAAGGTTTAGAAAACTCTTTTTATATGTCAAGCGAGTCAAGTTTTGGTGTTCTATATCTTTTGGTCTGATTTAGAAGGATCACAGTCTCGGTCTCAAAATAGATGGAGTTAAGAAACCGACGGCAGGTCACTGTCTCTCTTGCCACTACACAAATTTAAGTTTCTTTCGTTTGGATTTAATTATGCAGACACGTTAAAGTAAATAAAAAGTGATATTTTTATTTTTTTAAAATTAATAATTTTTTATAATTTAATTATTTAAATTATTACGTATTTACATATTTATACTTAAATAAATTTTCTACATTGGTCTATATTTTATTATCTATTTTTGTTTTGTTTGCCACGAACAAAAATTAAAAGGAAAGCTCAAATCTCTTTTTTTTTACGGAGCTTAAATATCAATGATTAATGATGTTCTTTTCCATATATTTAAAAAAAAAAAAACACCCAGAAATTCCAAGCTCCAATGTCGAAGCCAAACGCACGCGTTTTCGATGATGATGGCGGCAGGCCGAGTCCCCGACAAAAAGCGTGAGACAGACATGAATATGAATCCTTGTAATAAATTTCGATTTAGAACACTTTTAAACCTCTCAAACCTCCGTTCCCCCGTCTTGACCATTGTCTTTCTCTCCCACCAAGCATCACACCCGGCCATCCCTCCAAAATCTCGTACTTTGCTTCCTTCCCTTCTCTCTTTTTTTTTTTTTTTCCCTTTTTTACCTTTTTACTTAATTACTCGTACTCGAGACTTTCAATTTAAAAATAATTCGAGTATCAATTAAATTATACTTCATTTTTTTTTCAGTTTTCTTATGCCACCTCTATGTTATTAACCAAAAAAAAAAAAAAACTATCCTTTTACTGTCTCTACTTTCTATCATATTCTTTCTTTAGAAATTTGAATTTACTATTTTTTTCTTTTCTGGGAATTGAATGGTACATGTTTGGTTTCGCTTGGTTGGTGGCTTTCTTGTTGAGGTTAGCAATTTTTACTTTTTCCATGGACAAACACACTCACACACCACCCACTTACAACTAACATTATTACAATTATTACGATTATTTCTTTTGATGGTAACATTATTACAAAAATTTGGGGGGTGTGTTTTTCTTAGCTGTGAAAGAGGCCCACTGCTGCTGTTTGCTTTGCCCCCACAAGGCCACATTTGACTCTCTAACGACCCACCTAAGTTTTGTGCCTCTTGTTTTTGGCCCTCCTCTTCTCTTTCTATCTCCCCCATTTTTTTTTTTTTTTTAAACCGTGATGCTGAAGTTATGTGTGTGTTTGTGGGCACCTATTTTATGCCCAATTGAATGAATTATTGAGCTTTGAGGAAAAAGAAAAGGCTTCTTCTTCTTCTTCTTCTTCTTCTTCTTCCTCTTCTTTCCGTCCGATTAGTCTTGATCATGGCCCCTGCAGGAAAGGTGGTTACTGGGTTTCATAAAGAGGGTCCTGACTGGTATGTTTCAGTTATTTCTCAAACCCCTTTTGGCAGCTTCAGTTTTATTTCTTTTCAGAATGGTTATTTTTTGGTCGGTATTTGAGTGTGTTTCGAATGCTAATTAATGTGGATACCGTTTGATTGGTTAAATTGCGCAATCAATAGGTATTATAAGTTGTGTGTCTGTAAAAGCTGTAGTCTTTTGACTGTGGCAGTTATAAACTGATGAGAATTTTAGTTTTTTATTAGAGATTTTAAAGGAATTTTCTGTAACAGTATGTTGTTTCCTGGTGGGGTTTGGCAGGGTCTGCACTGGAGGGTTGCCAAGTGATGTAACTGTTGTTGTGGATGGTGTCAACTTCCATCTTCACAAGGTATGTTGTAAGCAGATACTTCCTCCGTGTACGTGTTTCGGGATCTTGAGTGAGTGATGTATCTTTCTTTTGGCCCTAATTATACCTGTATCTGAGATGAATTTCAAATCTTTGTGTATAGGACTTGTGTTTGTGGTTGTTTCAGTTTTCCCAATTGGTTGGCCTTTTCTTTTGGCCTAAGTATGCTTTGATAAGTTGAGATTTATATGATTTAATAGAATTCAGATGTTAAATTCTTTGGTCATGTCCTGTTTACATGGATGGATCTTAGCATGCTTGAAACTTTTGCTAACCACTAACCTATAACTTGTAAATTTATTTTTATTTTGCTTCTCAAGCCTTAGGCGTCCAGGGTATATGACATTGCCATTGTGGTATGCATTGGAGTAGTTATATTCATATTCTTGCCTTTTGAAGATCGTACTTGACATTGTTGCCCTCTAATAGGAAAGCTGGTGAAGAATGTGATTGTAAAATAATTAAGGCTCCTAAAAGAATTGTGATTGAGAATTCCAGAGAACATTGTTGTCTTGATCTGGTTAGCCCCACCTTGGAAGTCCTTTAATCAACAATCTATTTAGTCAACAATATTTCTCGACAGGTGTCTGGTCACTAAAAGTGGCAAATTTCCTTGCATTGTAGTTACCTGGTGACCAGGATGGTCGCTTAAATTGTTTGATGGAATGATGGATTTTGTTGGATCTGTGAGAGGCCAAAGACACGTTATACTTTGAATGGTTATACAAGCTGTCTCTTTCGACCAACTTAAATGTGGATCTTAGTATATTTTGGCACAACTGAGCTTCGAGATGCATTGATGGATCATTAATTGTGAAATGTATGCATGCAAAAAAAAAAAAAAAGAATTTTCTTTGGACTTCTCAGTTCAAGTTATAGGTGTGTACTTGATGGGCGCGATGATGGAAAGTGGCTGGTGACATGCTTGAAATCTATTTTCTTGATAACAGAAATTGATTTCAGTTTTATTCTCTGTTTTTCTTCGATAAAAAAAAAGAAATTTTTTTTTTGAGAATATGTTTTACTTCCTATTCTTTTTTATAAATCAATAGAGAATCTTAAGTAATCTGTTTCTTGGATGGCTTTAATTTCCCTTTTATTAATGATTTAGTTAAATCTCTTAGTTGTATACTTTGTACTTGGTTTGTTAATTTTCTATTTTACAAGTGAATTGACTGTCAGGATTCGTAAGCCCTAAGACTTGGCCTAGTTTGAACCCTCATTTTATTTTGCTTTTTTTTTTTTTTGTTGCTGTATTCCATTATTTATTAGTCCAAGCGACCAATTATTGAAGAGTCTATCTTGCCTTTGAATTGTTGTCTTTGGATCTTGATGGAAACCTATAAATGTCTAGTTCCCACTGGTGTCAAAGTGTGGGAAGATGATGCACATATGCGAAGAATCCCATGAACAGGCTTTGACGACAAGGCTCGAAGAATTTCCTGGCGGTCCTGACACATTCTTGATTGTAGCAAAATTTTGTTATGGGATGAGGGTTGAATTGACACCAAGAAACATAGTCATGATTTATTGTGCAGCTGACTACCTTGAAATGACCGATGAATATGGAGAGAGCAATTTACTTCCTAAATCAGAGAATTTCTTCCATAGGAACATACTGCGCAGCTGGAAAGATTGTATATTGGCCTTTCAAAGTTGTGATCATGTTATACAAAGGGCTGAAAAGCTCCAGATAATAAGCAAGTGTTTAAATGCTCTATCTATGATGGCATGCACAGATCCTAGTTTGTTTGGATGGCCCATGATGATGTATGGTAGGTTGCAGAGCCCTGGTGGTAGCATTCTCTGGAATGGCATAAACACTGGGGCGAGAATCCGAAGCACGGAATCCGACTGGTGGTTTGAAGACATTTCATACCTCAGTGTTGTTTTATTTGAAAGACTAATCAATACGATGAAAGCAAAAGGTATCAGACCTGAAAGTCTTGTTGGTGCAATAATTTACTATGGCAGGAAGTACCTACCAGGTCTGGGTCGGTGGCACAGCAGTCAGAGTGGCAAACCTAGAACAGTGGCCAGTTTTAGCTTGACACCGGCCACAGTTGATCAGAAGGTTTTGATAGAAACTATTGAAAAGATTCTTCCAGACAAGAAGGGAAGATCCTTCTGCCGATTTTTACTGGGACTGCTTCGTGTTGCGCTGATATTGGGTGTCAGTCAAACATGCAGGGACGCTTTAGAGAGGAAAATAGGGATGCAACTTGAATTGGCAACCATGGATGGTATTCTTATTCCTACTTATTCAGATTCTGACACTTTGTATGATACTGAATGTGTTGAACGGATCCTTCATCATTTTATGTCTTCAGAATCGAGGTTAACATTGTTTTCTCCATCATCCATGGATCTTGAGACATCACCCTTTTGTGAACCAATGCGGAAAGTTTCAAAACTGATAGATGACTATATTGCAGAGGTTGCTTGTGATGTGAATTTGAAACCCAGGAAGATACGTGCTCTCGCCGAGGCCCTTCCAGATTCTTCAAGATCATTGCATGACGGTCTATACCGAGCATTGGATATGTATTTGAAGGTTTGAATTTACTTGATCTTCTTGTGAAGTTTCTTTTTGTTATTAAATATTTTTAATTAGTAATGGCTCTGTGCAGTCACACCCTTGGCTCTTAGAGAGAGAAAGAGAAGAACTTTGCAACTTGATTGACTACCAGAAGCTCTCCATTGATGCCTGTGCGCATGCTTCTCAGAATGAACGGCTACCACTTCGAGTCATCCTTCAAGTTTTGTTCTTCGAGCAGATGCAGTTAAGAACTGCTCTTGCCAGCTGTCTGCATGTCTTGGACGCTGAAAGTGCCCCCACGGTTTCAACGACTGTTCCACGTGACATGGCTGGCCAGATTGTACAAAGAGATGGATGGGTTGCCGTTGCACGCGAAAACCAGGTTTTGAAGGTAGATATGGAAAATATGAGGTCTAGAGTCGGAACACTAGAGGAAGAATTTACTAAAATAAAACAAGAGATGAAGCGGGTAACGAAATCACATAGCTCTCTTAGTTCCCCACGCTTGGTTGCTAGGAAGATTGGGTGCAAGTTTCTTCCACGACCCTCAGATGCCCAACCACACGCTGTTGACAGCACTTTACGCACTCCAAGGACATCAGTTGAACAAGCACATCCTTCTCGACTTTCTAGACACCGAAAAAGTATTTCGTTGTTTGATAGCTGACACAATAAAACCAAACTCTCGTTGGAAAAAAAAAAAAAAAACCACTTTTGACAGAAACAGAGGACCGGTGCATTGAAGGCCCCTACTAATCTTAAAAGAGACAGCACGATTTCAGTCTAACAATGCGTTAGCAGGATTGGTCTCAAGTTATATGGAAAGTGGGTTGTAATTTCTTCATACAATTCAAACGCCTTTTCTTTTTCCGTTTCCACATCTCTGAAACAGAAAAGCACAAGTGGAGGGAGGGGCAGTTTTGTACAGAATGTTGTTGATTGGCGGGGTTATGATTAAGTCTTTAAGCATAAAGATTAAAAAGCATTGTGCTCCAATCCAAATCTGGAGTTGTAAGCATGTGTGACACCAGATTTTGAATGGAGCTACTATACATCGTGTTACATGACTGAGGCAATCAATTGTAGCTGTTGTATCTGATTGTTGGTTTTTCAGTCACTTTTGCTCCCCCCCCCCCCGGGGCCGTGGCGGCCGCCTTTGTTTATATTGTATTGATGTACAGGTCTGAAGAGCTGTTACTTAATTCCATTATCTTATATAAGAAGATTGACGTTTGCAATTGTGCGATACTTGACTTGAATTAGACTGACTCTTATACGTTATGTGGTTTGCATTCTTTAGATGTTTTGAGAATCAAGATATCCAAGCAGTGTTGTGGAGAACTGAGAGAGTGAGAGTAAGAGCTAGAGGTGGCCTTTGATATGTATTGCCTGTAGATTATCAACTTCAGCTCGTATGCTAGCCTTTAGGTGCAAGTGGCCACCACCAGAGCACTACGACCGGCCGTTGAAGCACATGTCTTCAATGGCTGTCACTGTATCTGCTAATGCATTCCTGTCCTACATCTTCCAAAACGCCATTATTACATGGTGGTTTGACTTGCTTTGTGCTATATCACTCAATCTGATTAGTAAAAATGTTCTTGCATATGTCTGAATTGGGGAACTTGCCGCATGTATGATGACTTTAAGAATCTGTGTACTTTTGAACTTTCGCTATATCCGCTGTTTGCAATCCTTGGGTCAGCAGGAAGGAATCTACGATTTTTATGAAATGGAAAACAAGAATAACGCAGTAATTGCCAAGCATACAATTCGGTCTTTTTGGTCCGTTGAGACCAGGGTTGGAGCCATGTTGTTGGGAGTGTTGGACTAAGAGGCAGCAACTAGTGGCTAGCCAACCCCCTTAAAGAAGAAAATTCTCCATTAAATGGAAGGATTTGAGGGTAGTGGAATTTGAACTCATAACGTTTTGCGCTATTAGCTAGCCAGTCTGTTTACTCGAATTAGTTGAAATTTTTTTTTCTTAATCCGTCTAATTCTACCAGTTCTTGCAGTAGCAATAAGACCTCTCCCCTACTGCCATAATGTCGTAGCCCCATCTGACAGCATAAACTTTCACTTTTAAAGAAGACAAGGGGTTAAAGGCAGCCTTCATTTTCTATGCTATGAAGTTCAACAAGAAGGGAGTATTGCAAAGTTGTCGTAGTTGATGTAATGGGATAGCAGGTGAAATGCTCTACACAAAAAATGATATTAAAAAATGCCATGAAATTGGTTGGATTGATTTGCAAAGACTTCAATAAACAGCAGCAAATGAAAAATAGCCTAAACAAAACTTGAAGCTCAGGGAATACAGCAAAAAGCCATCGAACTGCCACAAAACTGATACTTAGTGACAGCTGTATCGGTGTAATACAAGTTCCTAGTTAAATCCCACCAACCAACCATTACATTTGTTTTGTTAGTTTGAGTTCAAATTTTTATCAAAATATTTGATAAAGTAAAATATACGTTTCACTTCACATAATTTTTATTTTAACAAATGTTAATGATTCTTATTATACATTACATTACAAATTTTGCTCTTTACGATATTGTTGAAGTCTAATCTATTCAAGTCCTATTTGGTATTAAGGTGGAAATTGCGTTTCAACGGAGTAACTGTGTTTTCGACTCAAAAATAAGTTTTTATGTTAGATAATTCTTTTCAAATTGTGTTTACAGATGTGATAGTCATCAAAACCTCAATTTCAAAAAAGTAATTTAGCTATGCTTTTTGAGAACATTGAAAAATCCAATGACTGCATCGCAAGAATTTTAGGTCAATTGGAGAAATCTAACCCTATTAATTTAAGTGATTATCCAACATTGCCACTGTATAAACTCTATTCTCTTCCAAACATATTACATTTTTTTAAGCTTCGTTCGGAGCTGTAGAATAGACTGGCAAAAATATTATTCACCAATCACAAGAACCCTAAAGCCAATAGAATTTTTATCGGTGGAATATCTTCAATGCTCTTGTAGGACGAGAGAGTCTTTTTGGTTGGAAAAGATTTTAAATCCAAATAAATTTTCTTTTTGTTGATTCTTTATGTTTCTTCAGATATTCACATAATTATAAAACTCGGCTCATACATTGACTCAGAGAAAAGACTAAGTTAATACGTCATTGGTTCAACAGTAGGTCATTAGTTGATCCAGTTGGGTCAATGTCTATAATAATACTTATTTTTATATAGTAAAAAATCATATCATTAATTATATTTTAAGAAGAGAAATACATCATATAAATATACAAATTTTTTGTACAATTTAATACGATAATTGTACTTCTAAAAATCAAAAAGTAGTTTATAGCAAACAAAATTTTGATAAGAATTCTTAAATAGCTTTTTTTTAGGTGTCAGTTGTAGCCTATTGTTTATTATATAAACAACGGTAAATTGTTTTCAGGGACGAAACTAAAATTTTTTTTTAGGAAAAGTGAATTCTATATATATATTTATAATAATAATAAAAATTTATGAGATGAAAAATAAAAAATATTATTAATTATATTATAATTATATCTCGTAAAATTTAATGCTTTAAAACTATTTTTTTATTTTTTGTATGTAATTAAATGTATTTTTTATATAAGTAATAATTTAATAATTTATCTCTCATGTGATTACACAATAAACTCTTTGTGAGTGTAGAAAAAAATAATTCTTTTGCATAGTGTATAAGAATGTATAAGAATAAGAAAAGGTTATTCAAATATTTTTAAAAGTAAATAAAATGAAATCAAAAAGATAATTAAGTGTAGGAGTCTCTCACTTTAAAAAGTTACATTGTAAAACTTTAGAACTCAAAAAGAGAAAAAAAAAAAAAGAAAAAGAAAAGAAGCATTTCACACCCCCCCCCCCCCCCCCCCCCAAAAAAAAAAAACATAAAAACATATGTTGGGCTTCAAACTCAGGCTAGGGGAGGGACGGCAAAATGCCCAACTAGCTAGGCTAGCTCGTAGGTTATAGTTTTATTTGGTTAAAAACCATTAATACAAATCTAGGGCAAGCGACCCGTTTACTGTTTGAACTATTGGGCCCAGCCTAGTACTCGGGTAACTTGGCCATCAGTTCAACCGGTCGGGTCGAACCGAATTTTATAACTATGGTTATTCAAATGGTTGTAATAAGAATCAAAGTAGGGAAGCAACTAAATGCTAAATTATGCAAAATGATTTACGTTATGGCAGAATAATGGAGAATTGTTTAGTGACAATATAAATGTTTTATTAAAATCGTCGCACCAGAGCATAATTTGGCATTTTAACTTCCTACCTTGTGCCAGCCACCGAAAGGGTAAAGTTATTATTCTAGATTAATAGCCCTAATTACTGTCAATTAAACACTACAACAGAATAAAATAAATAAAATGAAAATTACAAATCATCATTAATTGGTCTGATATTATTTTTATAACATGAAATATCAAAATAGTAGTTAGATTTTTTAAAATGAAAGAAATTTTTAATCATGTCCTTCATATACATTTTACATATTAATAATTATTTTAACAATATATTTTTTTCAAACATTCAAAATTTTATTAGATTCTTTCACAATTTTTTTCACCACTATTATCAGAGAATCTACAATTTTAAGAAACAACTTTTTTAATCTCAACATTTTATTCACAGTACTTTTATTCATAATATTTTATTTCACAACATTATCAACAGGTTTCAGTCGTGCAGTCATGATTTTTTTTTAGGACATTGTGGATACTAGGCTTACTTTATCATTTTTTTGAAAAAAAAGAGAAAGTACATATAACCAACCTTAACCAATTATTATATTTTCCTAGATTAGATATGTATTTTACGTTGTGTTTGGGAGATGAAACAAGGAGAGGAGAGAGAAGAAAGTTGAAGGAAAAGTTTAAATATTGATATTTGTAAACTGTTTTTGGAAGGGAGAAAATAAAAGAGGGGAAAGCTAATTTTTTTCCTAACCCACTAAAATCATTCTTTTTAAAATTAGGAAGATTTTGAAAAAAAGTTATTGATTTTTCTATATTTTTATTAAAAAATTATATTACTCTTATTATATACTAATAGTTATAAATTTACTTAAAATAAAAAAATTCATACATTCTTTGAAATTTTATTAAATTATTTAATAAAAATTATTATAAATTTATTAAACTAAACTTATACAAATATTTCATATATAATTTACAAATCAAATATTTTTTTTGTATAATATACAATAAGTTCTCCTTTAAAAGGTAAACTTGAAATTCTTATATATATTATTTTTTTCCATCACTTTTCATCTTTTTTTTAAATAAAAAATTTTAAATTTTCTCTCTTCTATAGTCTCTTTTCTAATAAAAAAATAATAAAAAATATTATCTTTTACCAATAATCCGTTCTCCCACTGTTTTTTCTCCAAACACAGCATCAGAGTGAAAAGGAATGACCTCCAAAGCAAATAAATAAAATTAAAGGGGTCAAATTGCAACTAAAAAATGAAATCCGAAAAAAGTCTCTCTCCCGCACCGGCCCGACGGCTTTTCCAAATTTCTTCTCACTCCACCATCTCTCCCGCGCCTCTCTTTCTCTCTCTAAAATGTGTCAATTTCTCGCTCTTTCTCTCACTAGATCACAGAATTCTCTTTCTCTCTCAGTCTCTATCACTCTTTTTTCTCAATCAAGAGACTGGACGCACCGATCGCGCCGGCGATCGGCGTGCACCGCCGGATTAGATCGGAGGTTTCCGCGGAGGAAGCGGAGAAGAATTAGGAAGTCTCCTCCGCTTTCTCTTCTTCCGCTGGATCTGAGAGGCTGAGACGGTAATGGCGCTTTCAGGAATGAGAGGCCTCTCCACCATCTCTCCCGCGCCTCTCTTTCTCTTCTTCCGTTTTCAGGAATGAGACGGTAATGGCGCTTTCTCTTCTCGCGTGTACAACTTTTTATTCAGAGAACACGCGGGCCATGCTTTGCTTGGTAAGGGGTTGCCTTTCTTCATTTGCTTTAATTCTGCTAAAGCAGATGTTTAGACGCTCGAATGCTGCTGATAGTATTACTTTTGTTTTGTTACATTTTTTTGGGCACTTGTGGAAAAATACAGCTTTTTTGATTTCCACTGTTGGGATCAGGAAGGCAGTGAAGAGCTACCCGGAAACTATTTTTTTCCCTTTAACACTTTTCAGCTTACCTAATCTTCAAGTTTGGGATTCAGGTACTTTTATAAAAAAAAAAAAAAAAAACAGATGGCGTTACTACATTTAATAATTCTTCCATTAGTGACGCTTTTTTTTTATTTTTTAAAAAGAAAATACTGACGATAGTCACTTTTATCTTTTTTTTTTACAGTTATTATTTACATAGTAAATATTAATTGGTTGTGTTAAAAATATTATAAAAATATCATTAAAAAGTGTCGATACGTTGATTTATAATTAGTGTCAGTAAAAAAGAGAATAAAAAATGACTGTCTACTGTAAATCTCTTTTTTCTGATCTGACTTGGTTGGCCGCCCAAGTAAATCTCTTTTGACGTAGCGATGGGATCAAACCAGATTCTGTGGGGGATTTACAATATGTAATTATGTATTCCTTTTTCCGTCTCACATGCGAACCTGCACTATTTGTGATGCAATGATATTTGAGGGTCTTTTTTGAATATTTCAGATTAGGATCGAGACAGATCCAGCAGAGAGAACACAGTTGCGGATGACAGTTGCCTCAGGGGACCCTATACTTACCTTTGAGTATGTATTCCGATTCCGGGCCTGACTCATTAGTCGGTTACTATTTCTCATGCATTTGACCTTCTAATGTGCACAGGCTGAAGGAGTTCATCAAGGAACAATTGGTTGGCGTTCCTATTGCACCACGTGCACCTGTGCAGGGAACACCGGCACCTCAAGCATCTCAACCAACTAGTCTTCCAACAGCCTTAACACATCCTGGGCCTATTCTGGCAGGGATGCTGTGACGACCTGAGGTGATAGATATGAAAATTTGTTCGGTACACTTGTAATCGCGATTTATACGGCTGGCCGACCTTTCTATCCCAGTGTCCAGTGGAGGATTTGGAAATTCATGGCGCAGTGGCCAGTAGAATTAAGGGCGAGCTTACCTTTCTACCTCCAGTGTTCAGTGGTAAATTTATATCCCAGCGTTCAGCGGTAAATTCACGACACAATGGCTGGCGGAGTTGAGGGCGAGCGTATTTATGATCCTCTTAAAAAAGGAATTTTCAGAAGAGTTGGTCCGGAATTTTGATACTCTATTGCACAGTTGTGATGTGCGTAGGGTTGAGAGGTTTATTTCTTGTCCTCTTTTTTGTTAGATGCCAATTGGGTGAGAGTTTCGTTATCTTTTTCTTTTTCCCTTTCCAAATTTTCCCTGATTTCTTTCTCACAGTTTTTCCAGGTTGTACGAAATAATTGTAAGATATATTAGACAAGGTAGAACAAGCTTGTAATAGTTTGTATTTGAATGTGAACGCATTGTTATCTTCAACAAGGGAGATTAAAGACCTTTGACCTGTAGTTTGATCATGTAATTTATGCGCATTCTTGGAAGGTCTTGATATTCAGGAGTAAACAAAAGATGTTACCGGCCAGTGCAAAGAATTTGAAACTTCAGGCATAAATTTGCTTCTAAAGTACAACGTTTAGTGATAAAGTTATGTGAACTCTAATCTTTGATATGAAGTCTGATCTCTACTCCTTGCAAACTGAAATATATATATATATATACTATTCGCCTGACGTCTCTGTTGGTGTTTTGGATTAAATTGATTACTGATTATCAGATGCTAACGCACTTTAAGCCCTTAAGTTCATCAGTCAATTTGCAAGTCCAACTAGAAGTAAAACGAATGGAATGGCATCAGTTCAAATCGTTCTCCATAAAAAATCTGTAACAGAATTTTGATTTATGTAAAAAAAAGTCAGATAAGCATATAAAAAAAAAATACCTGCTTATCTTACCAATTGGGTGCACTTTGAGCTAGTGAAGTAATTCAGCATTTCCAATAAATAAATTAGGAAATGACACTGCGAGCTTAAGAGTCCAGCAAACACCAACGCTGACAAACACTCCTCCGGGCTGGAAATGGGTGCTCTGCCCTGCTTCCAAACGATAATATCTGGCTATTGATTACGAGATAACTAGCATGGAAAGCCCCACCGGAGACAGCCTGGCGTTACTGTAAAAATATTCTCCTGCCTTCTGTGCTAATAGAGAATAGAGTATGTAAGGGTCCTCATCTTCCCTCAGTAATGGCACAACTTCAATGTGCAAGCCTTTTAAACCAATATTTACGCACTGGCAAAGTGCCTCCAAGATTCACCACATCACATTAAAACCAAATGACCAACGAGAACACCAAGTCAACTACCGCCATTCTCGGCAATGACCGCACCTCCAGGGGTCTTCTGGAGGGGAAGACTCAACCCAGGGAGAACAATGACTGTGTATCACTAAGCCACATATCTCACAAGTAAGATCAGGAGAAGGTTCTAAAAAAGAACACATCTTACAAAGCATTGCCTCAACATTTGAACTTTGCGAAATTGTAGGTTCCAGTTGATCAATGGATGTACTGGTCACAAACTGTCCTGAGACACCATCTTGTGAAACCGAACAAGAATTGTTGTCACGATTTCCAAACATGTCTCCAGGTACATCAACTCCATCCAAGCGTCCTCCATCATTAGATTCTAGCAATTCCGTAAAGGAGAAGTAGGTCTGCGGTTCAAACTCCATATCCTCATAGTTAACACCTTCACAGTCAAACAGCATCTCACCTTCCAGGCCATTAGTGGGAAGATTCCATTGCGCGCAACATAATTCTCCTTTCGCGTCAATGAGGTTATTTGTTTCAAGAGGCAATGCTGATTCTGCACGATCAGAGTCATTGTAAGACATACCTTCAGCAACTCCTTGAATTTTCCCATGCCTTCTTACTGGCAGTTTTTGTGGCCCATGTGCAGGAACATTCCATTCAATATCTACACCAAAATTCTCTTCAGTAATTTGATTAACTTTTGGAACAGAGAACAGCATAGGATTGTCATCTTGTGCGAACACCTCCTCCACAGCAGCCATTGCTGTAGAAGGTTCACACTCTTCAGATTCTGGTAGATCTTGTGGGCTATGTCCTGGAAAATTCCATTCAAAATCTAGTCCAGAATTCTCCTCAGTAATTTGCACGACTTTTGCAACAGAGAACAGAAGAGGATCGTCACCATGTATGAACACTTCCTCCACAGCAGCCATTGGAGTTGAAGGCTCACACTCTTTAAATTCAGTCGTGGCTCCTGAATCAGAGTCAGCTTGCAGATATTCCTCCTTCAATGCCTTCTTGTGTGGCTTCTGGGCATCTGGCTTCTCGCTTTCAGATCCATCCCTGTGCGGACACTTGGGTGGCCTTATCCTACGACACCTGCAACACTTGAAACCCACAACATCTGAAAGTCTCGACTCGTGAAGTTCCACAGCGTCAGCATGAAACCAATCTGCACAAGAAAAATACATGCTTCATTAAACATAACTTGGATATGCATTTCCCAAAAAAGGAATATGTTTCATAAAGCAAATAAAGATGACATGAGTCTTACTGTTGCAAGTTTCACAGTGAATATAGATGAGATTGCAGTTATATGGCTTTCTGCATAGATTGCAGATAGGGCCCGACTCATTTCTATATGCATCTCCCCTTAAAAGAATGTTTTTGCGCCTGAAATCAATGCCTGTATCGTCGTTGTGCTTCTTCTTCCAAATGACACCCCAGTTGCATGAACGACTGCGGTTTTTTGTGGATGAACTAGATGAAGTAGCTTGTTTTGTCTCAGAACATAGTTCCTGGCTTCCAACAGATCCTAACGACTTGTGAATTCTGATCCTTGTACCTTTTGTAACCGTCACTGCATTTTGAAATTCCTGAATTGGCAAGGGGAGGGGACTGGTTGGAGATTCATTAATGTTTCTGTTACAAGCGCCAGCTTTGGCATTGTGGCACTGTTTGCAGGTGATCAAGAACTCGAGTTTCTCCTTTCCATAAATTGGTGAACTTGTAGTACAATCTCCGTGACAATAACCTGACCAAGGCACGACAAAAGGAAAGCATTTAGTTCTAACATTCCAACCAATCAATGACTCACCAACTCATTAATCCAAACAGGAGTCGATCTAAGATGGTGAGGTGCCAGCAAGTGGCCTATTTGTGATTATATAGCTTAATCTGCCAAATCTAAGAAGTCTTACTAATTGTAAAATTTTCTTTTCCACCAAACTAAACTGCAACTTTTATTAACAAATCAGCAAACATTGCGCATTTAAAAATAATTAGAGTGTACGATGTGAATTTCTTAAGATAACCACAACATGTTAGATAGCCCGCTAACAATGCATGCTAGAGGGGAAAAAACGGTTGTACATCTGTCTCTGAATTGCCCATGCATGATCATGTAAAATCACAAAAATTAGAAGAGAAAAAAAAAAAAGAAAACCTCAGAAGGTTCTTAATTACGGGAAAGATTTACTTTCATCTCTTCAAACTTTCAAAAAACAGTATGCAGCTTTATTGGAAAATACAAATGGCTCCTAATTGTAGGCAATGAATAAATTTGAAGCATCAGTAACAGGACCAAGAGATCTGCTATGAACCAAGGCAATGAGCAAACAATAATCTTTTTCTAGAGATGCTAGAAACTTCAGCAATCAGTGGTATGACAAAAATACTTCCAGAGTATTTTAACTGGCGAAGAGCTTAAGGTCAACTGCCTTTTTCTGTAGGCACCTTTATTTAATACTCTGGAAGTATTAAATAAATAATACAAAGAGGAATGGAAAGCTACTTCCAGGCCAATCAATGATAATTGCACATATATTTATTACTGTGAGAACAGATATGCGTTTCCCTCACATTTGCAGCCTGAATGCAACTTCAACCCACATGCGCAAAAAGTGCACAATGAGATCCTGCTTCCAAGTGCAACAAAAGATGCCTCCCTTTGAAACAATCAGTTTTTTAAGACCAAAATATAACCTATACTTAAGAAGTGTGATGGGTCACAAACTTTTCTTACTATGGTACCATTATCTCTTTTATTTTTTATTAACTAAATTAACCTTGATTTTTAAGTGGCAAATTTTAATTGGATGAAACTTATTATTGAAGCGGCAAATCATTTATTTATTAAGTTGTTCACTCGCTCTTCTACCATATAATTTCTGTTTCCAATCAAAAGTGCTAGTGAATGGTTTTTCATTTATTCCAAAATAAAAAGGGCATCCCAATGCATGAGACTCCCCCACCGTGGGGTCTAGGGAAGGATTAGATTTCAGCAGCCTTACCTTTGTATTCACAAAAAGGTTATTTTTGTAACTTTAACTTGTGACCTCTAAGTCACAATGGAGTAAATTTATCATTACACTAATGCTCACCTAGCTTCATCCAAAATGTTATTCCAGATTTATTTTTTGCTGAATAGACATGGCAATTCCTGTGTCTTTATACGTGCAATACATGTACACAAAAGAAAGCTTTTACAAATGCCAACGAAAATGCCTCCTTAGCTTTTTCGGAACAAAGTAACAGCAAAGGTTCTCCAAAGTTTGTTTGCCATTTCAAGGAGGAAAAAGACGCAACTTGCAAGGTAGAAGAGGAAATAAATTGCGGCTTAGTAACTAGCATACCTTGACAGGCATTGCACGTAACCGCATACCTGAATGTCAAGCACAGAAGAGAATAATTTAACCAAAGCAGGTTAGGAAGAAAAATCTAAGGCAATACTTTAATAATGCAACACAAAACAATTACCTGAGCAAAACATCACATTGACATGAAGCACAAGAACACTTTTCCAGCTTGTCCCTCTTACAGGTGAGATAAAAGAAAATGTACCGCCGTGCAGCTTTCAACTGCCTCTTTTGCAACTCAGACAACTCAACTAGGGACTTCTTAGCTGATGGAAATACTACCTTTTCTGTTTTTTCTTCAAACTCTTTGATCAGATAAAGAGGAATGTGTGTTTCACAAAACCAGTACTTGTCCTTTCCATCTTCACTTTGCTCTATTTCTATTATGTTCTTCAGGATACGGGAAGGAAGATGCTTTTGACTCCCGAATGCTACTCCATACATAATCTTGTTTTCTTTGATTTTCTTGTCACAAATATCCGCATTTCTGAAAAATGATGCTTCTGTCTCTAAACCCTTTGCATCCTGGACGTTCTGCTCAGGACGAACAAGATCACTCCATCTTACGTGAAGGTCCAAATATCTAACCTGAAGCAAGTTCCATAGCATTTGCGAAAGTTAGACGCCTAAAGCTACTGGAGAAATGTACTGTCAGATCAAGAGACAATATACTGACATTAGAAGACAGAATAACAAGAAAATATTGTTGTTGCAAAATACACAGACCTGCAGTGCAAGCTGTGACACATTCTTACTCCTTTCAACAGCAGTTCTCCATGCCAACTGCCTGCTTCTTTTAGGAATCTCGCAATCATCAGCATAATAGATGCCCGCAATCTTTCTTGAGCCACCTAAGGAGCCAAAAATCATAAATTTGCACTTTCTTTCCAGGTAATCAGGAAAATAAGAATTTTCTACTGTGGAACTGGTTAAGCATCAGCTCCTGTAAGGATGGGTGTCCCCACCCCCAGGTTGGATTTGGCTGATACAAATGCACTGCACCCAAGAAGTTAATTGCATCCAAAGATGCTTACAATGGAGAAAAGGTAGGTTTTCAATTTCTGGCAGAACGAGGAACACTAAGGTGGAAAATATTACCTTCCCGCGCTGCCCTTTTGACCACTGACTGAGGCAAAACAGCCTTGTGGAATATAAGCTTTAAGAGCTTATCCCCACGCCACCAGATGAAACTCTTGTCACTGCAATCATCAGGCATAACATCAGACACAGCAGATTGTTTCCTGTGTCGTCTCCCACATGGCCCGCGTTTATGTGTGTACCCAACAGTGCTTCCTGCATTTTGGGCCCCAGAAGAGTCAACAAACCAATCATCCATCACCTTAATCCAATCCCCAGAAAAAGCAATCATGCGGATGCCTTGCTCAAGCTGCAGATAGAGACCATCAGACGCATCAACAATGTGAGAGCATGTACCTAAATGTATGAACTAGACAAAAAAAGATAAAAGCATTGCAGCTTTCAGCACCTCATGAGCATATCTTCTCCAATAAATGTTGCTAGATTACTTTTAAGTACTACATATTCAGAGTCTAAGCCTCGTCTACAACGTCATTCAGGAGTAAAATCACTAAGCAATGGACATGGAATTGTTGCAATAAAAAGCCGAAAGCATATGTAAAAGATCATTCTCCTAAAGTGTAGCGATTGGAGGCAAGGCATTCATGCACGTGATGAGGTTAGTACAGTTTGGAAGATTTTACATGAAACAAAGGAATAAGTTGTTATACTTTCAAACGTACATACGATGGAAAAGATTAAATCATGAAGGAAATTCTTGTCAAAAAAGTAGATTAGGATAACGAGCTGAGAAAGGATATGAAATTGGTGGCCTACAAGTATTAACAATGTAAGATTTTAAGTGAACCGAATGTGTAAAAAAAAAAAAGGACAAACACTTCCCATTACAAAATATGAACAAAGGTTCCCTAAACACAAAGTTACCAAAGTTACAAGTAGTTCATCAGGCAGGATTTTCAGTGATAATTAAAATTTGTATCGTTGTAGAATGTTTCGTAAACCTGAGACCACTAAAGAAATATGACATGACCCATGCTATCATTTATGAATTCATGTAACCCTTATAAAGCAATATGGTTTTTCTCCTAGTTTGTGGAAATGCCTCAGCGGCCAAAAACATATAATAATTCTGGCCCCAGTTTTGTAACTTTGGATATGCCTAACCCACTTAGAAAACAATACTTTTACGAGAAAAAACAAATGGCTCAAGGTTTTGGCATTTCAACTGATCATCTCTTGGCATATATTAGCAAATTCTGCAACTAGTGCAGATGCAAATGTTTTGCACGTGATAATATTATGAATGTGAAACTAACATTCAAAATACAAGATCCTGTGGTGAGGTACAAGCTAAACGCGAAAAGAGAATGATAGAGGTGTCGATATGCTTGATTTACTTCGTCAATAAAAGAGGTTATCAACTGGCATTTGTTTTGGAATTGATAAGATAACATATAAAGATGAAGTCACTTTCTGAATCAAGAATAGATGTGGACAGTGTAACCTAAAAATGATAAACTTGCTTTCTGACTCGAGAATGGACATGGATAGAGTTCACATATTGATTTCTAGAATTTTAACACATAAAATTTATCAGTAAATTTATGATGACCCAAAAGCCATGTGACAAAAATCATACGTTCCTATGATAAAACAAAGAAGCTAAAGCAAATGTTAACGAAGTCAGTGATGACCATATGTTCATGCATTTTAACCAACTGAAATGGGGTCAAACCTCGCATTTGCGTGAAAGAAGATAAACTTACTTCAAGCAAGGGGCCAATTAACGTACGACAAGTCGAAGCACCTTCTACTTGTCTACGCCACTGTTCTGTGTAGCTTGCATTCAAAAAGGGGCCAACCATAAGGCCAGACAAAACCTCACCCATATATAAAACATAGGTTGCAACACTACGGATGCTGCCCTCCCCGTGCATTATAGGACGAAGGCCACTGAGGACTTTCATGGTTCCTTTGGTAGCGGCTAAGGCAGCTGCATTTAACATACATGCCTTTTTGCTCGTAGCAGGGATCTTACAAGCGTAACACCAACCACACCTCTCTCTAGGCACATCCATAAGCTTCTTTTCATAGCTTGGCCAGAAAAATCGAGATGCTACCGTCGAAAATGCTTTTACTTGCAATGAAATATCAGCAGCAGACTTCCTAGCACTGCCTGATTTAGAAACATCTGAACCTCGGCTTTCTTCAGATGAAAGAACAGCCAGACAAGTAGCAGCAGATGCTGCAAAATCCCCATGCATGTAGTGATTTATGTAGGCATAGGGTTTAAAGAATGCTCCCACATATAAGCAACTTTTAAGTGAATTTCCGGCATGATTGGTATCTTTGCCTTTGGAGAACACAATTCCTGGTGTACAAATGCCATTTACATGACCAATATGACTGCCATGAATATTTATGGGTGTGCCTGTGGCAAGCTCTAGTGCACTAGATTTGTCAACCAAGCTCTGATAGGTTACATCCAATGTGTCAGTTTGCAGGTGAAGTGAACTGGGAGACTCAATTTTAATCTGCTCAGGTCGCATCATGTTTGTGAAATCACAATTTTTTGTTCTCGCCACATCACCACTGAAAACAGTGCCATGAGAGTCATCTTGAATCAACGCATTCCCAAAAATATTAATACTTGAAACCGCCACATTACCTGCATTACTTCCAATCAAAGTATTTCGCGTTTCAGTCTCAATAGCATCCTGAATCCAATGGCCTTTACTACCACCAAAAGGAAGAGATGCAACAGACTGCTTGTCATCTTCATTTATGGATGTTATATTGGATCCCCTTATTGTTTCTGAAGCAAATAATGCACTTGATGGAATTTTCCAATACTCTGCAATTGCCTTGGATATCTCCTCATACAGTGATCTATGTTGCATTGATGCAGAAAGTGCTAGCAATACGTTCGGAATGTCCAGATAATTGTAGTATTTGACACTCAAATCTCTGCCACTAGAAACACTGACATCGAAAAGAGAGAATTACAAAGAGAACACAGAAATAAATCAGTTACTGCACACATGCAAATTTCAAAAACAAAAATATTAGATTATCACATTAATAAACCAAGACACGAAGTAACAAATCTTAAATATCATAAAGCGAAAAATTATACTAGCGCTTGATACCACTTGCAGGATATTTCCAAAAGCTACAATCCAGTCAACAAGTTTAAGCAATCATAGTAAGGGCTGCCAATACATACACTAGTAAGTGATCACAGGTTCCCAAGAAAGCTTGCTGATATAAGTCAACACCGAATAATTCTGCTCCCCTAAGTGAAGTTCCTATTCTAATGGTAGGTCCCAGCTTATTAATTGTGCACTCTGGACAGTACCAAGGACCATCTGGAATATACATTTTAGCTACACCTATACATCTCGAATGATATGCGGATGGACAACCATCACAACAGAGCAGTGTCCCATCCATGCCACAAAGCCGGCATTCATCACTGTTTCCATCGACACCAACATCATAAGCCTCGAAATTGGAACCAAGATATTTTGGAATCCAAGGAGTCTTAACTTCATGGCTTCCAGCAATAACCTCAATTCCATCCTTGTTCTTGCAGGCTGAAGTCTTGGAATATCGAGGATGGACCCTTTTTGGTGCATTTTGAGGAAAGCTGGTTGCCACAGTATCAGGATCTATTCCATCTTCTAATTCTTCACGAATGTCAATTTCTGATCGTATGACAGCAGATTCCAAGACATCATCACACAGAAGTTGCAGGATCAACAATTTCCTACCCACTGGTAAAGAATAGTACTCCCTCTTCAAAAGATCATCATAAAATTCTTCCCACTCAAGTCCCTTCACATGTCCCATTATTGTCAAATAATGGACCAAATAAACAGGCCAAGTAAGTGAATCAAGTAAATTCCAATCAACGCACCTGCATACAGAAACCTCACATAATTATAACCATGAGTCAGGAATAGACATAAAATAGAAAAAGAAATTGCCCATGGGTAAGTGAACAGAACTATAAGCATACATACATAGATAAGCACCCAATGATGCAGAAAAATGCACGTTCAGGATTGAAGGTGTTCCAGCAATGCAGAGTGAAACAGTCCAATAGCATCAATCACAAAACTTTCTAACATCACAGAATTAAATTCTATTTGACATCGAAACACTCATTTAAAAACTCATGCATGTAACATATAAATTACTTTCCTAATTTACCTCAAACATCTTGATGCAAGCTCTGAACCATCTGAAGATTGGGTCTCAAGACAGTGTCTCAATGCTCGTATCAAAGCTACATGAATGGCATCCAACAACGTGTTTTGTTCACTACAATTAACAGCGCCAACTAAATCGTCCAACGTAAACGGGCTCAAGAAAAGGCAGATGTTAAATGCCCTCAGAAATGCATATACCGAGAAAAGATGGGAAACACACTCCTCGGGCACACCTACATTTCCTGATGATGGAGGCAATTGTGGAGGCGGGACAATTGGGGCCTCCATCTCCAATCCCAAATCCCCATCCTGTGCATACTCACAAGAATCACTTGAGGAATCTGCATCACCCTCACCCTGTGCATCATCATTCTCAATTTTTAATCCGCCGCTCAACTCATCCAACAAAGAGACTTCAACTGTATGCACCTCATTTTTCAAAGCCTCTTGTTTATTGTCCAATTCCTTCTTGCTCTCAGCATTCTTTTTCAACAGCAATTCGTCCAACCTCTGCCTCCGGAAACTCAAATCGTCATCAAAATCATCATCACCTAACAGTATTTGTCGCAGCTCCCTGCTATCTAAATCCTCACAATCGCCATCTTCATAATCTACCCTATATAAACCGGTATCATAATACACTACTTTCCCCAGAAAAATTCCATTACCTGCAAATTCTTTCAATACATATCTACCCACCAGTGGCCTCCATCTCAATTCTAAAGCCTGCTTCTTAATAGCACTAATTACCCCGTTATCAACCCCACCATTCTCATCCTCTTCTCGTCTACGTTTCCTCGGTCTCCCTCGACCTCTCTTTTTAACCTCTGTAGCCTCCATTTCAGAATCACAACCGGATCAGATCAAACTCAAAATCTCAATCCTCCTCCTCCCAAAAAAACAATAATAAATAAACAAAATCCCTAAATTCTTCAAACAAAAAAAAAAAAAGAAGAAGCCGAAAATATCACTCAAACACTCGATTCTGAATCGCTCGATGTCTGGCGCCCGTGCAGATCCCTATAAAACGAATGCCAACAACAGAAACAATTAAAGAACCCGAAACCAACAAAATCCAAACACAAAATTCAAACCGCCGACATGAATTTTTCTTCCAAAAATTGAAAAAAAAAAAATAGATAGATAGATAGATAGATAGAATTAGAAAGCAGAGAATCGATCAACGACTAGAGTTTCGGGGGAAATCGCACAAAATCGGAGAAGGTTCTCGAAATCTAACGAAGATAAAATTTCAAACTCCTCGTTCCAAACGAAAACGTAACCGTAATCCACCGAAAAAAACAAAGACAAATTGTAGTTGTGTATAAGTAGGTGTGCTCGGATTATTGTGCAAACGGATTTTGCGGTGAGAGAGTGGGAAATACCACGGCCTTAGCTAGGGTTTAATGAACGACCACCGCCATTGACGACGAGGAGAGAGCGAGAGATTGGGAGATTTCGCTCGTAATTAATTAATTAATAAGAATGAACAACGGCCTTTCGATTGCTTTGCCTACTGGTCATGATTTTAGCAACGTCACTTTCCTGCCGGGATGGTTGGTTCGCTCGGAACTCGACATTCCCCAGTCTGAATCGGCCGAGTTACTCACGACTCTATTTATATATATATATATATATTTTAAATGTTAGTATAAAAAATAACTCAAAATTTATAATTTTATAATAAATTTAACATGATCTTTTTTTTTTTTTTTTTGAAAATAAATTTAACATGATCCTTAAAGTGTAACACATTATATATTGTTAATTAATTTTATGATAAAAATATTACTTCATCAATTAAGATTGATTAATTTTGTCTAGTGTGTTGATATAGTATACTGACTGATTTTCTTACATGACGTTGGTATAAGACAAAAAATTGACTTCATCCGTTATCTTGATGAAATCTATTAATCCTAGAAAAGGTTTGGTTTGTTTGTTATAAAATAATTTATATTTGTAAAATATTTGTAAAAAAAATATTTGTATTGAAAATAATGATTTTTCTTTGTCATTTACTTATAATACAGTTTGTATTTTTCTTAAAAATAACTTCAGTTTTGTAAAAGCAGAAGTTACTTTACCTGAAAATCTGAAAATTTTTCTCAAATTTTACCTATGTAAAATATTTTTCGTGAAACAAATATAAAAAAATTTATAAAATTTTTCCCTGTAAAATATTTTACGGAAAACAAACACATCCTAAATTGTATATTATTTTTTTTACAAAATACAAAGTTGAAAATTTTTATATTAATCAAAAAATATGTTGATCCGAACTGAAAAATTTTAATGTTAGTGACTCATATCCACATTAGGAGACCTTTAAATTGTGAAAACCCTTAATTTTATATTTGTTGTGATCTCATTTCTTAATTTTCAAGTGTCTTTTTATAACTTATTGGTATCAATGAAGAAAAGACAATATATATCATATGACATTAAAAATACTATTGAAGTTCAATTAACTTTTTTTTATGATAAAACTTAATAGAATTCAAATACACAAAGTTACAAATATTTATTGTGTTTATATCACAAACATTATTAAGATTGTGTATAAATTATGAAGATACGTCTCATTGATCTTACAATTTATTATGTGTAACATCAAATCTATTAATATTCTTATGCAATTATTTACATCTAATTGCTTTTTAAATAACATTATTTTTAAGATTTTACATGAATAGTTGTATTGCTTATATGTCAGAGTTATTGTACTATAATTCAATTAATACTAAAAATTTTGAGTTTGAGTTATAGTAAAAATTAATTAATAAAAAAATTTATGTTAATTTTGTTGGCATAGAAAGTCTTGACTTCGAATCCATTTTGTGTGCATTCATATAACAATTTACTTTATTTATAATTTGTGTGCTCATAAAAGTCATTTTAATTTCTATAGAATAAAAAGATCATGCCCCACAGCTATGACAGTGGGGTCCATCGAATTTATATTTAACCAATTCAAGCCACTCACTACCACTGACTCACACAAAGGAGACGCATTGCCAGTAATAAAATCACAAAGAAACAAATGCAAAAATTTTGTAATTTTGATAATAGCACGGAAGATTTTAAAGATATATATAATATAATATAATAACAATAATAATAATTAAAAATTAAAACGGACTCGTTCGAAACCGAGTTGACTCGGAGTCCATTCCGACGCGCCAGAGCTTTTGTCCCGGTTATTGGCTGAGGCAATTTTGTTGTTATTCATTCAACCCAATTTAAAAAAAAAAAAGAAAGAATTAAAAAGGGGCTGTGAATAATCGGCGAGATGGCGGGAACGACTCCACTTAATCCATTACCCGCCAAGATTTTCAAAGTTTATTAGCAACAAAAATTGAAAAAACAAAAAAGGTTGGAGAGTATGCATGTACAGGGGAGATGGCTTAGGGCCCATTTTGTTAACTAGGACATAATTCATCCTTAAAATTCATGTTTGTCACAATTTTTCATTTTTGATACATCAAAAATTTAAAATTGAACTAAACTAGAAAAAAGTATCTTAGGTGTCACTATTCTTATGGTTTAGTGGCTAGGGATTTCGTTTGTATTATGAAATAATGCGTTTAAATGTCCGCTAAATGTTCAATAAGTTTAAATGTACATCTATTTTCGTACAATTGCAATAGTGATTTAATAACTTTTACTGAATTAGGAGAATATGTTTTTTTAGTTATTTAATATATAAACTTAAGTAAATCTATAAGATGTCACTTTTATTTTTTTATTTTTTAAATTAAAAAAAAAAGGTATTTGGGTTTGGCTTACAACCATAAAAAATTCATGCGGCAATGGTTTGAGGGAGTTGAGGTGTTCATTCCAAATCTCCAAAATTATACGGATGTCTAATTTTGTTTAATTAATTGGCACAAATATCAAAATAAACACGTTAATCCACATTCACATCGATTTTTTTAGGTCTACAAGTTAATGTTATCAAAACTGGACCGGTTATCGAATCAAAAAAATTAATAGTTCAAAATTCAATTAGTTAGTTTAATTTAACCGGTATTTGAACAGATGTTTAATTATATATATATATATATTTATATTTATATATTTATAAAAGTAATTGAAAAATAATACTTGTAGATGGTAATTAGATATTAATTTTTTAATTTTAAGGATTGAATTAAAAATTTTGACCACATTTGAGACTAAATTGAAAATTCTAATTAAAGTTAGGCCTTAATTATAATTTAAATAAAACTTAAAATTAAATTATAATTTTTAATATTTGTTAGCCTAGTTCAGCTGGTTCATGGGTCTGATTTTCGACCATTTTTGGTCAGTGTAGAAATTGACACTAAATAGTCCATGAATTGGACCGAAAATCTGGCTAGTTACTGATTGAATTAAAAGGTTTGATCAATTCAGTCTAATTTCTACAACAGTAATACACATCAAAACCTCTCGTATAGTCTTACTTCTTTCAAGTCCTTCAAATAAGGGAATGACTCAACTTGATTTTCTTTTTGGAATAGAAGATAATTTTTCATTACTTGAAAGATGAAACCATCTCTATTCTATTCCAATAATGTTTTTCCTCCATTTGCAAGGAGTCATACGCACAAAATAAATATCAAAATAAACCTCTTAAAAAGTAACGTTGCGTTCAGTTCTAAATGCATGATTTTTTGTGCTCACCAGATAAGGCTTCCACTAGTTTGGCTAGCTAGTAAGCGGTTCTTGCATGCGAGAAGCTGGTCATGCCCGTAAACTGGGCATCTCTGCAAATGCACGATGCATTGCTTGTTATTGATCAATTAAAGATTTTATTAATCAAAGCCAGCTTGATGGTCTATATAAATTTGTTAATCAATTTTTATAAGGCGTAAGCCTGATCTCATATGCACAAATTATATAGGTTTTAATCCTTTTATTATTACAGATAAAATTGAGTTTGATAAACTGAATTAGAACGTAAAGTGATGATTAACATACCTAGAACATTGAGATTGTCTTAGAAACACCTTAAGGACATTAAGGACAATAATTAGGGTCTGTTTGGTTTAATAGTACTAATTATTATTACTATTTGCTAAAAAATGTTACTAAAAATTATTAATGATAAACAAAATAAAGTTGTAGTATTTGGTTTAATTAATACTTCTTGTTGCTATTTAAAACAATAAAATGAAATCACTCTTTCCCGTATTCAAAGAGTTTTGATTCCTAATTTTAAAAGAATAGCAATCACATTCTTATTTACCAAACATTGTGAATAGCATTATCCAAATTTTTATCCAATCAAACACTTCCTTGGTGAGGTTATCCCTTCAGATATATTTAAAATATTTTTTAATATTAAAATTTACTTTCAAGTTTCACTTTACACTTTATTTGGGAAGCAATAATTGGGAAAGATTCCTGGTAAAAGGAAGGATAGAGGGTGAGATAAGGGACGTGTTGTTGTTTAGAAGATAATATAACAAAATAAGACAAAAAAGGTTGGGCCCAAGTTTTTTCTCTTTTGGGCTCATATGTTTTCCTAGGTTTCACCACAATCTAATCCCTTCAAATTTGGGGGGATCTGGACAAAACACAAGAGGTCAGTTGGCCTATTTTTATTTAAATTATATTTTTACCTTTATTTTTATATTTTAATTTTTATTTCTTTAAAAGAGTTTGGTATGATAATATATATTATTTTCTTTTTTTATATTTTTTACTCATTTTTAAATAAAATACTTTTAATTTTTTTCTTACATTAAACTTTTTTAAATATAAAAAAGATGGACTGCATTCATCTCTTTCAATATTTATTTCTCTGATATTCATTTTTTACATATTTTTCTCACTTTTTTTTTCCAACAAAAGATTACAAATTGTGATTAAGAAAAAAAAAAGAAAAAGACATAAAAAAGGCTAAAAAAAAAAGAAAAAGAAAAAGAGAAAAAGAAGGTGCATGAAAAGAAAGAGGGGAAAAAAAAAGTGGCGGGAAAAGTGACGTAGTTCTGCGTGTCTGAGAAGCCTCCTCCGCCTCCTCCGCCTCTCTCTCTCTTATAAATCCCCAACTCCACACCGCCCCCGCCATTTAGCCTTCATTCCAAACTTCCCCCTTAACCTGTACCCCCGGCGCATTCTAGCGCCGGAGCCTCCCATATCCTGAAACAATCTCCTCGTGCACCAGAATTTTAGAATTAGGGTTAGGGTTTTTGTTTGATAGAAGCATCAAATCAGAAATGGGAAACAAGGTCACCGATGAGCAGCTATCGACCGTCCGATCCGTGGTCGGTCCGGACTTCTCTGATATGGACATCATCAGAGCCCTCCACCTGGCAAACAACGACCTCACGGCTGCCGTCAATATCATCTTCGACACACCCAATTTCAGCCCTAAACGGAAGCCCCAATCCCATAGAGCCCCAAATTCAAAACCTAATTCCCAAAATACACCCGTCCCGCAGAAACCTAAGATAATGGAGAACGAAGAGGAGAAGAAGAATCTCGATTTGCGCGGGAATTTGGATATTAGTGGTGGTGGTGGTGGTGGTGGTAGTAGCGACGGAGGAGGTGATGAGGAGAATGCCGGAAGTACGGATGCTGTTACGAGTGAGTGGTGGTATGTGGGTTGTGCGGAAGTGCCGGGTTTGTCTACGTGCAAGGGCAGGAGGCTGAAGTCTGGTGATGAGGTTATTTTCACGTTTCCTAAGAGTGAAAGTTTAGGCTCGCCTTCCCCAGGGAAGGTGTTTGGCAGGGGAAGGCAGGCGGCTGCTGCTTGTTCGGAGATCGTGAGGTTTTCAACCAACGATAGTGGGGAGGTATGCAGCAAGATGTCCTTAGGGTTTTGCAATTTCTTGGAAGTTCTGTTGGTTTCAAAGTTTTTGAAAATGTAAATAATCTTGTGTCAATTTAAAGCTTTTGGAACGTAAATGATGCATTGTTTCATGAATGGCTAATGGGAAAACAATATTTGTTTAGGGTTTGCCTGATAAAGTAAACAATATGGAGGTGTTACTTAAGTACTGTATACGTGTGAGTTCTGTGTGATTTGTTGTCATTTTCATGATGGGGTTTTTGCAGATTGGTCGGATACCTAATGAGTGGGCTAGGTGTCTTTTGCCTCTTGTGAGAGATAAGAAAGTCAGGGTTGAGGGAAGTTGTAAATCTGCTCCAAATGTGTTGGGTATAATGGATACCGTTTTATTGTTGCTAAGGTGAGTAGGTATTGCTCTCTCTCTCTCTTTTTTTTTCTGTGTGAATTCATGCTTGGATCATTCCAAAATCGGTGATTGGAGCAACATCATGGATAGTGCAGTGAGCGATTTTCTTGCCACAGTTTGATATTGATGGTGAATCTTCACCGTTTTGATGCAGTGTTTATATTAATAGCACTATGTTCTGCAAGCACCAGCAGTTTTCACTGAAGGCAGTTAGCAATGCCACTGAGGAAACTGTGGTTCATCCTCTTCCAAACTTGTTCCGGTTGCTTGGTCTGACCCCTTTTAAGAAGGTGATATTCTGCCACTTGTATCTTGAACTCGGTTGATTCCATGAAATCACAAATTTTTTATTTTGATGTGTAGCTGGTCTTTCTTTGCCTTTCCTTTTTGGCTACCTGTATAAAGTCTATTATTCATATGGGTGTGATGAATTTTTTCCATGAGCAGGCAGAGTTTACACCTGCGGATTTGAACACAAGAAAGCGCCCTTTGAACTCAAAGGTAGAAAATTCTGAACTCTACATCTGTCTATTTACTAAATTTTAGTAACTAATTTTATGGTGACAAGATTTTGTTTTTTGGTACACTTGACAGGAATTTTCTGGTTTTCCTACGTCATTAATACATGTGAACCACCTGAAGAATCAGTCCAGAAATGGAAATGAGGTTGATAATCAGGAGTCTATCTCAGATGCTGATCTTGACAATATTGTTGGTGTTGGATGCAGCTCTGATTTGGCGGTATGCCATGAACTGTGATTATGTGAATGTCTTTTTGGATTACTGTATCATGCTGATGCATTTACTTGAAATTGGTTATGATTTAGGAACTGGAACCCCCTAGCACTCTTCAATGTGAGCTTCGTCCTTACCAAAAGCAGGCCCTATATTGGATGAGTCAAGTGGAAAAGGGAAAATGCGTGAATGAGGCAGCAACAACCCTTCATCCATGTTGGGAGGCTTATCATCTAGGGGACAAGTATGCCAGATTCTTGAAGTAATTTGCTCATTCAACTCAATTCTTATGGGTACTAATCAGCTGTTTTGTTACATAGGAGGGAGGTGGTTGTCTATTTAAATGCCTTTTCAGGTGATGCCACTGTAGAATTTCCAAGCGCACTTAAAATGGCTAGAGGAGGAGTATGTCCCTATAGCCTAACTTTCTAAAAATTAACGGCTGGTTATTCTTGCTGTGTACAGAATGTTTATTGGATTTTTTTTTTTTTTTTTAAGATTCTCGCGGATGCAATGGGACTTGGGAAGACTATTATGACCATTGCTCTCCTAGTTACTCATACAGAAAGGGCTGGCTCATCATGTAATCAATCTGTGACTCAACCTTCCCCTGTTGGCACTGAAAACAGCAATCTTTCAGACGAATTGCCACATCGCCAGAACAAGGGAACTAGGCTTTCAGGATTTGATCACGTGTTGAAGCAAAAGAAGATGCTTGTAAGAGGGGGCAATCTGATTGTATGCCCTATGACTCTTCTGGGCCAATGGAAGGTAATAGAACTGGCTTTTGGGGGGCATGCCCTGTTTAATATCTATGGAAATTAAGTACATTATGTTGCTGCCTAAGTTTGAAATTTTTTTTTTGTTTTTTCTCTGAGCGTTTCCTTTTGTTAGACAGAGATAGAAACTCATACGGAACCCGGTTCTTTGTCTCTCTGTGTTCATTATGGACAAAGTAGAGCAAAAGATGCAAACTTTTTGGCCCAGAATGATGTTGTGATTACTACATATGGAGTGTTAGCATCAGATTTTTCTGCAGAGGTTGTTACAATATCTTGCTATTTCTACATGGAATTTCTTTCTTGCAATATTGAGTATGCTGTCAGACAATTTAATGCAGTCTTTTGTAACCATTTCCTTCTTAGAATGTTGAAGAGAGTGGGGGACTTTACTCAGTCCAGTGGTTTAGAGTGGTTCTTGATGAGGCACATGCCATCAAATCCTCGAAAAGTCAAATTTCTATGGCTGCTGCTGCTCTGGTTGCTGATCGTCGCTGGTGTCTCACTGGCACTCCTATCCAGGTCAATTATCTCCTGAATATAAGCACAGAATGCATCTTTGGAATTTATAAGACTGATATCTGACAAACATGTCTCCGCCAATATCTTTTTTGACCATTTATTGTATTAATTTCTTTCTTCCCAGAAAAGTTTCTAGGCAGTGCTTTCTTTCGTGCTATGTTATCATACTTGTATGATGCAAGTCGGATTTGACATATATCAAGTTTTCCATCAAATCTGTCCTCTTCTCTAGACCCTAATATCTAAATTTGTGTCCTTTGAGATTTTATTTCTTCCCCAGACCCTGCAAATTTGGGAGCCTCGGGCACTGGGTTGCCCATATGTCTTTGAGATGCTTCTACACCATAGATGAATGGTTTAAGTATTTCAATTCAATGATTGTTTTGACGTTTTCATCTCCTCATTTTTCAATTTCACCATCACAGAACAACCTGGAGGACATCTATAGCCTTCTTCGGTTTTTAAAGGTTGAACCTTGGGAGAGGTGGGTGTGGTAAGTTTTTCGCCCTCGCTGCTAGTGCATATAAGATGTATAATCTTATCTTATATTTGGTTACCTGTAGTTCTGAACTATGTTTTAGGATTTTTAGGTGACTCATTATTAATTTTTGCATCTTTGTTTGTTTGAGCATAGAAAAAATTTTACAAGTATCTTTTATATGATTTCCTAAGTACTGTTTTATGAGATAGGTAAATCCTTTTTGGTGAACCATGAGTGACATTACTTTGTGAATGCATTGACCGTCAAGTCCTTCAAGAATGATGCCTCATAGTCTTGAGTAAATATTTTTCTCTGACATTTTTAGCCAAAAATTGGTAAATGGCCCATTAGATGCAAATTATTTGTGAGATTCTAAATTAAACATCTTTATAGAGGAATTCTCTGCAAGTTTCCAGCAACTATTCTCTGCCAGGTTTCAGCAACAATTAAGCATTCATATTTAATAAATCAATTTGATCCTCGCTGTAGAGACTTTAGAGACAATGCCCCTCCAATAAGGCGGGGAAAAAAAACAGGAAGAAAGGAGAAGGAAAAATCAGATGAAAACAAGAAAGAGAGGACGAGCTATAGCATACCGATAGATTCTTTGTGTTTGAATGAATTTTCTTATAAAGAAGATTGAAGCCCTATATTTTATGAACATGCGTGTCTTATAGCGTTATTGGGAAGATGCTAATGAAGAGTCTGGCATAAAATCAAGCACAATAAGCATAAATCTATGTTTAGGCATAGAAATTAGTGAAGTCATTTATCAAAACTTTGGAGAACATGTACTTGGATTGATTATTTAGCTCAAGTTACTTTCCATATATTGTTTTGTGAGATATGATGTAACATGTTAACTGATGTGTGGTTAATTTGTTTTTCTTTATTTTATAGGTGGAATAAGCTTGTCCAGAAACCATTTGAGGAGGGTGATGAGAGAGGCTTAAAGTTGGTTCAGTCCATTTTGAAGCCTATTATGTTGAGAAGAACAAAGTCTACCATGGACCGGGAAGGCAGGTTTGTGTTTGGCCAAGATCATAATGAATTATTTTGTCTCAGCGTCTCATAAGTTCTCTTAAATTTTTGTTGCTGGTAGGCCAATTCTAGTTCTGCCTCCAGCTGAAATTCAGGTGATCTATTGTGAACTAACAGAAGCTGAAAGAGATTTTTATGATGCTCTATATAGAAGATCAAAGGTGGTTAATAATTTTGTTTATTCTCAAATCTTATTTCATATGATTTGTCTTCTGCTGATGCCTTCTATATCATCTATGCATCTCTAGGTGAAGTTTGATCAATTTGTTGAGCAAGGTCGTGTTCTTCATAATTATGCTTCGATTTTGGAACTACTTTTACGTCTTCGTCAATGCTGTGATCATCCATTTCTAGTGATGAGGTCTGCACTCCCTATTTATTTGCTGTTTATCCCCTGTTTCCCCAGTTTTGGTGATTAATTTGGTGAGACGTGTTTCCCTAGTTATTTTCCTGTTTTATTTGGATGAAGGTTTTGGGACCCAAACACCCAGATTTAGCCTGCTGGAAACCCTGCTTGGTCCAACCTACCTTGACTAAAAAAGTCAATGATCCATAATACAAAACACCTGAAACAAAAGTGACCCAAAACCTGAATAAATTGAACCCGAAGCGACTCAAAACTTCATTAACCTAATATACCACAGGAAACTCGATGTAGCCGAAACTCGATGAAACTGAAACCCGAATGACCCGAGATATTAAACAACGCGGCCGAAATCTGACATGTACCGCATTTAAGTCACCTCTACATAGAATCACTTTAATAAGTCTGAAGTCTCAGCCTTTTATGTCTTCTCATTATTTGATGTTTGATTGATTTGGTTTCTGGTTCTATTATTGTCATCCGCTACTAGTCATGGTTATCATTATGCAATTAACTCTATGGAGATGGCTGTTTTCTTGAGTAATTAGGTTGTGTAATGTGTACTGAGCTGGAGTACTATATTTTTTTAAGCCCTGTAGCCAACTCATGTTAGATAACTCACATTTTTCAGATTTTCTTTAAGCGAATTTTCTTCTAAATCCTAATTTATTTATACCAGTCGAGGTGATACGCAAGAATATTCCGACCTGAATAAGCTAGCCAAACGGTTCCTTAAAGGCGGCCAAAATTCCCTGGAAGGAGTAGTGAATGATGTGCCTTCAGCAGCATACGTTCAAGAGGTTGTGGAAGAGCTCCGGAGGGAACAAGGAGAGTGTCCAATATGTCTTGAAGCATATGAAGATGCAGTATTGACACCTTGCGCACACCGCTTGTGTCGAGAGTGCCTTCTGGCAAGTTGGCGCAATGCTACCTCTGGTTTATGTCCTGTTTGTAGGTATCTACAAATTTCTTTAATAGTTTGATAACTACGACCATTATCATTTTTCCTTTTCTATAGAGTTGATTGTCATTATCCTTTGTCGTAGAGGCACCTTATCTCCCTTTATTTAAGAACCATTGCTATACTAAGAGATATAATGGTTCTGACCAGCAGAAAATCCATATGGTTCTGAGAAAATCTGGATCATTCCAGTTAAATATGGTCAACACCAACCTGGAACCTGCAAAGCCTGTTTATGGTAGTTGTCTTATAGAGGAAATACATGGTTTTCTGGGACTGACAATCTAGGATCAAAAGTCTCAAAATTCCATGTTTGGTTTATTTACAGGAAAATGGTCAGTAGGCAAGAGCTTATTACTGCTCCAACTAACTGTAGATTCCAGATTGATATTGAGAAAAACTGGATGGAATCATGTAAAGTTGTTGTTCTTTTGAAAGAACTTGAAATTCTTCGTTCTTCAGGCTCTAAGAGCATTCTCTTCAGTCAGTGGACTGCCTTTTTGGATCTCTTACAAGTCCCTCTCTCTAGGTAACCATTCCCAATTACTTGATTACGAATATTTTGTTGTGTCAGCATTCTGGCAATAGTCTTTCCATTAAATTTATTTTTTATATGTTTTAAGCTTTAGGCAGTCGGAATGTGCATGTCCGGGTGTGCTTTTTCCTCGTTATGGGACTATTTCTTGCATTTATATTACTTCAATCCTGAGTTTGTCACATCTTTTGGCCACTTTTTATGTATGAAGTAGCTTTGTGGTTCCATTCTGTACAGGAGTAACATTCCATTTCTTCGTTTGGATGGGACCCTAAACCAGCAGCAGCGTGAAAGAGTGATAAAACAATTTTCAGAGGATGAAAGCATCCTGGTATATCTTTTGTTGCTTAATGATGAAGGAGGCTAGGTTTGCTTGGGACAAATTTGTTTTCATCAGTTATATCTTTTTTATCCACTTCAGGTTTTGCTGATGTCGCTGAAGGCTGGAGGGGTTGGGATTAATCTAACAGCCGCTTCCAATGCCTTTGTGATGGTTTGCCCTATCCTGAATCTGCTTCTTTAAGTTCTGATATGATTCATCTCATGGACATGGACAAATATTCTCATATTTTAGGTTTCTGTATGTCTATGGATGCTCTAACTTTGATGTGCCGACCCAATACCTATGATCATCTCCCAGATTCAAGTTAATGGAAAAAAAAATCTGTGTCTGTTTTGCTTGGGGTCCTTAAAATCACTATCTTTGATCCCAGTGATTTCATCTTTTTATCTTGGTTATGAACCTCTTGTTTTGCTTTTGCTATAACATCTCTCCCATGCTCTGCAAAGCAACTTTTTTGAGTAACTCCTGATGATTGTTATCAAAACATAATTAAATGCATGCTCAGTGTGCTTTTATTTTTTTATTATCTATTTATTGCTGTACACCTCAAAATTGGTCTTCTAGTTCCAGCTAGAGTTTCTTTCGTTTACTTGTATATACATTAATTTGGAAGCAAATTTAATAAACTCACACAATAGCAACATCCAATTTTACGTACCAAAAGACAACTTCTAATTTTTACTTTTGTTTAGTTGTTGGTATTGATGGTTTAGTCTTTGTTGTAGGTATAAGGAGATTTAGGGGAAAAAATGAAAATCCTTTGATTATAAAGCCTAATCCAATTCGTTAAATGGCTTCGACATTGTTTGACTGTTGTCATTAGTGATTAGGATTGTATAAAGGAACAAAAATTTGAGCTTTCTCCTTTTTTTTTCAAAAAAAAAGAAAAAAAAAAATAAATTCTAGGTTATTTAAACCTTGATCTTTTCCATTTTAAAGTCGCTACATTATTGACAAGTTTTGTTATGTGAAAGTTGTGAGATATTGCCCCAATTTTGCAGGGTGCATAGTTTGGCTCCTTGACTTGGGACTCTCTTTTTTTCTTTTTGTTTCTTTTTTTTTCGTCAAAATGTGGGCTAAACGTTGTGTTAGTTATTAGTTGATAGAAAGATTTCTGAGCGAGAAGAAACTAATTGATTAAAAAAATTTAAGTAATACAGCTTTGAAGAAAGTTTCATAAGAAAGACAATTCACTTTACATTTACAATTAGTTTACCGCTTGAACAATTTATTTGTTTTATCATTGTAGGTGTTATTTAAAAATGTGCTTTTGTCAAGGAATTTAGAGCTGGAAAACTATAAAACTATCATTAGATTCTATATTTTTGCTATTAAGTTATGGAGAAGTATAACAAGGGCAGTGAAGCAAAGGAACTTTCTTGCCTTTTGGGTTGACTACGCTTTTAGGTTAGTAGCCTTGTACTTACAGTTATTGGATTAAAGGTCAATTTTTCATAGGATCCTTGGTGGAATCCGGCTGTGGAGGAGCAAGCTGTGATGCGCATTCATCGCATTGGGCAAACCAAACAAGTGAGGATCAAGCGTTTCATTGTGAAGGTCCATTTTTCTCCCTGACCTGGAAATCATGCAGCCTGAGTATTTTTATATTTCTTTTTATATTTTCCCTATTACCTAATTGATTACACTGGTAAAGCTCTTTAGCTTTTGGGGGCTGGCGGCCTTAATATAACTGCTTCCGTATAAAATGCAATTGTCTGGCTAAGCCAGAAATGGGTACCTTCCTATTATGCCTTTTTTTTTTGGGTAGTGTAATCTTTCAAGTTTACCTGTTCGGTGTGATAATTTTTGGTGTTTTGGCTTGCATTCAGGCACTTATCGGTTTGCTAAGTCTCACTGTTGTGACTATTACTTTTTTTGAATGACAGGGAACAGTTGAGGAAAGAATGGAGGCAGTGCAAGCACGAAAGCAACGGATGATTTCTGGAGCCTTGACTGATCAAGAAGTTCGTACTGCTCGTATTGAAGAGTTGAAGATGCTTTTTACATAAACTACGAGCAGGGTGAAGATATATGGTTGGTTTATGCTCTGAATCTGATAATGGCTCTCCCAGACCATGTGAGCTCCTGAGATTGAGTTACTTATAGTCCAGCAAATTTTAGACGGCACTCACAATGGTTTCCCGTTTCAAGGGACAATGCAGCAAAGTTTGTGGAGCACCGTTTTTGCCTACAAATTATTCGCATTCTGGCTTATGTAACCAGCCTGGTTGTTCACAGCCAAACTAAAATTGGCATGAAGAAAATACAGGCTCTGCCGGCCGGGTCAATCGTTTCTGGTGGTTGAACGCATCACACAGAAAAATATGGAGATTAGGCACATATGAGCTTGCATGTGACAGAATATAAATTAGGCAGAGAAGAATCCCTTGCAAGAGTCGCTTGTACGGTGACATGATGTTGAGCTTGCTACATCACACAGATTGTGATACTTGCACATTATGCAGAATGACTGCTTATTCTGTATTGTTATGTACCAGTAAAATGAGACTATTCATCCGAAGCTTGCAATTCATTTTCCAACGTCTACCTTTCTTTCTTTGTTTTTTTTTTTTTTTTTTTTTAAATTCTGTACTGAGGGTGTAGGTGTATGTCTTCAACATAGAACTTAAAATAAGGCCTACCTTCCATGAAAGATCATTCCAATTATATTGTGCATGCAGGCAAATAAAAACGGTACCTTTAACAATTAAACAAACACCTTGTTGTGGTGGTGGCAACTTATGGACCAATAGTTGTGCCTCCAAATTTAAATTCCATTTGTCAACTTCACAGATGCTGACATCTCGCAGCTCTTTAACAGTTTTTCCCCCATTGTGATTAACAAGAAGGAAAGCAAGCAACTTTTGATGGAAGAATTGAACTTCATCACGCCAGTGTGGAATAGCCCTTGCAATACATGATACAACCCTGCGATAATATTGGTACAAACCTTGCTACTTTCGGAAATTACTTGATTTTAGAACATGAGATTTGAATTTCAATCTGTAGTATGACTGCGTGGTAATGAAGTAAAACATCACACATTAGCAAATAACCGATACGTGTTGGCATCTAGACTAATTTGTCTAACTGCTGCAATGGCTGCTATGGCACCTAATGCTGAGAAAACCACAGCAATAATGACATTTAACCAGAAAAGGGTGCTCCTCTTTGAAGGTTTGAATGTGATGTTGAAGAAAACAACTGGCAAGATGAAGTCCAGAGGCATGAAACCAAAGGCCCCAATCACTGCATTGATGTCGCCGAAGAATGGAAGCATTGCTGCTATTGTGGTTGCTATGACAACAGATAACGACCTTGAGACAACCCTTGGAACAACATTTCGAACAGAAAATTGTTTGCTATTCGCGTCTCCAAAGGTTTGCTCGAGCACTTCATTTGTGGGCTGCAAGTAAACCTGCGTAGTAAAACATGTAGTAAAGTCAATCCAAAACAACTTTAAAGAACTTGGGGGAGAGCAAAGGCGACAGAGATGCTCTTACCACAGCAACAGCTGATAGTTGCAGCATTGTGAAGATGTTTGTCATCAAAATAAACCATTTAGGAACCAAAGGCTTCCCATTGTCTAAGAAGTTGCTCAGGATGAGACCCTCAGATTTATTGCCAAATGCCCAGTAGCCAGAAATGGCAACACTGAAGAATGTTGCTACTAGTACAACATAACACACACACAGTCCCTTAAACATCTTCCCTTTCACGGGCGGTGCTATCGTTGCCTGCAACAGCAATTTTCGCCGTACTTTGTTAGCTAAACTTCTGACTACTACTTATCTTCATATATATGTACACCAGTTAGGACACCATCATCAAAGGGAACTGGACCAGTTCAGACCTGAATTTCTGGTATGATCCCATTGCCATATGCGGTGGCAATGATGGCAATGGCATTAAAGATTCCGAAAATGCGATCTTGGTTGTCTCCCTTCAGAGAATAGTCCTTTGGTTCCTTGGATGAGTTTCCTGCAGAATACAATCCATCCTATGAAACAAGAAGCTCATGTAATACTAATATGCATGTTTTGCCAAGTTACATTCATTCGCGTATGACTGACCAATATGAATGGAACCACCAGTGGCACAAGCACTGTAAGCTAGGCAGAGAACCAGAGATATCAAGTTGATGTGCCTCAGCGAGTGAAAGGATGGGATTTGAGCTAGCAACAGCATTAGGCATCCAAATATGATCACAAACTCATAGAGCTTCATATTCACATTTGGATTTGACAGCAAGTAAATTGTCTGCCCAGAAAAAATGAGCAAGTGATTTAATAGTTCATTTTAAATGTTCTTAATATGCTTGAAAAAAAAAAAAAAAAGATAGGACAATGATCTCACCTTCATGCACTGTCCTCCAAGAAGAGTGGAAGCAATAACAGCACCATAGCACACCATGAACTGAATTGGTCCCACAAAATAGCGGCCCCATCTCGGCCCTGCCAATAAAAGAAATTTTGGATCCAAGGGGCATTAATAAATAATATTTTCTTTCTTTCTTTTTTATTTATCCGTTAAAAAGTTCATTAGAATGTTAGTAGGGATAATTCTACTCATTTTTATAAATTTAACATCATCTTTAAGATTAGAATGTGAAACTAATAAGAAAGAAATCTAAATTATACACTATATAATATAATATTGTAAAGAACATTAATGATTTCTCTTTAAAGGTAACATCTGTGTAACCAAAAAGTGAAAAATCTCGGTACAATATTCATAGCTTGTTAGAGCATATCGCCCATGTCATATCATTACCTTCTCGTTTTCAAAATGTCACAATTGAAAGAAAAATCAAATGATCAAAACAGGGTGCAGCGCGTAAAATGGTTTTCGATATACAGGAAAGCCTGTAGAAATTTCAACTTAAAAACGTGATTAATTATCCAATTTGGATACTAATACGTTTCAGTCAACCAAGCAACATGTTTGAACTTTTGAAAACGAAATGGCTTGTTGTCTTCTGCAACTCATTGGCACTATTTCAAAAAATTAAAAACTTCCATGCTTGTCATGCTGCAGCCCCTTTTTTTCTCAAAGTTCTCATCTTTTTTAAAATTAAGCGGATAGATGATTTTTTATTTTTTGAATGACATAATAAGTTTTGTGCTGTAATTTTCACTGGTGAAATTAAAATTCCACACACAAATTCTAGCAACAGAAGAGGATCGCTAATAAAATTCAACCCCATCTTTCGAGGGACACCGTCTAGAAATTTTAAATTCTAATTTTGAAAAAGAGTGTGAAACAACTATTCCCATTATATAACTCACGTGTCGATGGGCTTCCTAATGAACTAAAAAAAAAAAAAATCAAACCCAACATTCTAATACTAATTTTTATTCTAGCTCTATTTAAAGCAAAATTATTTTCCACAATCATTTAGTTAAGAAGCCATATATATGATGTCTATGATTCTCAGTTCAAGACTTGAATTTCTGATTCTCAGTTCTTGATAAATGTATTTGGCCAAAGAATATGAAAAATTAACAAAAAAATTACAAAAGGAATAAATGTGCTACCTACCCAAGATTTGATTGGCCATATCCCTGAACCGAAGTTGGCGATGACCCAATTGAGCATGATGTTCGAGGACCATAGACAACAAGTTGTAAGAGTAGAAAGTGACCAGACCCGCCATCACCAGACAAATAATTCCGCCGGCCCATCCAAGAAATGTAAATGCATACGGGAGGCTTAGAAGCGGTGGGGCAACTATCGATGTTGTTAGGTGGTAACCACAGTGCAACCATGAGCCTGCATTTTTGTTCAAATGCACAAAAACATTAGATTCAAATTATTTGCTGAAAAAATCATTAATAAGATTGATAATCACTGTAAAATTAAAATTCTTGACACTGATACAGTAAATTGAAAATATGTTACGAAAAAACTTACATTACACTATTTTGGCTGTCAGCTATACACTTTATCTTTTGATAAACGATCATAGTTAATAATAAAATTAAAATCATTTATTTAACAATGATGATAATACATACAATATGAGTTTATATTTAGATTGATGCTCTTTTTAGCCCCATATGCCCATTAACTAATAATGTTCAAGATGACAGCATATGTATGTACATAACACGTCTTAGCAGAAGGCAAAATTAGTAGTTAACCCAAGTTGGATGCCAAAATTTGTTGCAATCCTTGCAAAGGTTCAGAAGAATATTTCCAACGAATTTAAGAATAAGGAAAATGTTTATGGATATATAATAAAATTTTTATATAGTGTCTATATTATATTAATTAGTTTTTTTTGTATAATTATAATTATAATTATACAATATAGAATAAAAATTATTATTATTTTTTTATTCATATTTTTTATTATAATTGTATAAAAAATATTAATTATTAAAATATAAAATTATATAACACATTTTTTAATGCCTGTAACGAAATCCTAAAAAGCAAAATATCAAGTGTCCCCGTCACATCTATTATCCATTTGTTAACCTTTTGACTTGACGGTGAAGAGAAAAGGCACGTAGCAAGATAGCATACACAAAAGCCTTTCCGCTAAGATTTACGGCATTGACAGAAACACCACAAATGATTGGATGAAGAGGTCGCGATAAAAAAAAATATTTAGTATAATTCTTTAAATAAAATTAAATAATAATTAAAATTATATATATTATTAGATAATTAAAATTTAATAAAAAATAAATTATTAATTATTATTAAATATATTAAATAATTAATTTAATATTAATTTTGGTTTAGAGTATTAACCAAAAAAAAAAAAATATTTGACATCATTCATTATTTCCTATTGAGATGTATTATAGCGATCGAACTGAGACAATCAATGCTACCTTATCTTTTCGTTTGTGTCTCCCTAGGCCGCAGAAATGGGTGAAACTATTTTAGGTGACATATCGTGATAGTTCATATGAATTTTTTTTATTACGATTATAAGTATTTTTTTTATAATCGTAATAATAAAAAATAATATAAAAAATATTATTATTTTTTATTTTATATTTTTTTTATAGTTACATAAAATATATTTATAATTATACAAAAAAAATATATGTAAACATAATAAAAAAAAATCATATGCGCACCAAATTCTCCCCAATCAGGGTATTAGGTTAATTTCATGAAAAATCAGAAATCTATCTACCGTCCCAACCGGGGAGGTTTCTTTGCTGTGGCAATATTATTTTTAATTCATTAGAGTTTTCAAAGACAAGCTGTGGTTTTGAAAATCGAATCAACCCGTCGGCTCAATGGATAAACCCAAAAATCAGCCTAAAAGGTTCCTCAATTTCAACTCTTAGAAATTGATTACATGAAAACCGTTCAAACTTTTGTGAAAAGTTGGCAAACGTTGGGTGGTAAGACTCAGCAGGAAAAACCAAGAAAAGTTCTGAGTGGAGATTAACTGAGTGAGAACCGTATTAAATATTATATATATCATTTATAAGTTTGTAATAAATTAATTTTTGTAATAAATATTATACATTTTTACATTTTTTTATAATTTATAACATAAAATTATTAAATTTAATATGTAACAGACTTATAAATAATTTGCATAACGCCTAACTCATTCTCTTTCTCAGTCCAGCTACTTATGCCCGAAAACCCAATCGCCCGTGCAGACCTCTTTTATTTTGTGGCTACTAACACTAACATTAAGCTACTAAATGCATATTGTATATTTTTTCCCCTTTTTTTTTAACTTTCATATACTTGTTTACATTTTTTAAAAAGATATAAAATAATACACTATGTTATATTTTATACTTAATTCTTTTAATTAGGCTATCTCCATTGTATTCAATATTTTCTTCTTCACGGAAGAAGACACATCGATTCTTTTAAAATAAAAAAAAATATAAATTATAATCAATTACGTGCTTAATTTAAGCTAAATTGCAAATCACATTTAATTAAAGCCATCACTTATAATATTTGTAATAAGTATAAAAGATTTATCTTGTATATTATTCCAATTTTCTCGTTAACATTTTTAATTTTTATATATTTATTATTAAATACTGATTTAAATAATTTGACTCGGTGTAATCAATTAATCCTTTACTCTCTAATTCCTTAAGTTTGATAACCACTCTCTAATTCTCTAAGTTCGGTAACCAATTTGATTCTTAAAATATTGAAACTATGAAACGAAACTTTACAGATGGTAGCCAAATTACAGGGAGTTAGAAGGAAGGATTTAGACTGTACGCAACAAATTACAATTACAGCTTATCTATTTGGAAAAAAATCAGAACGCGAGAGATTTTGTTTAAAATTTTGCCTAAATGTAATAATGTTTTAAAGTTTTGTAATTATTATAATATTTTTTTGTAACAAAAAAAATATGCCTTATTATTTTTTTTGTTTTAAAAAATAGCATAATAATTACAAAAATTAAGATATAATTACATTCGAATAAAATTTCAAATACAAATGCTTCTAGTAGTATAATGATGCTCTATCTTTTTATTTTTATTATTATTATTTTTTTACATTTTTCTGTAGTCAGCAGCATGCGTCATGAACAATTGAATATTGCGGAACCAATGTCTATTATTAGACTATTACTGGTCAAAATTGGACCACAAAGATACTACAATTTATATTGATACTATCATATCATAGAATTAAAGATTAACAGAAAAGCAAGAAATAGTTTTATTTGAGTGAGAAACAAAAATTATATATTTTAGTTCTATCAGTGGAGCAAAATTTTCTCTAAAAAGTGCATAATGATAGGAGTAAGAAAAGGGTTGCCAAAAGCCCCAAAAATTGTTCATGTTTGCTGGTTGACTTTGGGTGAAATGGTGCAGTCAACAAATCAATGAGAAATCTAAAATTAGAAATGCAGAACTCAAAATTGAACTGTATCATTCTAATAAAATGTTAATTTCTATTGTGCATTTTCTTTTAAATATGTGGAAGGGAAACCAAAGTCTTCCACAAAGCAGATCCACCAAATAAAGCTTTCCTCTTGTCTAATCACCAAAAGCAAAGAGACAAAAAGGCCAGAGAAAAAAGGGGACCAAAAAAAGGGCAAATAAAAGAAGAACAACTCTGAAGTCTTTGGTGATTAATTGAATGATGAAAAGCATTGAATGGTTATGAAAAGAAGAGCATAACTGCACCAAATGATTATGCAATTAATAAAAAGTAGTTTTGTTTTTTTTTTTTTTTTTTTGGTTGATGTTACCTTTGGATTTGAGAACAAAGAGAGCACCAGCATCAAGCTCCTTCTGACCATTTTGAGCTTCTGTTTGTAGAACCTCCCTTGCATTCTCTCCTCCACCTGCTGCTATTGCACCCATCTTTCCTCTCTCCCTCTCCCCAAAAAGGAATAAAAGGGAAGAAAGAAGAGAGCAAAATAGCAAAAGTTGAATATGATTTTGATCTAAAAGATCAACAAGAAGGAAATAAAATATCCCAAGAGGCCTATGGGGTTATATAATATCCTTGAAAATGATGTTGAATTGCTGATATAGCTATTTTCTTGGTCATTGGCTGACACCACCAACAACAGGTGGCCGCTGAAAGCAAAGTAAGTGAAAATAAATAAATAAATAAATAACCTACCTTTTAACACTCAAAGATTGCCTTTAAACCATTAAAAGATTCTTAGGTATATACAGCGCCAACTAACTTTAGATTCAATAAAAATGTGAAAAATTAGGATGTACGGATACGGATACGGGACACGGACACGATACGATACGACACGGATATGGGGACACGAAAATTCTAAAAAAATTAAGACACGGACACGGCGTAAATACAGTTATAAAATATATTAAATATTATATAAGTATGTATGTAATTTAAATATTTTTAATAAATTTTAAATTTTTTTCTAAGTATAGGACATATTAATTATTATTATGATATTTTATAATATAATTTGTATTTTATTCATAATTCTTTAAAAAAAATTATATATGTGTGTATATATAAGTGTGTGTATACATAATAAAATATTTAAGCAAATAACATATATATGTGTATAATATACTAATTAAAATATCAAATGCATATAAAAGTATCTGACACGTATATTGTAAGTGTTCGACATACGTGTCCAAATTTTTTTTTTTATTTTTTTGTTGGACACGTTTCAGAGTGTCTGACACGTGTCTGAGGAGTGTCGGGCGAGTGTTATGTCCGACACATGTGTCCGATACGAGCACTCATCATTTTAGAAGTGTCCGTACTTCCTAGGTGAAAAAAATATAATTGTATGAGGTATAAGATATAGAAATGTCATAATCTTTTCGCCCGTGGAATTCATCCACGAATATTTCGAGTTATATAATTCGCATCAAATAAATAATCAAATTTCAATTTGTTTTCTTTTGATAAAATTGCTAAGGGGAGAGATTGGAAAAGGATAGTATTTGATTCTTGATCTATTTTAAATGAATATGGCCAATTTAACATGGCTTAGATACAGATTTACGTGTGTAGTACTTTGATAATTCATTGCATACTTTAAATGTTTTAATATATAAAACAATTAACAATCAAGCATACAAATGTACATATAAAGAACATAATAATACAATATAAACCTGTAATGCAATGCGTCAAGTTGACTGTGTCCGTATGATAAAACTTTTCTTACTCTATTTAGATACCTTTAAACGTTATAAAATTACTCTTTGCTTATTAATTTGTAGAGCTAAACCTGCGGCAAGTATAAGCGGAACAACTTGATGCTAGATGGGAGGCGGGTGGGTTCGCCAAATTTGACCATGATAAGGCCGTTGAAAATATCAAAAAGCTTCTCCAATCTCATTCAAGTGAGGCAATGTAAATTAAAACTCAAAGCTGCATCGACAAATTTTTAAAAATTAATTTTGTGTTTCTCACGTGATACTCTGGGAAAATTAACAGATGTGGAAATTAGAATTCTCAGTCTCTTCTCTTACAAAATGTTAATAAATAAATTATTTTTAAATAATCAGTTCAGATTTTAATCTTTTGAAATTTTGAATTATAATCGCAAGAAAAAAAATATGAAATTTATGAGAATGAAAAAAATTATTTGTTTTAATGCACAAACCAAAAATAGAACATTAGACACACAATTAAAAATTTAAAATTTAATACCACTAAAATGGCTTACAACCAAATAAATCTCCTAATAAAAACAAAAAAAAAAATACTGTACGGTAAAGGGCTTCAATTAGGTGTTAAAAGGGCATAAATTCAAGATAAATGTGAAATCTGTCTTTTTTTTTTTTGACAAAAAAAACTGTCGCAAGTATATCGGTCATCGGATCTACAGGTTGGGTCAAAAGTTACCCATTTTATACTCATTCAATCCCACCTATAAAAGAGAACCCACATTTCAAGTATTATTAGGACTGCACGTGAATCCTTTAAGCTGACTAAGTGTTGTGAATTGTGAATCAGAGTGCACGCAGAACAGACATTGCCGAGCTTTTTCTAAGAAGGTAAGGCCTCAGGCATAGTTTGTGGAATTTAAATCAAGATTGTGAGTAAAAAAAGTACACCAATTGACGAATCAGATCAGCATGTCAAGTAATTCGAAATCTGTGTCTTATTTGGTGTAAATGCACGCATGACATGCACGACCCAATATGGCCGCCGGGCTTTTTATAATACAAGATTCCATCGACATAGCAAACAGATTGAAGATGCGGTGGTGGTCCTTGGCGGCGTCGATCATGGTAATATTGTAAAAAGCACGACTACGTAGATTTGAGAAATATGTAATTAATTTAATAATATTTAATAATATATTAATTTTTTAAAATTTAAATTTAATATATTTTTTAAAATTTAATAATTTAGAACACTATATATTTACAATTTATGTGCTCAGCAAGTTTTTATGTATTATAAATGATAGATGAGATGGAGTACTGATGTTGCTTGACATTTCTATTGGCGTTCGTTGCAACTAGTCATAGCAGCGATAGACGCCACCTACCGCAAAAGTTTTTATTGTGCGAGATGTGTACTGAGAGTAGCACACGGAGTCGGACTTTCATTAATATTTTATTATTTGTTTAAATTAAAATTAAAATTTAAATGAAAATTACTTTAAATTTGAAAACCTAAATTTTAAACTTTATACGCTAAACTCTTAAATCTTAATTTTTTTTTTTAATTTCTTAGTTTGGCGTATTGAGCTATGAAGTTACCTACTTGGTACCCAAACTTTTGCCTTTTTCTATTTGCCGTGGAACAATAGCTTTAATTCCATATAGGCGTTTTTTAACCTCAAAACAGTGAAATCATGAGCTGTTACTCGTTGATTTAAGGACTGTTTGGTTTACCTATTTAATATTATTGTTGTTGGTTGTTACTGCTGATTGCTGTTACTGATTACTGATTACTGTTACCTGTTGCTGATTACTAAAAAAACTAATGAAGTGTTTGATTAATTTTATATTTATTGTTACTGTTAAATAATTAAATGACTGATTTGGACATTTAATTTATATAATGTATTATATTAACAAAATTATTTTTATATTTTATAATTTTTATTTTTAGAATAAATATTTTATAAATAATATTAAGAATTTTTTCACTTAATTTTTATTTTTTCAAAAAATATTAATGTTTACTAGATAATAAAAATAAAATTTTTGAAATATTTTTAAAATATCAATATTAATGAAAATTTGAAGTATTTACGAATTATAAAAAAATAAAAGTGTTACGTTTATATAAATAGTAATAAAATTTAATAACTACTAACAAATCATATTTAAATAATAAGTAAAAAAATTATGAATTTATATAAATATTATTTGAGGGTATTTTAGTATATATAAATTATTATTAATATCAAAAATTAAAAAGCAACTAAAAAAAAGTAAAAAGTAACTTGTAGTTATTTTTCAATCAACTGTTTTTTAAATGTCATATAAGGAAATAAGAAAAATCAAACAGCAGCTCAAAAAAATTAACTAAACACTCATCTCCCTATTTCTTCAAAATGTAATACAAATGTACCCTCTTAAAAATTAACCCAAACACCCCCTTACAGAGTTAAACTCTTTCACAAAATATACTCATGATTGCACAAACTATTATCTAGCCACAAACGTATGTTCAAATCGTCTGCCTATGTAATAATGCTCAAATATTTTTTGAGTGGTATAGAACTATGTCGACCAGTGTTTAACAGACAATGTGTCTACAGACTTTGATCCTATTTTTATTATATAGTCATAAACACGATTTATTGCTAAAAAAATAAAAAAACTAAAAAAAATACTACCAGGTAGAAATGTTTATTAAGTAATATGGCAGGCACAATAGAGCAGTAAAAAAATTTTCTTGTATTTATCTTCATTTATTTGTGAAACAAAGCAAGATGCGATTAACATGGAGCTATCTCACTAATACTCGATTCCTCTCCAAAACTGAACATCGCATCCTGGAATCCTAGTAGGAGCCGTTAACTTAAAAAATAATGAGAAATAGGAGGACCGAAGCTCTTATGGTACAGATCCGGGGATTCATAATCAATTAAACGAGTTTAACTCAATCTCTCTGAGCTACCCTAGTTTTGTTTTTAAATCTCAAGCAAAACCCTGTGCTGCTAATGCCTGGAACTCCCATCATCACCATTCTTTGCCTTGCTGTCCCCATAGGGGATGAACGATGACCAAGTTAGCTTTAGCTTATTTCTCTCCTTCAGAAAAACAAAAATGAAAATAGGGAGAGTGTGTTTGACTGTTTGGTGATATTGATTGTCTGTCTACAACATTAAATGGTGCCAAACACAATAAAAAGTTCACTTAACGGACAACGTTTGTGTGTTGGATTATTTAGTAATAAAGTTTTATTATATAATTTAATTTTAAGTATAAAAATAATAGTTATATATTTTATTTAATAATATTTAATAATTTTTTAATTTTAATTATTTAACAGTTAATATTATTTTATTATTATTTAAATATTACTATTTAGTATTTCTCTTTAATATTATTGTTTGTACTCTCACTTTTCATTAAATATTTTATTTTTAATTTTTTGATAAATTAAATAAGTTAATAGTGATAGTACTGACAAACCCATTAGAAAAAAGAGTGCAATTACATATTTCGACAGTTTTGTTTCAGGATTTATTCTGGATGAAACTGCGACTGTTATTTTTAAAATTGCGATTGATATTTTTAAAATATAAAAATAAAATGTATTTAAAAAATATCAGTTCTAATTTAAAAAATAACAGTCTTAATTTCAATTAGTATAATATTCGACACATAAATTACCGGAATATCAACTTTTATTCTAAAAAAAATTACACTAAACTCTTTTATTAAGTAAATCAAGTTATCTGCATTGAATAATTGTGTGAGCGAATCTCAAAATCCACCCAGTATCATGGGTCTATTTGAATCCACTTACATTTAACCTACCGAACTCCTTTGCAGAGCTTTGAACCCATATTGGTGACAGATACCGTTGCCACTCCGACCACAAACGATCAGTGGTTCATTAAATTTATTCCTTCTCTTGCTCTCGTTTACCAGCAGGACATCCTCTGTGTTCTGCCCGTGAAAAATGTGACTCTAAACACTTTTGTCTTTACGACTTTCTGCTCTTGTAATAATCAGAAATGTAATACCAGCCACGGCTGTCAGCAGAATTGGGTGCCAGTTCTCAGTAATTGGAATTTTGGAAGTAGTTGATAGTTGTGTTGTTGTGCAGATGAAATTCTTCTGGATATGTCTTGACTTAAAAATTTTTACCTTCTCTGAAGTCTCAGTGTTGCTTTTTTCTTAATTAATCAGTGAAGAAAACCAAGAACAAAGAACACCAAATTTATCTAGTTCGCAAATGTATAGATATTTCAGGTTAGCCTTTCGTGATTCAAGGGTTTCCCTATAGCCCCATCAATGAGTACTAATCTATTGCTAAATGGATACTCAGGTATCTCATAGGTTGTTCTTCAGTACCCCAACAAAAAGTAGAGAGTATGGATGGCAAATCCTAGTGAATAAGGGTATCCAAATCCAGACATTGTCAAAGAGTGTAATTGAACAATCCAGACATTGTCAAAGAGTGTAATTGAACAATGTCTTTGAAACTCACATATAAGCTCCTTGTTTCTTTGTACCAAAGATCAACCATAGACATTGTCTTTGGTTGTCAGTGATGCAAACACACCCCGAATATTGATGCTAAGGGATGCAGGGTCTTTTTTGTTTTCAGTAAATTGGACCTTTTTACAAGTGATTTCAATGCCAATATAAAGTTTTATGAAAAGTAACGCGATAGAAAAAATAAGCAAAATAAGAACAAACAGATTTTAGGTGGAAAATCATGAATTGAGAAAAAAAAATTACGAGTAGAAAAGAGAAAATTTAGTAACTCGAAGAAGAGTACAACAAAAAGGTTAAAGCAGCAGCAAGAGGACAAAAGCTTACAAGCATTAGCTGAAAAGAATATATATATATACAGCAAACTCTAAAGTCTAAAACATAACATGTCCATTTGGCCCAACTTCTTCACTTTCACCACAGATCCCCAGAAAAAATTCATATTATGTCATACTGCGAGCTCTTTAGACTATGCTAAATAGGATTCGGGTCACCGTACTCCAACATAAAATTTTGAATTGGAAAGAGAGAAGCCGCAGATATTTTCAATTTTTTGGTGGCTAAATTCTTTATCTTGTTTAGTCTGAATAGATATGCATTGAAGTCTGGTTTGCTAGTAGAATTTGCGTAGTACATTAACTGTTTGATATCATGATTTGTGCTGCTGATGTTGATTCTATTTAGACCATTAAATTGGGTTCATGGAATGTGTCTCATACATTCTGCTTATTTCTTGGATGTGTTTTTCAGGTTTTGTTGTTTTGCTATGTTAATTTACAGCTTCATCAGAGTTCAGGGTGGCACAAACAGCTTTTTTGGGATGCTTAGTGCGTTTTTGGATACATGGAAGCACTGCTGGGTTGTGAGTTGGAGCTGCTATCTTTTTGGGTTCCTTTGTGCCTAATTCTGTCTCAGAATCCTTTGTGTTGTTTAATAGGAAGTTAAAGACTACATATGTCATCTATAGATTACCACTTTGGATAGCATGGTACTTTTCGTAGTTTTCTCGGTTCGTTATTAGTCAAATGAACATATTGTTGTTCCCATGCAATTTTTTGGGAATGATGTTTAATAAATTCCTTATCACGATATTAGGATTTAGCTAAAACAAGCCAATTGAGGTAATTTCTTTGTTGGTCGTAATTATATATGTTTCTTTGCTCGTCTGCACTTCTAAATACATACTTCTTTATTTAGTCTTATCTGCATAACGACAGTTAAATGTAAATTTAAAAAAAAAAATTTTTTTTAGGACGTATAGGATCAAAGTTAGTCGTCCTTTCTTAAATCTTTTGTGTTGGATATTTGTGAAATTATCATTCTTCCTTTTATAATAATTTGCATGAAAAACGATAAAGATTTTTGTTGGACATTTTTCTTGATCCATCTAAAATGAAGAAAACTTAAAAACCTGCAAATCCTTATTGCTACGCCTTAGTGTTATATATATATCTTTTGAGTTTTCTACGTTAGAGAATGAAGATAGGAACTAGATGTATCCAAATATATGCATTCATGAATATGCTTATGGGGTTAAATATTTTCTTAAGCATGGCATTTGGAGAAGAGATTTGCTTTGGATGGAACAGGGTGACATGTTGCTGGTGTTGCTTTGGGTGGATAGGAGCATATTTGTGCTGTTTTTGCTGATTATGTGGTTAGAATGGGGTTGTGCAGGAGCTTTCTTGGTACTAGTGTGGGCTGATGATTTTGCAGGGGTTTTTATTGTTGTTTTTCCTTGGTACAATTAGGTGGGCAGATGCTTTTTGGTTGCGTTTGGTGAGGTTTTGGCGTTTGCTGCCATATTTTGGGTTTCTGATCGTGCTTTTCACTGATTGGAGCTGGGAATTTGGTGTAGCTGGCCTCTGCTTCTTGACATATCTTGTGTTTGTTAATTAATTTCCTCTGTTGATCTTTGGTGAGGTTTAGGAGTACTATTCTAATATGCGGGGCTCTGTGTTGGGATATGTTAGGAGTTGCTGTGGTTTTTTTCTCAGAGGTCGTGTTGTGGGTGTCCTTTGTTCTTTGGACGTATCATGAATAAAATGCTTCATCGATCCTGGCTTGGTCGAGAATATTTTTTGTACTGTTTGATTGCTAGAGGCTTGACTCCAGGTTATTAATATATGTGGTATTGTCAAGGGCAGGAACAATCTTCAATTCTGAATGTACACGATTCTCACAATGATACGGTACAAATCACGAACAAGGACATAGATGTGTATTGCTACATAGTACATTTAGAGATGCTGCAAACAGTCCTACAAGAAGTGGAGTTAGGGTGGGCCAGTATAGGGAGGGCTCAAAAACTTTGTAGGTTAGCTGAGGAAGGAAAACAAGTGTCATATCCGGGTTGCCAAGAATTTTTCTGCGCTCTCTTTCACCATTAGGTTTATGCTCCTCTGAATTTTTTTTTTTTTTTGAGAAATATGCCCCTTTGAAAATTGAAAGGACACATATTTGATGGACTTAATTTGTTTAAGTTTCAACTCCTCTGTTGATTAGTAGATTACCCTAAATTTATTGTTAGAAGTATCATCGAGCTTTTCTTTTTAATTTTGAAAAGAGTACCACTAAATAACAACACATAAAAAATAGTAAGAAGACAGTACAATAATTTTTTGACATTTAGTTTCCTTTATTATTACGTCGCTCTCGAAGTGTTGCTGCCTAGTTTTTTTGCTTTTGAAAATCATGAACTGTTGCGGGCCGGGTTATACCTGTGTTAGCAATTCATGTACATACAGCCCTCATTGGTGATTGAAGGAGAGTAATGCAAAATTCACCGACAATTTCCAACGTCAAGACGACCATTTCTAGAGACCTTTTCGAGGTTAGTGGTGCGCTTTAGGTGTTATTGTGCATGTTTCTTATGAGAGGTGTTTTGAAAATCATTATCACCGTCTGTCGGTGCCCCACCAAACGCTACATGCCAATGGTTAACATACTAACACAGGATGGGAAGGACTTAATTTCTTTGGCTCGGCACTAGTGTGAGATCTTTATGATTTTAGGCTTCTTTTTGGAGCTAAAATCTCAACTATTTCTTCTTGGGTAGCAATATATTATAGCAGGGTGCTTTTTGATCATTTGACTACGGGATCAAGATTAAAATTTTTTGCTAGATTGATCAGGCAACAATCTGGTTGCCAATGTCATCAAGACATTATATGCAAAACCAGATTTTAAATTGTTACGAAAACACGATAGACACGAGCTCATAAATATAAAATTATAAAATCTTTAGTTACGATTTTTATGTTTTTTTTAATCTATAATAATTAATAATTATCATTGAATAATGAGAGTCTGAATTCAAATTGTGTCCATTTATCATGCTTTCATAATAAAATTCAATATGTCCATGAAAAGCGGAGCATAAACTGTGTATTTGCTACTACAGGCCCAAAAACTTGATGTTGGAGGCCCACTGAGCATGAATGTGGACCACTCGAAGACGATTTAATTCTGCAATTGATGGGCTAAATGAATAAAATTGAGGGGAATTTGGGAAGGAAATGTTTACTTTAGCAGCAATATTAACCAAAATAATAATGTATAAATCCATTTTTTTAATCATAAAAAAGTCCATCGTCGATATATAAGTTATTGTAACTGTATTAATCCATACTAAATATAAATCTACATTAAGGGTCTGTTTGGGTTAACTGTTAAATGTTACTGTTACTGATTGCTGTTGATAATTGCTACTGCTGATTGCTAATTTTTACTTACTGTTGCTGATTGCTGATAAAATTAATGAAGTATTTAGTTAATTTTATACTTGTTATTACTGTTAAATAATGAAATGTCTAATTTAGACATATAATTTGTGTAGATATATTAAAAATCCTATTTTTATATTTTATAATTTTATTTTTTAAAATAATATTTTATAAATAATATTGAGAATTATTTTACTTAATTTTTAACTTTTTTAAAAAAATATTAATTTTTATTAAATGATAAAAATTATTATGTTTGAGATTTTTTTTATAAATGTCAATATTACAAAAAATTAAAGTGAAAAAAATATTATTTAATAATACTTGAAAAAAAAAATTATTGAAATTATATAAATACTAATAAAATAAATTAACATATCTAATTCATTTGTCAAGTAAAAAAAATAATTGTAAAATTTTATAAATATTCTTTAAGGGTAATTTAGTCCATATAAATTATTATTAATATTAAAAAATGAAAAGTAATTCAAAAAGTAGTAAAAAGTAGTCTGAAACTACTTTTCAATCAGTTGCTGTTAGGAAATCAAATAAGAAAATAAGTAGAATCAAACAGTAATACTAAAAAACTTATTAAATACCTAAATCCTGCTTTTTAAAAATAAAACATAAATATATCCTTTAAAAATTAACCCAAACACCCCTACGAGTAGTTTTATATGCTGAATCTATGTCTTTGACCGGCCCAATTAATGCTTCGTGCGCCATAAATCACGGTGCGTGCACTTTATTTCTTGGCTAGACGTGGGAAGAAATTATGATTAATTAATTAATTATTTAATATTGGCGATTTAACGGTGTGGTCTACTTTGCGCGCCAAATTTCGAGCGCCGTTCAATAAGCGGCAAAAATGAGTCTGACTGTCGGGAGAAAAATTAGAGATGAAATGATACGTAAGTCTTACGTAGTAAAAAATATTTTTATTTTAAACTTGTAATTTTTTCATCAAAAACTATACTAATTCTTGAAAATAATATTAATCTCTTATTCGCTAATTTACTCTACCTCTTATCTAATAGAATTTTCCTACCCATCAAACTTTTTCCTTTGTACTAACGATACCTAAAAGCAGCATGAGTGGCAGATTGTCAATTTTAATAAGGAAAATCTCGGAAGGTTTGAAAAAGTCAGTTTACAAACAAACGAAAAAATATGGAGGTTTTTTGGAGATGTAAGGAACAAGGACCATAACAAAGATCCAAGATTCAGCACTTGTGTCTGCACTAGAGACAAATATGGTGGATTAAAAAGGAAATAAGCATTAAAACAGTCTTAAAGTTTTATACATTTTTTTAATTCAGTTCTATATCTTTTAGTCATTTCAAATTAAATCTATACCTTTCAAATTTATTCTAATTAAGTACACATTTCACATAAATACGTTAAGTAGCTTTTCTAGCCAACGGAAATATAGTCTAAAAAACAAAAAAACACCAATACGTGAAAAAAACAAAAATCCCCCAATACACTTTTGATCATTAAGGGTGGCCTAAGAAAACCAATTACCAAACCTCCTAATTTGTTTCTTCAGCTACCTCAAGATTTCAGTTTTGTGAGTTTTTTGTTCCTACAAGATTCAGCATCTCTATAATAATGATTAACAAGAGAGATCAGGACCCAAACTGAAATTGTGATTGTTCTTCAATCACAAAAAGTACAATGATCAAAAACGAAATTCTATTTCCATTTCCTTGTCAAATCACGTTCTAAAGAAAACTCCATCTAAAAATACCAAAAGCACTAGAAAAGACCTTTAACAACTAATATTTTTTCTCTGCCATCGTAGGCTTGCTAAACCATATTTCCGTTAATCAAATTGGCTAGTGAACGTGTTGATCATAATTCCGTCTAAATATGTACTTAATTGAAAAGAATTTCAAAGATATAGGACTGATTTGAAAAGGTTAAAAGATATAGAACTTAATTAAAAAAATTTGTAAAATTTTAGGACTGTTTTGATGCTTATCCCATTAAAAAGCGTAGCAAAAACCTAATTTTCGGTCAAAAAAACCCTAATTTTCCAACGACCTTTTCTTTTTTTTTTTTTAAAAAAAAAGCCTTTCCATTCCAATGACTTAATGCAAAAAAAAAAAAAGAAAAAGCGGAAAGCATTAATAAAGTGTACTATATCTATAAGCGGTTTCAAAAATAAAGAGAAAAGAAGGGGTATATGAGGCGGGAAAATGGGCTGAAAAGCTAAAGGAAAAGGATGGGAAACAAGACACCTAGATAGAATTTTCAAAGAAGAGTAGGAATAGTTGGATTTTTAAAATGTTTTCCACGCAGTCAAAAACTTTGAATCGATAATGAAATTAAGAATGTATCATATATTAAATTTTAGTACGGAAATAATTTGACTTCTTATATATATCATATCCTGCGTAAGAATCTTGCCCAAGGTTTTCTCCTCCAAACACAAAGAAGAAAACTAGAAAGATGATTACTGTGTGCTACATATATATCCTCAATATGATCAAGTAAGGGAAACTTGTTTCACCGACAGCAACAACCTTTGGATCTAGATTTTTCTTTAACATCAAAAAAAGTTTCATGACAAACATATTGACTATCCCACATGTGGGTCAAGATCGGGATTATTTGTTGATGGTAAAATTCAATTTCTCTAATATAAAGAATTTATTACTTGGATACTGTTAGATTCAAATGAGTTTCTCTCGTATTCGATCTCGATATTAATGAATTTATAACCCAATACCATGTTTTCGGCATATTATTAGGGGCCAACAACAATAAGGAGATTCAAATATAAATCAATGCGGAGAAAACATACTGGATCATTACTAAACTACTAAATGGTAGGAGATCTAGTTTCATAGTTTGTAGTTCCTTGGATTGCCACACTTTTAGTACGTAGCAAGTTGGGAGTTGTTCTAGGGACAGAGGTTGGGAGAGTTTGAAAAGAAATTAAGCAGCAGCGCCGTTTGGTGGCATTTCTTTATTCTTTCATTTTCTAATTCTGACATTAGTACTTAGCTTTCATTTAGCCCACTGCACCAAGTTGACATATATATATATATATATATATATATATATATATATATATATATATATATATATAGAGAGAGAAAAAAAAATGTTAATGTGTAGAATTTTAATATTTTAATTAGTGTCTTAAATAACATTAAAATTAATAATTTTAAAATCAATAATCAATCCAATAGAATTTTAGACTAAATAATTCCCCACTAGTCTATAGTGCCTTTGTAGGTATTCGCGTTGCCTATAAATGGCAAGACACCCTATAAATTTAGTAGAATCAATCATGTAGCCTCTTTTCCATTTATTGATTTCAAGATAGCATCCACTGTAATTGTCAAATATATAACTCAAAAATTTAAACTGTCAGATAAAGTCAATAAATAGATTACATATCAAATTATAGCTTGTCCAAAAAAATAAAAAATCTTACATAATCTCATTGTTCTTTAATTGTAAACAAAGCATATGCCCTCCTGCTCATGATATCTTAGTCACAAAAACTTTTGATACAGCGTCAAAAAAGAATTTAACTTAAAATTTTAAAATATTGAGTCGGACTTTAATAATAAATTATATATTAAATTTTAACAAAAAAAAAAAAAAAAAAGGCAATATTGAAGGTAATATTATAATACCATTTGAAAGCCCTTTTTGTGTCTCAATTTATCTTGCAGCTTTGGAGCGAATATCCTGTACAGTAAGTGCTAAAGCTTTATCTTGTACATTATAATATCTTTTTACATGTCAATAGTCAGACTTAAACCATGGAACTCTTGGTCTCAAACGTTAACTTCAACAAATAGCTAAAGCTTCTGTTCTCTTGTGTACCAGATTAATTACAACACCTTGTAGCTCAAGTCCTGTTGTGTACGAGTTCAAACGCAACACAAGACACACCAAGAGATATTCATATACGTTAAAGAAATATCTAGCCTTCAAATTTCCTTTTTTTTTTTTTTTTTTGGTGGTCTAGTACTAAATTAAAAAGGATGAGCGAGTTCACATTTTTATGCACCTACTACATGTACTATTACCCTTTTTTTTTAATTAATGCCTCCAAAACTGGCTAGAAGGGAAAACCCATGTCTCAAGTTTGTAGAGTTCTCGTGTACAAAGTGTTCAAAAGTGATTATTGATACTCTGTCAAGGTCCCAAAGAAATTAAAGAGTGGGGAACAAAGATATCGAAAAGTACTGGTTACTTGTTCACCGTATAGTGGAGGGTCGTTTTGGAACTTGGCATTGTTCTCAATGATCAGCCTACTTTGCCACCGCACCGACGTTGAACTTGTGATGAGATTTTTTTTTTAAAAAAAAAAAAGAGTAAACAAGAATGGTACCTACAAATTCGTTAGAGAAGATTGCACAATTTAATTATTTTCGGGTAGGCTAGGTCGGTATATGTTGAGCCCACGAGGAATAAGTCCCACAAACTTAACCCAAACATTGAACCGTTCGTGACCAGTGTGATGAGAATTTTTTTTGAGAACTTGATTTCTTAAAAAATCATAAAAAATAATATTTTGGGATAACCCACCGTCCCACCATTTAAAATTCATTTTTCTAGATTTTTTTTTAAGGGTCATTTGTTTAGACATTGTTGGTTAGTTACTTATAAAATCTGGTTGACTACAACAATCTTCCGTTCTGGTTGGAATCTAGGCTTTCTATCCAAATCACCCCCTCTCAGTTGATTAGTTGATACTTGAATTTAATTGTTTGTCCGTCCCTCACGGGCCGGCACAGTACCTATGATTTGTTAAAATAAGCCAGTATTTAAATTGTTTGAGGAGCATAGAGGTCAATTAATAAAAAGTAACAAAGTGCTAGTATTTTTCTATTATCGTTCAATAATGAATGTAATTACGTGTCTCGGGACTTTTGTCCCGGGATTTTATACCGAATCGAAACCGCAGCTGTTATTTTTGAAACTGTGACTGATATTTTGAAATGTAAAAATAACAACTGATTCAAAAATATCAGTTTTAGTTTCAAAAATAACAGTTCAAGTTTCATTCGGCACATAATTCGGCACAAAAATCACCGGCTTATCAACATTTATTCTTCAATAATCTTTGTTAAATAGCATTAATATTTTCTTTTTGGTCCTTTTACGGATTAGTTTAATCGTCGGTCAAAACTAAATGCATATCAAACACTGATAAATTTGCATTTGGCTTTCAAACTGCAACCGCAATCTCAAACACACTTTTATAAATTTCAACCCTCACTTTTCTTACATCGGTTTGGTGCAATTGACGAGGAAAAAAATGCACTCTCTTTACCAACCATACTAATTTGCAGTCAGCTATGATGTTTCAGTTTTACGTTGATCTTACAATTGAACTAACTTCATCGTCATAAAATGTTTCAAACATCCATTATATAATGACTCGTGGTTCAACACTTAAAAGTTAAAAACTGTCTACGTGCATCTTGTTCTTCTTTGCCCACAGGCCACAAGAGAACGAAAATGAAGGCAGAAGGAAAGATTTTTTCTTTTTTGGTTTAAAAAATGAGAAAGCGGGACTGGCTCCTCCGTAGAGCATTGTGCCTATACTCATAAAGAGCCCAATGCAGAATGAAAGATATTGATCAGGCACTAGTGCTCTTTAGTTTCTTGGATGGAGACAAGCATAGTGTAGTTTTTACTAGACATTAGTTTATTTTATCTAGATTCCCATGTATCAAAAAAAAAAAATTTCCACAAAATTTTAATAAGGGGAAGCCTAAAAATATTATAAGTTATGTCAAAGAATATTATAAATCATATTAGATTATTATATTTAATTAATATGGGACTTGTATACTCTTTAACACTATTTTTTAACATCTATTAGGTTCGATTAACACGTGACATAAGAAAATTGGATTGAAATAGACAAAACCCATATAGAACCAAATTGTCATACCATATAAAATAAAGCTCTTAGATCTTAAATCATCCTAAAAATTTAAACCAATAATAAGAGAAATATAAGAGTATTATAAGTACATCTTTAGATTTAACAAATAGGAGACTTTTATAAACTAAAACATAAATAATATATTGAAGTAGGCGTTAGCTTAGTTCTTTCCATTCTTTTTGCCTTGACTGGGAAATGAAAGAGAAATGTGACCAAACTATGTATATAAGTATATGTATATGTAATATCTTAGACGGCTACTCTTTTTCTTCTCTTCTTGATGACTTGATCTAAAAGGGAATGGGAAATTGGATTGCTCTGGAGCGAGTTGTAGATATGTACGTGACATATCAACAATATTTGGAACAACAAAGCTTCATAGTAACGCATATTGGGATATGCCGTGAGTATATAATGATATTAATTGATGGATTATAAAATATTTATTGAATTGAAAAAAAAGTTAACATACAAAAATATCATTAATTTTATTTAAAGTAATAAACTTAATACAAACTTCAAAAAGTAACAGTTTATTCTTTTCTAAATTTTTTTATAATAAATATTACACACAATAATTTCATATAAATTGATAAGAATATATATATTTTGATGATATAAAAATTATATACGTCAGTGTTATATCGTCAAAATAGATAAATTTTATTTAAAAAATTTTACGGCGTGCTGTATTTGTTATAAAAAAATTTAAAAATAGATAAACTGTTATTTTTTAAAATTAGTGTTTAATTTGTTATTTTAAGTAAAATTAATGATATTTTTTATATTAATTAAAAAAATGATAAATTCTCAGATACTATTAAATAAACGGTGTATTTTATTTTTTTCATACCTCAATATGTGTATTTAAAGAGTCAAGCTCTATATAGAAATATCTAAAATGTAATTTTTCTTTCGATCAACATGGGATTGTTGAATTATTGAGGAAGATCACATGATATATATTTTCTCTCTCTCTTTTTTTTTATGAAATATTTTTTTTAATTGGATTAATTGTTTTCATTGTCTTTTTTTTTTTTTCTCCTTCAGGTGATGAATTAAAAGTGTCGGTTCGCCAAAGAAGTTCTTTGAGATGAGACAGTCTTGCGTTAACACTGTTAGTGGATCTTTGTCCCACAAAATTTGTTAACAATAATGATGGCTTGTCAACTTTGACCACGAAAATTTCACTGGAGTAGTTTTTTTTTTTTTTTTTTAAATTTTAACAGAGCAAAAGTCCAAAATATAAGCTGGGGAAGGGATGAAGAACCCAATGATGGAAATATCGAAGGGACAAAACAACTATACAAAATTGTCGGTTGAAAGGGAAGTGTCAGTCACGTGACTTGCGTAGAAAAGGAAAATAATATCGTATGATGGAGCAAGGAAACACAAGAGGCTTCGCTAGAACTTACCCAAATTTTTTATTAGACAAAATGTGTGCAAGAAACATAAGTAAAATCCATATATATATTTATAATTTTGTTGAGTGAAGCCCACCAACTAATTAGACCCCTTTTTGTTTTCAAAAGCTTCTTCTTTTATATGTTCTTAACCATATTGTTTGTCCTGTGATTAAGTTTCTTATTGGGTCCATTAGCAAGTAGCTATGGGCAAAAGTCACCCAGATGATCAAACAGTTGTATTTATCATTCAGTACCAATAGAAAGGTAAAGAAATGAGAAGGAAATTAAAAAAAAAAATGCAAAGAAAGGGGGAAAAAAAAAAGAAAAAAGGGGTTAGCTAGAGGAGTGGCTTCACAGACCACACTGAATGTGGTAGGTCACCCATGCCTTTTGGCACACTATTATCGTGATTAGCCTCACCTTCCCAAAGCCAAAAAGAGAAGAAATTAATCAGCTATGCTACCAGCCAAAAAGGGTTTTTTTTTTCCAAAAAAAAAAAAAAACCCTTCAGTCGGTCGCCCTAAGATTTCACCTTTCATTCTTCTGTGAGTTGAAAACGCTGGAGGTGAGGCCTTAATTAGTAATTAAGCTCAAGTTGATCATTTGATTATGATAATAAGTCGAAGTTAGCGATATAGTAGTGTATTTTTTGTGCCACATAATTTTGCTGCTGCATTCACAATTTAATTTGGTTTCCCTCACATGAGTAACTTGTAGGCCCATTAAATGAAAAATAATGTTATTCATCCTAAATTGATATTATAAATTGTATCTAATACATTAAAAAGGAAAAAAATAAAATGAAATTAGAAAAGATTGTTTTTGATAAGTTTCTCTTATTCCTTTTTAATTTCATCTCTTTACTTGTAAGAATATTCGAAATATCAAATTATAACACGTAGTTGGAATGAATAGCATTACTCTTAAATAAATTTTCCGAGCTTATAATGCTCTAGTATGTAAATTAAAGAAAATCCTGCTACAAAGACGACCATGTAAACGGATCATAGACAGAGAGGCTTTGCTTTAGGCGGTGGAGCTAGTCTTTGATTCCAAGCGGCATAACAAAATAAAGGGAGTCATGACTTCTCCTGTGAAAGGGCAAAGGACTTTTACTTATTTTCCTAAAGAATATGCCAAAGAATCCAAAAATTTGGTAAAACGACAGAAATGACTATTTACATCTAAATCTAAGCGTGTTGGTATGGTTGATTTTGTGGGCGGCCTTAAATCAAAACCCAAATTTGATGTCACTGATGCACATGACAAGCACGATTGCCGCATTTGATATGGCTATTATCGTAGCCAATTTCCCAATATTTTACTTAACTTTACCACATAAAATTGCTGCTTTTGCCGAGTAGATATCAGTGCCAATTAAGGCTTGAATTTGGGTTTGATCCACTTTTTCTATCGGTAATTAATTCGGATATGTTATTTATTTGTTTAGTGGACATAGGTTATTAAATCCATAATTTGAATTTGGTGTCAACTTGGTTTAGCATATGTGCACATTAAACTAAATTCATTTGCTAATATGATTACAAATATAACTATTTAATATAAGAGTTCTACCACATAATTTAACTATTTTAATAGTAATAAAATAATCACACAATTCGTTCAACGCTATCAAACAATTTATTTTTTTTTTTGAATTTTGATTAGATAATTATTCAATAATTCATATCATTTTATTATTATTTTTTTATTACTTAAATAGTGCTACCTATGATTTCTCTTAATATAATATAACTAGAAAACTTATGTCATATAGACTGTCTCATGATGATTGACTATTGAGAAATATAGTAATTCTACCACTAACTAACATTAAAATTGAAAGCGCCAAATTGGAAAATTGGGGGAAAAGAAGGCAGTCAATGTCAAGTATCTTTTTTTTTTTTTTTTTGGGAGAAAGTCAAGTGTCTTATTTACATTGTCATTATGTGAAAATTTTGGTGACATTTCTCTCAAGTAAAATTCATAATATTTTCATTACTGTTAATGTCATTTTTCTGATTCATCTAGCAATCGTCTTCTTTTTCTTTCCCACAATGTAACAGGAATGTAATAAGAATAAACGTTGGTGAAGCTTAATTTGATTAATTAGTACTGACTTAAATTTAAATTGGAAATTTTCAATCCTGAAAATAACTATAATACCACTGAAATAGAGCTCATCGGTGGACTGAATTAGAAGCTAACAGAAGATAGAAGACAAAGGCGTCTTCAATTGTAAGTGGGTAGTAAACATGTACTAGTTTTGTAACTCTTTTTGGGCTCATTAACTGAAAATCCCAGAAACTAATAAAGAAATTTATATTTTAATTTTTGTCATTTCCCCTCCAACCATATGTATATAGTTCGTTGATTAGACAAAAAGGCCTAATTTCCATTGAAGTTCTGCCAAAAAGAACAGGCAGAACTTCTGAAGATATGCAATGCAAAATGTTATCAACTTTGAAGTCAAGCATCAAAGAAAAGAAAGAAGAAAAAAGAGGGAGGAAATTTAATGTTTAGGAAGCACGTCATCAACAAATGAAGCACGGCATTGTCAGCTACAGTCATATTGTAGACAGATTATAAGGGAGAGCCTCGTGGGGTGGCACTATGTGCGGAGTGATTAATGTAAATACCAACAAAAAAACCACAAATTTGAGAGACCACCCCATTTTCAGCTGCGTTGATTCTGATAAACATAAACGTAGGCAATCAATCACATGCCTCAATCTAATCTCATTGAATTTTTTTTTTATTACAAGAGAGACCGAAAAATCAAATTAATTAAAAAAATTTCAAAAAAATATTTTGGAAGTTGTGCTAAAAGTATAAGAGAACATTCTCATTAGATTTTGGGCCACTTATAACATCAATTACATAGCACTAGCAATGCCTATGCATGAAGACAAGTATTGTATGTTTTTTTTTTGTTTTTTTGTTTTTTTTTTTTGGCTCATCTCTTAATTGTTGAGACAAGTAATCAGCAAATTAGGCTAAAAGTTTTTTCTTCCCCCGAAAATATTTGGTAGCCTCCAATTGTATGATTGTATTTAAACCAAATATTAAATACAAAAAAATCAGCGTGGCAAAGATGGAAAAACAATCATGGGATTTTTTTTTTTTTTGAGACCAAAAATAATGGGAATATTATTTGAAGGAAGAATATGGAGTGAGAGAGAGAGAGAGAGAGAGAGAGTAGATGAATCCACCATGACAGACATTCTTTCTTTCATAAAATATGGCCTTAGCCACCCAAACTAGAACTAGCTGTGCTTCAGCTTTCTAAAGCAAAATTCGCATTAAACAAACTGATTAACAGCACTCCTTTTCAGAATTGAAATGCATATTTGAAGAAACATGCATTTCAAAAAAAAAAACAAAGAAAAGAAAAGAAAAGAAAAAAACTAGATAGTAACACTTAAAAAGCAAATATAGTAGAAACAAAAAACTTAGACCAATAAGATCTAACTTGGTTCCACACATAAATGAAGTTTAATATAGAATAATTACTTTATTGTCAACTTATTGCTACCGTATTACTTCTTATGTGTTGTTATATAGTGACGTTCTTTTATTTTTATTAATTTTCATTTAATTTTAGTGCTTATTATGTTGCTTGAAGGATTTAATCGTTTCACACTGTACATCACGAATCCTCGACAAACACAAACATGAAGATTATACAGAAAATAAGTACTTTGTGATAACCCCAAAAATTTGTTTATTTTGTCGCTCCATTTGCCATTCAAAGACATCAAAATAAAGCAACAACCAAACGAGGGGACAAGAAAAAAGAAAGTCCTACTAAAAGGAGCATTGTTTGTTTGCAGAAATGTGCAATGTTCCAATTCAAATGTGCCACTTTGTCCAGGTCCTCTTTTTTTACATAAAATATGTTAATTGCTGAATTTTATACCTAATTCAGCCATTTTCAATGCAACCATTGAATTTCAGTTTTTGTCAAAATGGTAAAATATGTAACTGATAGGGGTGAATTTTTAGCAAAATCTTGTGGATAAGCTTAGCATGGTTAAGAAAAGAAGTTATACATAAGAGAAGATATATAATTGGTACCCAACCTGCTAGTAAGATAAATCTTTGTTTTTTACCTTTTTTGCTTACTTAAAAGAATTTAGGCAACTTTTGCTTATTGTAAATAAAACACTGTTTCAAAGTGAAATGATGAACATTTACTTTCATAAAACTCCTTTATAACAACAGCGCTGATAACAATAATATAACTCAATTGGAAATTTAGCAACCTAATAATAACAATTTTTTTGGTGCATGGTTTTATTTTTTAACCCCCTCCCCTAAAAAAAAAACAATTTGAGTACAATAGTTTCATTTCATAATACATACATAAATTTTTCCAGGAAAACATAGAATGAAGCACATGATTGGATAACCTGAACTGTCAATGAGGAGAAGTAACCAATTTTTTTTAAAGATGAGAAAAAGATGGGGCACAACACAAAGATACCCAGAGCTTGTTTATTCACATGGGTAATCAAGTTGAGATTTTCTAGTTCCTCAAAAAAAAAAAGTTAATCTTTTCTAGTTTCGACCCCTTCCTTCACATAGATTGACAGTGAGATATGTCCATTTTAAACTTGAGTGCACACAGCCAGTTGAATAAACGTAATATCATCCAGAAGCTGTAAGTCCTGCCAAGCACAATTCCGCTTGGAATGGCATGTGCATAACCCTTTAAAATTCCACGTAGGCCCTTAACTGTTTGGTAGTGAAGACTGAGCTCACACTTCTCACTTATAGTTAAAACAGTTAAATGTCATTCTGTCATAAGGCTATAAAAAAGTGCAAAAAAAACAAAGAGGTTCACGATGAAAAAAAAAAAGCGTACAAAAAAATATATAATTTATTTAATAATATTTATTAATTTAATTTTTTAAATTTAGTATATTTTTATAATTTAACAGTTTATATCATTTATGCTGACTGCATGTCTTTTCTTATATTGTTAAGAAATTTTATTAAAATAAATTGAAAAAAATCAAAGTAGATAAAAAAAAAGGGGCATTATATTCCAAATGTGACTATAAAAATACTCTTTCTCTCTTACTCTCTCTGCATCTATTTGCCTTGTTTGTCTCAGACAATCTCTCTCTCTCTCTCTGTCTCTCTCTCTCTCTCTCTATAGAGACCACATTACCACTCCGTCTCTTCCGGGAACAAGAAAGAAAGGGAGGCATTCGCAAGAGTGGGAAAGGAGATTTGTCTGGTTTTTTTCCTTATCCGGGAAGGAACAGAGAGAGTGAAAACAGGAGGAGACCCAAATTCTGATTTCACAAATTCTTGTCTAAAACATTCCATGAATTCGATCCATTTTGCCACTTTTGCACACACCCATTTTCCACTGCATTGCTAAACAATCATAAAAACCCACAACAGCCAGCCAGCCCCCTCCATTTTCCAATCCCCTGTTTTTCTTTTTTCCTCTGTTTTCCTCTGATATAGAGAGAGAGAGAGAGAGAACAGAAAAATGGCTGAAAATTCACCAAAAATCATTATACCAGATTCGTTTCAATTCTCAAGAGATGACATTGCAGGGCATATTGCTCTGATTTGGGAGTTAATAAAAGCTCCGCTGATAGTTCCACTGTTGAAACTTGGGGTGTACATTTGCTTAACCATGTCACTCATGCTCTTTATGGAGAGGCTTTACATGGGTGTTGTTATTATCCTTGTCAAGATCTTCTGGAAGAAGCCCGAGAAGCGTTACAAATGGGAGCCCTTGCAAGAAGACCTGGAATCTGGCAGCTCCAACTTTCCTTTTGTTCTTGTTCAAATCCCAATGTACAATGAAAAAGAGGTCTCTTCTCCTTCTTCTGTTTTGTGTTCTGTTTTTTGTGGTCATATTTGTTCTTTTCTTCCATATCTGATTTCTGGGGTTCTAGAAAAATGGTCCAAAGTTTGATGCTTTTTATTGTTGGGGTTTTGGCACAGGTTTACAAGCTCTCAATTGGTGCGGCTTCTAATCTTTCTTGGCCAGCGGATCGTCTGGTGATCCAAGTCCTCGATGATTCAACTGACCCTGCCATCAAGGTAAGCAATAAATACAAAAGGAAAAAAAAAAAAAATTGAATTACATAATCATTTCACCATCTTTAAACTTCCCCCAATTTATTGGTTTAACAATTTGGAGGCAGCCATTTTCATTTAATGCAGTTCCTTTTTTGGCTGAATTTGACATTTATTTTTTTAGTGTTCATACTTTGCTTCTTTTGAGAGACACATCATTAGTCCACCAAAAGTCTCCAAATTGGCTTATGTTTTCAGACCCCCTGGTGGGCTTTCTAGGTCTAAGCTACTTATTTTCAGTTAGTATCATATCCAAGCCAAAATCCTCAATCAATTCTATTCATGACTGAAAAAAGCAAGTCAAATTCCTGATCTGATACAAGAATTCTTCACATTCTTTGTGTTGACCCCATTAAAATATTTTAACCACTTTTTGTGTGTGTGTGTGTGGCAGCAAATGGTGGAGCTGGAGTGCCAGCGGTGGGCAAGCAAGGGAGTTAACATAAGGTACCAAATCAGAGAAACCAGAGGTGGATACAAGGCTGGTGCTTTGAAAGAAGGCCTGAAGAGAAGCTATGTCAAACACTGTGAATATGTTGTCATCTTTGATGCTGATTTTCAGCCTGAGCCTGACTTCCTCAGGCGTGCCATTCCCTTCTTGGCCTACAATCCTGACATTGCCCTTGTTCAGGCTCGCTGGAGATTTGGTATGTAGTGCCTTAACTGCTAATATTAATCTTAAATACATCGAAATTGGAGTAGCTAGTCATTCAGCTTCTTTTTTTAATTATTTTGAAAAGGACTCTACTATACGAACATACCAGAAAAATTATCATACTGTGTGATTATGTTGCAACAACAAGTAGATTTTGCACAATTATAATAATAAATTATGAAATTAGAAAAAATAATAATATTCTTTTGTTATACATTTTATCATTATAGTTATACGAAATCTGCTTGTTATTGCAATACTACTGTTTTGAATGATAAAATCGTACACCTATGAATATTTTCCGTTTTGAAAATAATGTTAAACATTGAAAAGATTGCCTAGAACCCTGATTAAACCCATTAAGGCAAACATATATGGGCTCCATAAGAAAAGAAAATAATAATAATAATAATAATAAGGAGTGTCGGTGGTCTGGTTGGATGGTCTTGGTGAACCTTTAATTAGACTTTTGGGTTCGTAGGCTGCAGCCTCATGAGGGAGTGGGGCGACGTGCGGGTCCCTAAGAAACCCACTAATCACGGGACATTGCCTTTGGCCACTATTTTTGTTTTTTCCTTTTTTTTAATTAATTTTAATTAAAATTTGAATTCGATTTTTTTTACCTTGCAAAGAATTTTAGTACCAATGAATTATTACTGATTGGTCTCACTTAGCTGCTTTGATTGCAAACATGGTGGCCTATTAGCCATACCATCCCGCAGCTTGGAGCCCATAAGAAAAAATTAAAAAAAAAGAAATTAGAAAAAAAGAGTGGGAAAAAAAGGAAAAAAATAAAAAAAAAAGGAAAAGGGTGATTCATTTCTCAATTTTGCCCCACTAGCCATAAGTTTAGTGAGTGAATGCCGATAATTTTAACTCATTTTCCATTACTGTGGTTAGATTATTGCATAATTATGGAAATTAATGGTCCTATATAATTACCTTAACGAAAATCTCTCTTGCCAAAAAATTCTCTTGACGACCTTTTAGTTTCTTTTTTAAGTCCTAAAATTTCTCTAATTAACGTGGGATCTCGTTGCTGTCTTCTTTTTTGTATTTTTTTCTCAAGATAATAATAATAATAATAATAATAATAATAATAATAATAGCTTGAAAAAGGTGAAAAATAAAAGGGGGCAAATATGTCATTTGATTGCATTCTCAAATACTCTTCTGGGTCACGTGCTGTTTCTATACTTTTTCAGAATAAGCTAGCTTTGTGGGTCCCCCACTCTAATTGCCGACACTTCGATTTTGTACTTTTGCGAATTTATAGTTGTCAATTAGAGAGAAAAAAATTAATTAAAAAAAAGGAATAAAAAAAGGAAATCTAAGTCCGTTACGCTTTCTGCCTCGTGTTCCACTGACGTGGCAAAACCTGATTAGATTCACGTGAAGACAAAAGGTAACGGAATTCTTTTTTGACGGCAAGAGAATTATGCAAAATGCTTGGATTTATGCGTTTAATTAGAAATGTAAATTATAACTGCACAAAGTAATAAATTAATTCTCAAAGCTAATTAAACCACCTTGAATGATTAAGAATGATGTTGATTGTAGATTTGTTGTTTCGTTATTTAATTATGATAACGTAACAAACTTTTATAAATGTACACTCAACGATTATAATAACGGTGCTTAATTGGTACTAAAAAAAAAATCCCGTGGCTAATTATTTGGTGGTTGCTTTTTTTTTTTTGCAGTGAATGCAGATGAGTGCTTGTTGACAAGAATGCAGGAAATGTCATTAGACTACCATTTCACTGTGGAGCAAGAAGTTGGGTCATCCACTCATGCATTTTTTGGTTTCAATGGTACAACCTTTTATTAATTAGCTCCAACTCCATTTCTTTTTTTTTTTTTTTTGGTATAAAAAAAAGGAATGGTGATTGCCCAGCTGCATTAATCATATGCCCAATACAAGACAATGGTAACAGAAATGGATGGCATTGGCATGTGCTAGTACTGCTCTCAGAGTCTGCAACAGTAGTAATGAGTAGTGAAGCCTATTTGGCAACTACCTTAGCTGTTGGGTGACAATGACTGGTCCCAGTGTAAAAGGATTTTGTGAGATAGGACCTGAGTCTACAAACATGGAGTAATCAATTAATCATCATCTTAATGTCACAATCATTATGATTTGCTATAATTAGTAATCACAATTGAAACGGATTCTTGATTTTAACCATATGGGCATGGAAGAATTAGAATTGGAAAAACAGTATTGGAAGATGAATATTTGTATGAACAACAATGGACCCCCATGATGAAAAATTTTGCAACTTCCATTTGGACTCTGTGATACAGGGACTGCTGGGGTGTGGAGAATTGCTGCTATTAATGAGGCTGGTGGGTGGAAGGACAGAACCACAGTGGAGGATATGGATCTTGCTGTCAGAGCTGGCCTTAAGGGCTGGAAATTTGTTTACCTTGGTGACCTTCAGGTACATTTGTCATTAGTAAATTCCTTGAAATTCTGCTATGTCTAACAACTGAAATTGATTAAGGGCAGGATTACCACTAATTCCTGCTCGATTATTACTAATTTCTTTCGATAGGTGAAAAGTGAACTTCCTAGTACATTCAAAGCCTTCCGGTTCCAGCAGCACAGGTGGTCCTGTGGTCCGGCTAATCTGTTCCGAAAAATGGTAATGGAGATCGTTAGAAATAAGGTTAGTTCATTTTCTGGTATTCACTACAAGGGGTTAATGAGTTAAATTTTGTTGTGTTAGATTTTCAAATTGAGCTATTTCCAAAGTTTCTAAATTTAGCTCAATTCGAAATGTTTCAGAAAGTGAAGTTCTGGAAAAAGGTCTATGTGATCTACAGCTTCTTCTTCGTGCGAAAGATCATAGCACATATGGTCACATTTTTCTTCTACTGTGTTGTACTGCCATTGACCATTCTGGTTCCTGAAGTTGAAGTTCCAATCTGGGGAGCTGTTTACATTCCTTGCGTTATTACCATTCTGAATTCTGTAGGAACTCCAAGGTAATGCATAAGGCCCCGTTCTATTGATTCCTTGCTGTGCATTCCCTATTTCATTGGCCAATTTGTAGTAATCTACATGTTCCTCGATGTGCAGGTCAGTTCACTTGCTGTTTTACTGGATCCTGTTTGAAAATGTCATGTCTTTTCACCGGACAAAGGCAACGTTTATCGGCCTGCTGGAAGCAGGAAGAGCGAACGAGTGGGTCGTCACCGAAAAACTGGGAAGTGCAGTGCAGAAAACAGCAGACGCTGCCAAGAACAAGAGTGCCACCAAAGCCCTCAAGAAACGTCGATTCACATTTATGGACAGGTAAACAAAAGTTCTCTCGAGTGCCATTTTTGATCCTCTTAGAACGAAGACCTGTTTCATCGACATGTTGCATAAATTGAGAGTTTATTTCAGTTATATTTTGCTATTTTTTATCATTTGTCCAACAATAATTGAATTAGTCCTATTAAGTAGGCATGTAGTTTCTCAGAAGGTCAGAGCTGCTGCAGAGTACCAAATCCACATATCATAAACAAATACCACTAGGCAAAATGACCAATTCAGAGAATTTTTCAATTGCTATATCATTGAATTGTCAGCATGGAGAGTTGTTTTGTGTGGATTTGTTGCTAGATTTAGTTGCAGGAAACAAAAATCCTACTCTACCTAACTCCATATCATATGAATAGCCAATAGACATACATAATTCTCTACAAATATGGACATGCTTTATCTGCTACAACTTCAATTTCAAATATTATATGCTAGAATTATCAAAATGGGGTTTTATTTTTAGCCTTAACTAATCATAAAAAATGTGGATTTTGTTGCTGATTCAACAGGCTCAATCCACACGAGCTGGGATTTGCGGCATTCCTCTTCCTTTGTGGATGCTATGATTTTGTTCATGGCAAGAACAACTACTTTGTATACCTCTTCCTCCAAACGATCACCTTCTTCATCTGCGGAATCGGATACGTTGGCACAATCATCCCCAGCTCTTAGCTGTTAGCGACCAGCAAAAAATTTCAAGGCAGTCTTATTGATGTCAGTCATGTCATGTTTGCATTTTTTTTTTCCTCCTCTAAATAGCACTACGAAATGGGAAATTTATGAGCAAATTTAGTTGTAATTCTTAGTCTTTCAGCCTGCATGCTTCCAGATGATAGGCCATCATCCTATATATTTGGCTCAAAATTTATAGCCAAAAAGTTTGTTGTGAATCAATGTAGTGAAAGTAGAAAAATACCAAAAGAGAAGTGCTGTTTATTGTGCAAAAACATCATACAGAGTCTCCAACAAAGATGAAGCAGAAACAGCATGAGAGAACACCAAAGTCAGTTCATTCAATTAGATTGCTTGTAATATGATGAGTCTCTTTTTTATTTTCTCTCCCATTGCTAGTTTTCCTTGGTACTTTCAGTGAATAATAAGCTGATGAAATGCAACACAGTTGATTTTACCATTTTGAGCATGCTTAAGTACTTTTTTTGCCTGAAATTCCGTATTGGACTTCTTCCAATGTAAAGTCACGAAGAGTTAGACTAGAAATTAATGATCTGTGTGAACATGGATGTTACATAGATGATCATTTCGCGTGAATCGACTCGTTGAAAAGAGAACACTCGATAGCAAGATCACTATATTGTTTATACCGTTTTCATTCTCGTATCGTAATTTTCTAAGAGTTTATGTGTTATCATATACGTGATATGTGTTGTCCTATCAGTAACTACAAATCCAATAAAATGATAAATAAACGAACAAACAACATATGCAAGCGTTTAATGAGGTAGTTCTATACTATATTATTCCCAATTCAAAATATAAAATATACTTTCTGGGGGTAAGCTTTAACTCAGTACAATCATTGCAAGTTGTGTGGCCCAGTGTTTAGCAAAATGTAATAAACAAGCATCATTTATTTTGTGGGAACAAGGGTCATTACTCTTACTCATTTTTAAGCTGTCTTAAAAATGCTTTACAAAGCAGACATTAAAACAACCTAATGCGTACTTTCCATGCTAGCCTAGACATGAATTATGTCTTACAACTCCTCCCAATCCAGACCCATTTCACTGAATTTTATGGCATTTGGATTACCCTTTGTTCAACATAATGGTTAATCAACTTTTAAAAGATTAGACTTAAAAGATACTCCATGTTGGTTACTTCCAATAGAAGTGTCATTATCTTTGCAAACCTTTTCTGCACATAAACCAATGAGAAATGGAACCCTTTAAATTATGCTTTACAATGACAAGCAAGCAACTGCTGTACTGGACCAAAAAAACAAAAAAAGCTATGTAAAGCTCCTTCAGAGCTTTGGGCAGGGCAACATTTAATCTTTATTAAACTTAATCTTCCTAGGTATGATGAATAATTACAATAATTAGGTTGTTAAAAAATTCATTTCTGATGTCAGACATAGATTATAGAAACTTCCAATGCAAGTTGTTCTGGAAGACTTCATCATAAAGGAAAAAAACAAATGGCAGAAAACAATGGGTGAGATCAGATGCCTCTGTTGAATGATGTGCAACTCTTTTTCTTAACTTCCTGAGACTCATATGTTTAACATCAGAAGCTTCAAAAAACAGTTCTCCAAACTCAAAAGTTTGGCTTCACTGATAGAATTTCCAAATTTATGAACAAATAGACCCACTAACCAGAACAATCTGGCTAAGCTAATTGGATACAGTCAGGCTGGAGGGAGTTGAGGGGTCAATGTAGAGATACTAAATTGAGCATTAATAAGAGAAGGGAAAATAGAACCATTTCCATTCACAATAATTATGTTACTGGCACAAGCCATCTCAATTTGCAGCTGGCCAAGTGCCAGAAAATTGAACCACATTCTACATTATATTTTTCCTTACCATTACCAAGAACAAATATCAAATATTTTTTGCTGAAATTCATGACATTTATTCAAACCAATCATCAGTTACTAACATGGAACAAAAAGGAAAGGGGACAGATTTTTGCCAAAAATAAAAAAAAAGAAAGAAAAACAAAAAGTAAAATACCAGAAAGACCTGCATTATAAATGTGGCAGTAAATTCTGCTTATTATTTAAAATTTTCTTTTCTGATGTACAACAACCATGGTGTACTTTTTTGTTTTTTTTGGGGGGGGGGGGGGGGTTTGCTTTAATATGTCTTTCGCAATTATTGAGGAAAAGAATCATATTTTTGTTGAGACAAGTGGGGTCTGCAGTACTTGCTGGCAATATTCAAGGCATGAAACTGGTCCTTAAAGGGGACCCCAAATGGCCCAGATGAAATGCCTTTCTCAATTTGCGTGGTAAAAAATGGAAGGATTTGAGGCCAACAGTAATTTGTCTTTCTATGGTAACATTTTCCCTCACTTAATAATCACTAATAGAAGAACATTTTTGTTTGTGGCACGCAGAATTATTTTTCCGTTGTTTAATTTAACTGTATAATTATTTGTTATAATTTATTTAAAATTATTTAATGTTGCTCTAAAGAAAAATTATAAATGGACTCATGATACCTCCTAATTAATGCGCCAAAAAATGATTGCTACACGCTTATTTGTACTGGCATGAAGAGGAGAAAGAGTAAATGCTATTACTCTCGTTCTCTTTCTCACGTGGCGTGGGCCTTATACTTTTTTTTCTTTTTTTTAGTAAAAATCGTATTTTTGTTACAAAGAATTATATCATATTAGAGAAATAAAATTTAAAAATAGTACGTTTAATCTCATTAAATACTTCAATAAAAATTTTAATTAATAACTTTTAATATGACAACTAAACAGTTTGTTTTCCATGGTGGGGTGGGCCTTATACTGTAAAGGAATACAAAGAGACAGTAGTGCTTAAGTTTTAAGATTCTAAGCATGCTGCTTGAACAAATCAATAATGACACTAATTAATGCAGCCTAGAAATGTGGAAATTTTCTTCCCCTTCTACTGGTCCACTAAAATTATGGCCGACACAGCGTTAATTCTGCAAGGAGCACACGGAATATTCCTTTTCCATTTTATTACTCCGAATCTTTCCCCAAGTTAAAACAGTTATGAAACTATTTTAATTGTACTCTAACATGAAAGGGCTCATCTAAACTTATAAATGATAAGAAATAACAAAAAAAATAAAAAAAAGGAGTTGTACCTTACAATTCCTTTAAAAAAAATAATGCAGGACTAAAAGAGCAAAATTTACACGACGTGCATTTAATATTACTGAATACTTTGATAGAGACTCAAAATTATAACTTTTGATATATTTAGAAATGAATTTCTTTACCGCGAGATCACAACATTTAGACGTAATCTTCTCTCTTCTTTCCTTCAACCTTCAAGCAATGACCTCTTTTTTTTTTTAATAAAATGCCAATTGCCAATTTCTATCTCATTCAGTTTCTCCCCCACAAACAGACACACACTCACTCACTCAACATCCAAGGATTTGCTTAGGACATGGTGACAAAGGTCGGTTGAGTTGTCCTCTCAAATTTGCTGTCTTTTTTATTTATTTTTGTAGGGGCCTTTGGAAATAGCATTGTCTTGGTCCATGTTTTGCTCCAATAATAGCCTGACTTATCAATTCTTGCATTCATGGCACTGGGTTATGCTTTCCCACACCGGCCATGTTTTGTGCCTGGTTTTAGGGCCCATTCTGCAACATGGGGTCAGGCCTTTATTGCAATATATATTGTCCACCACGTTTGTTAACTTTTCCCACTAAATAGTAAATAAGACTGATTGGACCAAAAAAAAAAAAATATAGTAAATAAGAATGACGGAAATTTTCTTTATACCAACGTCTGTTGGTTCAAGTGGCGATAAACTTGATTCTCTTTAAATAAGATCTCGAGTTCGAGTCGTATATAGAAAGAAAATAGGCGCTGGGAGAGTTTTACCTCTTTTAATGAGTCCACCCAGCTCGATTTGGATTAATCAGAGTCCAATGGACTTTTAGATACCAGCATTTTAGACTAAAAAAAATTTTTTTTTATTGAGCAATTGAATTTTTCTTGAAAGTAAAATTTGACATTTTGGAGAAATGCCGGAAATTTTGGACTAAGATTCTTGTTTGCAAGCGCTCCAATTTGAACTCGTCTTGAATTGACCTTTTTACTATGTTGAGTATAACGTAAAACTGCCAAGGGCAATTCCTCCTTGAAGACTAAAAACACATAAGAGTGTAAGGCAATGCAACACTGGAAATTTAACTGCCAAAGGCAATTCCTCCTTGAAGACTAAAAACACATAAGAGTGTAAGGCAATGCAACACTGGAAAATTTTCTATGTACTTTTTTTTTTATAGTAAATTTAGCCTATAAAATTGATTGGTTATTCCCTTTCCACAAACAATCTCAAAGGTGCAATTCTCATGACCTTATCTTTTGATTAGAGAGCATTTTTATGCAAAAAGATAGTACATAGATGGATTCATGTACTTTTAGATGTTAGTTTCATTAACATTTTTTTTTTTGGGTCAAGTTGTTCGGATCCAAGCATAACCGAAACCAATCTGCTTGGCACAGTTTCCCATTGGGGCGGTGCGGCAGGGTTTTGAAACCCCACACTCAAAATGCTCCAAATGGAGCAACGTGCCCAAGCAGGCTTCAGTCCAATCTCATGCCAAGCCGGCTTTCTTTCTCACCCCACATCAACTAACTAAATAACAACTCAGCTAAGCTTTTGGGTACGGTACGTATCTGGTACAAGTGGTGGGAGATGTGCTCTTTACCGTCTCAAGCAAAAGTTTGAACTCTTACCTGGACACACTCCCCTCCCTCATATACTCTAACTGGGCTCCCTAGAACCAAAAAAAAAAAAAAAAAAAAAAAGTGTCCAAAAGCTTAATGAAACAAAATCAGATAAATAGCACAAAAATGCAAAACAGTGCAAAATACTGTGAAAAGCAAATTCTAATTTTTAAGCAATATTTATATTTTCTTAGAAGTTAATGGATAATTCATTATTATTGCGCACCGTTAGTTATCTCAGGTTTTTAGTTGAATAATTCCTTGATATGATCTTAAACTTTTTCTTACAGATTGATCATAAACATTCAATTTAAGCTCGTTTCATATTTCTATTTAATTGCAAATATAAACCATTTTTAGTCTTATCTTTTAGTTTAAATTTATTGTTCTTGTTTTATACCCTAATGCATTTGTCATTAAATAAAGTATAGAACTTTCTATATACACATCATTTGTTAAGCCTACTTCTTCGTGTGATCAAGCCTGCTTGATTAATTTCTTTCTCGCCAGCTGCCAAATCAATTTCTATGAATATACCTCTTTCATTAAGTAATTTTCCGTAATTCAGAGAGCATAGGCAATTTTTTTTTTTTTTTTACGCATGTATTACTTGCTGCGATGAGGAAGTTTATGTGGGATTATTAATATATAAATTACGATGCATGTGTCTCACTTCATAAATTGTAGGTTTTGAGGTTGAGTGATTTGTTAGCAATAGCATCTATGAGGTAATTTCATTTTATTTAAAAAAGCTTCTGGATTAATATTTGTTTTTCTATATTCGAATTCGAAACCTTCAACTCTATAAGAAAATCTATTGCCAAAGAATTAAAACTCATAGGTCAAATTAACATTAATCCGCACGAACAATGCACCGCCATCATGGGCCAGTTTATACATTTGGATTAAGCCCAACTCAACCCCGAGAGCTTAGATACTAGTGACAACATGCCGATAACATGGTGACTTGTCTTGAACCTAAATGGATATCTCACATGATCCCTAAATGTTAAGCTTACCTTAATTCTTGTGCAATTGATAGGCCGGCAATGTTTATATTTAGTTTAGAGAGGAAGAGCATGACGCAAATCGCCCTAGGGCCTGGTTGGGAAAACCATGTAGGTCAGCATTCTTCACTTTAGTTTCACTCTCCAATTTTCGTATTAGTTCAATTTCATTCTATATTTTTCATGTGATGATTTTTGTCGGTCTTGCAATTTTCTATTGGTTCTAATTTAGTTATGTTCTTGTCTTACACTAATTTTTTAAGACGTCCGTTTCATTGGAACTTTAAACTTACGAAAATTTTGTGCCATGACTAGTCTAGCAAGTTTGCAAAGCTAACCATTTGATTGATTATAATCATCTTTTAAAGATAAATTTCTATCTCTTCATTCCTTTATATTTTAAGGGATCTCTCTTTTTTCTCTCTGAAAATACACACAATAGTTTATCATCGTTTTGTTACCAGTAGTGATTGACTAGTGACTACCACTACCTTTCCTTTCCACTCCTCTTTTTCTTCTCTCTTCTTTTTCTCTTTTCTTCTCTCTCTTTCCTTCTCCTTCCCTTTTTGCCTCTTCTCTTTCTTCTCCCTCCCTTTTTTCCTCCTCTTTCTTCTCTGCAATTCCCTTCTTCTCCCTCTGTGTTGGTTTGGGACTCTTACCCTGTTGGATATGGCTACATAAGAATCACTCATGACCTTCTTACCATTTTTACAACTAAATTCAGCTCTCTCTACCGTAAGCCACCGTCTACGATACCGATACTACTGCCGCCTCCTTCTCCCACCTTCATCTCCTCCAGATGGGCTGGTTCAGTTGTCCCCTTTTGGGAAATCTTTCCAATTTAGTGGGGACCAAATATGCATCCTCAGCCTTTTCTCGTCGTTGCCATCGTCATTATTGCAGCCCTCTAACGCCTCCATCTCCTTAGGATCAGACTAGGAAGGGTTTTATTTGTGTCTGTTTAAGATGGATGCTATTCGTTTCTTGTTTGTGTGTTCATGTATTATGTAGTTCAGTGTTTTGGGAAATCGTTATCGGGAGTACCTGGACGATTTCCGTCGTAAGTTCACCAAAATGTGGCAAATGCTGCCATCGACAATTTTATCTGACTAGATTAAGGTCTATGTAATATCTTAATTTTAAATACGTTTGGTTATAGTTCAGTGTGTACATTCATTAGAGGATTTTGTCTGAATAAGTTTTGAACTCAGTTAATAAAAAGTCTGCTAGACTAGATTACTAAAATGTTTGCCAGAATAAGTTACTAATTGGTCAATTTGACCGTGTTATATTTTTGTTTTACTCAAATTTTTTTAATGTCTCTATGTCGAGTTTGTGTATGATTTTAGATAATATCAATACAATGATTTGCTTATGTATTAAAAAAAAACAACTTTGGAAAGCTTTTTCGTGCACACTTGAAGGGCTAAAGCGTGCTTCTGTAAGAAAGTTACACAACACAATTGGAAGTACGAACTAACTGCATGCCAGCATGAAATTCCTACTTTGATAGAATGGCTTTTAGTGGGTAAGCTTCGCAGTGAAGTGACTGTGAGCACCGCAATGAATGAATCTATTTTCCCCAGTTATGTGAACTCTTCCTTTTCCCCTGGTTTATTTTTGGGCTCCAATAGTAGGCTGCACGCCGAAGACTGGGGAAGCGTGGGCGCCCTGTTGGAGAGCCTGTTTTAGGGGGGACTAATAGCCCCACAAAAATAAGGGGATTGTCTTCCTCCTCGTCTTTGTATTTACCGAACACCAAAAAATAAATCAATAAATAAATATAAATATAAACAAAAAAAATTTGACAATGTAACCGTAGATGTATGGCGTGCATATAATAATCTACATTGTTGTGTTATAAAAAATGTATTATATTTTTTAAAAAATAAATAAACTGATGAATCCCATCAAATAAACAGCATGTTTTCAACATATTTTACTAAACGTATCTATATAATTTTATTCATTTAAAAAGGAGTAAGGATCTTTCATATTCATTGAAGCTTACAATGGACTTTGTTTAACGTGTTCCGGCGTTAGAGTATTGATTTTTTATTTTTTATTTTGTTGCATAAATAATAATTAGTAATTAATCAATTAATTATTAAAAAGGATAAAAACATACGAGTACGAGGATACCACACAAAACAACCCACTCAAAATGAGCAACTTTCAATCATTTAGAGGATTTTGGCAAACCCCCTCAGCCAACTAGGGCTTTGACCCCAGAACCACCTCGGCCAAGCCGAGGTGGCTTGGAGCATTAATCTTACCCAATTGTTAGCTTAAATTTCTATGTTTTTTTATTTTTATTCCTATTAAAAAGCATCGGCTGCTAGATTTTAGAGGTATATGTTAGGTCATTTGGCTTGCTAGTGTTTTTTTTTTTTTCCTAATAAAAATATGTATCGCGGGTATATCGGTCATTATATTTGTGGATCGAAATCGGAATAACCTCCATTTAGACTGTTGGAAGAATAAAGGGTATTTTAAAAGGCTTGAATCCCACATGGGAAAGAGAAGCCAAGTAGTACTTAATAAAAGAGTATATAAGGAGACTTGGATCCCACATGGAAAAGAAAGGTTATATACCACTTGTTTGTAAACTAATATGTATCTTACACTTTCACAAAACAAAAGACCCATAAGAAGTCTTGCGCAACCCAGTCTCGGGCCCAATAAGAGCGGGCCTACAGGACCTTACGCAGTGGACGGGCCTTGGCCGGTCCACCCCTGAACCCAATATTTTTGAGACTATTCAGACTCTTCGGTCAAACTAGCCGTTTTTGGCTGTTGGAAAACTAGCTGTTTTTTGCTGTTGGAAAACTAGCCGTTGCAGCAGTTACAGCCATTTAACCACCATTATTCTGTCCATTATTCACCTTTATGGCCATTATTCACTTTTATGAACCTTAAATGATGAACCAGTATATCAGCAACTCATCCTTCTCTAGAAAGACTACTCTCTACAGATACTATTCTTCCTGCACATTCTTTTTGCTGCATTCTGCTGGGTTAATCAAGATTAGAGTTGTTTCTGTTACCTCACTATTTGAAGTGCACATTAGTGGGAAGATCTGTTGTATCCTGCGAGGGTAGCCGCTGCAACCTAGTGCACTGTCTCAGCTTGAGAACGGGGGCGGAAACTATCCTTAAGTACAGTGCCTCGCACGCCTCAGACACTGTTCATATCCTTTATTTGAATATTATTTGCATTCATTTTCTATTGATTTTACTTATATTTCCTAACATTCTTAAAGATAGTATCTTATTTTGTTGCAATGGATGCAAACACCAACCAAACTATTCCTGCAACCAATCCAGCTGCTTCAGCATCAACACAAATTGTTCCTGTCACAGTTCCTTCACAAACCCAGTCATTTCCCCTAGCTTCAAAGTTTCTGCCAGATACCTCCAAGATCGAAACTTTCACTGGTTTACACTTTAAGCGTTGGCAAGAACGTATTTTTTCAGCCTTAGATGTTTTAGGAATTGCTTTTGCTCTGACTGAATCCAAACCAGAACCTGAAACTGAAAATTATGAGAGAATACTCCCTGTTTGGGAACAATCCAACAAAGTCTGTCGCCACACCATTTTAAGCACTTTATCTAATGATCTATTTGATGTTTATTGTTCTTCGAAGGAAGCAAAAGAAATATGGGAGAAAATGAACAAAAAATATATGGTCAAGGATGCTGGTACACAAAAATTGCTGTTGCTAACCATTTACATTTTCAGATGACTGATGACAAGAGTATTCAGGATCAAATCAATGTGTACCATAAGTTGCTAGACGATCTGAAGAATGAGAATATCAGGCTACCAGATGAGTATGTAGCAGGTTGTCTCATTGAAAAGCTTCCACAGTCATGGGATGATTACAAACAACAGCTCAAACACAAGAGGAAGCACATGACGCTGGAGGATGTCATCGTTCATATCTTGATCGAGGACAAGAACAGAACCCGAGCTAGAGAAGCAAAGGCGAAAGAGCTGACATCAAAGGCACATATTATGGAACACAAGAAAGGTGCAAGAGGAGAAAGGAGCCATCACAGTCGTCCTCACAACCGTCCTCACCATCATGACAGGAAGAGGTATGATAATAGGTCCCAAAGGTATGAAAAGCCCATGACTGACAACCCAACCTTTAAGAAGAGAGGTGTTTGCTATGTATGTGGAAAACCAGGGCATCACGCCCCTCAGTGCAGACTCAGAAAGGGGATTGACATACCTGCCAAACCAAGTGCTAACTTGGTGGAAGCGAATGTTATTGTTGCTGTTATTTCCCAAGCCAACGTTGTCACTAACTCGAAAGAGTGGGCAATAGATTCTGGTGCTACGAGGCACATATGTGGGGAAAGAAGTGCATTTACCTCCTACACACCAGTAGGGGATGGAGAAGAAAATGTTTTCATGGGAGATTCAAGTGCAGCACCTGTTCTGGGTAAGGGGAAAGTCCTTATCAAGCTCACTTCAGGGAAGGTGTTGTCCTTGAATGATGTACTTCATGTCCCAGATATTCGTATCAATCTGGTGTCTGTGTCACTGTTGGGAAAGGTTGGAGTTAAGGTCTCTTTTGAGTCTGACAAAGTTGTCATGACAAAAAATGATGTAGTTGTGGGAAAAGGCTATTGCAATCAGGGACTTTTCATTTTGAATGTACTTGATGTGATTAATAATGGAAATGCATCTACTTCTTCTGCTTATATTGTTGAATCTTATGATTTATGGCATGCTAGATTAGGACATGTGAGTAATTCTTATATTCAGAAAATGAAACAAGTAGGCCTAATTAATAGTTTACATGGTGAAGTGAGCAAGTGTAAGATTTGTGTAGAAGCCAAATCGACTAAAAAGAGTTGTAAGTCAGTTCAACGAGAAACAGAATTACTCAGTTTAGTGCATTCAGACTTGGGAGACTTAAAAAGTACTATGACCAGAGGAGACAAACGTTTTTATGTGACCTTTATAGATGATTTTTCTAGGTACACCAGAGTCTTTCTATTGAGGGATAAGGATGAAGTGTATGAAGTCTTTATAAAGTATAAGAGTGAAGTAGAAAACCAGTTAAGCAAGAAGATCAAAAGGCTTAGATCAGATACATGAGGAGAGTATAGTTCACAACAGTTATCTGATTTCTGTGAGAGAGAAGGGATTATACATGAGGTTACACCTCCTTATTCACCAGAGTCTAATGGAGTGGCAGAAAGGAAAAATAGGACTTTGAAAGAAATGATGAATGTTGTGCTTGTTAGTTCTGGGGCTCCTAATAACTTGTGGGGGGAGGCAATTCTTTCTGCATGCTATTTGCAAAATAGAATTCCATATAAGAAAACTGGTAAGACGTCATATGAACTGTGGAAGGGGTACGCTCCTAACTTAAATTATTTGAAAGTGTGAGGGTGTCTTGCTAAAGTTCTTCTGCCCGAACCAAAGAAGAGGAAAATAGGCTCAAAGACCTCAGATTGCATGTTTATAGGTTATGCAGATAATAGTACTGCTTATCGTTTTCTTGTTGTTAAAAGTGATATTTTGGATACTAACACTATTGTAGAGACAAAGAATGCAGAATTTTTTGAGAATATATTTCCTTTGAGGAAGGACTTGGCACAAGTTGAGGCAGCCCCTACAGTAGAGAGAGAATCTTCTGTTGCTCATTCTGAACTAGAACTGAGGAGGAGTAAGAGACAAAGAATAGAAAATACCTTTGGAGACGACTTTGTCACTTTTATGGTGAATGACAATCCCTTGACATATTCTGAAGCAATATCTTCAAGTGAAGCTAGTTTATGGGTGGAAGCCATACAGGATGAGATTGATTCTTTGAGACAGAATGGAACATGAGAATTGGTAGATTTACCTGCAGGTGCCAAACCCATAGGCTGCAAATGGATCTTCAGGAACAAATATAGACCAGATGGATCTATTGACAAATACAAGGTTAGACTTGTAGCAAAAGGGTACACTCAAAAGAAAAATATTGACTATTTTAATACTTTTGCTCCTGTTGCTAGAATTGCATCCATTAGAGTTTTAATTGCATTGGCATCTGTTTATAAACTTTTTGTTCATCAAATGAATGTAAAAATTGCATTTTTATATGGAGATCTTGATGAAGAGATTTACATGACACAACCAGAAGGTCGTGAAGCTCCCGGCCAAAAGGAAAAGGTATGCAAACTTGTTAAATCTCTATATGGATTGAAACAGGCACCCAAACAATGGCATGAAAAGTTTGATAATGTGCTGATTACTAATGATTTTTCTATAGTTGGTGTTGATAAATGTGTTTCCACAAAAATTGAGAATGATATTTGTGTTATTATATGCTTGTATGTTGATGACATGCTCATTCTTAGTTCTAATTTAGAGGCTATAGTCAATACGAAGTCATTACTTGCATCACATTTTGAGATGAAAGACTTAGGAGAAGCAAATTTGATTTTAGGGGTAAAGATCACAAGAACACATAATGGCATGTTTCTGTCACAATAGCGTTATATAGAGAAAATTCTCAAGAAATTTGGTTATTTTGATGTGAAACCAGTTTCAACCCCATTTGATGCGAGTGTGCACTTATTTAAAAATGATGGTAAATGTGTTTCTCAGTCATTATATGCACAGATTATTGGAAGCTTGATGCATTTGATGAATTACACACGACCTGATAGTGCTTATGCTGTGTGTAGACTGAGTAGATATACACAAAATCCAAGTCATGATCATTGGAATGCCTTGACAAGGATTCTGAAGTATTTAAGAGGTACCATGAATCATGGAATCTTTTATAGTGGATTTCACGCTGTACTTGAAGGGTATAGCGATGCTAACTGGATCTCAGATTCAGACGAGATAAAATCCACCAGTGGATATGTGTTCACCCTTGGAGGTGGAGTAGTAGCTTGGAAGTCAGCCAAGCAAACAATCATAGCTCGGTCCACAATGGAATCTGAGTTTATAGCCTTGGAGATGGTCAGTGTGGAGGCAAATTGGCTTAGAAATTTTCTGATAGATATTTCATTATGGGTGAAACCAATACCATCAGTGTCAATGCATTGTGATAGCCAAGCCACCATTGCTCGCGCAAAGAGCAAATCTTACAATGGGAAGAGCAGACATATTCGTCTGAGACATGAACTAGTGAAGCAGCTGCTGAAGAATGGAGTGATTTCACTTGATTTTGTAAGGTCAGAGATGAACTTGGCGAATCCTCTGACCAAGCCACTGGGCAGGAAGCTAGTGGAAGATACATCGAGGGGAATGGGACTAATGCCTACAGAGAATGGTCAAGAATGACAGTAAACCAACCTATGTGATAGGAGATCCCTTGAAGTAGGTTCATATGGATAATAACAAGTCATTGATTGACCTTGTGAGCAATATCAAATATATGAAGTCTCTTTCCTATGGTGTAGATAGTGTAACGATTCCAGTGTTTGAGGGTGAGTTTATACTCTTAATGATTTCTATAGCCCTTATGGGTGGTGTGTTACTGGGATGTACACTTGATAGAATCACCTATATGAAAGTGGAGTGGGGCCGCTCCTATGAGATTCTGACAAAATTTCTAGAGCTTTCATGAAAATAAACCAGGCAAGCGCATGGCCTAACAGCGCTGAACCGCGTTAAACAACTCGATCTTAGAGAATAAGATATGAGGACAAATTCACTGTTATTCACCAAGAAGTAATGGTTCATAGAAATTTTATTTCACCATACTTCTGAATATCAAAACTTGTGCTACCTAATCTTTGGTTCATAGCCCAAAAGGCACCATAGATGATGTGTCATATTCTCTGGTTAACCCAGCAGAGTTTAGCCTTTTAAAATATATGGGGGATTGTTGGAAGAATAAAGGGTATTTTAAAAGGTTCGAATCCCACATGGGAAAGAGAAGCCAAGTAGTACTTAATAAAAGAGTATATAAGGAGACTTGGATCCCACATGGAAAAGAAAGGTTATATACCACTTGTTTATAAACTAATATGTATCTTACACTTTCACAAAACAAAAGACCTATAAGAGGTCTTGCGCAACCCAGTCTCGGGTCCGATAATAGCGGGCCCACAGGACCTTACGCAGTGGACGGGCCTTGGCCGGTCCACCCCTGAATCCAATATTTTTGAGACTATTCAGACTCTTCGGTCAAACTAGCCGTTTTTGGCTGTTGGAAAACTAGTCGTTTTTGGCTGTTGGAAAATTAGCCGTTGCAGCAGTTACAGTCATTTAACCACCATTATTCTGTCCATTATTCACCTTTATGGCCATTATTCACTTTTATGAACCTTAAAGGATGAACCAGTATATCAGCAACTCATCCTTCTCTAGAAAGACTACTCTCTACAGATACTCTTCTTCCTGCACATTCTTTTTGCTACATTCTGCTGGGTTAATCAAGATTAGAGTTGTTTCTGTTACCTCACTATTTGAAGTGCACATTAGTGGGAAGGTCTGTTGTATTATGGGAGAGTAGCCGCTGCGACCTGGTGCACTGTCTCAGCTTGAGAACGGGGGCGGAAACTATCCTTAAGGACAGTGTCTCGCACGTCTCAGACACTGTTCATATCCTTTATTTGAATATTATTTGCATACATTTTCTGTTGATTTTACTTATATTTCCTAACATAGACACTTTGTTCAACTACTTTCTTAGGGATAGACTCACTACCGAAATACTAATTAGTCTGAAATGAGTCTTACCTACAATTAACTGCAGTGTTAATAAATTTGAAATTTAACATAGCGTTATCAACATTAATCCCAAGAAATTGTGGCCGACGTGACTAAGAAGATTCGAATCCGAGTTGTAGAAAAAGAAAATCCATTAAGTTACCACCAAGCGGTCGACTTCCGTGGTGGCTTGCTTGTAAATTGCTTTTGTCATCCTGTAGAACATCAATTTAATGAGGGCTGTTGAATCATCAAAAAAATTTATTTAAAATTTAATTAAAACGATATTGTAATAAATTTCAACTAAATTTACTGATTGCCGACCTTTTTTGGTCCAATAAAAATAAGAGATAGATGCTTTTACTCTTTTTAACATATATGATGAACCGCAAAACAGGAATTGACCTTTACCACTTTGATGGTTACCAATCAGTGATTTTGCCTCGGTTACATTAATTTAAACCTTTCATCCGGCTTTCTCAAATAAAGGTATAGGTTTACCCTTATTAGAGCCACTACTAATAAGACGCAGCTCACAAGCTGTCACAATGCAATTTGTTTAATTGGGGATTAAATTAGAATAATTTTTTTTTCTTTTGTTTAATTCTGAACAAAAATTAGAATGCCGGTTTCTTAAAATAAAATGGGTTTGCATGCAGTAATTTCACAAATAACAAAATAGGTTGTTTACTGGTTTCTTAAAACACAAAAATAATAATAATAATAATAAACACATTTAGCTTTAAACCAAGGAACTAATTACGAAACTCATAAATGCCAGTTAAATTAATGGAAGATTAAAAGCGCTCTTATAACAAGCTTCAGTTCTTAAGGGGCCTAATAAAGTGCTGTTTGACAAACCATATTTTAGCGGCTAAAATTTCTAAGCATATAATAATAAACGTAACGCAGCAGCAAATCCCCGCGAGGAGATAAATAATTATAAGCAAAAAAATAGAAAATATGTCAACAAAATAATAAAAATCTTGACAGTTAATCGCCGGAAGCATAAAGCTCTCTCATTTTCCAATGCTGACCTCTACCAAAATCTTCATAGCATTACCTCACCGTCTCACATGAAATCTCTTACAAGAAACCTAAGCTCCATTTCTTCATTTCTTCCTGGCCTTGGTGTGGGACTTAAATGCAGCATATGGTTTTGGGGTATGGGGCTTGGCATTTGCAGCAGCTTTTCCCGCATTCTTTGCAGGATGGGGAGTTGCTGTATAACCACCCTTCTTCCCATCTGATTTGCAGCAAGAAAAACAAACATCATCATAGAAATTTGGCATATGATTTGGAAGAGCTGGGATATACATGCATTAAACATGGCTCAAATGAACAAAGAACACAAAAATCAAACCATGCATAGTAGTAAAATATGGATGAAAATAGGTGCTGAAAAACAAGGAAACATAGTGACGTACTACATTGTTCATATAGGAAACAAAAATGTTGATTTCAAAGCAAGCAGATCTTCCAAGCTCAGAAATAAAGAATACGTGAAAAAAATTATATTACATTTCATTTAATGAATAGAAAACATACACAACATTTTATCTAACGTTATCTACTCACCCCAATTCCCTGGACTTAAAAAAGTTTAGGAGAACAAAATTATGAAAAAAAAAAAAAAAAAAGAGAGAGAGAGAGAGAGGTAGAGAACTAATTAGATACCTGTCTTCTGAGGTGTAGCTGCTTTTGCCTTCTTCGTGTGTACAGGCGTCTTTATCGCAGAGTCATTAGGCCTTTTCTTTCCTGATTCAGCCTTTTAAACAGGACACAAATTAAAAAGAAAAATGATTATTGAACAAGCAAAACTGCATAGCTCATCAAAACCAAAAAAAAAGAAATCACACGTAGTAATTCTTTAATAAGTTATATTGATACCTTCTTAGGAGTCTCTTCATCTTCACTCTCATTATCTTCCTCATCCTCATCATCGTCATTGTCATCATCTTCATCTTCATCTTCATCTTCATCAATGGACATACCCTACACAATACAAAGTAACATAGAGAAAAACAAAAAAGAAATGTTAAAAAGCTAAAAGTAAAAAGGTTCTTCAAATCCTGTCATTTAGCCAAGCAATAACCTACAACATTAATGTCACGTGGTGGCTAGATACCTCTTCAGATTCTCCCTCTTCTTCAGATCCTTCATCATCATCGGACTCATCTGATTCAACCTCAGGCTTGTTGTCTTTGCTGGGCTCTACAAGCTTAGCATTTGGTTTTGCAAAGGATGCAGGCTTGCCAGCAGTGGCCTTAGTTGCAGCAGGCTTGGTGTTCTCAGCCTTTGGCTCAACTCTTCCTGAAAATACGACCAGTCAAATAAGTTCATATTATTCAATCACTAGCCTGAAAATTAGAATAAAGAAAGTAAGTACCTTTATCTTCCACCACCAGTGGGAGCTCTGCATCCTCATATTCAGATTCATCAAAATCTGTATGTACCAAATGACTTAGAAAGGTGTGAAAAGTAAAACTAGAAAAACAGAAGCTAAACACTAAATGATGCTGCACCTTACCAGAAAATCTCATGCCATCAATCAGATGAAAATAGTCAAGGAGAAAACAAATGGTTCTTAATACCATAAAACATGCAATTTTCGGTTGAAGCGCATTGCATGTCAAAGAAACACAAAACATTCTACTAAGTAACGCTGACAAAAATAGATTATCCACTATGGGTGCACAGAAAGATACTAAGAGAGAAAGCAAATGACTCTGAAACTAAATAAACAAATGAAAATGAAGGACTTGCATCTACATAGTGCATTATGCTTATGCAAGTCCTTAGCAAAGCTAGAGGCTTTGAGCTTCGAGGTCTGAAAAACCTGAAGAAAAGACTAAGCCTTGCAACTCAATATTTTTGGCATGTCCAATATTAAATGGAAAATCAGAGTTTCTGAATTTCTGGGCAAGAAACACCTTTAATTTCTTGAATGCACTTTTTTTTTTTGTTTGACAAACATGATGGCTATCAGATCAACCAGACAATCAATTCCAAAGATTTTTTTTTTTTTGGGTTGGGGGTGGGGGAGGCTTTGGAAAAAAGCAAGCGAAGGATTTTCACCTTCATCTGGCACATCAGTTTGATAACCACAGAAGTAGACACTCCCATTTTTCCAGTTATGTGACAGCTCAAACTCTTTCTCAAAAACCAAATCCAAAGACAACTGAGGTATCTTTTGAGATGATAGTGTCCCCAGCACAAGCTTCTTGTTGCCAACCTTCACAAAAACAGGAACTGGCTCATCTGCTTTATCTTTCTTGGACTCTCCAAGTGCTGCCTGAAGAAGACCAGACATCCCACTTATTGTCAGGCAAGCTACTTGCTTATAACTTAAACATTTTTGCAATTACCAAAAGTCTCACCTGAGAAATATGTATCACAAAATCTTCATCAGGTTTCACCTTCAGAGACTCACCTGCCTTTACTTCAACACCTAAAGCATGAAGATAATGACACCACATTAGTGCATCAAATACTGGTGGGCACGAGCATGCCATTAGGTCCATGAAAAGCACTGAGAAGGAATCATAGATAATAGCAAATTCAAATATAAGACAATACACAAAAGCACAGACCCACCCACACTCTCTCTATCACAAGATGGTATCGCTAATCTCGTGGTGGTTATGATGCATTAAACCACATCAATAGGAAAGAAGTACAACAGAAAACACGGAACATGCAATGCAAATATAAATTTAGCAAAACAAGAAATATGCCGTAAGCTAGAAAACCCAACAAGAAAGAAAACGTAGAAAGATGATCCGTGCCTAGACACAGTTTTCGAGCTATAATAAATTAGCTGAAATAAAACAAATAAAAAAATACAGAACATTGTATTTGAGAATACCAAAAACAAAAATTGATCCGAAAAAGAAGCCTCATTGACAGATATATTGGCTGAATCATTTCACAGACAATACAAGGAGAACGAAAAAGCTCAGGATTATTCAAAGAAAAGAAAGAGAAGCTCCGCCAAGCTTCTAATTCAACAAAGGGAAAGGGTTGCATACTCATAGCTTTTTAGCAAGGAAAGGGAGTTAAAGGTAAAGACTGAACCGTAGTATTCGATGGAAGTATAGTAGACAACAAGAAACGACAACTTTCATAACAGACCAAAAAAAGCACAAATAAGTTGCAAAAAACCAAAAGCACAAATGCCTTTAAAGTTCAAAATCAAAAATCTTTAAAAGGGGTTTCAACTTTCAATCAATTGGGCTTCCTTTGTTTATGTTTCTCAGCATGTTCAACAAACAAAGCAGGTACAAGCATCATTACTAATTTGCTCACCATAATAGCACATATAAAAATTCACTCTTCCAATAGTTGCCACTTAAAAGAACCAAACAAAATCATGTAACCAAACATTAACATTAACATTAACACATACAATATGAAACTGAATACAAAAAAAGAAACCAACAAGGGGAACCATGAAATAATTCAAATAACCCACAAAAAAAAAACCCAAATAGATTACAATTAAAGTTAAAAACAAAACCCAAATTTCAATATAAAAAAAGGGAAAAAAAATAGAAAGAAACACATGGGGCCAACTAAAAATAACAGAGAAAAATTATGGGTCAAGCTAGCAAACAGAAAATACAAACACTAAAAAAAAATAAGAAAAAAAAAACAAAAAAAACAAAAAGGGGGCTATAATAGGGCACGATTAATAAAAAGGCAAGACAACGAGAAACAATAATAAAAGTAAACCGCAAAAAGTAATCAAAGACACAATTTTTCTTTACGCAAAAGAAAAAAGGAAAAAACTTTAAATGGGATGAATTGCAACAACACAGAGAGAGAGCGAGAGAGAGAATTAGTACCCCAGAACTTCATTGTTGATGCTGACGATAATGAGAGAGAACGCTAGGGTTTTTAGGGACAGAGAGAGAACCGAAGACTGATTGGGCCTTTTTGACTGGGGATGCTGAAAGTAGAAATTAATGAAGAGGAGGCAAAAAGAGAGGGTTTTAGAGGGGCTTTATAAGGGTTTTTTTTTTTTTTTTTTCTGTTGCTGAATTGGCTTATTTCTGCGTTTCTGTTTGTCTCCTCTTCTAGGGTTTTTGACCGCAGTGAGCCAAAGGCGGAAAATTTTTGTCGGTTTGGATTTGTGTTTTTTTTTTTTAATTAAAAATTCTATTAAGCCGTAATCTGAATAATAAGATCATAAATTTTATTTTTTTTTTATAATTTAAATTTAAATTTTTAAAATAAAAATACTGAAATCGAACTATTAAAATGTCCATACGAAGAATGTTTGGATTTGTATTCGATCGAAGTGGGAAATTTTCGATGAGTGGTTCTGGGCATTAAGGGGCCTTTACTGAGGCTGAAGGTTTTTTGTTTTGGGCCATTTTTGTCTTTTTTCAATGGCCCCAAAAATAAAACAAACAAGCTGAACTTTAGGGCCTGGGTGGTGGCAGCCGACACAAGATGTAACCACAAATTTGGTGTTAATAGTCCCAACAAATTTGGTGTTAATAGTCCCAAGAGATGCGCAGTACTTAAAATTTAGAATATCAAACCAAAAAAAAAAATTAGAATAGGAATAGATTCATTAAGACTAAGAGTCAAAGACATGATTAAATAGTTTCAACAGAGTGTCTTAATCGGTTATATTAAAAATACGAAATATTTAAATTTTGTAGTTGGCATTATATATATATAATGGGGTAAATCAATATCAAATGAAATGCTCCTCATGTGACCAAAACTTCCACTGAACCAATAAATCAAAAGAGCGCCCACAAGTTTAGGAGGCAAGCCAATAGGGAATAAGTAAATTATCATGTTCTTTATAGCAATATGAGATCGTCGAACTTTCTCTGTATAAAGATTGTTAGAGTGGATAAAAAGCTGCTTTAGAAATACATTAGCGTAAAATCTCTTTTACAAAACATGACACTAGGGACGGTTTTTTGGCATTAACAAAATGAGCCTACTGTTCAAAATGGATTTATATGGTAGCACAATTGATAAACAATTTAGTGATTGGTTTGGGGGTACCCTCAATCAGGTCTCCAAGACTTCATCTTTACAGATATGATTGGTGTGATCCTTCTTCTACGAGGAGAAGCTGTTACTTAGTTTGTTTTGTGTATTTGATATTTTTTTTGTCATTTGATTCTAGTTAGCCATAAATAAAAAAAAAAAAAAAACCCATTAGAGAGGCTAAACAAGCCTTATAGCCTTTTTTTTATCAAAAAAATTTAAGTGATAAGCAATTGTTTCAATTCAAAATTAAAAAAAGTCGTAAGTTTTAAAAAGAGCTTACTTTAGATTTATATATTATCTATAAAAAATGATCGTGAGTAAGATTCAAATCCCAAACTTTTCAAGTAGGGATAAAGCTTTAAAGCCTAATTTTAGATACACAAATATAATAGCAGTTATCAAGCCAAATCTTAAACTCATAATGACCAAATTAATAGAGCCAACACTATAATTAATCCTACGCACCCGTATGCGAATATCGTTGAAGCTTGTAGAGAACTTCTCGGAAGGGAGTGGCAGGTTTCTTTTCTTCATGTACGTCGAGAAGGCAATCAACTCGCTGACAGGTTGGCAAATGCAACGTTTGCTGGAGAGCTTGGGTTGAAGATCTTGTTAGAACCTCCAGGGGATGTGAGGCAGCTTGTTTGGCAGGATTCTATTGGAGTGCCTTGGCCCCGTTCTATTGTCACTAATTAGTATTTGGAAATAGTCGTTGTGCCTCCCTTTTTTGACCAAAAAAAAAAAAAATCCTAATAAAAGTCAAAATGGGATGTGGGAATAATATATTTATCTATACATAATTTTACACATATGTGTGTAAATTAATATATAAGTTTACCGTCAAGAGAGTAAAACAAATTCATAAATAAAAAATTGTCATATACCTATATATATATATATATATATGTAATTAGAACTTAAATTCTTTCGAAACACAAACAACAGATGTCCATTCCAATAGTTTCTGATTAACAGAATGAGACTAATAAATACTTAGTACTGACATTCGCTAATCTATATAAAAAATTTCCAACAAAGGTGCTCCGAGCTACGCCAGCGAAACATATATCACGGTGGAGATTGAATTTGCTTCTATATGTTCTCGGTTGTGGGTTTTGTTGGCTTATGAATGTAATTTTCCACAAGCGTTCACATTTTCTCTTGTTAAAGCAACAGACAGATTTGGCCCAATTTGTTTTGGCGGTTTCTAACGCCAAAAAAAAAATAATATAACTTCTACTCGTTATTTTAATATAATTAATTATTATATATATTCAGACATCTTGTTCTTCTATTTAAATTTTAGTAATTTTGTTCTTATTTTTTAATCTGTTGGCCTCTCTTATAACTCCAAAAAAAAAAAGAAAAAATGTAACTTTACAAGACACGAAATTTCAAGTTAATGGTTATTATTGTTATTATACAATGATAGCGTACAGTCTTTTGTGCTAAACCAACAATTGATATCACTAGAAGAATAGTGCACATAAACCACACTTTCCATTAGTGCCAACAGATATTTTGGACGGCAGATTCTCATGCTTTTGCTACGCTCATTGGATGTGATGTTGGCTCAATAAACAAGTGCTTATTAGTTGCCATTTGGTCTACTTGATAATGAAAGCCGCTAACCATGCTCCATTAACTTTTTTTTTATTTTTGATTCTGTAATGGAACAATAAACGGCAAAAAAGAAAAAAAAAAAAGACATTATCCACTGCGACGGTAGTTTAATTTTATTATGTTAGCGTACAAGAAGTCTTGAATTTAAAATTAGTTATAAAGTCTACACAATAATTATCTTCTTTAAAAATATGTTGCAATTTACAATTTAAAAGTAAACTCAAAAAATGATCAACGACACTCAGTTATAATAAGCTTGAAGAAATCTAAACATTTCATGCTAGAACACATTAAGCAAACTATAATGTCCGCAATTGACCATTAATTCACCAATCGCTGTACCAAATGTTTTCTTTCCTTTAGACGGAAAGAAATGGTTAGATATTTCTTCGCGTGCATTGAAGGAATTCGTTGGCAGTAGAGGTGTTAATAAAATAGTAAATAAAAAGGGCAGAAGTATGTACCCAAAAAAAATAGTAAAAAGGGCACAAGCTGCCAGCCCTAATGTGCCATGACAAATAGTCAAAAAGCTCTACTAGATGCCTGTAAGTAGCATTAAAGTGGAATATATAATCTATTTGACATTATTTTTAAATTTAATAATTTATATCAATTTTATTATATTTAAAAATTTCTATCAAATATTCTTTTTTTATAAGGATTGAAATTATTTTTTTTTAATTTTGTTTAGATGTTTTGATTGGGCTAGGATAGCAGGCTTTAGCCCGGGCCAAAGCCACATGCTGACATCATCAGAGTTAAAATTACAATAAAAAAAAATTCACAATTTTCATCGAAAATTGTTGAACTTGTCACCACCACCTTTGGGCAATTTTTGTCGGGGTTGCAGTGCCGAGAGACGGTGCAATCACTTCAGATTGATTCTGCTATCTAGTTTTTTTGGCTTTTTGCCTTTTTTTTCTCCTTTCTTTTTCTCCATAATCATCCAACAATATATATATATACATATCTATCTGTGTGTGTCTGTATGTGGGTGACATGACTGTTTCCAATGGTTAACAATGCACTATTAAAATTTTTAACAATTAATTACACGTTCAAAACAGTTTTATCACACAATTGAAATAATCAGTTTACACATCTAGTCAATTTTTAGCAAAAACTTAACTTTTTTTTTCTAAAAATACATATTTGACTTTCCATCAACCTGTTTTGCTTTTCGATTAGGCTACAACTTACAACTCGAGAGTTAATCCTTCTGGCGTCTCCAAAGTAATACCCAAATCATTCAAGCGAGTGGAATTGAAGCGTTTATTACCGTAGTTGAAAATCTGTAATATACAAACTTTTTCATTTTTTTTTATTAACGTAATATACAAACTATTGCTTCGTTGATTCTGCTGCACAATTACAAATATTCAGCTACAATCGAGAGTGGGAAACAAAGAGGGGAGATACAAGACTGCGCTGAGAATCAAAATCATGCACAAAACCTAACTTCTCCTTACTTTCTCCACTTAAAAAGAAAAAACGAAAATAATAGGTAAGCACATTATTCTTGTTACAGGACTTTCACGTAAGAAGTTACGCTACCATAAGAGAGGAGGAATGGGGGTTGAAAAATCCGGAGATTAAACTACGGACTTCAGACTCGGGAGTTAGAGGATAAATTTTCCAACCACTGCAGCAATGTTGCATCCCATTTTGGAACCTATCTAGCACAAAATAAAGGTGATTTTTTCTCAAATATTAAGGTAGTTTTGCAACAATTCCAGTCGCCGTCCATCGAGTTACCGCAAGAAATCCATGAATCTGAGCCAAGGGAAGGCGTTTTTTGTGGCCGTTTCTGCTTCTTTTGAACACAATGTAGTAGACGACGTCGTTCCTGTTCCCTCCATCGCAGATTTTTTCTCGCACAAGAAAAAGTTCCTCGACCCCAACGTCATCACGTTATCCTCTCTGTCCAGACCTGGCCCACCAAAAATAATAAAATAATATAAAAATCAGTAAATTCGCTGCTCCAGTCGTAAGCCTACACGTGTCGAAATCAAAGCGGGAAAAATCTACGCTCAGCTTTACCTTCTAAGCTGAACTGCGAATAATGGAGGTCGAATCTGGAAGCGTCGGCGGCGATGATCGGGCGGCGACGTTCCTTCGTGTAGTGCTGGACGGCGGCGGCGATCAGACCGCCGACGGTGGACTCCGGAGACATCAGCACCTGCACGGCTCCGACGCTTCCTTGGACCGTCACGTTAAGTAGAACCTTCGTTAACTTAGGCGGCGTCACCGCGGGGAGCGCTTCCCCCAATTTGTTCCCGCCGAGCAATTCCGGCACCGTGTTTGGCCGCCGCATCCTCGGCTGTGGCGACTCCACCGGAATTCTCCCGTGAAACGACGACGATTTTTCCTTCAGCTTATTTTTCCGATACTTCTCCGTCTCCTGTCCTCTCCGGTTACTCTTTGGAGTCGCCGGCATATTTATATATGTGTATAAATATATAAATATATACGTAACTATGTATGAATATGCTCTCTGTCTCTCTCTAGTATATTCTCTCCGGCGGGACTGATTGGTTACCTCAAACGGCGGTATCGGAAGAAACGGAGGCGAGGGAAACCGAGAGCGGAAGAGGAGCGGCGGCTCTCAGGTTTCCGGCAGCCGGCGGCTAGCATAACCCGAATGGTATCACCGTAAATAAATGGAAAACTTAGGGGCAAAGACCTAAGGAGGGCACGCGCAGAGGCCTTGTAAGTTAAGGAACCAAAACTTGCAAGTTACTATATATAGACTAAATATAAGTGGACCTGTCAAAAAAATTGAGTTGAGTAAGATTTGAATTTGGTCGCTTTTAATTCAAGTTATTTTTTATTGGATTATTTTTAAATTATATTATATTAAATTTGAGTTCAAGTTGAGTTATTTTAGAATCGATTTAGATTTAGATTTAATTTGAATTGAATTTGCACTGAACTATTATTTTTTTAAGTCATTTTTTATTAAAATAAAATATGTTAATTAAATTTAAAATTTATTTTTATAATGAACTAAACGTTTATATATATATATATATATATATATATATATATATATATATATATATATATATATATATATATATATATAATGAAAATAATGTTAATTAGTATTTGAAAAAGATAAGTTAAAGGTAAAGAGTCAAAAAAGATTTTTATTATTTTATCTTTTTCTTAACTTAACAGGTGACTTTGATTCAATTTAAAATTTTTAAGTCATTTTTTAATTGGGTCACTTTTAGATTCGAATTGAAAAATTGAGTTTCTGATCTAATTTTTTTGAATAAATTTAAACAGGTTATCAGGTCAAGTCACTTTTTAATACATATAAGATATTATGGTTGAACAGATTGTAGGGGAATTGCACCAGTGTAAAAGGTTATGACTATTTAGTCACGTTGTGCTTGTCGATATAAAGGTGTTTGGGTTAATTTTTACAGGGTATTTATTTTTTAATTTTGAAAAGCAAGAGAAAAGATGTTGGATGAAGTTTTTTTTTTTAGGGGTATCAATTATTGAAAGCATTGTTATCAAACCCGGACCGGACCGGCCGGTTCAACCGGTCGGACCGGTGACCAGTTAGAGGTCCGGTCCGGGTTATAACCCAAATTCTCTGCGGACCGGACCGGTCAAAACCCGGTCAACGGACCGGTTCAACCGGTCGGACCGGTGAACCGGTCCCGGGTTGACCGGGTTGGTTATTTTAATAATTAAGAAAAAATTTCACACAACTTTGTATAATTTAGTTTTCGAACCCTTGACCTCCAACATGAAAGATAAGTCTCATACCACTAAACCAACTTATAACTTGTTGTTATCTTTGTTTTTTTTTTTACTTATTATTTTCTCAAATGTCTCATATAATACACATACTATTTTATATTTCTTATAAATTAATACTTACTATTTTCTTTTTTTTGTTAAAATAATTATTAATTTTTTTAAATTATTAATTCTATCCTATAATAAATTCTAAATCATATATTTTAAATTTATAAATGTAAATATTCTAATACATACATATGTATTATAATATTACATTTTACATATAGATTTTGATGTATAATATATATAAATATTTTTTTATATATTTATTATTAAATATCGATTTTAATACCAGTTCGACCGGTTGAACCGATTTTTTTATTTAATAATTATATATAAGTATTATTTTATTAAATTATTTTTATAAATATATATATTAATAAATACCGGTTCAAATACCGGTTCGACCGGTTGAACCGGTTGAACCTTGACCCACTAATGTTTCCGGTTCGATGACCGGTCCGGTTCTGACAACCTTGATTGAAAGTACTCCAAGCTGACAAAAAAATAAGTTTGGAATATTTTTTTGGATTATTTGCTGACGGATAATATTTGAATCAAAGTACTCCCACATAACTCTTTCTTAATCTATGACAATAAAATAATAATATAATCTATAAAATAGATATTTTATTATTTAATTAATAAATAATAACTATTAATTTAATTAAACATTAAAATTTTATTTTAGTAATTAATAACAACAATCAATAATATTAATAAAAAATAATAATAATAATCAACAATCGATAACTATAACAGTAATAAATAATAAGTAATTAAACCGATCCTAAGTTGCTTAAAAGAGATTATGAGACACTATAACTACTTTTTTTATTTTATAAACAAAATTATTAGATATCAACAAATTAATAAAAAATAATATAAATTATTAAATAATTAAATTAATTAGTAGCGAGATTACATTAATTTTGTTGGCTGCTGTGTGAAACGTGGAGGTTAATTGTGGTGCTTTCTGTTCGGCTTTGTAATTGGGTGCACCAATGATTGAGAAGTCGCGGACCCCACTATTACTCTGCTTTGAGCCGGTAGATCTCGTGTCGCACGTGTACCATGTTTTTTCTCTTGTTTTTAAAATAAAATTCATGGTTCTCCAGTTGATTAGAGTTGTATTTGGTTTTTAAGTTATGTTATTTTTGAGTCACTCCATATTTAAATCAAGTTTGAATTGAATTTTATCGGACGGATTCAAGTCAACACATCAAATTAAATTACAATTGAACATTTTTTTTTTTGAACATGTATTACTTTCAAATTCTAAATTTGATGGTAGCTAAATTATACTAAGTAGTTAATCGTATGTATTAGGCCACCATTTTGTTGATTTGGAAATAGATCAACATGAGTCATGTACTTTGATTTGTCAATTTGAATCCTGAATAGAACTCGGTCTATTAGGATTAATTTATTAATAATCTTCTATTAATATTGGCATGAGTGGTTACAGACATATTAATTCGGATTGAAAAATATAAAATATCATAACTTGAATTTACAATAAAATTTACGTAGCAATCAAACTTTTTTGTTACCTACTACATCAATGTTGACATAGAGATAGAACAACAGCTAACCAACTTAATCGAATTGTTTGTGTTGGAAACTCCAATTAACCAAAATCAAAGTATGCCACTCAAATTGATCAAATTCTTCAAGTTCATGTTCCAAATTGACTAAAATCAAATCCAAATTAACAAAATCCAAAAAGTTGACAATCCAATTCGTATTTAACCACTTGTAATATTTAGGTTTGTAGTAATAGAGGATTCCCCTGGAATTATGGGTGTTCAAGAATCGCCTATCCCCTCAAAAATTGCTCAATTTAATCTGTCTAAGTTTGTATCTGACAAATTAAAAAATGAAAAAACACGAAATACTTTTAAAAAAAAAAATTATCCAAGCAATTTGGAAGCGAATTAAAAATTTTCAATATCGTCAAAAACTGATATAATCTGGACTAACAAGTTAATAGTAAGATTCAAAAACCAGTCCCAACATAATCAGCAAAAATCTGAAGGTCAAAAGCTCTTAGTCTGTGCAGCTGTTGTCCTAAGCTAAAAATCAGCAGACATTGCTCCACAATACTGAAACAGAGTCTTAATTCAGTGTGCTTTTTCATCATTTTTTTCTTTAAAAATCAGTAATTGTATTGTCCTTTTTTTTTTTTGGTACGTGGGAAAGTAAATTTTGTTTTTTGTTAAGATAATAATGAAAACACTACTCTTCATTAGTCGTTTTGTTATTGTTTGAGTTAAACTCTAACAACAAATAAGTAACGAATGATTGGCAACATGAGCTCAGCAAAATTAATTAGGACGCTAGATGGCATGAAGTTGACGCTTAGCATTGGGTTTGGACAAGAAAGTGTAGAAAAATGGGAGAGAAAAAAATTAGAGGTGAGAAAATTTTTTCGTTGTTTCTTGTATTTGGGAAATGATAATAGAAGGGAATAAAATTAAAAAATTTTTTATTTGAAAAAAGGTAGAATATGAGGAGAATGAAACTAATATGTATTAGAATATAAATTTTATCCATCATAATAAAAACACTACATATATAATATGGGCAATAGGTTCATTTAATAAAAATAGTACAATAATTAACAATTTTTTTTTAATTTTAAGAGGAATGGATTTAGTAAGTTATGCAAAAAAAAAAATAATATTCCTCTATCCATTTTCGTTTTGGCTAAGAATATTTTTCAAACATAAAAATTAACTATTTTACCTTTTTTTCATCTCTCTTCCTTTTTTTTTTTTTTTCCTTCTAAACAAAATGTAACTTACACCCCAGATGTTACTTCAATCATATCATAATTGAGTAATTAATTTCATAGTAGTCCATAGATTTAGATTAAAATATGTAGCTCATGCCCAGTTTTGACATAGAAAATTGTTCGTCCTACCACTGATAGCCAAAACCTAGTCCGATCCTTAGATAGCTAATCAATTCTGACCATGTGAGTACTTTCTGCCGAAAGCTAACACTCTCCTTAAAGGCATGTTTGGTGTGCGAGGAAAATTAAGAAGAAAAAAAAAAGTATAATTATTATTATTATTATTTTCTTATTTTTTATATCACTCTAAATAATTTTATTTTTTTTCTATTTTTTCTCTCACAAATTACTATTTACACTTTCTTTCACCATATTTTCTTTCTCTCATTTTTTTCTATCACCCAAGCAATTTTATTTTTTCTTCACCTTTTCTCTCACAAATTACTATTTACTTTTTTTTACTTATTTTCTTTCTCTCAACTTTCTCTACTACTCTAAATAACTTTATTTTTTCTCTACTTTCCTTCTCTTTCTCTTCCTTTTCTCTCCTTTCTTCGCACTCCAAACACACTCTAAATTATTGAATTTAATTACGTAACTTTATTTTAAATAATAATAAAATAATTATATAATTATTTAATAATATTTAATAATTTATTTATTTTTTTAATTTTAATCATATAATAATTTATTTAACTTTGTAACTATTTAAATATTATTATTTAATATTTTCTTAATTTAATATAATACAGGAGGCAACATATATATCACATGTAATCAACCAAAAAAAAGAAATATTTATATCACATGTATATGGTTAGTTTAAAAAAAAGAAAAATTGAAGACATAGAAAATAATGGTGACTGGTGGAGATGAGCCCTTTGTTTTCAAAAACTTGCCAATTCACAAACAAACAAAAACCTTGACCTACTTGAGTCCGATTTGGAGTCCTAGACACTAGCTGGCCCCCTGTGGGCCCACTGTTGGTCCTGCATTATTGGATGTTGCCGCGTCTTTTTCTATCTGGGAAAGATTCTGATCAAGAGAATTTGTCGCCATTCAAATTAATAAATAAATAATTTTTTATAATTACATTAGTACTTTACCCTAGAATAATATGAAATGAAATGATGATATATATATATATATATATATATATATAATTATAAAAAATAGTTGTTCAGGTGTAAGTTAATGCGTTTTTAAACTGTAAGTCTTGGATTTGAATTTTTACGTGTGTATTTTTTTTAACTGACTCATGCTAGAGACTATACTAAATATAAGTAGTGATACGTAGTGTTGGGAGAAGATTTGCTAACCTGAACTCCAATGATAAAGTTACGCTTAACTCTATTAGTACTTGAGAGGTAGATCAATCCCTTTGAACTGTTGGATGAGATTTTAATAAATAAAAATTATTTCGACCTCAATTAAAACATTCAATAACAGACCTGCGTAATAAGCTCTTTTTTTTTGTCTATCCACATATATATATATATATATATAATTTTAATTTTTTCAAAGTGATTGTACATGATTGGAAGTTGATTTCATTTCAATACAACGATAAAGATAAAATTTTTTGAACATATCCTTCAACTACAAAACGCCACCCTTTTCTATCAGTCGGTTTGATTTGAACTCCACGCCTTACAGCTTAGTTAGCTCCCTAGGCCACTGCAGTATCATTAAGCCAAAGTTCTTTAGTTTTAATTGATTGCTTGTTTGTTTGTTAAAAAAAAGAAAAAAATGATTGTTTTTGCTATGTTTTTCATTTTGTTAATTTGTCCCAGAGAAATTATGTGGGCGACTCCATTAACTTTGAGCCAAAGCTTGTTGGTACAGGACGCGACCTATTATGTATATGATATGGTTATTCTTATAGTTCCTCTCGGCCTAATCCGGCACGTATTATATAGTATTAGGTTCGGTTAAGTAAGACTATAATTAAGGTCTTAACTGAGTTTATATTTCCCAACTTATGGGTGGGGACAGGCACAACCCATGATGAGTACGGATTCAGACACGGTCTAAGTATGCCCATAAATAACCCAACACTAATTTTTTAAAAATGAGTTTAAAATCAAAATAAGAAAAATATGCAACAAGCCTTGATCTAGCTGTTTGCTAATAAGATTGAATAATTTTGAAAAAAAAATTACAACAAATCTATCATGATAGCGGTTTAAAAATTTTAAACTGTAATTAATCTGCCAACCGTCTAAACAACCCAATTAATTCATAAAATAGGCAATTAGTTTGGGCGGTTTTCTTAATTCTATAACTTGTTTTTTAAATTTTTTTTCTATTTTTTGAAACATTCATATAAAGTAAAATTTGAATATCTTAGTTAAATATTAAATCATGGTTATTGGTTTATTTTCATAAATTATTTGATCCGAGCGTGCAATGTTTTGCTTGGATTTTGATGTGAAGAATAGTATAAATGCCTTTTCAGTGACTATCAGTTTATCAAATCAACTTTTTTTTGTTGTTGTTTTCTTCTGAGCAAGAGCTTCACTAATCAACTTGTTCACTCATAATGTTCAGAATTGATTAAGAATCAAGTATATAAAAAATCCATCCAAAGACACCGAACAAACTAAAGAAAAATCTAAGTTTTTTTATTGGCCTCAGTTTTTCTATAACTTTTGTTATATATCTATCCAAACCTCTATCTAAACCTCTATCTTATTGTCATGGAAAGAAAAGTTCTAAATAAAATCTAAATTCACCACGGTTGCAGGCAGCTTGAGACTTCGTCCATATATTATTATCATCCTTCTCTTCGTTTTTCTCTTTCATTTTTGGAACAGTGTCATTTTTAGTGTGTGTATATATATACATTAAGTAAGGTCAACTGGTTGAGTGAGTTGTTTCTCAACCAGTAGGTGGGGGGTTCAAATCCCACCAAATCTCACTTCCCCCTTTCCAAATGCCCAATATGACTCCTTATAGAAAAAAAAAAAAAAATTAAGGTCGGATCAGGTCAGTTAATCGCAGTTTTCAAAACTAAAAACTACTATCAATCCACCATTAATGGTTTTGTACAATTTTGGCAAATACGGGTAAATTTAGTATAGGTTGGACGATTTTTGACAAATTAGGTGATTTATAAATAGCCCTACCTTGAACCATGGTTCAATAAGATAAAAGTATTAAACTCTTCCATCGAACTAAGTGCAATAATTTACATATTTTCTTTATTTTTATTTTTTATTTAGTAGAATAGAACACATTACCAATTTATAAGGATTTTTTATTCATTTTTTTTAAATCATGAATTAAAAAAGTTAAAGATAATATTTATATGATGTACTTATTTAAATTTTAATAAAAAATTATATGTGATTTAATATTTTGTTTTTTATTTTTTATTAAAATTTAATATTTTATTTTTGTAATTAATTATTTTGAATCTCAAGTTGAAATATTAAATAATAAAAAATTGATATTTTTCAATCTTTCACTTAAATTTTATATTTATTTATTTATTTATAAAAAAATGCATAACACTATTTAAAAACGATAAATGATATATGCGCGATTCAATTTAAGTATAGTTAATGACCTAAGCACATCACAATTTAAACACAATTAATGACTTAGATACGATAAAGTAAGCAACCTAATTATAGCACGATGAGTGGCTTAGACACAATACAGTAAATAGCCTAAGTACGACACGACACGAGCTCATAATGCTTAATTTTATGAGCCGTATTGGACTTATTATCTAAATTTTTAAACACGGTACGACACGGTATAAAAGACAGATGAGCCGTGTTAAAATACAACACGAAATAAGTGGGTTAAAAAAAATTGGGTCGTGACTGACACGCCACGACCCATTTGACATATCGACTATAAGTGAACAAGAATTAAAATATTGTCATAATACTGTCAAATCGTTGTAATCTAGTGTTTAAAAGATTTTATTTGTATTATGATATTATAAATTTAAATTTTTATTAAAGTATTGGGATGAAACTAAATATAAGTTTGAGTCCACATAGTTATGGAAAAAATTGATGATTGTTATTAAATATTATAGAATTTGCTCTTCCATAAATTTAACATAATAACTTAATTTATTATATAATACACCCAACACAATTCTCCTTAACGAGTTTATTGTTGCCACCTTGATTTCTCACCTTTTAGGGAAAAAAAGGATATTACCGTATAAACGTACGCTTTGAATAATAATTGTGATCCCACCGTTCAGTTTTTTTCTGTCCCTCCTTTTTTTGTTTGAGAAAAAATATTTTCTAAATGCCTATGGCTGATGAGAATTTGAATCTGCCCAAAAATTTCTAATCATGCCTTAGCTTGTTGGGATGCACCTTTATAATGTGCCTATAGCGAAGTGAAGTCATTAGTGACATAATATAATTAGTTACTATATATATATATATTAAAAATAGTAGGTAAGCAATAAATAAAATAATAATAAAATGATATAAATATTAAAATTTGAGAAAAAAAATAAATTATTAATCTGTTAGATATTATTAGATAAATTGTATAACTATTTTATTAATAATTAAAATTTAGTGTAGTAAAGTTCTATATATATTTCAAGTTCAATTTGCAAGAAATATGATTGTTGCCTTTTTCGAGTAAAAAGTGGTTAATTTGAATTGAAATATAAATAGCAAAGAGTCCAATGATCATTTTATTACAAATATTTTCTCCCTATATCGTTCTTACGCATTCATCTCGTCTCTCTTTTCACTTTTTCCTTTTCTTCTACGCCACAAAACAAATTGCGTCATCTGACATATATGAGATTTTTTTTTTTTTGTTATAAGAAAAACTGACGAATTAAGAGAGTAGAATATAATCATTACAGTTTAAATATAAAATCAAGAGATTTTAGGTGCATTTGGTACACAGACTGAAAAATATGGTATAAGATAGTATAGATTAATATAGTATATGATAGACTAAGTTACTAATTTATATTATATTTGGATGTTATCAAATAGTATAGAATAGTTATCCTATTTAATATTTGGATGATATGAGATAGAATAGTATAGTATATCAAAATTATTTTTTTATCCTTAGAAATAATTGATTTATATTTACTATTAATGTTAATCTTTTTATTAAAAATAATTAAAATTAAGTAATGAAATTAATATTTATTTTACATGTTATTATATATTATATTATTATAATTTTTCAATTTTGTATAAAAAATATTTTGTAAAATTAAGTATTAATTTTATTTATACAAATAAATTTTAAAATATCAAAAAAAGATTAATATTTTTTTAAAATTTTTTGAGGAAAAATTAAATAAATTTTAAGAGATAAATTTTCAAATTTATATAAAAAAAGAAAGAATGAGCACGAGAGAGAGAGAGAGTGAGGAGAGAGAAAGGAAGGGAAGAAGGAAGAGAGAGGGAGGAGAGAGAAAGGAAGGGAGGAAGGAGGAGGGAGGGGAGAGAAAGGGAAGAGAGAGAGATGAGGAGTGAGAGAGAGAGAGAGAGAGGGAGGAGAAAGAAAGGGAAGAGAGAGAGAGAGAGAGAGAGAGACAAGGATTGAGAGAGAGAAGAGGGAGGAGAGAGAAAGGAAAGAGAGAGAGACGAGGAGGGAGGAGAGAGAAAGGAAAGAGAGAGAAGATGAGTGAGAGAGAGAGAGGGGAAGAGAGAGAAGATGAGAGAGAAATGAATTTTTTAAATTTTATGTTAATTTTTTAAAAAATATTTAAAATTTATTTTAATTAAGAGGATATTTTAGTAAATATATAATTTATTAACAATAGATGTGGGATAGACTATCCCATAGGAGTTAGAGGGATAATAATATCTCATATTCATAAGATAATAAGCACACACTAATCTATCTTATATCTATCTTATTAACCAACCAAACATGGACTAAAGTGAGATAGTTGACCACTAATTTATCCTATCATATCCTATTCTATGAAACAAACGCAACCTCTATCAATAATATTTCAACTATTTGTATTAAAAGTATAGAATCAAATATAATATCTAACATGTTAAATAATAAAATGTGTCCTCTTGTGCTCTTATGAATCTATCTAGATGAATGGAGATTCTACGAGTTTAAGAAATATGTGCTTAAAGTTGTTATAATGACAGAGGCCCCATTAATTGACATTAATGGCCCCTATTTCTCACATAAATTATGTAAACCACTTAATTGCTTATGCATCAATATACGCAGCAGTTGACCCCAATTCGAAATGAGAATGGAACAGAACCATTAGAACTTCTCAAGATCAAGCAATTATACACCCACAAAGAGCAGCTTGATTGTCTTGCTACCAAGCTCCTTTTTTTTTTTTTGTCAAAAAAAGATCCTTAAGATAGAAATTTTCTTTGGGCAAAATAAAAGATCTGTTTCATGTATGTCGGTCATCGAATTTGTGAGTTAAGGCCGGAATAACCCCGTTTACCGTGTCTCGTTCAACCCAACCTAAAGGAAGAGACTTACCACTCGAGTACTGTTGGTCTTAATGGGTCTTCTCCAAATCGACCACGGCAATTATTAAGTCTGAAACAAGCACTATCGATTATCAGAAGAACATTGCCTCCACGTGCTGTCACTAAAACTCGAACTCGAGTCCGAAATGGGGAAGTACGTTAAATTACTATCAAATTACCACGTCAAATAGTTTAAATAGAAAAAATGCTCAATACATATGTGTTTAATTGAATAAAATGCGACTGCGAGATTTAGAATTGGGTGATGGGTAAATAATTTCGATGGTGCTGAATTAATTATATATGATTCTAGAACTCCAAATTTCACCATAAGCAAATAGATTCATGGGCGCACCATTGTCAAAATTGAGTTCTCCGAATTAAAGCCTAGAAATTTTTAGTGTTTGAGAATTTCATTCATCATCTCATCCATCAATTGGTTGGGTAAGTTGGGCAAATTCTGACTCCGAAAATCGACCGTATTTGGTTTTTGTGCCGATCAAGCATGAGTTTTCATTTTCTTCCATTTCTTTCCTCAGGCTTGGCTCGTTGCCATGCAATGGGAGGCACGCGTGGGATATGAAATTCATATCCAACACTATATATGCATTTTTTTTTTAATTTAATAGATCTCTTATTAGATTGTGTCATATCAGCGCATACCCATCACGTTACTTCTATTGCATTGTTAGTAAATTTTTCCCTTAATTTTTTTTGTGAAAGCCATTGAATACTCTTTTTTTTTCTCTGCTCTCCATCTCCAACTGATTTGGAAGTGAACGAACAACAATTTACGATGCAAAGTACGCCTAAATGGATCAACCTGGGCATTTCTCATTTTCTTCAACTCTTCAGGACAAGATTATGGTTACAGCCTTGCAGGTATAAGTGAAAGAGTGCTAAAAGTTTTGACTTGTTAGCATGGGCTTTTATTACCGAGACACAAGTGACGGAACCTAGAACAAATGTAGTCAAATAATTACGATCGTTAATTGTATATTTGTGATTTTTATCATTAATTACAATTAATTATGTATCAGCAGATTAAAATATGAGATCAATAAATGATTATGATAATGTGATATGTGGATCCGCATCCATTTCGCATTCATTCACAACGTTACCAAAAGAGAATGAACATCATCCAAAATCCAACTCCACCAAGTAATTAGGAACATGGTAGCGTTCAAAAAAATGACTAAAGTGTGCAAGACACATCCCATGGGAATCTTCAACCATTTCCCAATCAATCAGTCTCTAAGGCTGGATGTTCAACATGACTTGCTTTGCTTCTATCGTTTGGAGCAGTCTTTATTGCTTGGATGCATTTGATAATGTTTGGTACCCAATACCCATCAATATATTGCGGAATTTAAAGCCAGTAATCTGGCGACTTGGTGGAATGGTGGGGTATGGACAAATTCAATTGTGCCAAACAATATAGTATAACTGCAAATTTGCAGGAAACAAGGGTGGAAATCGTGAGCTGGCTTGATCTTGACATTGCAACCTCGGTACAATATTGATGAAAGGGGCACTTGAAATAGAAAGTAACCCTAAAATGCCGCCGAAGCTGAACCACATATTATCTCCCTATCCAAAACTATGGTTAGCAGGGAACTTGAAAAGTCTGCCAGGAAATGATACAACCTAGGATGCTTTTTTATTTGGATTGAATGTTACTTTTTCTTTTTGTTTTTTTTTTGTCTGATTCAGAATTAATCAAATATCCCTAAGAGTCTCCTTGGACCGTAAGTTCTTTTTAAAATTAGAATTCGAGATCTCAAAAATAAAAATTTAAGTTTTTAACCAATAGAGTGCTATCAAAAAAACGATTTATAATGTTACTTTAGTAACCAGGTATCTACTTGCACTAATATATAGAATTGTGTGAATAAATTTGTTGGTATTATACTTTTATAATAGTTTTTTGAGTTGAAATGTTTCATTAATAACGAATATTTTCTCAAAGATCTGCAGTGGAGTTGTACTGAAAATAATATAGAATGGATATTGCAATGTAATACCTTTTTACAAAATAAATGACACCCAGAAAAATAAGTTTTCATACCAAAAAAGTATATTTGGCACGAGTAAATAATGAAAAATGACATCATGCTAAAACTTTATAAACATGTTAAAAAGTTTTAAAAACCAAATATTGGATCAAATTCCAAGTTAATTGCAAAACTAAGACTATAAGAGAAGATGTAATGCAACATTATCGTGCAAACCAAATTATGAAATCACGTGAATTCATGGGGTAGTCTATGATATGACTTCTCGGTAATTTAGTATAGCCACTCTTATCTATTGTTTTTGACCAAGATAGCGACTCTTATCTATAGTATAGTATGCGCGGTGAAAAGACATAATTTTCTTGACGGCCTATGTTTGATAATGCCTGCCGACACCGTTGACTAGAGAACCAAATCAATATAGCAAAATGAAATGTTGTAGAAATGCGAACATTAGCTGAGAATATTTAGGTAGAGACACTACCATTGCACTTATTGAAGATAAATTATACTTTTAAAACGAGATATTTTTAGAATTGTATCATAATATCGCATATATTAAGTTGTCAAAATTAAAAGAAAAAACATTAATCTGTACACTCTTCTCCCCATTCCACATGCACCGTGAATAAATATGAATATGAATTTTATTCTTGGTTTACCTAAAATAGCTCGAGGTCATGATTCAATTTTTGTTGTTATTGATACTTTCTCTAAAAAGACACATTTCATTCTACGTAGCAAGTCCGTAAATGCGTCTCATGTAGCTAAATTGTTCTCGACGAAAGTTGTCGAATTGCATGGTTTAGTTGACGCATAACAGTCCAACGAACTGCAAGTTAATTATTTAAGAACACGCAGAAAAAGAATCAAACACAATCATTGTTTCTCAATAAAAAAGAAGAGGATACATATACAATTTATAATTGAACTTATAAGAGCGAACTAATTATCTTCATTTATTGAATGTAATAAATTTTGAAAATTGAGATATACAAAGGCACAGAGTTGTACGTTTCTTTAGAATAAATATGCACTTGTTTCCTTCATTGAAGGATCTGGAAAAATAAATATTTGGTACATAAATTAAATATGCTAGAATGAGTTATAAAGAAAGAAGAGGCATGTCATGTTGCATACCAATGCACAATAATAAATATATTAGGTAGATCCTTGAGTTGTTTTTTGTCAAGGAAAAAAGCTACCCTTTTAGCCATAACTGTTAACCTTATTTTTTTTCTAACGTAATAGTTTTAACCAAAAACAAACGACACAATTGCTGAGAAATGTTTTGTGTGTGGCCAGCCGACTAAAGAGTCATCTAGCCACCCTTCAAACTCTGCATGAACAAAAGAACTCCAGATTTTGCAGGATGCCTCTTCTTTATACCCGTAACCCTAAAGCACAAGATTCTAAGTTCTTGCGTATAAAAAAATTTCGATGAGAAGCGAAACTCTGCCCGATTCGAAAATGAATTTTTGCCCCTGCGAAAATGACCCTCTTTCAAAGGCATCATGTCCAACAATATTTTACAGGGAATGTCGCTTATCACATAACTGAATTAGTGCATGACTCCAAAAACGTACTTGTGTGCAAAGACAATATGCTGTCTGAATCTCTCTCTGGTGCTGCATGCAGCCAAGTATGGCTGTGTCTTGGCTTCTTTAGCTTTTGTTTGGCGTCTGCAGAAGCTGAAGGATGTAATAGGATCCGAGATAAGGAATGTAACTGAGAAATCTTTGCAGTTGAGTGTTTTCTAGCACCAAACTTATGATTTGCTTGAATATTTGCTCTGAAGGTTACATTCAGCATATGGGAGCGAGGAAAACTGACAGCTTCAGAGTGGCTCCTAGTGCCCTCCGAATGCAAAGAAAGAGTTCGCTTTTGTACCAGTCTGTCCTTCCATGCAAAAAATGATTGTTGTAGCCTAGATGGAACCTGCAACCAAGCAATTAACCAAAAGGAGTCAGGTATCCAGTTGACAAAGTATCAAGGGGCAAACAGAAGAAAACGGCATGAGAAAATAAAGCAAGTTTATAAAAAATAAAGTATCAGGAGATTCGACGGAAAACCAGATTCTATGTGAATGTTGGCATACTAATTAAACATTTAGAGAAATCTCTGGAGCTCAGAGCAATTAATCAGTCTACTTGATAGAGGCATAACGTGGAAGCATAACTTGAGTATCTTTCACTTTACCGTAACCTAAAGCAGCAGGAAACAAATGCCTTGATGTACATCAATATATTCCTTTTCTGACGCATTAATTCACTTTCGCAAACACAATTTTATCCTGTGGTGAGTTATTCAACAAAGGAATCCTGAGGAATTGGAACATACCCCCGAAAGAAGACTACAGGAAGCAAATGATAATGAAGCGGTTGAGAAAGGAGATTTCCCAGGTCTGTTTCCTTTCTGCTCATTCTTTTTTGGGTCCTCATCCTGGGTAATAGACCCGAAACTAGATGGTGCAACATCATCATCCTCATCCTCATCCTCTTCCTCTTCCTCTTCTTCATCTCCAGTTAAAGTTTTTTCATCCTGGCTGAGTTTTGCGGATGTAGTGTCTTGTTCCTGCAAACTCTTTTCAGCTTTCTCCTTCTCCTTCTCCTTCTCCTCCTCCTTCTCCATCTCCTCCTCTTCTCTCATCTTCAACTCTTCTTCCATATCCTCGATCTCCTCTTCCAGAGTCAATTCAGCCTCTACAAGTTCGAGCTCTTTTTCAAGCAGCTTTATTTTCATCTCACTTGCTTTCTTCTTCTCTTCAGTCCATTTATCCAGTTTATCACCCATTGACTTGCATGCATTTTCTATTTTTGTTAAAAGGCGCTCCCATACGTTTTCCTTTTTCACCACCTCCTCTTTTCCATAAAACTCGTCAAACCCAAGAGGTAGGAACTGAACTTTGTCAGGGTCCACATCTTCTCCTTCTTTCAAAGGCGGCTGCCAAAACAAGCGAACCCCATATTCTTCATCCTCAACAAAGTTGATTATTCTTCCCGTTTTTGTGTGCAGGATGACAGGATCTTCAGTATATATAAGCTTTGATGGATCTTTAGGATCAGGTTCTGGTTCCTTATTAAGAATAACGAATTCCGGCACCTCATCTGATTAAATGAACGCAAAAAGCGTAAAACATCAAGCTACTATGTAAAAGGCAGGAACATGTTCCAGAGAAAAAATAATGTCAAAGGCCAGCTATCCTATAATAAATAATTTGACCAAGAGTCAACATGATTAAAGGAAAAAAGAAGAAAAATGGAAATTTGTAATATCATTGTGTAGTACTTTTTGGACCAGCCATAATAGCTACCTACGCAGCGAAGCACAAGAAGAATGCAGAAAGTTTCTACTAACATGTTGGCATAATTACAGTTACTGAAAGGTCTTAGCAAAGGACCTACAAATTAAACCATTTTAGGACAAGAACTGTATGAAAAAAGGCCTGGCTAGCTAAAAATGTGCTTTCAAATAGTAGAGACCAACATTTTATATTCTGCTTCATTTTATATTCTGCTTCTAGACCAAAGACTAACATTTTATTTTCTGCTTCATGTGGAGGTCATTTCACCAGCTGCCTTTTGGCTTTTATAAAAATAACCTACATAATGGAACATGTGACGAAGAAGCAAAGGCTCTCTCTCTCTCTCTCTCTCTCTGTTTTTTTCTTCTGCTGGCAAACCAATGATATTTCTAGCTAAAGAGTGGAAGCACATAAGAATATTTGTCACCTACAAGCAATGGCTTTGCAGTTTCCCTTGGGGTTATGAAGAGGTATACCTTTAGACCACCAGTACTCAAGTTCGGAAGGCATAGGTAGCCTCAAAGGAGCTTTGTAGAAGGAGTTTAACCACATTTCTCTTTCTTGATCCACCTCTTGCACGTATCTTTTCCAATAATCAGGAACCTGCCAGAAAAGCATATTTAACACTTACAGTCCACAAGTCACTGAAAAAACCAAGACGAGACTTACTTCATAGAACTGATTAATGAAGCCTGGGGCCATCCACACATCTTCTTCTTCATAAAAATATGGATGTTGAGGATCACTATATGGACCTCTCTCTTCCCTGACCACTGTAAACAAAGCAATCAGAAACAAATGAAACGTTACATGGTAGATAAAATGCAACAACTTGTCATACAGAAACAGACATTCGTGGGCAAAACCCAAAATTATAAATATCACTTTGAATTCTTTGATTGAAAATATAAGTTCAATGATAGGTCAGAAAAGCTGACACAAATGTTCGTTGAGGGGGCACCGGCTTAGACAGCCTAGCATATAGTCATCTGCTAGTGATCCATGGTTTTTTAAGAACCCACTCAGTGAAACAATTGAGAGGCCACATGCTTCAGGAAAAAAGGAAGACAGGCCATAGGCAAAAGGATTTGCAACCTCATCAAGTGTACTGCCCCCTGAATTGTGTGGCTCAGTTCGGCTCATCACACAATTCAGGGAATGGTAAGTGAATTGGCCAAATAGATGTTAGTCAGCCTATTTGATCAATGCAGGAAATGAAGATAACAACTATTTGACTTCATGTATCATGAGTAAGTTTACATTTGTAACACTCATTAGGATGCACAACTTGAAGGGCAAGTTCCGCAAATAATATATTCTATCTGATAGAACACAAATGAAATAAATTCCCATTGGGCCACTACATGCCATTTGGATATATTCTGAAAATTTATGCCAGATTTTAGATTGGATTCATTTTTTATTCTCTTTGCAAAATCAGCATTTCAATCCATGATAAAAAGGTGATCTAAGAAGCATGGTTCAACTCCTTTTATTCATGGGATAAGTCATGCCCGGATAAGAATGCTCCAACTTGTCAACATATACTTGGCCCATCACATGCAAACTCAAATCAATGACTTTCAGTTATCCATTCAATGAATATGCAGGCTATGACATGGAAGAGCAACTAAAAAATGTGGTCTCATTTTCTTCGGTAATCAATCATCACCTAACTGTCAGCAGAGTTATTAAGGGTTTGACTTTTTCAAGCACCTATACGGTAGCAAATTTTAACCTAATGTCCCTCTTGTCTTGACAAATAAAATGTTTAATGATACCCATATCAAAACTAGTGACAAAGACGTACTTCCATCCGGTTTGTTTACAAACATCCGAGCCTTAGCTGCAGCCACTTCTGCTATTCCTGCATGTGCCTGAAAAACCATGTTGTCATAGAATTATCCTTTTAAATACTAAAACATATTTCACATTTCAAAGAAACAAATAGATACCGCTGAAATATCTTCATCACAGTCAGTAGCATCTTCAACAAACTCTCCAAAGTAGAACCTACCCTGTTTTCCATAACAAATATAGTATTGCATTTTAATCATCAACTGATGTAGAAGGTGGAAAAGGAAGATATGGTTCTGCAATAGTGGGTCCCTAAAACATTTGGAAGACAATCTTCAAATAAACTTCTGAGGTTTAACCAACAGTTTTAAAAAATTAAAACCAAAAAAATTTCCTTTTGTCAGTTACTATGTTAAAAAAGACAATTTCTACAGAATGCCAAAAGAAAATAGAATGCAGCATTGGCAACCTATTTATGCAGGTGGAACAACCTATTTATTGACACCAATCAGATGTACTGCTGCTAGACATAACAACTCCTCACCCCTTCCAGCTAGCATAGCTCCACCTAATTTATGGAATCCTGAGTCATAATTTCCAACCAAGAAACTATGCAACGGATAAAGACTAGGGGTGTGGGACCAACAAGAAATCTGTAGTGCAGAAATCTAGCTAAGGCATATGATCAGATAATTAATATGATTCTAAGTCTGTTTTGTCATTCATTTTTGTTAACATTTCTTGACAACATTACTCCGCTGAACTATGAAGTTGAGTCCTCCATTATGGCTTATATTCTGTTACACCTACGTATAGGGTCCGCTCATTCACTTCATAGACGCCACAGCCATGAAACCTCCCGTGCTTCCATTGACCAGCATATCGATATCGACCTTTCTCCCTGGAAAACAAACGTTATCAGCTTCCATAAGTAATCCCGTACCATTTTTCTCGGACACACAAACATTATAAGGTAAAAGCATAAAACAAAACCAACCAGTAATGTCTTTATGACAATAAAGCAAAAGTTGTTGCCCTTCTCTTGACAAGAAAATTGTTGAGCTAAAGATGGTTCCAGTTGACACCTAAAACCTGGATGATTAAATTACTTGATTTGGCCTCTTTACAGTCAGTGAGCTCCAACATCTTTTCCTCTCTCTCTTTCAACTAAACAATACACTGAGAATTGTTCACAGTAGAATAAATTGGAATAGAGCTGTCCCCACTACAGTTAGACTATGCTAGGAGGATTAATTAAAGGGCGTCCTAGTGCACGAGACTCCCACATTTGTGGGGTCTAGAAAACGATTGATATACACAACCTTTCCTTTGTTTTAGCGAAGAGGCTGTTTCTAAGATTCAAACCCATGACCACCAGGTCACAATGAAGTAACCTTTCAATTACACCAAGACTCCCCCTTCATGTTGGGGGAGTAATATTTATTACTAAATTATTTGTCTGTCTGACAAGCAGAAATACAATTGATTGGTCCAGTATGGAACAGTAAACTGAGGGTTTCCACCTAGTGCATTGCTTAGTTGTTAGTTGTTACCAGATGTTGATAGCATGAAATTTGGAAATTGTTGGGTGTTTGGGTTCTTTCCCATCTCTTCTATTCTTTTTCTCATTAAGATTCATTCAATACCTTCCAACAACATAAAAAACGGATGATCCTATTTGAAAGAGAACTAAGACACATGATCACAACATAGGAAAGTATTGTGCTCAATCCAGTAACTCCAAGATCAAAGCGAATCCAGGTTCTGGAATTAAATCTAACAAAAAAAAAATTAAAGCAAATTCAAGCATAGAGACAATAATGAAGATATTCAAACTACATTAGAAAAGTATGAACAAACATCAACTTAGGAGAAAGAATTGACAGCTTGATCGGCGAACTTACGGTTTTCTCCCAAATTGTCTGATCCACTCATCATTCTCATAAAACGGTATCTCATAATGGCCTCCAGCTAGACGCATGCTATCTTCAATATCCATCTCTAGCCATTCTCTGTCTTCTGGGGACATAAAATCTCTTTTTATAGTGTGCCCCTCAGCACGCATTTTTTCCTCAAGCCTAATAAGACGCATGATATGTCACTCATTTGCTTATCTTCTATAAAATATACCATCCATATTTCAACTGCTGAATCAAATAAGGTTACAAGGAAAAATTTGGAATAAGACGAATACTTGGAACCAGGCAAAGGTTCTATATCAGGTATATCAACTTCAACAACTCCATGACCCTCCATATTGTTTTGAAGCCATTCACCTTCGTACCTACAGAAAATAAGTCGCATCAATTGGAGCACAGAACACATGTAATAAGATACAATAGTGAGGACAAGTGTCTTTGCCCCTCCACTCCACATAAAGCCGACAAATCAAATAACCTCCTTCAAGTACCGATCATATGGGCAAAGTTTAGACTCTCGATTGGTTGGACTTATTGACCCTGCCCCTCAGTCCCCATTCTACCACAAAACTAAATAATAATCGAGGTCCATCACCCAATTCTAGCCTGTTACGTAGTTGACTATCACCCTTCAACACATCTATCATCTCTAACAAGCCCAAGTGTCCATCCTAGCCCATCTATTGATTAAAGAAATCCTAGACTTCTAAACTTTTCTAATTGGCCCTGAAGGCTTCAACAGAGTCAACACACTTTACAACAGATTGACCCGTGGCAGATTACAATATAAAGAACCTAGTTGACATAGCACTTTTACGAAAGTACCAACGCTCTTCCATATGCTGGATACATCGTCACAACATGCCATGTGCAAATATAGACATAAATAAAGCAGGCACTACAACAAATCAAACTAATATCTGAGTAATTTGATTGCTTCGTAGTTCGTCTTTTTCCCAATGGCAACCTTTCCCATGCATTATTTTCCCAATTATTTGAGCAATTCATTTTACTTGATGCAATGACTTGGCTACTAAGAAGTCGAGTACTATGCGTAGACAAAAGAAGAGACGTAATTTTTAAGTAGAGAACAAGAAAACCTGACTAGTCCATCTTCAGCAATATAAACGCCCTTTCCATGAGCCAAGTCATCCCAAACAGTTCCTTCATACCTTAAAGAAAATAACAAAAAAAGACAAAAAAAAAAAAGGTGAGCATAGGAATTATCTTCTTCCGGTGTGCGCATGGACAGCTCATGTGTATATTTTGAGAGAATTTTTTTCGCAGTTGGGGGGGGTGGGGTGACAGCAAATTCCTCTATTCAGAAAACTGGCACAGGATGACAGGAATAGTGAGCAACACTCAAGGCGCAAGCTGAGTCAACATGAACACAATTCCAAAGCAGTTACATGAACATAAACACTGGAAGGAAACAAACATGCACATGTTTACAATTTCCTATACATGGTCTGACCAAATAAATCACAGTGTTCAGAATGCTGATCCTAAGTTAAAGTTACGCCTAAACACCTGTACAAACAAAATGAAAGAGCAAAAGGAAAAACATTGGAAAATGTAACAACAGGCTCCATATTAGCCGAACCCCATCCAGAATCAGTTCAAGACCCGTGTGAGCTTTTAATTGAAAAGGGAAACCAATACAATATAAACAACGGATAATGTGATACAACTAAATTTGTAACTCCAATTCCACAACAAGAATAAAAGCCAGCACATGCTCCCAAGTGTTACGGACTCTCCAATTTTTCCCTCATACCAATACCACAGACAAGGCAAACAAAACTCACAACAAAAAACAATAACAGACAAGAAATTCAGCCCAACATTCATGAATTCTATGCAACATATATAAAGGAAAGCCGAAAATCGGAATGGAAGAAGACGTACGAGCTGCCATCAGGGAAAATGTAGCTAACCCAAGTGAGGAACTCCTCAATCCTATCCAACTCCTCAATAACAGCCTTGGGAGTGCTAATATCGTAATGATTATCAGGAATAGCCGGATAAGGCTTCCGGTACGGAACATAAAAAGGAGCAATGGGTGGCTTCCTGCCTTCCTTAACCTCCTCCCTGACGACCTCCCAGTCCTCCTCGTCGGCCCAGACGGGGTCCCACCCGGGCTTCTGCATCTTCACAGGTGGGTCCATCCACAGCTCCTGCAAATCCTCTTCCGTCCAATTCTCCTTGTCCTTTGGAAAATCGAACAAGTCCTCGTAGTGGGTGTACTTCCTCTCCTCCTCTTCCTGCATCCTCTTGTGGCTCTTGCTTTCCAGTACTTGGGAGAACCGAGAAATGTTCCTCTCCGGCGTGTTGTCCCACTCCGGCGGCTCGTCGCCCGGGCGGACGTAGGGGACCTCGACGGCCCCCTCGGCTCCACCGGGCGCGTAGTCGTAGTCGGAGTCGGAGTCGGAGTCTGAATCGGAATCGGAGTCGGAATCGGAGGAAGAGGAGAGCTTGCTGTCGGCATTTGGGTCTTCTTTTTCTTGTTGTTCTTGGGCGGTGGCTTTTGGGTCGTCAGGCTCATCGTTGTTGGCCATTGATTAAGAGTTTGAGTTGTGAGGTGAAGGATAAGACCGATGGAACGGCTACTCGGCTGCTGTTGCTGTTGACGTTGCTGCTGCTGCTACTGCTGCTGTCTAGTTGTGTTTTGTTGGGCGAAGATTGCCAAGTTGTACGGCTAATTTATGGGTTTTTTTTGCCTTTGTCTGGTAGCTGACTTTCCACTATTTATTTGGATGTTTAAATAGTTACGAAAAAAAAATAATGAGAAAATAAAATTATTTAAATTAATAAAAAATTATAAAATAAATAATTAAAAAAATAAATAATAATTTATGAAAAAAAAATTGTGTGAAAAAAATTGTTTAAATTAATAAAAAATTTATAAAAAATAAAATATTTTAAGAAAATAAATAATAATTTATAAAATATATTATTATTTTGATTGATTAAAAAATTGTGAGAAATTAAAAATTATAATAAAATAATAAAATAATAATAATATTTTTTAATTAAAATTTTTTTGATTATTTTCTTCTCTTATTAATTCTTACGACCCAAACACACCAAACACACCAGAGGATTTTTATCCTTGGCCAATTTTGTAACATCATGCTGTATAATTTATTGCTTAGCGATTGGCTATGTTAAATAAGGGTTTGATTATATAGACATATTTAGTAAAGTAGTGAGAAACACTATAGTTAATTTAATGGTGTTTAATAATTTTTTTTTTTATTTTTCTTAAATTTAATATATTTTTTATAATTGAATAATCTAAATTATTATGTGTTTACCGCATTTTCATTTATTTGTATTTATAAAGCATTTTAGATCAAATAATTTATTTAATTTTTTAAAATTTAATCATCAAATAATTTATATTACATTTCAAGTCTTTTTTTTTCTCATTAAAGCTATTAGAGTAACGATAAAAAAAAATTTATGAATAATATCAAAAATTTGAATTACAAATCTTTCTCTCAAAATGTACACGCAATTCACTAAGGATGTGTTTGTTTGCATGAAAATATTTCACAAGAAAAAAATTTTCTCATTTTCTGACGTTTGTTTCACGTAAAATATTTTACAAAAGAAAATTTGGGAAAAATTTAGGGAAATTTTTGAGATTTTCAGAGAAAATAACTTCTCTTTTTTCTGAATTGATGTTATTTTCAAAAAAAATACAAAGTATACTTTAAATAAATAATAAAAAATTATTATTTTCACTATAAATAATTTTTTTTACAAATATTTTATAAAAATAAATTATTTTATAACAAACAAACGGATCCTAGATTGCTAAGTATATTCCAGTATGAAATTACACGCCTTTAATGTGGGATAAATATTTTTTTGGTCCTAAACCTTTAGGTTTTTTTACGTTTGAGTCCTAAACCTTTTTGATATTTCATTTGAGTCCTAAACCTTTTAGTTTTCTACCAAATCAGTCTCTCTGTTTATCAAAAGTGATCAATTTATTAAAAAATGATTTTAACTTTACAAAAAATTATTTAAAAAAAGATTAAATATATAAATTGAATGTCTTTTCTGTCAAAAATATGCATGTTACCTATTTAATTCATATATTTGTTGATTAAAAAAATATTTAATATACATATTTTGTTGATGAAAAAAATATTTAATTCATATATTTAACCTTTTTAAAATGATTTTTATTAAGTTAAACTCATTTATTAATAGATTGACTACTTTTTGTAACTTAAAGGACTGATGTAGTAAGAAATCAAAAGGTTTAGGACTCAAATGAAATGTCAAAAAGGTTTAGGACTTAAACGTAAAAAAACCTAAAGGTTTAGGACCAAAAAATTGTTTATCCCCCTTTAATGTAGCTTGCACAAGTCCATTCATGTTTTGAACTTTAAATAATTATTATTAGAATAATGATAAATATTCTAAAAATTATATTATAAAATATTTTAAAATTTATAATTATGAAAAAAAATATTAATTATTTTAATACTGTTAAAATAAAAAAAATTGATGACTTTTTTTTAACTATAAATTTTAAAAAATTTCATAACACAATTTTTAAAAATTTATCATTACTCTTATTATTAATTATCACAATTTTTATACAAATGAGTGCACTGCTCATGCACGTAAGCTGCTTTTAGCGGCCAATTACAAAATGTAATGATAAAGTTACATAAACTTTTTTTGGTTTACAAAGTTACATAAATTTTTAATTTTAAATTTAAGATTTAAATTTTAATCTCCACGGCAGAAAAAAATTGCCTTTTTTTTGTGATAGTTCAATTCGTATTCACTGGGTAATTTATGTTACATTTTTATGCCTCAAAGCAGCGTACAACATATTTTAGACGTGATTTTTGATGAGTTCTTTGCGTAAGTATTTAATTTTTTTTTTTCTAGGAGTCTATCTAAGTAATTAATCATTATTTGTGATGAGTTTAGGATCAAAAAAAGTGTGTGAGCCGAGGGCGTCTATATTTTAATTAAGAGCACTACTAAATGGCACTCTTTAAATAACAGCAAAGCAGCCATACAGTCTATTTTATATTATTTAATATTTATTTAATTTTTAAATTTAAATTTAATTATTTAATAATTTTATATTATTTTAATATCAATTAAAGAATTCTACCTAATATCTTCCTTTAATTAATGGTTCACGAGAACTTCGCTGGTTGACTTTGTGAGAATGTGGATGTAGGCTTTTTTTTTTTTTTTTTTGAAAGAGTAATATTAAGTAATTTTAAATAATTAATAATGAGTAATTATGTTATTGTATTTGATATTTTTTTATTTTTATTTTTTTATAATTTAATTATTTAATAATTATTATTACTTTACAATTATTCTAAAGCTGTTTAAGTGAAGTGATTGATTTTTCCTTTTCGGAATGGATTCTGACTTCCCACTTGTGGCTCTGAAAATCTATTGAAAACTGAAGGAACAAAAGATGCGAAGATTGCCAGAAGCTTTCAACAAACTTGAATTTAATTTTGATCTCATTTAAAAATATTTAATAATTTTTTTAATCTTTTATAAATTTAATTATTTAATAATTTATATTTATTTTAAAGTTATTTAAATAAAATTATTAATTTTTTTCTTTCAACCTTTTCTGTTTGGGTGTTTTGACTGCAATTGATATTTCCTAAAGTAACATCTTAGGAGGTCTGGATAATAATTAAGATTTTCTATTTTCTTAACCTTCAAATTATTCTAGATATTTTCTTTTCAACAGAGATTTTCTTTAATCCTTTATTTATTGTTATTTCCATTTTTGTCTCTAATCAGTTTTATAAATAGGACCAAATATTAGTTTTGTGAGGCAAACCTATTATAAATATTATAATTGATATTGAGTATTAATTTTATTGTCAGGTCAATTTTCGTGGGTTCTTTATTTTTTGGTAGATTCCAAAGTTAGGGAATGTTTCTGTTTGTTTAACATACATCAGTAAAACAAAAATAAAACCAAAAAAAACAAAAACAAAAACCTACATCAGTAACATTGTTTCTTCTTGTCCTTGCCACTTGCCAGCAATTAGAATGAAACATTAAGAGAGGTTGAGAATTTATTCTAATGGTAGAGATGAGTGTTCCTTAATTACGAGGTGGGGTTCAACTCCCACCAACCTTATTTTCTCCTCTAACCTCATTTTCTCTTCCCCTTGTATGTCTAATAAGCCTTGCTCTAAACCAAAAAAAAAAAAAGAATGAAAGGTTAACAATTTAGTGGCTTTCTTTGTGAAGAAATCTTGATTTAAATAAACTTATGTCTAAGTTCTCTCATCTTTTGTGCAGTTTTAAAGCACTGTACTCAATTTTTTTTGATTTGGTTGCTCTAAGTAAAATTTAAACACATCTGTAAAACGATCCATTAAATTCCCTTGTCGAAATTAATTAGCAACGGGGACAATACTTTCTTATGACTTAAGTTATACAATTTGGGGCTAGACTCTGTGTTTTGTGATAATTAATCCTTTAGTTTTCAAAATCACAAATTGTTATTTTCTTTTGTCCACCGTGATAGTCTCCCCCACCGAAGGTGGCAAGTTTGTAACGAATTAGCATGTGTTTTACATTAGCGACCTACGTTCAACTTCCTACAGGCATATCTCTCTCCTAGCGAAAAAAAAGAAAAGAAGCTGTAAGTTCCGTATTCAACAATGGTTGTGGTATCCAATAGTGGAGCCACCCTCCGTTCTACCAATACTCAGTTGTGGGCCTTTCTTTATGAAAGTTGGTTGAATAAAAATGCAACAGTCGTATAATATTAATTTTAACTTGTATATACAATAAATAATATAATCAGATTTTTTTTCTTGTTAAAAAAAAACAAGTGATGGTATCCATAATTTTTTTGTCAAAAAACAAGGGAAAGTATGGATGATTATGCCTACAATCCTGTAAGGTAGAATTGCACTATATACAGCATATAGTAGTTTGATTAAATTTTTTGCTTAACTTTTTGGATTTTTCTTCCCTAAAACAAAACAGCAGATGATTAAAAAAATAATTATGAATTACTTTTCAAAGAAATAGCAGCTGAAAGTTTTTTTTTTTGACTAAATTGCCCCAGTAATGATAGTTCGGTTTTTCACTGCATTGTTTGATGTTTTTTTTCATATATTTTTGTTTTAATTTTTTACACAATTAACCGCATGAATAATTGTAAGGGATTTGAAACTTCATAATATCTTTGATCTTTAACATTTTGTTTTATTATTTTGATTTATTTACATTTTTTGATTTCCTTTGATAGTTGTTTTTTTTAAACAATAATAAAAAATAGGTAAAAAAATAAATATTTTCAAAAAATTAAATTTTTAGATTTATTATTATTATTATTTAAAAAAAAACTTTACAGTGAATTTCTAAAACAAAAACATTATGTCTTAAATAACCATTTTTCAATTTTAACAACAATTAACGATTAATTTAACTAAACACTTAGTTTCATTTTATTTATTAGCAACAACAATTAGTAAAAGTAACCAGTAATAACAATTGAAAATATTAATAGTATTCACTAACAGTAAAACCAAACATGACTATAAAAGAGTAAATACCGCGGTACCCAGTAAGAGTAAGCAGCCTCTCCTGCAATTGTGCAGAATCAAATACAAGTTTAACTTCATTTTGCATTTCAAAGCATTCGAACGATTGCGTATATAGCGACTTTACAATTGAACCACGTCGTGTGGTGATGATAGTGTCCATTATTGTCTTTTTTTTTTTTTTTTTTTGGTGCGGATGGAAGGGAAAAAAATTAAAATAAAAACTAAAGACTAAGAAGAGCAAGAAGAAACAGTTAACTATGATAAAACACCACACCAACCCTGTCCCCTACTAGAAGCAAGCACACACTCGCAGGAGGATGGAATAAGAACACTTCCTCTTGGGCATGAGAAGCTCCCAGTTTCACAAAAAAAGCTGCATAGGAATTCCTTTCGCACAGAATATGCCTAAACTCCAAATACCAATCCATGTTCCGGAGACAACAAATATCTCCCAGCAACACACCAAGAGGATAAGAGGTATCGGAAATTTGATTGATAAGTTTCAAAACCTCCAAGGAATCACTATCAAGGATAACTTTCCTGAACCCCACGTCCCAGCAAATCTCCAGCCCTCCTCTTATGGTCAAGAGCTTACCAACTATATTGGTTGTGACTCCCACAGGTGCCATAAAACCCCCCTCTTCACACGTCTAAATCATCACGCATCACACCACCAAAACCAACCCTACAGGGATTGGCCAAGGAGCTGTCATCAGTATTACACTTAACCCAACATGGTTCTGTAGCAACCCACCGCACAACCCACAGGGGAGATCTATGTTCAATGTTACGGAGCAACATAGAATCCATAATTGTCACACAGTCTGAACTAACCCCACTTTTGCCACACTAAAATGCCCTTGGTTAGTGAGTTATAGTGTGTTTATTTCTTATAAAATATTTTATAAAAAAAAATTTTATAAGTTTTTCGGTGTTTATTTCACAGAAAATATTTTACATTCCTAAAATTTAGGAAAAATTTTCAAATTTTCAGGTAAAATAATTTCTTCTTTTACAGAGTTGAAGTTATTTTTAGGAAAAACACAAACTGTATTATAAGTAAGTGACAAAGGAAAATCATTATTTTCACTGTAAATATTTTTTTTTATAAATATTTTATAAATATAAATTATTTTATAATAAACATACAGACTTTTAGTGTATATATTATTTCACTTTTGTCATCCTAAAATATCTTTACTTAGTTTGGTTTAAAAAAAAATCCTTAGTTAGTGATTTAGTGTATATTTTCAATTAAAAGGTCATTGGTTAGTGTACTTTTTTCAACCCTCCGACGATGATAGACTAGGGGTTTCTAAGTAGGAAAAATTTTGAGAAATCACAGGGAGACATGGTTAAAAATTTTGAGAAACAAAATATAAAAAAAGTAAAACCACATATAATTAAACTAATGGTAATGCTGTTCCCAAAAAAAAAAAGTAACACGGGATGTGAAACAAAAGTCACTTCGTGTTCAACTTTCGGCTGCTTATTACCAACAACTGGCGTTGCCTATAATTGAAAAAAACAACAAAACATAGAATTGGAGTTGACGTGTTTTTGTCTTGTAAATTGTGGCATGGAGTTCTGTGGACTCGTGTTTGCATTTTCCCTTTTTCACGCTGCTGTAATTTTTTTTTTCTTTTTGTTTTTTTTTTTATGAAAGTAGGAAAGTTGCTGATTGCCCGTATATATATATATATATATATATATATATATATATGTATATATGTATATCTATAAGTAAAGATTGGTGGACGTGATATAGTAGAAAAGAAAGAAAAGGAAAAAATTTTTTGTGTAATTAATTGAGTTATTTGTGCAACGAGAAGATAAATTATTATAACGAAATTTAAAAGTATATTTTTATCTATTTTTTTGTTGTAAAAATTAAGTATTTGGTTGTACAAATAAATTAATTGGTTGCACAAATTTTTTTTTTGTTTGTTCTGCGTTTTCTTTTCTGCGTTCACGTAACAGTACTATATATATATTTTACGTCTTTTTTTCCGCGTCCACGTAATAGTATTATATATATATATATATATATATATATATATGTAAATCCAGCAATTAGAGATCAGATAATAAAAGTTAAAAACGAATTTAAATTTTAAATTATACATCTTTTATTTAAAAATTGCGACTGTTAATCACCCAATTATTATTTATTCCCTACAAATAAAAAGACTAGCTAGATTTAGCTTCATTTTAATAAAAATTAGAATCCATGAACAAATCTCCCAACCACTTCTGTAATTAATATAATAATAATCACACTCTAATCACAACTAGTAAAGTATCTCAACTTGCTTACTTTAACCTCACAAATCTCGCTTCCCTCTCTCTCACTCTCTCTTCTCTATGTGAACTGTGAAGCAAGAAGAAGCACAGAACAAGATGGGATCAGTGTCACTGAAGATAGGAGATGGAACAGCCAGATTCAAGAAAGCAACTTTATGCTCTTCTGCAGTGAACATTCTCATGCTCTTCTCTGTTATCACCACCAATCTCTTTGCTCTCTATGCCTTCACTTACTCTCCCAAATCCCATCAAAGTCACCTTTTTGCCAACAAGAACTTCTCTCTAATCTCCGAGCAAGTCTCTTTGATTCTCAAAGAGATCGATTCTTCTCAGAGAAAGCTTGCCAAGATTGAGAAAGAGCTGTTGGGGTACGAGACAATTGATGTTTCAAGACCCAATATTGCGAGTGAGCTCAAGTTGTTCCTGCAGCAGCACCAGCTCCCTCTTGGCAAAGATTCAAGGACTGGGATCACTGAAATGGTGGCCTCTGTGGGCCACTCTTGTGAGAAATCTGCTGATTTGTTGTCTCAATACATGAGTTACAGGGTCTCAGGGCCTTGTCCTGATGATTGGAGCCTTGCCCAGAAGCTGATTCTTCGTGGATGCGAACCTCTTCCCAGAAGGAGATGCTTTGCCAAGTCTCCAACTAAGGTTGGTCTTGACCCATTTCCCATTTCTCTTTGGAAGCCTGTTAGTGAAAAGATTGCCACTTGGAGTGGCCTTGTTTGCAAGAATTTTGAGTGCTTGAATAAGAAGAAGTTGAGTAGGGAGTGTGTTGGTTGCTTTGATTTGGGTAATGGATATGAGAACAAGAAGTATGTTAAAGCTAGGGGCAAGAATGATTTTCTTGTTGATGATGTGTTGGCTCTGGCAAGTGGAGGAATTAGAATAGGATTTGACATTGGCGGTGGATCTGGCACCTTTGCTGCTAGAATGGCAGAGAGGAATGTGACTGTGATCACCAACACTTTGAATATTGATGCTCCATTCAGTGAATTCATTGCAGCGAGAGGGCTCTTCCCTCTGTATTTGAGTTTAGACCATAGGTTCCCTTTCTATGATAATGTGTTTGATTTGATTCATGCGTCGAGTGGCTTCGATACTGGTGCCAAACCCGAAAAATTGGAGTTCTTGATGTTTGATATTGATCGCATTTTGAGGGCTGGTGGATTATTTTGGTTGGATAATTTTTATTGTGCCAATGAAGAGAAAAGGGGGGCTTTGACTAGATTGATCGAGCGGTTCGGGTATAAAAAGCTGAAATGGGTCGTTGGGGAGAAGGTCGATGCAACTGGGTCGGGTAAATCTGAAGTTTATTTGTCTGCTGTGCTGCAAAAGCCAGTTAGAGTGTGATGAATAGATATATCTTTCACACTAACTGGTAGAGGGAAGGATCTATCTGGTATTCTAGCTTGTTTATGCTGTATTTGTCAGGTTCATTACCTTTAAAGGCTTAAACATCCTTGTGAAATTTGTTGAAATGTGCAATAAATACATCAATTATTTCTTATTCATCTTCAAGTATTGGAAGTGACGTACTATATTGCTGTCTCAATTGCCAGTAAGATTCTCACGTTTCTGCCGTCTGCTTTGTTGCACTCTTGTGTGATTCCAAATTTAATAGAATGGCGTAAAACCCTGAACCTTGTGGAGGGAAGGAGTTGTTATAATGGTCTTCATAACGTATGGTAGCATTTAACTTGTTTTACATTTCATAACATATCGAGTCTGGCTGCAACTTACTTGATCTAGGTGATAGATTTTGGGATTTGGCAGTAGACCACTAATTGAGAACACCTCCACGAATGTCTCAAAATTGTGACACGGGCGATACAACTGCCTGCGGACCAGTCAAATCTGAAATTATAGAGTATCAACACAGCAAAACTTGACTCCCTGGTCGATCCTTAGGTTATGTAATGTAGCCTTTTTTGTTCAATGCTGGGAGAATATAGACTCTGGTTTCGATGATGTGGCCCCTTTAGTCCAGTGCTAGGAGGATTGATTCTGGGGTTGAAAGTGTGGCCTTGTTTGCCAATATTGGGAGGGTTTCAGCTTTAGATGAGGCAAGTGCCTTAATTGTTATGTTCATTAGCCAAAGTTCATCTCCACTTCCCAGACCAACTCAAACAACAGCAACCAGCTGGTAGTGTTATTGGCAAACCTTAACCTCATTGCTCGCATCATTGATTGTTTTCTGAACTACAAAAGCAGTAGTCGTCCTGGCCACAGTCCATGTTGTGCAACCACTAGCAGTTTCCCATTCCACATGCATGTAATCCAAGGATGTAGGATCTATTTGCTGGTGTGGTGCCATAGAAAATCGAAGCTTCAGGCTTTGCCTTCCGAAATTCTGTGACATACTATGTCATGTTGGTGAAAAGGGCCCATTTCAATCAATCAGTTGCTGAACTCGTTTTCTAACATTGTATTTGGATAAAATCTTATGGGAAGAATATGAAAGTGGTAGAGAGGATCATTAATAGAGATGAATATTTTCTATTATCTTTTATATTTGAAAAAAAGTAATAAGAGAGAAAAATTATAAATTCTTAATTTGAGAAGGGGTGGAAAGCGAGGGGATGAAAGTAAAATATATTAGAATAATAATTTTTTTTTCATAATAAATTCTATTTAAATGTTTTATTTAGGTAAAATTGTAATTTTTAAACTGTGCAATAGGTAATTGAATTATTTAATAAATTTAATAGTTGAATTAACATCTTTTATCTTATTTTTTGGAGGATTAGTTTTAGTGGGTTAAGGAGAATAAGGAGAATTAAAAACTTTAATCTTCTCTACTTTTCAAATATCTTTTAAATATAATAATTTACTTCAATTCTCTTATTTTCCTTTTCCTCTCCCTTTTTTTTTCTCTCCCAAACACAATATAAGTTGTGTATTTTTATTTTGTCATTGAGCTGGGAATTCTTAAATGACCAATTAGCATTATACTTTCCCACACTCCAACTATAGTCTTGTAGCGCATTGTTTTGTCAATGTGGTTACTAAATGAGAAAACGGTTGACCTGGCTCTATCATATGACGTTGATGTGTCAAAAAAATTAAGCTATGTCAACTACAATCATATTATGCTTAGCTGCAGTGTCTTTAAATCCGTTTTACTGCTTGAAACACCATGATCTAGTTTTCCACGCACAAAGAGAAGGAACTTGTCATTGCATTATCGACCATTCAACTCTATATTAGTACAGTCCCAAAAAACCAACATAACTACGTGGAGAACTCTGCAAAAAAAAGAAAAAAAAAATTAATATATAAATCTAGAACCAACTTTAATTAAAATAATAAAATTAACACTAATTTTAAAAAATAACAAATCTAATATCAACTTTACATATAGTAACAAATCTACCATACTGTAAATTTTTTTGAATAGAAGTTATCTGTTTCGATAGTATGACACTAACTTATATGATCATCATATATCGAAACAGACATATTTTTATAAATTTGTCATTGAAACAGATTTTATTCATATAAAATTATAACGTGTTAGATTTATTACCATATGCAAAATTGGTACTAAATTTATTACTTTTAAAATTAGTGGTAGATTTATTATTTTAAATAAATTTAGTGTTAGAGCCGTATATTAATAAAGGAAAAAAAAGTTTTTTTTTATGGTTATTGACCTCCCAACTTTATATGACTACAAGACTTGGAATCTATCTATCTTTGAGTAGTACTTCAAAGATAGATCAATTTCGACGCAAACACGGGCAAAATTACTGAAGATCAACCATTCAACTCTTTATTAGTACCATCCTGCAACGTGCAAGCAAAGGACGGCGAAGACCAATTCGGACGCAAACACGGGCAAAATTTATGCGAGAAGCATCCTCCGTTAAGGCGTCTACCTTAATGGTTATACCAAATGGTTATACCAATAAGATTCCCAATAGGCCAAAGTCCTTGAGCGAGAGAAATTCTATATTGAAACCGATAAGAGCAGTTGAATCATCCAAATGACTACCCAACCTTTCTCGTTTTAGTGCTGTCTGAATCCATTTATCCGAACAACATTGTACGTTGTGGGATAGTGATAAGCACGCACAGTCGACCGCGAAGGCTTAGGTTTGAGTATAATTAAAACATGTGGTAGAACTAAACGTACGTGACACCTCCTTAGATAATGAACAGTCTGAATTTGGATTTGGCAGTTTACTTTCTCGTTGGGTATACTGGAGTGGATTAAATCGCGCAATCTTCCCTGACTAATCTGCTAGGATACCATCGTTCCTCATCTATTTTGTTGCCAAAAAACAAAGAATGCACTTACCCTATAAAATTAAAAAAAAAAAAAAATCTAAGGCACCTGTTGATGGCATCCAAAAAATTTCTTTCATTTTTTTTTTTGAAATATACTAAAGAAAGAGGATAGTGCTTTTCTAGTTTGGTTAAAAAGTAATAGCGCAAAAAAAGTGAATAATTTACGTCGCTTGTTTATTTTACAAGAGAAATGGAAAGAAAGAATTAAAAAAATATAATTATTATTCTACCATTTTTTTCGTAATTTTTTATATTTTTTTATTTATCTAAATAATTTATTTTCCTCACAATTTTTTCTCTTACAAATTACTATTTACTTCTCTTTCTCTACACTTTCTTTTTCATAATTTTCTTTACTATCTAAATAATTTTTTTACTCATCACTTTTTCTCTTAAATTATTATCTATTTTTCTTTCTTTGTATCTTCCTTTTTACAAATTTTTCTATTTATTTAAATAATTTATTTTTTTCACCACATTTTTCTTATGTTTTTTTTCACATATTTCTTCTTAATCTAAACACGCTAATAATCTCGACAAAACTTGAACACATAATTTCTTTTATGGATCCAAACTTAGCATCCATTTACACCATCCAAATAGTCATGAAAACTAATTTCTCTATTTCACTTATAACTAACACCCTAACTACCAATCATTTAGATGTTGATATTTACGAGAAGAAAAAAACTTTATAGATGGGCAAATGAGAAAGAAAAGTCGGGGCCCACATCATTATTTGCGGTTTATGAACATTTTGTTTTTTTACGCAGGAGTAATATCTGCCCAATACATTCAAAGTTAGAAAAATCACAAAAATAAAATTAACAAAATAATATATATAAATATGTAATAATAAACGTATTATTAGTATATAAAAATTTAAATTATTAAATTATAAAAAATATATTAAATTTTTAAAAAATAAATTATTAAATTAATTATAAATTTTATCGTATTATAAATTGTGTAATTATATAATAATATTTTTTTATTTACTCACTTTTATGTTATCGTAATTAAATAATCATTACTAAATTAATTGTTTTATTTCTTTTCAAATATAAAAAAAAAATAATGAACTGATTTAGAATTCTGATTTGACGCAAAGTCTCACAGCTTTCACGATGCAGCAGTCTTTTGGATGGACACAGACATTAACTTTCTTGACGCTCCTCCGACACTTTAGCTTCAATTAAATAATTTCCTTAAAAAAAAAAAAGAAATTCAATTAAATAAGTAAGCTTAGGAAATTTGTTAAGAGTGTAAGTAAGCGTAAAGATAAACATTAAGAAAATTATTTTTTCATGATATTTTTTGAAAGTTTTTTAAATTTTAAAATAATATTAAATTTATCTTAGGTTTAACTTTAAAAGTATAAAATTATTAAAAATTTCTTGTCAGAAGAAAAAATAAGTCAAATCATAAAAAATCATAAAAAAGTTCTTTGTATTATGTATCACTATTTTACAAGAAAATAAGAGCGAGCGCACGAGATTTACGTAATCTATTTAACGGTATTTAATAATTTATTTATTTTTTTAAATTTATTACATCGCTTATAATTCAACCGTTGACATCACTACGTATACACTGCGTTTCTGTTTAGAGTTACCATGAAAGATTTCTGATTGGATAAACAAAAATAGAAATAAATGTTAATAATGTCTATTCCTGAATAAAATAAAGTAAAATAATAGAGTAGTAGTTATTGACATAACTACTTCAGTTCTTCCTGTATTGGAAGTGCCTTAAGTACCTATGCGCTTATTGAACTCTCTAACTGCCCTCTGTTCTCAACTTCTTCTTCTTCTTCTTCTTGGGTTTTTGGAAGGGTTTTAGAGTTTAGGACAGCCATGTCGACGTTGACCGTTTACAGGAGGAAAGCAGGTTGCGGGGCTTCCAACAACAATGGTAAAGGAGAAGACAAGCCTGAATGCTGCTGGCTTCCTCAAACCCCTGATAAGCTGGCTCAAAGAAGACCCTTTACTCTGGGAACAGCTAGAATTTCTGGTTCTCAGGATGTTTTTGAGGATTCAGGGAAGAGGGCAGGTGGGGAGGAGCAGAAACGGGGTAATTCTGATTCTGATGCTGCTGGCCAAGAAGCAGGTCTTGGAGATACGAATAGAGTGGCTAAAAAGTTGAACTTTTTGAGTTCTGAGGAGGTTTTGGGTCGAGGTTTTGGCGGGTGGGACGAATCATTGGCTGCTATTCCTTTGACACAGGTCTTGGAATTGTCCAGTGCTGCTTTTCCGGAAGCCGTGCGACCGTCTGAAGAAACAGAAGCTCTGGATGAACTTCGTTTTTCTACTGATGCTTCAACAGTGACCACAGGAGGTGAACGATGCAATCTTTGAATTATGTTTTTGTGTTGTTTAAAAGGGTCACCTTTTAATTGCATAATTAGGTTGGTTTAGTAAGTATTTAGTCCGGGTTTGAACGGCAGTGATTTGATCAAACAAAAATTTCCTGATTCTGGTTTTTGAAATTTAAGGCATAACTACTAGCCAACTTTTTCTTGTTGCCTTGTTGCAATTCTACAAAATCAATATGCAAATGATAATTGAATTTAAATGATAATTGAATTTTGTTGGGTTTGAGAGCAGATGGATCCTCAGGGGAGAATGAGAAAATCCATCATGTTGAGTGTCCTCCAACTGATGAGAAGAACATGGCCAATAAACGACCAAATGGTGGCACAGATGAGAACAATAGGTCAAGAAAGAAGAGCAGAAGGAAAAGGCATAGACCCAAGATATTGGGTCGTGCTAAAGTTAAAAAACCTGCCCAAAAGATGGCAAAGGCACCTCGACAGAAGCAGGAGAAGAGGAAGAATGAGGAGAAAACTAGTGAGAGGAATGACAAGAATGTTCAAATTCCTGCAGGAGTGATGGTGATGAATGGGAATTTAGGCCATGGTTCAGGAATCAACAATGACTTGGGAATAGATTCAACTGTGGAACCGACGATTTTGAAGAATAGTGGAGCATTAATTTTGTTGAGTGACACTAACATGGAAAAGGATTTCAATGAGCCCAAATGGAGCACATATGGAAAGCGATCTTGTAGAACAAGCAAATACAAACGGAGGCCTTTTGGAGTCAACAATGTGCTCAGATATATACCGAAAATACACAAGAAGGAAAGGACAGTGAGGAGCAGAAAATTTAATAGGTTCTGCATCTTAAGTGTATATAACTTGTTTCGCCACCCAAAGAAGAAGAGATCGAAATTATTTGCTCGAAGGAATAACATGGCTTCACTCACTGCAACGCCAGTATGCAATCAATCACCAAACTTGCTCCCCAATCAAAAGTTCGAAGGGGAGGCTGCCCGAGGGGATGGTATCATGGAGATGCTCCCCAGTCAAAATTTCGAAGGAGAGGCTGCTCAAGGAGAGGGTGTTACAGCGATTGTAGCTCGTCCTCTCAGCTTAAAATTGCACGATTTTAGAAGAAAAGCAAGCCCAGCAGAAAATGAGAAGCCACTACACATTGCCAAACCAAAAGGTACTTTCTTTATTATCAACCTCATCAACCTGATGTTTGTTTGTTTTTTTCCCTCTGCAATCCTCGTCAGGATGTTAGCCAAACTCTCAAACTTGTTATAAATGCATTGGTGGAATCAGCAATGTTTGTGCATTACAAGCATTGGAGCTTACGACCTTGTGAAGCAATTCTCTTGTGGTTGAACACTAAATTCTTATACTTTCATAATGTTAGATTGTATAGGCCAATGGCTCATGGACTTCTTGCATTGAATCTTTGAATAAAATATCTAAAGTTCGCCATGGACGAAAACGGAAGGTCAAAACCATTGAACTTGGTCATCATTATCTGGCATTCACTTGATGTTTTCCTGTTTATGTTGGTGTATTTCCTCTTCCCATTTAAAAGCTTAGAGTACAGGTATAGCATGTCCTCTCCCTCCCTGTTCCCCATTCATTGTTTTTTGGTTGATTGTTACCTTCTAATTTTTTGACTTCTTCTTCTCTAAAGGTGGAGAAAGTTCGTTAACTGTTTTTGGTCATGTGCACGTCTTCATGAATGCACAAATTCAGAGATACAATTGAGTATTTGCCCTAATTCGTTATAAAATTGACTCCAGTTGAATTGAAAACAAACTATTTAAGATTTTTGGCAACTAAAAGAGGAATATGAAGGAACTCTAGAGTTAATTATTGGTAGCCTATGCAACCCAATCAAATTTTCAGAGATTGAAATTTGTTCCTTTTTTTATTTTATTTTATTTTATTTTAGGGATGGGTTTATAAGGTGTAGCTCTTCTCTAGTTGCTTTTCACCCATGTAAGTCAAGTGAGCTACAGTTTAATGTTTTATCAATTGTTGAAGTATAAGATATATAAATCTCATATTGGAAAGGAAGGAAGGAGTAAAGCAAAATATTAGTGCGGCTAGAAGACCCATAACCTAAGACTTAAGCTTTTAGATAAGATGTGCTGTCTAAAAGTCCATTTAGTGTTGCTTTCTTCTTCCCTCTTGTGATCCATCTAAGTTATTGGGCCTACACTTTTGCAAAGCTTTACATCAATATATGAGCAGCTAGCAGTCAACTTCCTAGGAAAAAATCATTGACTAATGAGCACTGACTTAATTCAAATTTTTATCTATTTCTTAAATAATGAGCATAGCATAGTTGCATGTAAATTTTTAGGTCTAAAGTCAGGGACTTTGTAGTAATCCAGTGAATACACAATCTTTGCTTTGTATCTTATTTGTTAAGGAAGGAATCATTCAATGGCCTCACATTTAACATTTTTTGATCGCCACAATTGTATCGTATCATATCTGGTTTTGTTCATTAGCTCTCTTAATTGCATTGTAACTCAAATCTAATGCTAATTGAGATATGATGCTGAAATGGCTAAAATTATACAGGACAACAGGGAATTTTCAAACAACACACGATTGTTGCAAGTGCTCAAGATATTAATACAATGATCAGAGAATTCGAGTCCTTAAAGATCAGCGACAGTGGCAGTGGTGCTTTAGTTCTCTATGAATCTCGCAAGAAACATGCTCGTCCAATTGTTGAGATTGATTCTTGGACCTTAAAAAGATGGAATCAGCTGATGAGTATTGATGATGGAACCAGTGATGTGAAGGATGACAAGGAAAGTGACGAAAAATACTGGAAAGCAGAAAGAGAAGTTTTCCAGGGGCGAATAAACTCATTCAGGTCTCGGATGCATCAGATTCTGGGTACTCTTCTCCTAACTCAATCTATTGTTTTTCCTAAAAATTTTTATTTGGGAGAGCAAGAAAAAAAAATGTATAGCTTAAGTGATAGCTCAAATTTAATTTCATAGGGGATAGAAGATTCAAAGCATGGAAAGGTTCGGTTGTGGACTCTGTTGTGGGAGTTTTTTTAACTCAGAATGTTTCAGACACCCTCTCGAGGTATAAAGGAAGTTCCCTTACTTGCTTTTTTTTTCCAAAATTGATCTTATAAACAGAAGTCATGATAACTAATTTTCATATTTGTGACAGTTCTGCTTATATGTCTCTTGCTGCAAAGTTTCCCCTTCACCCAAGTGATGGAGTTTCAATCTTACCAGAAAAAGATCCATGTTATAATTCATATTTTGTCATTGAACCTGACATAGATGATGCTGATCATGGGATGGAAAATATGATGAGTCTAGAAAATATGGTGGACTCATCCATTCCCAGAATGGATCCTGATCTAGTGCAAAACAATGAGAGGAAAAAAATGGATAAGCAAGTAATAAAGAGAGACTGGGACAGCTTAAGAAAAATTTATTCTAGATATAGAACTATGGATCAGGTTGACTCTGCAGACTGGGATGCAGTTAGGAATGCAGAACATGTTGAAGTTGCTGAAGCAATAAAAGCGCGTGGCCAACATTTTCTAATTGCAAAGCGGATACAAGTATGGAATTAGTTATCCTCCTTACCACAATTATGCTTACCATTATTTTTCTTATCTTTTTTACCTCCATTAGTTTCTTAAAATTTATTTCCTTAAAATTGTAGGAGTTCCTAAATCGGACGGTTGAGTTACACGGAAGTCTTGATCTAGAATGGTTAAGATATGCCCCACCTGGCGATGTGAAGTAAGTCGGCTTAACTCTCATGATATGCCCATAAGCATAAAATTAAACCATGCATCACAGAATTTGTGTTTGGTTGTAGGAATTATCACAGAATTTGTGTTTGGTTGTAGGAATTACCTGTTGGAGATATCAGGATTGGGGTTGAAGAGCGTTGAGTGTGTACGACTCCTTACACTAAAACAGATGGCATTCCCAGTGAGTTCATCATTTGATTAAAAAGTAACTTGCCTGCAGATAAACTTTTCCCATAACTCAAGAATTTTCATTTGCTTATAATGATAAGGTGGATATCAATGTTGGTCGAATAGCCGTTCGTCTGGGATGGGTACCCTTAGAACCACTCCCTGGAAATCTTCAATTTCACCTCCTCGAAGAGTAAGTATCACATATGGCAGGCAAAAACGTATGATATTTTCAGTGTTAAATGAAGCTCATACATTGTCTTCGTGCAGGTACCCGCTAATGGATTCCATTCAAAAATATCTGTGGCCACGCCTGTGCATGCTTGATCAACAAACTCTGTACTTCTTTCCACTTGAAATGATTGTCTCCTGATGTATCATTTTCAAATTTGTACTCTGGTGTTGGTTGCTAGGGTGAATAAATACTGACTTGGGATGGTGCTTAATGCAGGTATGAATTGCACTATCAGATGATAACCTTTGGAAAGGTGCAAAATTACATTCTTCTATACTCTTTCTGTTTTTTAATGCTAATTAGATGAGGCTGAGTGCAAAATTGCTTTCTTTTTTTTTTTTTTTTAACTCATGCAGGTCTTTTGCAGAAAGAAAAATCCAAATTGCAATGCCTGTCCAATGAGGGCAGAGTGCAGACATTTTGCTAGTGCATTTGCAAGGTCTGCACCTCTTTTCTGTTCAGTTTGGTTATTTGAAAATATGTGTACGCGCACACGAATAAAAGAAGAATAACAAGTTCTTATTCCATTTGCGTATGCCTGAACTTGGAAAACTAGCACATAAAAAATGGATTTAGCTTTCAAGGGGTTATAGAGACGGGATACTTTAGCATAAGCAATTTACTCTTGCGTCATACTCAAAACCTCTCAAGACACTTTATGTTTTCTAGATTACGATTGTACTCACCCTTAAGTAGTAAAATCTGATACAAAAGTTTTGATGCAGTGCAAATTTTTGCCTGCCTGGGCCATCAGGAAAAGTGGTAGAAAGATCAGTAGCTCCTATCATTCCGATTGAAAGCTCTTCTCAGCTTGGAAATAATTCCGTGATTTTCGAGCAGAAATCTGTCTACCTTTTGCAGTCCAACATAGTTTCAGAATGTGAAACAACTGGGAACTGTGAGCCAATTGTTGAAGAGCCCAAATCACCAGTTCAGGAACAGGAAACCTCAGATATCGAAGATATTGAAGACTTTGGCTATAGTGATGATGGAGAAGTTCCTACCATCAGACTCAATGATGAAGAGTTTTATGCCAATGTCTACAACTTCTTGGACAAGTACAAGAATGATGTGCAAGGTGCTAATCTTTCACAAGCATTAGTTCCTTTGTCTATTGAAACAGCTTCAATCCCGGAGCCCAAATTGAAGCTGATTGGTCGCTTAAGGACAGAGCATCAAGTGTAAGTGGGAATTATATTTTTGCTTTGATTGAGGTAATGAAATTATAAAATTATATAAACCTATAAAAGCTTGGTCAAATTCAATTGCACATTGAATATTTGAAAGACAATCAACCTTGATTGCCTGAAGACAAAGCCTGATCTCAATTCCAAAAAAAACTTTTACTTTCTGAAATCTTTTTAAGAGATCAGATACAACTAGCACCATTGAATTATCATTCTACTGCCACAAACAAAAATAAATTATGCTTATTGATATTTTTGGACATGGTGTGCAAAGGATTAGAATTGCCAACAGGAAGAGCAAGAATTTGGCAAAGAAAAACTTTAATTGCTTGCTGCCCAACCATGCATATGCAGGCTAAATCCAGAGGAGGAATTGAAAACTATGTTTTCCACTAAACGAAGTCCTGCAGATTTCTTGTCTACTAATTTTAACTCTTATGCAGGTACGAAATACCAGATGGACATGAACTTCTAAATGGGGTGAGTTAGCCAATCCTGACTTATTATTCAACAAACATTACTCACACTTAAGCAACTATTTTCAACCGCATTCTGAATCTTTACAGCTAGAGAGACGAGCCTGTGGTGATCATGTGCTTTACCATCTTGCTATATGGACACCAGGTACTACATAATGAAAACATGATTCTGAAAGTTAGAGGATTGAATATTGAAAGTTCTGGGGATTAGCAGAATTATACACCTCATTGATGACTTTGATTTCACGAACCAGTTCTACAAATTTCGTATCTTTTAGTTGATCAAATTCTCTGTCAAATCTCTGACGTTTAGGTGAAACTGCGAGTACCTATCAAGAACCTAAGAAAAGATGTAATTCCCAAGGATCAGAAATTTGCAATGACCAGGAATGCTTTTCTTGTGTAAGTATAAAGGATAAGATGGCTGATACGGTGCGTGCAACATTTCTGGTGAGTGAAAGGAGTTCTTCATGAACGTTCTCACCACTGTAGTTGTAGCCATTCATATTAGCTAATTATGTGAAAGAAGTAAATGACTAATATAGCGCATGAACAGATACCATGCAGAACGGCAATGAAGGGAAGGTTTCCACTCAACGGCACATACTTTCAAGTTAACGAGGTGAATACATTGGCAAAAATATACATACCTTTTCCCATATAAGCCTTTATCTTTCATACCAGCTGCTATGCTGACAAACATTGTACCCTTACAGTTATTTGCAGATCATGAATCCAGTTATGACCCTGTAATTGTTCCTAGGAGTTTGCTTGAGGGACTACCAAAGAGGACGCGGACTGTATACTTTGGAGCTTCAATGTCTGCAATTTTTGGAGGTCAGTGACCCTTCTGTGAAATTAGTTAAGAGACACAAGTGCACATAAATGATTTAAACAAGATTATGCTTGTGGCAGGTTTGCCTATGAGAGCCATCCAAGCAAACTTTTGGAGAGGTAAGAAATTTATGTTCCAAATCAATTCATGCTATTAGCTGTTATCGTTTCAATATAGTTCTTCAAGACTCAAGTTTCAGGGACAATGAATATGCAAGCACCAACAAAGTAACACACTACTTTAAATGATCAATGAAGCCACTTATTTTCGCTTAAATCATGGGTTTTGCAGGTTATGTTTGTGTGAGAGGATTCGATCGGAAAACAGGTGCTCCCAAGCCTCTTTCGAAAAGGTTTCATTGCCCACCAACCAAGATGGAAAAGCAACGGAATAGAAAAGGTAACAATGTGAAAATCTAGGCATGTCCAAAATATGACAGTTCCACATGACCATTTTTCTGGGCAGCAAGCGGATTCCTGGTCACAATATGACTGTCCACATTTGTAGTAGTAAGCATACAGTTCAAAGATTTTTTATTTTGGCCTATTAGGAGACCCATTGGATCACGAGCTATATAATAGGATTAGCTAACTCTTTCCATTCCCTTAAACTCCTAACCCCCTTCTCAGGATTAGAATCCAAGACATCGAAAATAGAGGTTTAAGTTCTTAAACATTGAACTGTTTTCCCGTAAGGGATAGAATTCAGAGATTTTGTTAAACAATATTCTGGGGGAGACTGTGATGTATTATATGATTACTAGAGGCCTCATGTAAATATTGTGAAAGCTCCTTCCTCCCCCTCAAACAACACCAACCACCTGGTGAAGAAAAAACATTTTTGTAACATGATCATTGCCTGTGTTTTCTACTTTTATTCGGAAGAAGGTTGCTTCTAGCGGCCTTTGGCGTGTAAAAGAGCATCTCTCATACTGATGCGGCCAACAGATGAATCCAAAGTGCAAGTTCAAGGAATGAAGATATAAACAATCATCACATATTTCTGGGTTCACATGTTGGTCATCAAGTTTGATTTTGTTTGAGTAGAACAGTTAACATTATCAAGTTGGAAAGTAATTATGGTACTAGGCTGGATGCATATGCACAGTTGAATTCAAACCCATTTCCACTTGTTTTCTTGTTCTTGATCTTAAGCCAGGCTTCCAAGCTTCCAGTACTAAGTAACTCATATACCAAGAGCCAGAAATTCTATGCTTTTGCTATCCATGTTCCAGCAGTATGTGATCATGAGCTTCTCCAAGATTGTTCTTTTTGATATCACGAGCCCTTCATTTCCTTATTGAATTTGCCTCATAAAGATCATCAATTGATTGGCGGAGTTCATCGTAAGAGAGTAACGAGACAATCGGATGGTGATCCTTTATCCTCTTTCTGATTCTCTGTTCTTTACTGATGTAGAAAAATGAATTAAAGGAAAAGCACAATGCATATGTGCAAGGATACTGATCATAACATAACCCTTCATTGGTATTCTCGTGCGATCTTGAGTATTTTCACTTGCCAGACTTAAGCAAAGCTTTGGATTGCCTTACAAATGGACTTTAGACAGATTTATAAACACCCACAACACTGGAAACTATGCCTTCTACGTCATTGATGTTAGGATCAAAGAGTGCGTTTGATACACAGATTAAATAATGCGGTATATGATAGTATATACTAATATAATATAGGATATGCTAGATTACTATCCTATATTATGATTGGATGTCATCAAATAATATAGAATAGTTATCCTATGTAATGTTTGGATGATATGAGATAAAATAGTATAATATATCAAAATTACTTTTTTTCCCTTAAAAATAATTGATTTACATTTACTATTAATTTTAATCTTTTTATTAAAAATAATTAAAATTAAGTAATGAAATTAATATTTATTTTACATGTTATTATACATTATACTGTTTATAATTTTTTAATTTTATATAAAAAAATATTTTTTTAAATTAAGTATTAATTTTATTTATACAAATAAATTTTAAAATATAAAAAAAGATTAATATTTTTTTAATTTTTTGAGGAAAAATTAAATAAATTTTAAGAGATAAATTTTTAAATTTATATGAAAAAAAAGAATGAATGAGCACGAGAGAGAGAGAGAGTGATGAGAGAGAAAGGAAGGGAGGAAGGAAGAGAGAGGGAGGAGAGAGAAAGGAAGGGATGAAGGAGAAGGGAGGGGAGAGAAAGGGAAGAGAGAGAGATGAGGAGTGAGAGAGAGAGAGAAGAGGGAGGAGAGAGAAAGGAAAGAGAGAGAAGAGGAGAGAGAGAGAAGGGAAGAGAGAGAAGAGGAGAGAGGAATGAATTTTTTAAATTTTATATTAATTTTTTTAAAAATATTTAAAATTTATTTTAATTAAGAAGATATTTTAATAAATATATAATTTATTAACACTAGTTATGAGATAGACTATCGCATACGAATTAGAGGGATAGTACTATAACATATTCATGGGATAGTAAGTCTATACTAATCTATCTTATACCTATTTTATTAACTAATTAAACATGTATTAAAATGAGATAGTTGGTCACTAACTTATCCTATTATATCTTATTTTATCTAATAAAACAAATGCACTCAAAGAGTCTATCATCTAGCCAGAAGATTAAGTCGTTGGTTAATGTGTAATTATATTTTTTTATGTCTTATCAAATAAAATAAAAAAGTTTTGAGACGCTGCACTTATAGTGTGTATTCTTATACCCAAACGTCATAATCTGGGTCATTGAACGAAGAGCCTGATAAGAACGCTGATAGAATTAGCCAATAATTAAAGGCCAGAGGCAAACAATGAAGTACCTATAATTTTTGGAGCTCTGCATGAATGGGGTTGGAAAGATTATTACGGGAAAAGTCTAGAATTTCTAGGCCTTTTAATTCTCCATGAGTGCCTGGAATAGAGTCCAGAATTTCTCTTGGCTGTTGCACTTACAGTTTCCGGTTGCAATGGGAATATCTCGAGAGAAATAGTTGACAAAATTTGTTCGGTAAGAATAAAATAAAGTAAAAATAATTTGTATCGTTAAATAATTAAATTAAAAAATAAATAAATTATTAAATAAAATATATTATTATTTTAATATTATTTAAAATTAAGCTGTGTAATAAAATTTATATTTTAAATAATAAAAGTCTATTTGGGTTAACTATTGAATGTTATTACTATTGATTGATGTTACTAATTACTGCTAATTGTTGATTGCTGCTTTTTACTTACTGTTGCTGATAAAATTAATAAAATATTTAGTTAATTTTATACTTACTGTTATTGTTGAATAATGAAATGTTAAATTTAGATATATAATTTGTGTAGATATATCATATTAAAAATTTTATTTTTATATTTTATATTTTAGAATAATATTTTATAAATAATATTAAGAATTATTTTACTTAATTTTTAACTTTTTTAAAAAAATATTAATTTTTATTAAATGATAAAAATTATTATGTTTGAGTTTTTTTTAATAAATGTCAATATTAAAAAAATTGAAGTGAAAAAAATATTATTTAAGAATACTTGAAAAAAATTATTAAAATTATATAAATAATAATAAAATAAATTAATATATTTAATTTATGTGTCAAGTAAAAAAAATTATATAAATATTCTAAAGGTAATTTAGTCTATATAAATTATTATTAATATTAAAAAGTGAAAAGTAATTCAAAAAATAATAAAAAGTAACTCGAAATTACTTTTTAATTAGCTGCTATTAGAAAGTCAAATAAAAAAATAAGTAGAATCAAACAACAATACTAAAAAATTTACCAAACAACTATCTTTTTACTTTTTAAAAATAAAATATAAATATACTTCTACAAAAACTAATCCAAACACTCCCTAAATCACAGACTCCAACAGTCACAAAGACCCTAGGAAAGACCAGGAAAATGGTCTAGCAACGAAGGGAACTTCGTGGTGGGGTTTAAAGAAATGTTTTTTTCCCCCCTACGTTTTCCTTTCCACTTGTAAGGTGAACCATCCACCCCCAATTATTAAGTTTGCAATGCTACTCATATTCTTTTTGGTCTTTTTTTTTTTTTACTCGAAAATCAAATTCTAAATTTTACAAACTGAGTTGATGATCATTGGTTTACTACTAAAGATGTCAGAACGGATCGTCATATTAAATCATTTCAAGTTTACTGTAGATTAAATTACTTTAAAATCATGTTTATCTTTAGGTCATTTGAACTTTACGTTAATTACGTATTAGCCACATCATTATATTTAATGACGTGATATTTGTATAAAATTTTTAAAATTTTAAAAAATTCTTAAAAAATTCTTAAAAATAAAAAACAAATTATAAAATAAAGAAATAATTCAAGTAGTTTTTTAAATCTAAAAACTCAAAATAAATTCAAAAATTCATAAAAATCTAAAAATATTTTAAAAATAATATATAATTAAAATTTATATTTAAAATAATAAAATATAAGTTTTTTTAAGCGTTAAATTTATATTTTAAATATTATAATATTTTTTCTTATTTTTTTCTCTTTTATAAAAAGAAAGCCGAATCGTAAATTTGATCATAAATTTTAAGTCAAATAACTTTTGGAGTAAGTTTAGATAGGATTTTTTCGAAAAAGTTTGAACTGACATGTCAGATTGAGTCAAAATTTGTGGCCTACACTTAATTACAAGTATGGAATCTCGAAACAAGCGGGACAAGAATTGTAGGCCCAGAGTGGGGGAAACCACAAACGATGAAAAGTAATTAATGAATGGCTCTGATCTAATAATGGTTTGTGATCACCAATAATGTTAAGGACCCTGCTCCATGGGCTGGCAACATTTTGTTGCTTGGTTCTTGCATCATCTCAAGGATTAATTGATGACAACATGACACTAAGAAGTAAGAAGTATCGACACCTCGAAAATTGAAAATACTATATGTTGGATATGCATACGATACAACACATAGTGAATATACAGTAGATATACATTCAACATAGTTAAGAGTGTTCGTTAAAAAAAAATTTTAAAAGAAATTTAGATATACGTGTAAGGCACGAAAAATATAAGTGTCTTCCCGTGTCCGACACACTACAAACACACTTAAATATTTTGATAATTATTTCTAACAAATAAAAAAAAATTTTAAAAATTATAATTTATTATTATCACTTATCAATGGTTTCTGAAATAATCAAATTTTAACTTATTTTTAACTTTAACCAAAAAAAATTAAATTAAATACAAATTTCATACTTCTATTTTGATAGTACACAACAAATAACAAAGAATTTTACCATATATTTTTTTAATAAAAAATTTTTAAAACCTATAATAATTATATAAATATATATATTTTTTTGATTAAAATATATAATATATAAATATATTATTAGACGTTCTAAAATAAATAAAATTTATAAAATTATTAAAATATATATAGTCGTGTTTAAACTGTATCTGTATTCATATCATAATATTTTTAAAATTAATGTACCATCCTATTTGTATGGTGTTCTTATCGTTGTATCTGTGTCATTTATTTTTCTATCCTCCTGATCAAAACAAGTAGAAGTTCTAGTTAAAAAAAAAACAAAAAAAAGTAGAAGTTGGTGAATCACATGTGACAGAGCTCTGTCTACCATCTTCGTTCAGCTCAAATTTTTATGTCTTATATAATGAAGGGGTTGGGTGGACAACACGAGATAGGGGGAAATAGGTACTTTATGAGGAGACTCACCAGAATATGGCTTTGGAGTTGAAACTTGAGAGATATTAATAATATCGAACTGCAAATGCAGTTGCAAAAAAAAAAATGCAGTTGAACTGAAATCTGCCACCACTAAATTCATTAAGCACCACTCGGTCCACTCCCAACTGTCCTATTTAAATTGCTTTCAATTTTAAACTTGTGTGTTTTTTTCTTTTTATTTTTTTTATCGTATTTAAAACTTGTGTTTTGGGGCTTGAGCAGTTTAAAACTTGTTTTTTTTGGGGCTCGAGCACTCTGGCTTTTACTCCCCATAGTCCGGTCCCCTAGAAGGCAATCAAAAGAAAATTCCAACTAAGATTTTTTTTGGTAGATAGAAGATCAGGAATACAATACACATCTCTATGTCAAAAATTATATAGCAATTATAAAATATAAAAAATTTATAATAAAATTTACATATTTTTTTATTACAAAAATATTTAATAACAATTAATATAATTTAAATTCAACATAAAAATATATTAAAAATTGAATCCTTAACCGTTAAACTCCCTTATAAACAGAAAATTCTAGCTCAGATGAGAGACAAGAATAAACATATAAATAGACATACTGCACCTACATGGCAATGACATTATATTAAGAGTTGAAAAGACAAGACCATTAATCATGCGGCTTATTAGCAGTCAAATTGTGGAATTAAAATCATGTAAAAAAAAAAAAATCATGTCAAAAAAATTGTGGAATTAAAAAGAACTTCTCTATTTATGTGAAAAATATTGGCATATGGACTCAATTAGTTAGGAAGAGAAAAAAACATTTAAAAAAAAAAAAAACCCCAATGAAACTTCAAGTTCTTTGGGTTCCAAAGCATCAATGCTTGTGGTGCTGGGTGTAGATGTAGTCCAAGTGAGCTTCTGCAATAATTCTTCTCTTCAAGCATTCCTCATCTCCTGTATTTTCACATGCTTCCAAACCCATTAACTCCTGAAAAAAAAAAAAACAAATCCATATTTAACATAAATTAAAGTGAGTTTTCTTCATTTTTGTTAATGATTAGGATAAACATAGATGATTATTCATTCACTAACCTCCATATTGACAGGAGACCCACCACCACTGGCCTCCATAATGTTTATCTCTTCAAGCCACGCAAAAAAAAAAAAAAAAGTGGAAGAGGAAAAAGCACATTATTAACACTAGTCTCAACAAATTAGGAAGGAATTAGTAGAGCAAAGAAGTAAAACAATATTGTACCAACAAAAAAAAAAAGGAAGTAAAACAATATACATACTTTGTTGGGATGCTTTGGATTGTGCTGTTAATCTTGAAGAGCAAATAAGGACAAGAAGGAAGAGAAGGGGAGAATTGCAGCAATGGAGGAATTTCTTCATGATTTTAGCTACTAGCTTCAACCAAATTCTCACATAGAAAGAGAGAGAGAGAGAGAGAGTGAGCGAAGACAAGGTTGGAAGTAGGGGGTGGTGAAAATTGAAGGAGAAGATTGTCTGTTGTGTATATAAATATGGGTAAATGCATAGAAATTAAAGCAGCTACTGGATTAATATTGGAGATAGTAATTTAAATAATAATTTAAAATATATTTTATATAATTAATTTAAATTTAAACTTCTATTTTAATACTTATATTTCTACTTCTACTATAGCACTTACTTCCCATATGAAAATACATGAGTGGTCCTCGCTTAATAGGTTTAAAGTTGATGAATTTGATCTCGAATTCTAAATTTAATAATTATTGTAATTTGTTATAGTAAAATTTTATTTAAATTTATTAATATTTAAGTAATAAATTTTTTTTATAGATATTATTAAATAAAAATAATAATAAATAATTATGACTATTAATCTATAAATATAATAATAAAAATACATATGATGCGCCTTTTCTTCGTTAAAAAAAACAAAAAAAAGGCAGTTGCGGTATTTCACATGAACGAAGGGAAGAAGGCAGTTGTATTTACAACCCCAACGACAAATGGAAACATGAAAAACACATATTTTTAGATATAATCAGAGTTGCAGGCTCATAAATAAATAATCATATATTTTATTTTATTTTTTATTTTTATAATAATTGAAGTATTATTAAATAATACTTCTTAAGTTGTACTAAAATATATACACAATTTATCTTACAATATATTTTTTTTTTTTGTCAAAATTTTACAATATTTTTTATATTTTTTTAAATTTAATTATTTAATAATTTATATTATTTTAATTATACTACGCCCGCACCTAAAAATACCTCATTGTGTTTATTTCTTGCATGAGGATGGGAAAAAATGGGTAGTTCCACTGCATTGAACACTGTTTTACCGAGTGGGACCAAGGGGTCCATCACCATAAAAGATGTGTCTATTTTCATTTGTGCGCTGACAGAGAGACAGAGAGTGCTTTGATCACTGTCTGCCAATGGTCCTATCAAAGTCAAAAAGAATCCAAAAATCAATGCAATGTCTGATGGTGGATTTGACAGTGTCTCTATAGTCAACCTTTTCAGCATAGTGCGTACAGCTGTTGGCCATTATCTTTTTTTTTTTTTTTTTCTTTCCCTTTTTTTTCCGCTCTTTTTTGTCCATTTAAATTTACCCTCAAATGTTAAATAATCTTGATTTCATTTGAAAAAATTCGATTCAAAAATACTTAATTTAGAAATAACGCAAATTAAAAAGATTCAAAATTTAAAGTCAAATTTGACACTACTTTTGCTGTTTTTTCTCTCAAAGAGAAAAAAAAATTATAATATTTAAATTATAAATTTTATGTAAAAAAAAGTAGACTATTATTATTTTTACTAATAATTTTATCAAATTTATTTGTAAAAAAAATTATTACTTAATATTTTATTATATTTTCTTATTATTTTATTTATATATAGACAAATAAATACACATCACAAATACATATAACTTTATTTTTATAAATTATATAAATATGTATTGTATTTAATTTATGTAATTTTAAATTACACAATATGCAATCTCGTTGCATGTCATTTTTTTTAAATTGAAATTCAATAATAATAATAATATTATTATTTTAAATAATAGGACCAACGTTTTGGCTTTTTTTTTTTTCCTTTTACCTGTAGTGAAACTTTAAATGGATTTATCCCGTGAAACTTTAGAGGGCTAACCTTAATGCTTTCTTTGGTTTCATTAGAAACCATGAGAAAAGAAAAAAATTAGAAAAAAATATTATTATTATATATTAATTTTTATAATTTTTTATTTTTCATAATTTTCTTATCAATCTAAATAACTTATTTTTCTCACAATTTTTTCTCTCACAAATTATTTTTTATTTTTCTTTTCTATTATTTTCTTTCTCACAATTTTTTTATCAATTCAAATAATATTATTTTTCAATAAATCTTTCTCTTAAAAATTATTATTTATTTTTATTTCTCATCAAATTTTTTCTTATAAATTTTTCATCAATTTAAATAATTTTTTTATAATTTTTTTCACAATATTTTCTTCATACTTTTTCACAAATCTAAACGCATTATAAGTGTAAAACGTGATGTGGAATAATAAAGTATTTCCTTGACAATTCTGATCCCATGATTGATATTGGGTCCTGATTTCTGCGCCTACCTTTGCTTCGTACCTTCTTCGACAATTCTTGTGGTTTAAAACATTCAACTGTATTCTATTTCGTGCAATTATTGGGGCTAGGCAAGATTTTGGAATGTTTAAATTTTTATAGCCACAAAAAAAAAAAAAATCACTTTTGTCTATTTAAAGGGTAAGCTAAATATCTTAATGTCGATTGATTGGCAACCATGTGTGCCTGGATGGATATTGCATTCTTAATGTACTTAAAGGTGATGTCTTACAGAAATTGGTTGTGGTTTGCCACCAAAGTTCAGAGTTTGCATGCCAATGTTTGCTTGTTGTTTATTAAAAGTTGATGGAGTAATTTAAAATGAAATGGAGATTTTGCTTCTCTTTTGGTAGATTCGAATCATTCACTTTTCAATATAACGACTAAGAAAACCATTTGAATAGCATCCAACCTTTGGACTTGATGAAAGTTAGGGATCCAATCCTATCACATTCTCCAATCTCTCAAATTATGCAGGATTGAATGCAAAACACACCCTTTCTAAGGACCTAAAAAAACCTCTTTTTGCTAATTAACAACTAACAGCTACTGGCTACTAATTGTTAGGGAGAAACTTTTATGAGATAGCCATCTATTAAAAAAGTTTCACTACATAACTTAATATTAAATAATAAAAAAGTAATCATAAAATTCATTTAATAATATCTAATTATTTATCTATTTTTTTTTTAATTTCAATTATTTAATAAATTATATCACTTTATTACTTACATATTATTCCCCTTACTAGAATTGGATTTTGTGAAGGCTTATATTTATTGAACAATCTAATTCTATTGTCAATTGGGTTGGCATATTGAAATTCCCATGTCTAGCTAGTCTGGGACAAATCTGAAATTAAAAAAAATAAATAAATAAAAGATTTTCAGTTACGAGGAGCCTTTAGACCATATGCATGTTATAGTGGCATTGGGATTCTATCAAAGTTACAGTGGCATTTGAATACTGATGATCATGAACAAAAGTGTTGCTATCAGTCCACTATTTTTATTCCAATAAATTCTTCAACCTCTTTCCTTTTTCTTGTAAAGTTCATTATAATTGAAATGTATTAAACAATATTTAGATTTTATAAATTGTTGGAAAAAGTTAGAATATTGCACCAGGATATGAAAGTATGCTTCTTGTCTTGGCTGTATTAAAATTTCTTGTTGGTTTCAACAAATGAGTGATGCTGGTAGCTTAAGAGCATGAATCGTGCACCACCCTCCTCTTATACCTCGAAATAAATACTTTGCGTATTTAAGGTGAAAATTTTTCAGAAGCTTTCTTAATTAATATTTGTGCTGTTGTATGTTCCGTTTACCATAAATAACATGGAGAATGAAAGTAGATACTTCGGTGAAATGTCTAGTGGCAAGATAAGAATGTTAGGAAACAACATGATTCCACGAAATGAATTCTCTCCCAGTTGAAAGTTGAAACTAAAGTCGTCGATAATTTTAGAAGAAATTTTGGGTTTATAGTAAAATAAAAGGAGTGATTCATTTTAAGTAGTGAGTCTTGCTCAACAAGTTGATCCAAAGAAAAAGGGATCGGTTAGTTTCTTTTTAGCCCTTGTTTGGGACAAGGGAATCTGTGAGATGGATTGGGGGCAATTGGGGTCATGCTCTAAAATTAGTAGCCTATCAGTTTGGATTGCAAGAAAGAAAATGGAAAAGAAAGAGAATAGAAAATAGTATAATAATAATGATATTATGATTGATGAAAAGTAATGATTAGAAAGTTATGAGAAAGAAAATAAATAGTAGTTTGTGTAAAGCGTAAATTTCGAGTTTAAAAAAATTAAACTCGAAAATACAAAAAATAAATTACAAATAAAAATTGTAAAAGAAAAGAAAATTTACGTGGAGTCGATTTCCGTATATCCTCCGATTAGTGTTCCTTTTTTGACTCCGTCAAGGGCTGCACTAGCTTGATCTTGACAGAAATAATTTCCACCGCTTTTTCTTGAACTGGATATACTGAAACTGTATCTGATTTGGACGTTTTGACTACGTTTAGAAACCGTAGAGATTTGATCTGAGCCGATCTGACTTAATTTCACCGAGGGTCGAATGGACTTGTTCTCGGATGAGCTGCCTGGATTTTGCTGAGGGCCGTATGAGACTTAATCCCAGCCGGATTTGTAATATTTTGATTTTTTTTTTTACTATCTCTCTTTTTTTTTTCTTCCACTTGCTTTTTTTTTCTTTTTTTTTTTCCGCTTCGCTGCCTCTTCTGCGCTTTCTTCTTTTTTTCTCTGAATTTCATTCAATTGGGGAGGCCAATTTATAAGGCCTCCCCCATGCCTGCCTGCCACCAGCCAAATGGTTGGTGGCATTTAATTAGGTTGGCAGCTGCCAACCATATTAATTTTTTTTTTTTTTATAAATTTATTTGTTTACAAATGCCCCCACTTCAAGGGTCGGTAAGGAAGAATTTTACAGAAATGATCCGAACTGAATCTTGAAGTCCAGGTTGAAACTTGAGATGTTCTGACGAACATTGAATGTTGATATCTTCTATCTCCGACTAATCCAACTGTTGTTGGATCGCAATGGAAACCGATATGATCTTGAGGAAGTTAGCAGCCCAGCCAATATAAAAATTGAAGTCTTGGCTCCAGGTGCGTTCGAGCTTCCATGGCTGGCAAAGGCTGGCAAAGGTTCTTTGAAGTTCCAAAACTCTGGTGAGGATGATCCGGTAGGTAAAGAACTTGAACATCCCCAAGAGGAAGGCCCAGGACCTTGGAACTTCAAGTCCGGCACACAGAGAGACTGACTGTAGTGATGATTCATAAGTCTGCTTCGACGTAAGGAGAGTAGTTGGAACTTCCCCGTACATCGCCGCATCCAAAGGAAGATTAGGATAATTGCAGCGTCTCATCCCTCTGTAGTAGATGTGAACTAAGGAGAGTAGTTGGAACTCCATAACACCGATGGCGTTAGGGATCCCTCGAGGAAGACTACTCCTTCTTTTCTTAACTCGTGCGCCTCCAACTTCTTGATCAAAGAACTTCCTAGGACAAGTGCAGAGACTAGCCATTTTCTTTTGAGAAAGAAGAGCTGAGGGGTGAGTATTACAACTCGGAAATGCAATATATATATACATACGATAAAGTTTTTTTTTTTGAAAAGTCAAAAAAGAAGGTACGCAGATTCGAGTAGGGTCATCCCGTCCCTTTCCTGCATAAGAGACAAAAGAGACAGCGGCTGACGCGTGACACGAAAGTCGCTACCGTGTGCTGCAGAAGTCGTTACCGTGTGCTGCAGAAGTCGTTACCGTGTGCTGCCAAAGTCGTTGCACCTTATCTTGTCGGCCGTCCTAGCGGGGCCCAAGGCGCAGCTCCAAGTCAAGCTCGGTCTCATCTGGTGGGCTGATGATGTTGACGTCGCATTTCGGCTGGTTGATGCTGCCGAAATATTCTGGAAAGAGAGGCAAAATTTCGCCGGAATGACTCTTTTCTGCTAGAAAAATTCCTCCTAGACTTAAGTATCTAGGAGGGATGAACCCTTGACTGACTCCGTAAGACTACCAGGACCAGCATGCATGTTCCCATGGGCTACGACTTTGATGAACATACCGTGGAGAGACCATTGCAGTGGAAGAACTCGGACCTGCTTCATTTGAGGGCGAAGCTGTACCAGTGGGAACTACTATCGGAACGGCAGACTGTTCTTTGGAAAAAGCAGTTCTCAGTGCTGGTTTCTTCCTGCTTCTCCAATTCTGGAACCAATAAAACACATTTTTTCCTTCGATTGCCCCGAGCGGGCGCAATCGTGAGACAAGTTGGTAAATTTGAGATGCACTAGGAATAATACCTCCATTATTGTGGAAGACTTCCTCCAAAATTTGCAGTTGTGCCATGGTCGGTTGCCACCATGTGCGGGGCGATCTTTCTTCTCCCTTGTCTTGAGGTTCTGCAACTGGTTCAATCTTTCTTGTGGCAGATGGGCAAAGGTTTTGGTATGTGGTGAAGATCGGTAGAGACTGATGCTGAGTTTCAGACTCAAACCCTCCGTTGCTTTTATATTTTTGGGTCGTTCACAGTTTATACTCATGCGGGCCAGGAGTTGGATTGGATTTTGAACTCGGGTTCTGGACTGTGTTTGGGACTTGGAATTTTTGGGTTTTGGGCTTTGGATTGGTTTTGGGTCGAGTTTTTGAGTTTTGGAATTGGATTTTTGGATTTAGGTCGAGTGTTTGGGCTTCTAGACTTGGATTTTTGGATTTGGTTTTCAGGCTTTTGAGTTGGACTCTGAATTGGGATCAAGTGTTTGGGTTTGGATTTTCACTTGGTCTTTCAGATCGGGACTTCGCAATTTTTTTTTTGATTTTTTTTTCTTTTTTTTTCTTTTTTCTTTTTTTTTGATTTTTTTTCTTTTTTCTATTTTTTTGATTTTTTTTCTTTTTTTTTAAAAAAAACATATTTACACATAATACTGTTTCAGAAATTTACCATTGATCGGGCCGATTCGGACGCCTTCTTGGTCTGACAGCATGTAAGCGTTGTGAGTGTAAGCCTCCTGCACCAAGTATGGCCCGTCCCATTTGGAAGTAAGCTTGTCACCAGGCCGATACTTCATGTTGATGGGCCGTCGCACTGCAAGAACAACGTTTCCAACTTGAAAAGATCGAGGGCGAACCCTGCGGTTGAACGTGTTGGTGAGCCGGGCTTGGTAGCACTCAAGTTGTTGTTGTGCTTCGAGCCTCCTTTCATCAAGGGCTTCTAACTCATCTAGACTTAGGCGAGCATTCTCCTCCTGTGTGAGTCCTTCTAGAACAGCCATGCGCAGAGATAGAATCTGTGTTTCCAACGGCAGTATTGCTTCGACACCGTAGACAAGTGAGTATGGCGTCGCCTGTGTTGGAGTCCGGTAAGTTGTACGATACGCCCATAATGCCTCTGGAATTCTGTCATGCCAATCTCTTTTGGATTTAGATACTACCTTCCGCAACAGGTTGCATAAGGTCTTGTTGAATGCTTCGGCCAAGCCATTTGCTGGGGCATTGTACATGGATGACTTGTACTACTTGAACTTGAATTTCTCGCAAAGCTTGTCGATTAAGCTGTTGTAGAACTGCTTACCATTATCAGTGATGATGAATCGAGGGACTCCATAGCGATAGATCAGCTGAGTCCGGATGAAATTGGCAACATGCTCCTTCTTTACCTCTCTAAGTGGAATGGCTTCGGCCCATTTTGAGAAGTAGTCGGTTGCTGCGAGGATGTAAAGGTGACCTATGGATGACTTTGGCAAGGGCCCCACTAAGTCGAGACCCCAAGCTTCAAAGGGCCAGGATGACACAGTTGGATGGAGTGGCTCCAGTGGTTGATGTATGTAATTGGCATGAAATTGACAAGCTTGACAAGTTTTAGCAAACTCAATGGAATCACGTACCATGATTGGCCAGTAGTATCCCATCCTTTTGAGTTGGAAGTGCAACTTAGGCCCCGATTGATGTCCGCCACAAACACCTGAATATGCTTCAGTGAGAGCCTGTTTTGCCTCTTCATTGCCTAGGCAACGAAGTAAAACTCCATCAAATGACCTTTGATACAGAGCATCCTTGAGATATATGAAGCGGGGAGCTCGTCGTTGAATTTCTGTCTTATGACGACGATCTTCGGGCAACTTCCCGTGCTGTAGGTAATCAATGATTGGTTGACGCCAATCCTCGTCCTCCGCGAGACGTACAGATACAGCGTTGACTACTGTAGTTTCTTCATCATCCTTCTGTGGCACTATCCATTTCTGGCATACGGCAACAACTGTAGCCTGGATTTCTGATTTTGCAAGAGAAGTGGCTAGGTTAGCCAATGCGTCTACCTGAGTATTTTCTCGTCGAGGCACATGCTCCAAGGTGATGCTTTCAAATTCATCCATTAGCTGTCGAGCACGTTGATGGTAAGGTGCAAGGTCCTCTTTCTTCACATCATACAATCCTGTAAGTTGGTTGATGACGAGCTGGGAATCTCCATGGACTTCTATAGTTGGAATCTTCATATCGACAACCATTTGAAGACCAATGATCAAAGCCTGGTATTCAGCAACATTATTTGAACATAACTCAGCGAGAATGATAGCATATGGTAGTATTTGTCGTTGAGAAGTGACAAACACTATACCGGCACCAGCACCATCACGCCTTGCTGCACCATCAAAGAACATCGTTCATGGTGGCAGTGTCTCAATATAAAAGACCTCTTCATCTGGAAGATTGTCTGTGAACTCCCAATCTGACGGAATAGGGTGATTTGCAAGGAAGTCTGCTAGAGCTTGTCCTTTGACTGCTTTTTGAGGCACGTAGACAATGTCGTAGCTTTGTAGGATTACTGCCCACTTGGCAAGTCGTCCTGACAAGATTGGTCTGGATAAGATATATTTGACAGGATCAGCTCTGGCAATGAGACGTACCGTGTGAGCTTGCATGTAGTGCCTCAGCTTGTCAATGGCAAAGAATAGTGCTAAATATGTCTTTTCAATGGGCGAATAACTCAGCTCCGGACCGTTTAGTGTTCTGCTCAAGTAGTACAGGGCAACTTCCTTTTCCTGCTCGTTTTCCTGTGCAAGCAAGGCTCCCAAAGATCTTTCCTGTGCTGCAATGTAGAGAATCAACGACTTTCCTTGAATTGGAGCTCCTAGGACCGGTGGATTGGAAAGGTACTTCTTTATGCTCTCAAAGGCTTTGCTGCAAGCTTCGTCCCACTCGAAGTTGACATCCTTCTTCATCAACCGATGGAAAGGTTGACATCTCCCAGCTAAATTGAAGATGAAACGGCGAATGTAGGCCAGCTTTCCTTGTAGACTTCGCAGCTCGTGCAGGTTTTTAGGTTCAGGCATCTTTTGAATTGCCTCAACCTTTGACTGATGAACTTCGATTCCACGATGGCGCACCACGAACCCAAGAAACTTTCCTGATGTGACACCGAGTGCACATTTGAGAGGGTTCATTTTGAGCTGATGCCTCCAAAGTCTTTCGAACACTGTCTTGAGATCCTCGAGGTGGTCTTTGCGCTTCTTAGTCTTTACAACTAAGTCATCAACATAACATTCTACAATCTTGTGTAGCATGTCATCAAAAATTTTTTGCATAGCACGTTGATAAGTGGCGCCAGCATTTTTTAATCCAAACGGCATAACTTTGTAGCAGTATATACCTTTTGGGGTGCGGAATGCTGTCAACTCCTCGTCTTCTGGTGCCATTCTGATTTGGTTATAGCCTGAAGAACCATCCATGAAGGACAATGCTTCGTGACCCGTTGTTCCATCGACTGTGATCTCCGTTATGGGCAATGGAAAGTCATCTTTCGGACAGGCCCTGTTAAGATCTCGAAAATCAACACATACCCTCAACTGTCCATTCTTCTTTCTGACCGGGACTATGTTGGCAATCCACGTTGGGTAGGTGACCTCTCGGATGAAGCCAGCATTGATCAGCTTGTTCACCTCCTCCTCGATTTGTGGAATGAGTTCCGGCCGAAATCGTCGTTGTGGCTGCTTAACAGAACGAACACCCTTCTTTATTGCTAGACGATGCACTGCAATTTTCGGGTTAAGTCCAGGCATTTCTTTGTAATTCCATGCGAACACGTCCCTGTATTGACTTAATACATGAACATATTCTTGCTCTTCTTCTGCAGTAAGTAAAGCACTTACAAATGTAGGTCGGGGATCTTCCGGAGAGCCAAGATTGATCTCCTTGAGTTCATCAACAGTTGCTTGGCCACCATCTTCAAGTTCCGGGGGAGCCTCCTTTACTTCACCGTCTGATGAGTCAGACTCAGCCTCCTCGCTGATTGTGACATGAAATGTAGAGCATCTGACTTCACCTTCTTTGTTTGATGGGATAAGCCTGTCTTGTCTGGTTGTGGTGGTGATGGCACGTGCATCAGCTGTTCGGCTTCGGCACTTTAGCGTGATCCGCACATGTGACTTCTCCTGATAGCCTAAGCCAGGTCGGGACTGTGATGTTTGAGAAGCGGCGCCATATGTGGACGGCAGCGTACCCATTGTGCTCGGGTTTGAGAAGTCATAGCCCGTCTTTGCCAAAAGCTTGTATGCATTAGGATCAAATCCTTCATGTGTTCTTCTTTCTGGAAGTGAGCCGCTTTCGACTGCCCCCGTGTGTGGTTTAACGAAGCCTTTTAATGGTTTTGAAGATAAAACCAGCTCAATCTTTGGTATCGGCAGAGTGTAAGTCTCCTTCAGGTTGTGCAGCTCCTTTGTTTTGCGTTGGCTATGACCTTGCTCCTGTTTAAGATCAATACAATAAGAGAAAGGGGGTTGACCTTCTGAGCGTCGTGACTTCGGCACATAGCGTAGGACTGGAGTGGAGCTTGAAGATGCAACATCCTTCGAACGAAGTTCAGCAGGCTGTGGCAGCTTTTCATTTGTTGGAGCCTGGGGTTGGGCATTGGCAGGTTCTTCGACAGCTTTTCCCTTTTTGTGGATGCCCCTAGTCCAAGTAACTTTTGATGGAATGATCTCCGGATTGTCTGTGTCAGTGTAGAAGACTGCATCCGCCAAATGTGACTCAGCATCATCAAACGGCTTTAAATCAGCACTGACCTTTTGAACGCCACCATTGTAGTACTTGAAGCACTGATGCAGGCTTGAGAGCACAACTCCATTTCCATGAATCCACGGTCGTCCTAGCAACATCTTATATGTGGTACGTGCATCGATCACATGAAACAGAGTGCTAGAAGTGAGATTACCGATAGTTAGCTCCAAGCGAATCATCCCAATTGCTTTCTGTCCTCCTTGATTAAAGCCATAAATCATCAGACGACTGTCTGATAACTCATCAACACCGATGCCGAGCTCCTTTATGGTGGATTTTGGGATAATATTGACTACCGAACCATCGTCGATCAGAATACGTCGATCAGAATACGTCGAACCTTCTGTTCTCTCACGTAGCCTGATACATACAGCGGCCGATTGTGGGGTTTGGATCCCAGCAGGAGATCCTCATCTGAAAATAAGATAGCAGAGTAACATCCGACATGATTTTGGTCCGTTTGATGCTCCGCTGAGTTAGAATCGTTTGATGGCTGAGATTCAGCCGAGGTCTGGAGAGTATTGCTGACTTAATTTTGCCACACCTCTGTTGATTGCAAAGCTATAAACAGCTGAGGGTTAGCGAGAAGGGTTTGGAGAGCTTCATATACCTTCTCCGTTGTCGACTTTTTGTTGTCGAGCGGCTCCTCCTTATGATGTGTCACCTCTTCTGATGGTTTTGAAGTGATGGTGGTCTGGTTTGCCGAGGTTATGCATTCCTGGTCCAGAATGATTTTATTCTGGCTCTTGAGCTTCATGATTAGCTCTTTCAGAACGAAACACTTCTCGGTTGGATGACTTACTATCCGGTGATATTTACAGAATCTCGGATCGCTGACTCGATCCTTTTCATTGGGCCGCTTGCACTCTGGGAGTTCGATCAGCTTTGCCTCCAAGAGTTGTTCAAGAATGTCGGGGACGTCTGAGTCGGGGAATGGATACTGCTTCTGCTCCAACTCTCACAATGTCACCTTCCGCCTTTCCTGTTGTTTTGGCTGAGTTATTTGGGTCGGAGGATTTACCTTAGCTTTGGCGCCCACTTTTACTGGTGCGGCTTCAACAGTCATCACTTCTTTTCCTTTTCCGGAGCTGTTGGGCTTCTTAATCTCCCTTCTGCCCCCTTGCTGGTCCAACTGGATGGGAACGGTGCCTCCGGAAGTCTGGATGCTTATCTCCATGTCATGTGCGCGGGTCGTCAATTCTTCGAAGGTTCGGGGTTTGACACCCTGCAGGATGTATAACAGCTCCCAATGCATTCCCTGGATGCACATCTCCACGGCAGAAGTCTCCGTCAGGCGATCTTTGCAGTCCAAGCTTGAGGGCACGCCATCTGTTGATGTATTCGACAACGGGCTCTCCTTTCCTTTGTTTGGTGCTGGTAAGCTCCATCATACTTACCGTTTTTCGAGTGCTGAAAAATCTGTTGAGGAACTCTCGTTGTAGCTGTTCCCAACCGTCGATTAATTCTGGTTCAAGATTTATGAACTAGGTGAAAGCGGTCTCCATGAGTGAACGAACAAACTGCTTCACCAAGAGATCTCCGTAAGTCCCTGCGTTGTTGCAGGTTTCAACGAAGTGGGCGATGTGCTGTTTGGGATCGCCTCGTCCGTCGAATTGTTGAAATTTGGGCGGCTGGTAGCCCAGAGGCATGTTGAGACTTTCGATCCGTCTGGTGTACGGTTTGACGTACATCTGTGATCTTTGGAAGGATGTAGCTTGTTGCAGGCGGATCGTATTGGCTATCATTTCCTGCAATTGTTGAACAGATAGCGAAGCTACAGAATTTGAGGGTGGTAGCTGTGTAGAACTACCTGGTCGCTTTTCTGCAGGGAAGACGTCAGCTGGTGTGGCTTCTGGAGTAAAACTGGGTGGATATGGTTGCTCCTCGCGGATCTCGGGATCAATTTGGATCGGGGCTTTTCCTTTGAGAGCGGCGATCTGTTGATCTTTTTCCTCCACGACTCTGATCAGCTGCAAAATTTTATTCTCCAATTCTGAAATTCTTTCCTCTGTACTGGTTGTGTTGGTCATCATGATGGCAACAGATGAGGCTCCGGGAAAAACTGGGGGAGAGAACTCTTCTGATTCTTCTGTGTGAGTCGGATTCTGTTGAGCAGGCTTCGTCGTGTTGCCCCCGACTTTGATCGGGGTGGGTGATCGACTCCTCCATGCGGCAAGAGAGTCAGGGGAGAGATCCTGTTGTGCGAGCTGTGGACTCTCCATTTCGACATTTTGTCGGGTTTGGACGGCAAGAAATTGTGTCCGTTCTCGGGTTTCTGGACCTGCGTACCCAGGTAGGGTAGTTGATGCAGGTAATGGAGTCGTTGCCTTCTTGTTGGTACCGGCAGCTGTATTTCTTTTCGGTGCCATTTGATGTACTGAACACCTGTAAAAAAATTTTTTTTTTTACCTTTTTTTTTACTTTTTATTTTTTACTTTTTACTTTTTTTTACTTTTTTTTTACTTGTTACTTTTTTTTTACTTTTTTTTTTACTTTTTTACTTTTTTTTTGACCTTTTTTTTTTCTCTCGGCTCCCCTTTTACCTCTTTTTTTTTTTTAAGGAACAAGAGATGGGAGGTGAAGATGTCCCACCGAGCGTGCAAAAAATTTGTAAAGCGTAAATTTCGAGTCTAAAACAATTAAACTCGAAAATACAAAAAATAAATTACAAATAAAAATTGTAACAGAAAAGAAAATTTACGTGGGGTCGATCTCCGTATATCCTCCGATTAGTGTTCCTTTTTTGACTCCGTCAAGAGCTGCACGAGCTTGATCTTGACAGAAATAATTTCCACCGCTTTTTCTTGAACTGGATATACTGAAACTGTATCTGATTTGGACGTTTTGACTACGTTTAGAAACCGTAGAGATTTGATCTGAGCCGATCTGGCTTAATTTCACCGATGGTCGAATGGACTTGTTCTCGGATGAACTGCCTGGATTTTGCTGAGGGCCGTATGAGACTTAATCCCAGCCGGATTTGTAATATTTTGATTTTTTTTTTTACTATCTCTCTCTTTTTTTTTTCTTTTTTTTTCTTCCACTTGCTTTTTTTTTTTTTTTTTTTTTCGCTTCGCTGCCTCTTCTGCGCTTTCTTCTTTTTTTCTCTGAATTTCATTCAGTTGGGGAGGCCAATTTATAAGGCCTCCCCCATGCCTGCCTGCCACCAACCAAATGGTTGGTGGCATTTAATTAGGTTGGCAGCTGCCAACCATATTAATTATTATTATTTTTTATAAATTTATTTGTTTACAGTTTGTGAGAAAAAAAGTAAAAATTAATTGTTAGAATTGATAGAATATGAATAGAAAATAGTTTCTTATTATTTTTTTTCCTACCATTTCCAATGCTTTGCCAAACAAAGCATAAGAGATTGAAGAGTAAGGGCTTAATCCTACAATTAGGTGTTATTATCTCTAACTATCTCAATTATTGTTAAGCCATCTTTCTCTCTCTTTAGGCCGATGCTCCATCAGTTGTTCGGCAACCACATAACTTTGGGCCTGAACTTGAGCCACACTTGTGAACACCGTTGATCCATATCTGTGGTGAGCTTAAGTTAGGCCTTCTAGAACATCTTGAAGTTCTAATGAATCTGCCATATCCAATGCTAGGCCCAACGGGCCAAGTACAAGAGAAAAGAATGACCGAATGATGAGACGAGGTGAAAAAAGTCTTTCGCCACACTCTAAAAGTTAAAATCCTAAATTTGGTTTTATATTTTGAGAAAAGGGGTATGATATTGAATTTACTAAAAATTTTTTGACTGTCTTTTGAGTGACTATTTTGTGATTGTTATATATGAGATAACAAGTAAATTATACAACATAAAAGTGTAATTACAAAAAAATTATATGATATGTGAAAGGAAATTATATGATATAGGTAACTAGTCATTAATTTTTTTTATTGACTGATTATCTGTGTCATATAATTTTTTTTTAATATATCGTATAATTCTACTATTATTTCATATAATTTATTTGTTGTGTTGTACATAACAGCCACGAAACAGTGACTTAAGTGTCAGTGATTGACTATAGTCGTGCTCATTTATTTATTTATTTTGGTAAAGAATGGGAGTCAATAACCCAAAGTTAAGTGATTACCGTCCGAAAGAAAGAGATTCCTTTAATATCTTCCTGCAAAATGTGAAGAACACTTTTAGGAGGTTGAAGTGTGGGATCGATCGATGAAAATATAAATAGTTATTGGCCGAAAGACCTTTGTAATAGACCAAAAAAAAAAAAGGAAAGAGACAATGCAGATAAGAATTTTTTTTTTTTCGTATGTAGATGTATTTTATTTTTTAAAAAAACGCGCAATAGTCATCATCTTAAGGTATAATCCTGACGCGGAGAATGGGAAGGTGTCTTGAAAAAACGGAGAAGATCCGATGAAAAACGGGCGTGTTTAATCTCTCAAAGCCTCGGAAAATTTAGCTTAAAGACAATCATCAAACGGTTGGTGAAAGCTTAGCAAACAAGACA